>JACYFF010031954.1:71896714-71918957 GCA_017589665.1 Selenicereus undatus | reverse complement strand
GGGGGGGAGGAGGGCAGAACAAAGAGTATATATGCTTGAGATCTGATACCTCCACCAGAATCACAATGACCTCTGTGCTTATCCATTTTCTTCCGTTTATTAATCTCTCCATATGTATCACTAGACTGTGATTGTTGCAGAAAATCTGGTACATTCATCACAGGAGATTCTTTTACTTCTGCTGAAGACCTCTCTTTTGCTGACCGCTGCTTCTTTTTACTGGAGCTTGGAGGTCGATGAGGAGAATCCTGGAAAGACGGCTTTGATATTTTTCTCAATTTGTCTATCATTTTCTCATCATTAAGCATGGCAGGATCAAATTTATCAGCGGTAATTATGCCAGTGGCTGGTCTATCGGGAGGGACATGGACACTGTTTGAGTTCTCTGCAAGCAACTGGTAATGAGCTCTCACAGCTTTAGTCGTCTCCTCATCACTAATGCCACATCGATTCAAGCCAGGCCTAGCAAAATGTTCGGAGTCTATAAGCAATTTTAGAATAAAAAAGGGGCAACAGCATACAGTTTTCATTAGTAGTACCTACGGATCACACACCCTCAGCAACTTCATGCATCCACGAATGCACTCAAACAGTCCTTGGGCACTCTCAAGCCAATGCCGAGTACACAGATGACACAGAGATTAGGTTTAGTCTCGGGGTGGGGGTGCACACATTATGACCAGATGAGCTATTAGTTACTATTCCCATCCAAGCATGACCCTCTCCCAAGACTAAAAACACTAGAAAGGATTACAAAAACACAAGCAATTAAATAAAATGTTTTCCATCAATACATGTCATACCCTAGCTTCTTCAGAACTCACATGTTAGCATGTTGACCTCGACAGTGTCGTCCTCTCA
The DNA here is from genome assembly GCA_017589665.1 of Selenicereus undatus. Classification (NCBI taxonomy): domain Eukaryota; kingdom Viridiplantae; phylum Streptophyta; class Magnoliopsida; order Caryophyllales; family Cactaceae; genus Selenicereus; species Selenicereus undatus. The sequence continues at coordinate 71,918,096 of JACYFF010031954.1, read as the reverse complement.
TGTCTCTTATAGGTATCTGTGCTTTTTAGGGTAGGACACAAAGTTTTACTGATATCTAAGTCCATTATAAATCCCACAGAAAATCACCAGAACCATGAAAACTAGAAATTGAATAGACGTTAACTTGAAAACAGAACTTACAGCCAGGTCAGCATGCTGCAGTCCCACTTCTCAGGAAGGCTGTCCACTTTGGAACCAGGTGGAAGAAGTCTCCATGCCTGACACTTGTCACAGCACACCCAACTGTCCTTTGAGTCAGCTCCAGCAGGTGCAGGGTCAGACATAGGCCGACCATTCTCTGACAAAATAGCAGAATGGGAGGACCGTTTGAGATCTGTCCCAGAAATCACTCCCTTATGGGCTTCCAAGGTACTTGTCCTTTCCTTGAAAGCAATCTCATTAGCTAAGGTAGCCTTCTCAACTACTGCAGAAGTCTTCAATCTATCTCCGGAAGGCACATCTGGAGAATCCACTATATCAGCTTCCAGTTCATTAATGTCCCCAAAGAAATCCTTATATGTATCATTGGTTTTGCTATACTTGTCACTGGCTTTGCTCAATTCCCTTTGCAATGGAGAACTTTTCAATTCACCTGTACAAGCATGAGCCTCAACATCACTGTCCTTGTTTTTCAGCACTCGTGCATGATCATGAGCACCATCCATAGCAGCATTTTTGCTGGCAGAACTGAGAACTTGACTTTTCTTTGATTTCTTCTTGTCCACTGAAAACAACTGCTTATTGCCAGAGGATGAAGTTTTGTCAGCCTTCTGTTTCCCAGGATCTTTGAGTCCACCTTTTGAAGTTTTCTTCAACTTCAAACCAACAGTGTCAGTATTGGTTGAGCTGGTAGCTTCACCTTTGCCATCTCTGACTTTTCTTGGATCACTAATCCTTTCATCTGGGATATCTAGAAGCCGACAATCCACTACATTTCCAGTTCGATATGCCTTTGCATTTGACTTGTCAGTCAAGCTAACAGGGATGGAAAAGGACTCCGAAGGCTCTCTTTTTGCCGCATCACAGACCTTTTTCTTCAATGAATCTTTCACAGTCTCCCCCATGGCACTGTATGTGTCAGAAAGAAGTGGAAGCTTCAACGCATTCGAAACAAGCTCCTCACAAGAAGCAGCATCAATGTCAGATTCCTTCATGGAGGAATCAAAATCAGTACGTATGTTTTCACCCTCTCTCTTCACCTGCAAGGCATTTCTATCAAATAATTTCACACCATTCTTCCCATAAATCGTTTTGTTCTCCTTAACAGAGTAACATGGAAGCCCTACGACAGAGTACTCGAGGTTGGTCTTGGAGGAAGAATGTGTAAGAATATCTTTGAAGAGCTCCGGCCTATCAATCAATTGTATCATGTCATCAGGAAGAGGAGACAACAGGGAACTTCCACATATTGGAAACGAGGTCATCATCTGCCACAAGAGACAAAAAGATATAAGAAGCATATAGATGAAGCACTTGAATTTCATGTGAGAATCACCAGCAGAAGGGACAAGGGAATAATGAACTCACTTGGAGGATTTGAGTGGGAGACTCATGAGGATGAATTGCCAGTCTATAAGATAATCCTTCACCTTCCATAGGGCTGTCATCAAATGATGAAGATGGAGAACCATCAAGACCAAGACCGCTGTAGATTGCAGCACTTTTCTTCACTGACAAATTATCAGACCCCACTTTTATACGAACTTTAAGTGTTTTTTGGTCACGAGCTTCAGATTTGGGGGTAGAATCCCCCAGAGACTGCATAGATTGCATCTTTGTAGTCAGTCTATATAGACTACTTTGGGATGAGGGCTTGTTAGCATATGATGAAGTAGAACAAGTAGATGCAGATCCATGTTTGAGTGAATGAGGAGCACTGGTATGAGCCAGAGAAGCCTGATTGCCACCCTAAAAAGCAAAAACCATGGTTCAGACAAGTAAGATCCAGCAAACAGTCCTAACTTCTTTTGGGTTAGAGATGGTTGTAGGACATCAAATAAGTCTCATCTTGGGGAAAATTCACGTTCCCAAAAAACTGGGGTTCTGTCAAAGATAGTGAATAACCATAGTATCACAACATACCTCGACCAATAAAAGATTTGGAGACTCTGGAGTATTATGGCTTTGGACTCTTTGTGGGCTTCTTGAATGAGACCACACAGGTGATCGCCGATAAGCAGGCAAGAAAGAACCATATATACCATATTTTGCACCTAGAATATTGTCAAATCACCAATCAAGCCTCATCAATGTAGCCACCAAAATGTAAGACTTAGATCTAGCTTGCATAGATGTATCCAACTTACCCAAATTCTCAGCTGAAACCACACCTTCAAAATCTTTCTGAAAATGTCCCAGCACATTTTGAAGTTTCTCGTCCTTGAAAAGATTATAAATTTCCCATCAAGAATACAATGGAAGGTTGGACAACACAAAACATTGTGAAATGAAACTTGATTCCAGCATCATAATCAGAGCAGTAGCCACAGCACAAGAGTCAACCCACAAAAAAGATTCAATTCCCAAAAAAAAAAAAAAAAAGAGGCAGCCAAAATAATTTAAACATTTTACAAAGTAACCAGAGAATTTCATAGAGCTGCCACATTCATGAACTAATTTTATTAGACTTCAATATATTGATGAGCTGTGTTACCTGGACTTATGGGGATCTGATAGAGATACATGTCCAAGTGTCCTAATTGGCTTTTTCTTTAAAGCTTTTTAAGGAGCTTAGACTGACTTGAAGTGTCAAGTTTTGCATAGTTTTCCATGTTTGAGTGTCAAGGGTTCCAAGATTTGGTAGAGGATGTAAACAGAATTTTCTTAACATAGCCGTTTCGAGGGCCTAAAAAGTTCAACTGCTAAAGACCGTGCTTTACCTAGTAGCGCCCACCCCACCCTCCAAGGAAGGGGGTGAGGGGAAGAGGGAATGGGAAAAATAGAGGCATAATACATATAGTATTTGGAATTTGGACACAAGGAAATGTCTGATGCCCCTTTTAAATCGCATATTTATATGATAAGATCTGCAGGCAAAACTCTTACACTCTGTATCATCCTAATTTAAAACAATACACTTAACAAGATAAAGCCCTTCCATCAAGCATTAATTTGATTTAATAGACAGCAAGAAAAATTAACGATATTATAAATTAGTAACTAATCCAATATATATTGTATTTTACAAGAGGATACCAACCCAAAAGTGCAATTATTTGATTTTCTGAACTTAAGCATTTACATTGATTTAAACAGCAGTATAGCAAAATTGAAAATTGTGATTATAATGCAATGCCTCCAATAAGAGATATTGCTTCTAGAAAAACACAAATCTCAGGCTCAGTACTTATGTTACCTGGACATCATAGCCGTGCCAGAGACTTGGTATTTAGACATGGCTACCACACTTGCACACTTTAATCAGGTTTAAAAAGAACAACCAAATTTCTTGAAAAAAGCGATGCCCACCCTTGGACATGCATCCATGTTCGACACTACTTGAATACAGGTAACATAGCCCAACAGTCAAAGAAAGTGAAAAGGCAGGGAGCTTCCAGGAAAAAGCACCAACAAAAGGTCAATAAATCTGACACTTCTCTACACTGGAATTATCGGGGATGACTTCCCTATCATTTTTTGCCACCATATCTATACTGTTCACATGACATGGTGACATCAAATTAAATAGAATTCAAGGACAGACTAAAGTATCAGGTAGGTTGATTCATAAGCTATTCGTAAACGTTTACATAGAGTTATTCAAGAAGCTCAGTACGAGTGATTGAACAGAGACTGGAAGTCAATAATGACACCATTTACAGCCACCCAGACTTCGCATAGTTCAAGGTGATTTCTAAGTAGAGAGGCAAACAATTTATTTTTAAGGCTTGTTCTATCTCCATATTCTCCCCCCATATCATCTAGTTCAGGCTCTCGGTGGTTGGACCAGGGGATGTTGTGAGATTTTGTGTGGCTCAGAATCTTGGCCAACTAAGAAGACCAAAATTAAAAGGATGATCATTGCAAAGATGAGAATGATTCGATGGATGTGTGTCCATACAAGCTTGGATACGATAAGAAATGGAATGGCTAGAAAGAAGGTAGGAGTGCCCCAACTAGAGGATAAAATGCAAGAGGAAAGGCTAAGAAGGTTTGGACCAAGGATTTAGAATGCAGTTCCAATCACAATTGTGCAAACAGCTGCGGCATCACAGACTCGTTCTATGCAACAGCCACGTAAAATATTGACGTGGTCATGGAGGGAAAAGGCAATTCACTCAATTTCAAAACGTTGCTAACATGGCCGTGTTGTTGCAAAATGGCCTCATTTAGAATGCATACTTTGAACATTTCAAGAGGGGTACAGATACACCCATGAGGTAGGGTTAGAGGATCGACAGTTCAGAGTATGAGATGTAAGAAGGACCAAACAATAATGAGAATACAGTTATGAAACTGGACATGAGCATTTACATGGCTTTGGACATGATTTATGAGCCTCTAAAAGCCTAGGATTATAGTTGAAAAATTAGGTAAGCTTGATAGGTAAACCCCTCTTTCATGCAGGCTCTTAGTAACAACACCTTAAGATCTAGCATGAATTTATATGTACAACCAGACTTGCCAACAAGAACTCTTTGATATTCCCTACAACCTTAGTTTAAAAAAGAGCAAGGTGAATCCGCGCGCAAAGGATCCCGAGCCTCAAGGGCCCAAGGCGAAGGACTGCGCCTCAAGGATGCGAAGCGCACTTCTGTAAAAAATACAAAAAATTTATTTGGAAAATATATTATGCCCAAACAAGATATTTACTTGCATCAATAAAATGGTAAGATACCATTACCACTAGTATAAAGTCTAGAATGGTTGCAAAACAGTATAGCATGTGATATAATAATAGAATAGTTAAATCAAAATCAAAAAAAAAAATTTGATAAGGAAAAAGTAGTTAAATCAAAATCAAAATGCTAAGGTATAGAAAAGTTTTTAAAATTTATCAAGATTGGCTAGTATGCACATACTAACCCAAATAGTAAAAATAAACGCCATAATCATTTTTAAAGGAGGAGAAAAAAGGTACTACCCCACTGCTCACCCACCTAATAATAAAAACACCCCAAAAAAACGGGGGGGGGGGGGGGAAAGCAGATATTAAAACACCCCACAGGGAGAAGAAAAATTAGCAGCCCGCCCACCCGCTTTTTGAAGCCCTAAACCTGCACAAGCAAGTCAGCGGCTCCTGCAGCACTCACCAGAGCAGATCACCAGCGAATGGCAAGGCTCAGGTGCAGAAAAAGCTTGAGAAAGGAGGGTCAACCTGGTCTGTCTCCATTGAGCCACAATACAAGCCTCCAATCAGAGAGAATTATGGTTTCCAAGAATTAGTGTTTTCAAAAACTTAGGGTTCACTTCGAAGCAATTTGATGCAATTGCATTGGGGTTTCCACTCGAAATTCATCAATCATGACTGGGTAAGTTCTAATTTGGAGAAAATTTGGCACTTGATAGTCTTGATTACTAATTTCTCAAAAATCTCTCTCCACCACTGCAAACTGATGTGAAGCGACAAAAGCGCTGCACCTTCACCTGTGCTGAGCCGCGTGTGAGGTGCGCGCCTCCCTACTCCTTCAGAAGGGCTTGGGGTCACCTGAGGTGCCGGCCCGGTCTCCTCTGGCCTAGGCGCGCCGCGCGCCTCAGGTGAGCTTTTTTAAACTAAGCCTACAACAATGCAAAATGCAGAAGAGTTGTGGTTTGCTTTCATGTAGTGGCTTAAACTGTGATCAACATGCAAGATTGAGATTTTCATACCATATTCTTAATTGATTTGAATGCTTTGGCATTCATTAGTAGCGTAGGTTTGTCACTTCTTGAATTTATCTCCTTCCCCTCCCTCACGTTAATTTACACAAATAGTGAATCAAATAAAACCAAAACCAATTTCTGCGTAACTTTTTGAGGGTCTATTGAAGTCAATCCCTCTACTAGTAGTCCTAATGTTCCCAACAATTGGATCTCCCCAAATCTACCTAACTGAGATCCACACTAGGTGGTTGTGTTATATGTTTCACTTCAGGTTCTCCAAGAGCGTTTGAGCCCCTATGTAGAGTAAAAGAAAAGGAATTACATTGTTCTAGAAACTAGCTCATGTGTAGTGCCAGTTCTTTTATAATTTCCATATGACATACCTGGAACATAGAAAGCAGCAGAACTGCACAGTACTGGAGACAGTTTCCCTAGCATGATGTATAAGGACTGATTTCCTGAAGATTCTTGTTGACTTAACAAAAAATAATGGTCAAAAGAGTGTAGGCTTGCTTCATGATGGAGTTATCTATGATGAGAATCAAATTTTATACTTTGAAATGGTTTTATTCTTCTTTTGAATCCCAAAAAAAAAGGGAATATGTGCTTCACATTGCTGAGCTAAAGAACTAGAGTTGGTGTAACCAGGTGGGATGTGATTAAAGCCTCCAAGCATGTTCATTGAGAACCTTAGCAAGTTGAACAGAGTTTTCAAGCAACAGGATCAAGACTTGGATTTGGAAGGTATGTTCTTGAAGTAAGCAAAAGGAAATGAGCAATGTAAAATTGCTGGTTCAGATATTGTTTTCTCTCAGTCAAAGAAGAAATAAAGAAATACACATAAATGAAACTTAATGTTGGGCAGCAACTAAAGAGTAGTGAAACGACAAAGTTTGGGTGAAACAAATAGAATCAGTCTACTTAAATCTGATGCATGCCCTTCTCATACACTCTGCACAAACAGCATCCAGCATATGACTTCCATGTGATCATTTTGTTCATTTAGGAGTCCAGGGCAGTTAAATCAGAATATGAAATAAGATAAGGTATCAGAGATTCAGAATTATAACAGACAAGTTATTGACTCATTAAGACTAATCATGGACTGTCTTTCGAGGTTAATCCAGTAACAAAAAAGAGCAACACAGGTTACAAAAGCTTATTTCCATACTATGCAGTGTGGCGTTTCACTAGAGATTGAATGTTGGGCTCTCGCGTAGAGACTGAAAGCATGCAACCCCCACCCCCCAGTCGGGCAAAAGCACACGCAAGCAAATACACAAAATCTGTGTAGCACAGCTTCAAACTTATTCCTTGTTAGATAAGAAATGCAGGCACCCACATCTTTGGAAAATTTGTTGTGGCAATAATCTCACAAAACCACCGCCATGGCCTGGCAACATCATCCAAAAAAATAACCAAAATCCTTAAAACCACCAATGTAACGGCATCCATAGCACGCCAAAGTTTCAACTATGTCCACACTACACATCCTGACGCAATTACCAACTTCAATAAAGCCCATGACCAAACATATACAAACTCAAAGATAGCTACTGTTGCAAAACAATGGTGAACAACCAAAGGTTCAAATTAAATGCAAGCTTCAAACGCGAGCAAAAGAGCCCTGATCCAGAGCATTAAACAACAGTCATCCTGAAAGTTGAGCCCATACAAACAACATGAAACAATTTTCAAAACGAACAAACTGTAAACTCATCTAGAAAATTAAAAGAACAGCTCAAAAAGACCTTACTATGTATGAAAGAGCAATATCAGGGTCAATGCCTGCATCTTCATCATGGTCCTGGTATGAGCAAGCTTCCCCTTCTTCCAGTTCAGTCTCATCCATATCTCTCTTGCTTGTGGTAAATCCTTGCTCTATCCCCTTCCTTCCATCTCTGTTCCCCACAGAAATCATTGCCAGAAACGTCCCCGTTTCTTTGACGTTTCGATTAACCCCAAAAATACCCACCAACGCCTTTTTTACGATTCAACAGGGAATAAACCCAGAAATTCTCCGATGCCCATTATAGAGCTCCGAAATCCAGCAAAACCCATCAAGGATTTCATGCCAATAGATCAAGATCAAAAGGCCTAATTTCGAAGCCAACCTCAATTTACAACGGAAAACCTCAATGAATGAAAATTCAAAAAATTGAACAGATTGAAAAGGCCTATAGATTTCCAGGATCTTACAATTAAGACCGTCGACTTTGAAAACGCTGATGGATCGTGAAATTACGATCTCTGGAGCTGGAAAATTGATTAGCAGGACAACTACGGTCGTGTATAAAGCAGCCGCGTTTGCATTTTTCTCTCTCCTCTTTTATTTCTTTTCTTCTTTTTTTTTTTGAAGCCCCCGCATTGCCCTTTTTTAATTTTCATTTGATCCGCGGAAGGTAAACTGCTTTTTCCAATGATTTCAAGCCAATCCGGAGTATCAAGCAGAAGGGGGAATATTCAGGGTGCCCCAAAGTAATTTTGCAATACAAACACCGCAAATTATTACGTATGATGGAGTAGACAACCTAATTATCCACTTAGGTCCACCAACAGCAGTGTTGAATCCTCTAATTGTTGAGTCCTGATTTATTTTTTTAAAAAAAATCATACTCAATTTTCTGAAATTGCGGTCTTTATTCTCCCCATTGTTCGATTACTCTTCGTTGCTTCAATTGCTTTAGTGATCAGCAATTATTGAATGACTGGGTTTGATCTTAACGTCGCTATTGATGTTGAATCTTCATCAAACGGAATTGTTCGCCAAGTTTGATAGTGTTTTTTCGATCTCTAATTTTGTTTTTGGGATTGAAAGTTGTGTTCGTTAATTTTGCGTTTTGATGAGTTAATTTCGATATTTTCGACCTAGATTGCATTCATTTCATGTAAATTTTGGTTTGTGACATACGAGAAACGATAGCTCACCGTTATGAGTTATGTGCTTGCTAAATATAGTCGTTGACTCACTAGCGGTATACATTTAGCTCAGTATAAAAAATATGTTGTCCTGTGCTACAAAGCAGTTTTTTGCTCATTAAAAAAAACGTTTGGCTCACTATGATTGACCTGCATGCTCACCGATGTTGCATTATAGCTCACCACAAATGTTATGGTTGCTTTTCCGGATGATATTTTCATTGTTGCTATGTACATATGACAAACAACAACTCACCAATATGAGTTATGTACTCACTAAATATAGTTGTTGACTTACTAAAGAAATACATTTAGCTCATTTATATTGAGCTTGTATTCAGCAATCATAAATCAGTTCTCTGCTCACCAAATGTAATCACTATAACTAATCTTGTGTCTAACAAGGAAAACAATAGCTCACTATCAGTATAGCTCACTATAAAAAAATTGTTGTCTTGCACTAAATTTTATAGCTCACCAAATATCTATCATGGCTCACTAAATAAATGGTATAGTTCACTAAAAAGAATAGTATAGATAGCTAGGAAATAATATTGTGAAGTTCTTGAGTTATGTTACAGCTCAATAATTTTTTACTATGCATAAGGGTGTTTGTATTATATTTTGTGAGTATAATAGAAATGTAATGAATTAATTAAATATAGTCCAACTAACTAAATATATGCCATAGCTCACTAAATATATGCCATAGCTCACTGAAAAAATGTAGACAACTAGAATATAGCTTAGTGGGTTTCAGATGAACAATAACATTTTTTTAGTACAATAGCACATTTTAATAAGTTATATAGTACTTTTACTAAGTGAAACCTAGAGTACATAAGATGCGTTGGTTTGATCTATCCACTCACTAAAAGTATGTATTAACTCACTAAAACTGTGTCTCAACTCACTAAGTATTGTAGTGAGCTATACATTTTTGGTGAGCTAAAATGTGATTGTACAACTTCTTCTGTACAACCGGTTGTATGATATAACAGCTCAGTAAATAAATATCATAATTCACTAAAAAAATAAAGACAACTAGAATACAATTTAGTGAGTTTCATATTCACAATAATATTTTTTTTAGTACAATAGCACATTTAATAAGCTATATAGTATTTTTACTTTGTGAAACTTCGGTACATAAGATACATTAGTTTCGGTATGTCTGCTCACAAAAAGTACGTATTAGTTCACCAAAACAGTGTCTCAGCTCACTAAAATATTTAGTGAGCTATACATTATTTTTAGTGAGCGAAACATGATACACAGTAACATATCTTAGTGAGTTATAGGGTATTTTTAGTGAGCCAAAATCTGACAATTTTCTTTGTGGGCCCGATTGTACAATTATATTTGTACAACCTAGTGGACGATACACCCTATTTTTTTTTGTTGGTAAATAAGAGTTGATAAATAGGTAATAAGGTAAAGTTAGTTAAAATGAGTTAAAGTATATTAAAGTATATATATCTTTGTTAAAATAGGTTGAAGTTGATTGAGAAGTGGGTTGAAGTTTGTTGAAGTATGTTAAAAAAAATTTATATGATGGGTAGAAGCAGGTTAAAATAGTAGGAAGTGGTTTGAAGTGGATATTTTTTTATTGAAGTTGGTGAAGTAAGTTGAAGTAGGTTGATGTAGATTGAGATTAGTAAATTTGAATTTACCAACAAAAAGAAAAGGGCCATTTTGAGTGATGACTAATGTTTGAATAAGCTAAACATAGGGCAAGGTTGGCAAACAGTTGTTAGCTGTTTTTTTTAGTTATTAGCTATTTATATTAGTTATTTCAATTAATTATTTGTAGAAAACTGTTTGATAAGATTAGCTATTTCTGATAAAGTTATGTAACAGAAAGCTAATTTTCAAAAAAAAAATCTTCCAAAAAGCTATTAGAATTAACTTTTTCAAATTAGCTTTTTAGACCCCAAAAAACAATTTTATAAAGCTATTCCAAAAGGTCATTTTATCAAATACCCAAATTATCTTTTTTACTAAGTCAAACAACTAATTTTAACCCAAAAAACTATTTTTGGACAAAAAACTCTCCAAAAAGTTGTTAAACACCCCCATATTCTTTTTTGTTTTTTGGTGGTATTTGACTTAGGCCCTGTTCTTTTCGTTAGTAAATCCAAATTTATCAATTTCAACCAACTTCAACTCACTTTAATCTACTTCACAAATTTCAATAAAAAATACCGACTTCAACCAACTTCAACCCACTTCTTACTATTTTAACCAACTTTTACTCTTCATAGGGAAAAAAACTTCAACCAACTTCAACCCATTTCAACAAAAAAAATATCTGCTTCAACCCAGTAATTCTATGGTACATACTCATGTACCTAGGTATGTACACACCTATATAAGAGGGCGTGTATCGTGTTCCAAAAATTCTTAGATACAAACGTATGTATGTTAGTATGGTACACACCCTCTTATTTATGTGTTTACATAGTTAGGTACATGGGTATGTATCATAGAATTTTTGGCTTTAACCTACTTCAACTCACTTCTACCAATCTCAATCAACTTCACCCATTTATCAATCCATATTTACCAATGAAAAGAACAGACCCTTAGTGTTTTAATAGAATGAGTTGCTATTTGGTTCATAAAGAAGCAAGTTATATCTACTTATTTACCTTCTTACTACCTTTTATTCTATTCTGTTCTATTTTTGGATGTAATTTTGTCCTATTTTATTATCACTTATTATTATTTACTAGTTTTGAGCTTTTTATTATGTAAACAATATATTACATCAATTCCTTAAAATTTAATATGATAGAAAGCTTGCTGTATTTGTCAAACCTTAAAATTCCTATTCTTTGATCTAACAACTCCAAATTTACTTTGTGATTTGTCCAACCTAAGAAGAATAAATGTGTAAAAAAATGCTTATGTGAATTTTTATAATAATGGTTTGCTAGAATCAACCTAAATTATAACTTAAAGGATACTTGAACGCTAGCAATCTTAGCTTTTGGGGTGTCAGATGAAAATAATCAAATCTTTAAAATACCTCTTAGTGTAACAACTAGTGAGGGTAATTATTTTGAATATATTAATTTTGAGTTAACAACACTTTGTATAACCAATTTGATTAGCTGGCCATTTACTTATTAGATGTAGATGATGGTGTTTGCAAAGTGAAGGAAAATACATTATCTACAACAACAACAACAACAACCTCCCAATGTGGGTCCCGCTTTCGCGGGGTCTGGGGAGATCCAGCTGTAGGCAACCTTACCCCTACAGGTATTCCTACCTATAGAGAGGTTGATTCCATAAGACCCACAAAACAGTTTTGTAAAAGGTTTATAGAAAAAGACGATTGCGAAAACCAATTCCGAGAAGGGGAAAGAGGCAGAGAAAAGGATCCGGAAAGCACAATAAAGAGTGGGCAAATAGAGAGTGAGCAGAGACATACCTCAACCAATTAGGAGCGCTTGGTGTCGTCACATCCCAGAAAAGTACGACCTGCAGACAAAAGCACACCAAAAAGCACAGAGCCTAAGCTACAGAGCCTAAGCTACAGCCACCTACGGAGGCGGTCCCCTACAAATAGAGACCTTAATCCTGTCCCGCCACAGCCTCCTATCCTGAGCCATGTTCTCCGTCAGACCAACAACTCTCAAGTCCTCTTTAACCACTTCTTCTAGGTTCTTCTTCAGTCTACCCCTCCCTCTCTTACCACCGGGGGGGTTGATCATCTCACACCTCCTCACTGGGGCGGCCACACTTCTCCTCTTCACGTGGCCGAACCATCTAAGCCTCGATTCTCTCAATTTCTCCTCTAGAGGGGCCACTTCAGCTAAACCTCTAATTGCTCCATTCCTAATTCTGTCCAATCTCGTAAAACCACACATCCACCTGACCATTCTCATCTCAGCTACCATCAACCTTTGGACCTGCGTCTTTTTAAGAGGCCAACACTCCGATCCATAGAGAATAGCCGGTCTAACAACCATCCGATAGACTTTGCCTTTCAAACCCATGGGCACTCTCTTGTCACACAGCACCCCTGATGCTGACTTCCACTTTTGCCAGCCCACTCTAATCCGATGGCTAATATCCTCATCAATGTCCCCATTATGCTGGATGATCGAGCCCAGATACTTAAATTTAGCGACCTTCGGTATTGCCCTCCCATCCAGTACTATTTCTCCCCCTCTTCTATCCTTCCGCTGAAACAACAGTGGAGGTATTCCGTTTTCGATCTACTCAACCGAAAACCCCTAACCTCCAGCGTATGCCTCCACCTCTCCAACTTGTCGTTCACCCCCTGCCTGGTCACATCGATAAGAATGATGTCATCTGCAAAAACCATGCACCAAGGCACTTCGTCCTGGATTCCTCTAGTGAGTTCATCCAAAACTAATGCGAAAAGAAACGGGCTTAAAGCGGAGCCCTGATGCAGGCCCAAACTAACAATAAAGTCGTCGGAGACCCCTCCCGGAGTCCTAAGACTTGTTCGCCCTCCCTCGTACATATCTTTGATATGTAAGATAAATAAGTTATCACGATTTAAATTAATGAATAAAATTTTTTATACTCGATAGTATTATAGACAAAATAAATGTCCTATGAAGTAATGAGGTGGCAACTTAGAGCATTCCCAGCCGTGGAAACGCTTGGAGGAAAGTAGGCCCTGCGTGTTACATGTGTGTTTGGGTTGCTCTGGCAGCCTGGGAAAGGGGGGAACGCGTGGCAGAACGGTGGGGCATTCTGCCTCACGTGGCTTTTTTTGTCGTTTTATGTACCAAAATGCGGCATTTCATGTGGGCTTTGAGCGTGATGTGTTGCGTTTTGATGGCGACGAGAAAAAAGGGAAAACAATGTGACCGTTGGGCCTGGGCTGGGAGGACGTGGAAGATTGGGCTAAAGTAGTTGTTGGACCTTGGTTATGGGACCCAACGACAATTTTGGCTTGTTTATTTTTATTTTTTTTTAGAATTTTGTTCTATAATACTTGTAGCATATTTTGGAAACTTTGTCTCAATTTTACCTTCACTCATATATGATTTTTTACTCTCACTCATTTCTGGTTTTTCTATTGGGGTTGGAATTTTGAGTTTTGTGAGATTTTAAAGAAATTGAAGTGTCGAGGGAAGAAAATTGGATAAGTTATGATAATTTTGTAATTATATTTAGTTTTTGTATAATAAATATTTTGTGTTATATATTCGAACTAATGAAATTTCTTTTTGTGGCTTTTTGTAGACATTTTTTGGAGGTGTTCATAAAGTTGGAGATTTAAGACTAAAGTGAAGGGAAGGAAATTGTAAGAAATTCTAACTTTTTGTTATTCTTAATATGAATTTGTTAGAAATTTTTTTGATTGGCTCGAATGTAAAATGTTTGTAAGTGAGTATGCTTAAGTTTATTTTACAAATTTAAAAGGTTCAATTTATATGTATGAGTTGTTAAATTTATGAAATATGAAATTATTGGACATGAATAAAATGACAAGTTAGAATGTGACTATGTGATTAATTATTTGTCAGAAATGATATGTTAGGATAAAATGACATGTTAGAATAAAGTGATATGTTGAAATTATTTGTATGTTTTTCAATTCATAAGTAATTAAATTTGACCACTTGAAATAATTCATATGTTTCACAATTTATATGAAAAGTGAAATTGGCAATGAAGCTAGAAATCTAATTTGTTAGGTAAAATGTGAAGTTAGAAATATGGAAATGTTAATAAATTGAAATTGATGAAAAATTAGAAATATGGGTTTTATAAATTAGAAATTAGAAGAAGATCTGTTTTAGAAATTAAATTTGTATCGAGGTTTAATTTTTTAGAAATTAGAGGAAGATGGTTAGAATTAAAATTTAAATGTGAATTAGAGTTTAAATGTTCATTAAAACAATAATATCTTTCATGAACTTCCTTAACCTAGAATATGTACAATTTAAATTGGAGTTGATATTAATATAAATTAAATATGGGTCTTAGAAATTAGAAATTAGAAGAGGACGTGTTGTAGAAATTAATTTTTTTATGGAATTTTAATGTTTTAGAAATTAGAAGAAGATGTTGACAACTTAAAATTGAAATGTTAAGAAATTAAAATTGAAATGTGTAGAAATTACATGTTCATTAAAACAATAATGTCTTTCACGAACTTCCTTAATCTAGAATATGTACAATTTGACATTTAATTGAAATTAAATATGTGTTGTAGAAATTAGAAATTAGAAGAAGATGTGTTTTAGAAATTAAATTTTTTATATAAGTTTGATGTTTTAGAAAGTAGAAGAAGATGTTTAGAAATTAAAATTTAATTGTGAATTAGAGTTTAAATATTCATTAAAACAATAATGTCTTCCATGAACTTCCTTAATCTAGAATATGTACAATTTAAATTCATTTTGACATTTAATTGAAATTAAATATGTGTTGTAGAAATTAGAAATTAGAAGAAGATGTGTTTTAGAAATTAAATTATTTATGGAAGTTTAATGTTTTAGAAATTAGAAGAAGTTGTATGAAAATTTAAATTTAAATGTGAATTAGAGTTTAAATGTTCATTAAAACAATAACATCTTTCATGAACTTCCTTAACCTAGAATATGTACAGTTTAAATTGGAATTGACATTTAATTTAAATTAAATATGTGTTGTAGAAATAAGAAATTAGAAGAAGATGTGTTTTAGGAATTAAATTTTTTATGGAAGTTTAATGTTTTAGAAATTAGAAGAAGATGTTTAGAAATTAAAATTTAAATGTGTATAAATTAGAGTTTAAATGTTCATCTTACATAAATTGGATTCATGCTTAACAATTTTTGTGAAGATTTAGTTAATTCATTTGATCAATAAATTGGATATGTGAAATTAAACATTTAGTTAGTATGCTTACAATATGCTTTGACATGTTAACCCTCATATGTGTAAACATGTATGGTAGAATTGAAAATTTAAATCCAAACATTGTTGATTAACTTGTAGGTGTTCACTTTAAAATGGATCCTAATCACCCACAATCTTTCATGAACTTACTTACCGGGGATAATTCACAATCGGATCCTGTGAACAATATGAACATTGTCTCAAACCCTCCAAATTGGCAATACCATCCACAATACCCTCAACAATACCCACATCCACAATACCCTCAACCACCACCAAACATTCCCTTTCAAGGCTAGAATGCCCCTCAAATTGCAAATTTCAGCTACAGTTCAATACCCTCTCCTTATCAGCTACCCTCACCTGATAATACGACCTCATCAACACCTCATTCTCCACCCAACCCCACCCACAATGAGAGTGGCGGTGTGGCTTCCAAATGGACATTGGAAGAAGATCGCCACTTGGTTACATCATGAATAAATGTAAGCACAAACCCCCTTATTGGGGTTGACCAAAAGAAAATGGGGTTCTGGACAAAGGTTGCAAGCACCTACAACCAGCATGCTCCTAATGGAGGTACGAAGAGAACAGTGAAAATTTGTAATGCCTGTTGGAACCGAGCAACTCTACTTGTGTCCAAGTGAATCTCTTGTGTGGGTTAGGCTTACCGGGCAACCCAAGTGGAGCGAACGAGGATGACATTATCCAGAAAGTCTAATATCTATACACTGATATGGTGGGCAAACTATTCGACCTTGATGCATTGGTGCGTGCTACTGAAGGACCAACCTAAATGGTGTGATCAATCTGTAAAGGTCGCTTCTAAATGCTTGAGGATCAATGAGGTGGGGGGTACTCTGAGAGTGAGACATCCACCACACTGAGCATCCCTGGTACACCAACAACTCCTGCTAGTGAAGATACACCAACGAAGGAAATTGGTGGGCTGATCCGCCCCATGGGAAGAAAAGCCGCAAAAAGGAAAGGCAAAGGAGAAAGCGCATGACTTGGTGCTCGATGTTGTGACTAAGGAGCTGTCAACCTTGGGGACAACAAATGTGAAGAACAGCACCATGTTCGAAAGATATGTCCTTGCACAAGAAAAGGAGGATGCCGCTAAGGCGAAGGCAGATGCAGCTCAGAAAGCTGTTTAACTAAGATACCATTATCAGCGCCTTCAGGAGATAAAGTACGAGGATAAGATATTGAGAATGAGGATTACTAACATGTGCCTTGAGGATCAAGCTCGATACGGTCCATTCCAAGAAGAAATTCGGAGCCGATATCGCTAAAGATCGTCCTAGTCTAGTGCTAGACCTTCTTTAAATTGACACCCATGTCCTAGTTAGGAATAATATGTTATCTTGTGCTTATGTTGTTCTTTCTTTTCAAAAGTGTTTGTTGTAATTGAACTGCTTTAAGTTGTGCAACGAAATGTTTAATTTTATTTTCATGAGTTCAATTTTAAGCTCACATCATTATGTCATTACAATTTGTGTTTACATGTTAATAATGACTCAATTACATTTAATATGTTGGATTTCAGCTTCATTAGTTTGTAAATTTGCCTAACATTTGCAAACTTTTATCATAGGTACTACAAAATGAGTCACCCATCTTCTTCATCTTCCACAGAATCAACAGCTGGTCTCAGCTTCATACTAGAACCTTCATCTTCTAGTGATGACTCACCAATACTTGAAACCATACTCAACATTCAACCTCACGTGAAGTCATTAGAGTTAGCTCTGAAACTAGACAACTTAGAGATGAGAGCAGAGCCTCATCATCCCAACAATCAAGAAAGAAGAAAGGATTCATTTGGAGAGATCGAGAAGACGCACACAATCACCTCCACAGAGACTACTTTGCATATGACTCCATCTACACTAAAACTCACTTTCGGCGTAGATTTTGAATGTGGAAATACTTGTTCCTCCACATTGTTAATGTTCTTAGTAGTCAGTTTGAGTACTTCCAGTTGAGATACGATGGTATTGGTAGGCATGGGTTGTCTCCGCTCACCAAGCGCACTGCAGCGATGCATATGCTCACCTGTAGGATATCGGCAAATTGTGTTGATGAATACTTAAAGATTGGACAAAGCACGGGCATGGAGTGCGTGAAAAACTTTGCCGCCAACCAACACAAGCTGATGTTGATCGACTATTGCAAGTTGCCGAGGCCCGTGATTTCCCCGACATGTTAGGAAGTATAGATTGTATATATTGGGAATGGAAGAACTGTCTATCAGGTTAGAAAGGAGTGTTCGCAAAACGGATTTACAAAGTCTCCACCTTGATTCTTGAAGCGGTTGCTTCATATAACCTTTGGATATGGCATGCCTTTTGTGGGTGCCCGGGTAGTCTTAATGACTTAAATGTTTTTCATTGATCCGATGTTTTCCAAGAGGTGTATAAGGGTTCGGCTCCAAAATGCAAGTATGTTGTGAATGGTCGTAAGTACAACATTGGATACTTTTTGCCCGACGGTATTTATCTAAAAATGGGCAACATTCGTCAAGACTATCCCTCTTCTCCAAGGAGTTAAGACAAAATTGTTCACCGAACATCAGGAGTGTGTTAAGAAGGATGTGGAAAGAGCATTTGGGGTTCTACAAGTCCGCTTCGCCATCATTTGTGGTCCTGCTTGAAACATGGACAAAGCTGAGCTGCGTATGATAATGAAGGCATGTGTTATACTCCATAACATGATCATCGAGGACGAACATGATTCGTATGACCTTGCTTTCGACTACGATGATGTGGAGAACAACACCTCGCAACCACATGTCCGATGGGACCATTATCCGTGCTATGCAGCCTACCTCCGTAGAGTAGCAGAAGTTCATGACCCAGGGCTATATGGGCGTCTCCAATTAGACCTTGTCGAGGAAATATGAAATCAACGTAGGGCGCGACAAAGCTCGCAACCATAGGTGTGTCAAAGGTTATACGTTATTCCCTTGTGTTGTATGTTTCTTTAAAAATGTTGAACATTCGTTGTCTTGTATTAGTGTTTTAAATATCGAACACTCGGGTTGTAATTTTCTTCAACGTAAATCCTTCATATTTGCATTTGTTTCAATTGAATTCTACATTATACTCCATATTCTTTCAATCATTCAACCAATACAATTTAACTAATCAATTTTTAGAGAATTTAAAATAAATTAACATATTTTTTGGAAACATAAATTATATATTCTTTCATTCGGGAAATAAAAATCGTTTTTAAGTTATACAAAACCAAATATGCAGAAACACAAAAGAGAACATAAAACTGATAAAATATGTTCAGTGGTCGGCTCCATTAACAAATATTTAATTCATTTGTTGTGGAATGAGTTCCATTAGTTGAAAAAAATGAAGGAATGCAAGTTCCAAAACTGTGGAACTTTTGCTGGCATGGCATGCCAGAGCTCCACAAACTGGAACTTTGACTGGGAATGCTCTTAGTAATCACACGTGGCAGGCGGCGTTGAAAAAAAAAGGAAAATATACTATTGCAAATAAGTTAACGCCTCATCATATTACTATATTAGAGGTTCCTTCACTTAAGATTGATATATTGAAAATAAATACCTTCACAACTCAACATGTTAGGTGCCACATTTGAAAGTTCGATTTTTTACTTCAATTAGCACCAGAAATCCTAAACTAAAATTCTACCAGATACATAACAAATTCTTTTATGATTATTGTACTAGTCGCAATAAAAAAAAATGCTTATAACCTTTTCTCAAATCTCACTTTTCTCTCTCTCTTTTTTTTTTGTTTAAAAAAAATCTAATTTCCCTAACTAATTTGATTTAAAGGGCCTTTTATGAAATTGTATGATATTATTCTTTTTTAGAATTCGTTTATTTGCATTTCTTGAAATAGTATTTAGATCCTTTCTCTTGATTTTGAGTTACTTAAACTTTCAACTTACCTTTTCATACAACTCCTATAACTTTTTTTTTTGTTGAAAGGTACAACTCTAATAACTTCTTATAAATCGTTGTGACATCTTACAACTCCTCAAAATTATTTTTTTAGTTGCTTTTAACTGTGTATGAGTTCTATAATTACTTAAAACTACTTACAACATTTTATAATTCCTTACAATCTCTCATAATTTTTTACAATTTCTTATAACTTATTATTTAACTTTACCATTAATTAAAAAGAACAAGCCCTTGAGTGAAGAACGTATTGCAAAAGGAAAAAGAAAGAATTTGAAAGCTTGAAAAGATCTACTAGAGTTTATAAATAATCATGAGATGTCTAGTTAACTTTCATGTATACTTAATGATCAACAATATTCTTCTTGTCAACTTGTGATTATCAAATTGATGAAATTTTAAATTTTTGACGAAATTTTAAATTTTCCTAATAAAGGGGTCTACAAATTTACTCAATTCTCTAATTTTTTGCCAACAAATATTCATAAGATTTGATGAAATGGCTTCATAAATATGAACTGACATATGAACTGTTGGGCTTTTTTTGTTCTTGGCTGGCCCGGGGGGATTCATTTGTGTTTATGTGCTTGTTGTTAAAGTATAAAAGCAATTAATGTACTTTCAACCATTAGTTTAAACTTTTGATTGAGTTGGTTCTTCAACATAGTATCAAAGTCTTTCCAATTGAGAAGCTCGAGTTCGAATCTTAGCATCATTCATATTGATTTATTCCACAAGGTAGGGGGAGCATGTGCAGCGTCTACACTTTGAGCCCAAAAGGCAATTGCATAAGGGGACGTATAAGAGTATAAAACTAATTCATGTGCCTTCAACCATCGACTTAAGTTTTTGGTTGAGTTGATTCTTAAGCACTTGTTGGCCAAAAACAACCAAATAAAAATCATGAAGAATGCTTGCAGTTGTTCTTGCACATGTACCTTTGTGTTCAAATATAGTAAGTAATACTGCTGTTATGTTAATGCATGCGTCAATCGTCATATACTCATATACATGCCATATTATGATAATTTTTTATGTGCTTCTAGGAGCATATGTTTTCATTGTTCACATGTATAAAATTTTCACATGTGTATTTGTCATATATTAATTTTTTAATATATATTTGCTGATGTATTGTTGAGAGTATATATTCCTAAGAGTATGATATATATGTTGCCATATCATAGTCTCATAATATAATCTTAGCATTTGCATATTTGTAAAGGTGCCTCACAACAATTCACAAATCATTATATGATTTTTTTTTTTGGTTAGCAAGTAAAACATGCTTATATGATTGAAACTACAGCAAATTGCATTCCATCCTCTACACTTGGGGCCGTTTCTCACTCCAAAAAAAAGAGAAAAAAAAACTAGGGGATAACATGCATCTAGAACTTTTTAAATCGCTGCCATGTTACTAAATATAGTAATATGGTACAATCATGGTTGGTATTTATCAATGCATCTATAGCTATGACCAATAATACTACAAGATCAATGGATAAATAAGTAGCAGTTAAATTTTAGTTAGTGTTAACAGTAGGTAATACGTATTTTTATCAAAGAAAAATACCATGTGACATAAATAATGTTAATTGAATCTGTATGTGTTCTTTAAGTAGAGTTGTTAAAGTTCAGTATTTAATCGGACAATCACTATGTATCAATATGCCTATATTGGATTTTATAAGCCAAACATCACTCTAATATTGGCCCCATTAGAATTTTTAATTAGAAACTTATTATATATATATTCACACACACACATACACACACACACACACACACACACACACACACACACACACACACACACACACACACACACATATA
>JACYFF010031954.1:71879221-71891011 GCA_017589665.1 Selenicereus undatus | reverse complement strand
TATATATATGTATATGTGTGTATTTTTATATATATATTTATATATGTTTATATATTTATATATATATATATATATGTCTGTGTGTGTGTGTGTGTGTATGTGTGTGTTGTGTGTGTGTGTTTGTGTGTGTGTGTGTGTCTGTCTGTCTGTCTGTCTGTCTGTCTAGATGTATATATATATATAAATATCTGTATCTATATCTCTATGTATATGTATATATGTGTGTGTGTGTGTGTGTCTGTGTGTGTGTGTGTATATATATATATATATATATATATGCATATATATATATATATAATCTCTCTCTCTGACGTCATGGCCAGAGATGGGAAATGTGGTCGACCTAGGGTGCCACACGGTCCACGGCCGAGCCCAACTGGGCCACAGAGCAACCCACCAGCTGAGGGGGGTTGGAACGGGATGAAGACAGCTGCCTCAGTCCACACTTGAACTAGAAACTAATAGAACAGTGAATGATGGGGAGGGTAGTTCGAGGAGAAAAAGACCACGTTATGCTGCTCTGGTGAATCCAGATGAGGGCACTGCTCTTGAATTCTTTTTTGCCCCGTGTATTAATGGGGTCGAATGTGCCAAATTGGAAGCTGAGGATACCGCAGAGGAAATTACTTATTGGCAGAATGCAGTACTCTGTTGTGTTCTAGGGGCTAACCCTCCCTATGGAGTGATTGAGGGTTTCATTAAAAGAATCTGGAAGGATTACTCCATTGATAAGGTGGTTGTGATTAAGAAAGGCGTTTATCTTGTCAGATTTCGAGAATATCAAGATGTTATACAAGTGGTTCAGCAGGGGGTTTATCATTTTGATCACAATCCATTTATTGTCAAAGCTTGGACACCTAAACTGGAGATCAACACAAAGGCCATTACTTATATGGGTACAGTTTCCACAACTTGACATCAAGTACTGGGGTATGCACAGTCTCAGTAAGTTGGGAAGCATGTTGGGTGTACCTTTAAAGATTGATACATTTACCAAGGATAAAACTATGTTGAAATATGCTAGGCTTCTGATAGAAATGCCATTGGATGGGAGTTTCCCTGATTACATTGATTTTTTAAATGAAAGGAATGTCCTCATTCAACAGAGGGTGCACTATGAATGGTTACCTTTAAAGTGCACACATTGTATGATGTTTGGTCATAATGAAGAACAATGTAGGAAGAAGGCACCTCAAAGAGAATGAAGGGTTAAGGAGACAGGTGATCCAAGGCAACAAGAACAACAACCTGACTCCACTGGTAATGAAGAGGGGGATGGTTTTCAAATAATTGCCACAAGGCATACCGTTAGAACCCCCATAGGGAGAAATATTGAACTGGCAACAGAGACCAGAACCAATTCATTTTAAATTTTGTTAGAAGAGGACATGGTGCAGAGGGTATGCCCAGAAGAGAGGGAGGATCTCACCACCCCTAATGGATAAAATCACCAGCTGGAATGTGAGGGGCAAGAATGGCCCAAATAAATAGGAAGATCTTGGCATCTTCCTGAGGCAACAACAAATTGGCTTAGTGGGATTTTTGGAAACCAAAGTGAAGGAACAGAATATGGCACAAGTTGCTAGAAACACCTGTTTTTCATGGAAATGGGATCATAATGCAACTGACTTTGAAAGAGGTAGAATACTTATTTGCTGGCATCCAAAGGCTTATCAGTTTCAGGTCTTACAGAAGACTGAACAACTGATCCATGGTAAGGCCATTCAGCTATCAACAAATAAAAAAATGTTCATTACTCTTGTTTATGGGCATAATCATGAGGCAGACAGAAGACCCATGAGGGAGGCCTTGGTAGATATTTCTCATAGTATGGATGATCCCTGGTGTGTTCTAGGAAATTTCAACTCAATCCTTCACCAAGGTGAGAGGATGGGGGGGATTGATGCAAATGAGAGGGAAATAAGGGACTTTGGGGATTGCATTTTGCAGTGTGGGCTACAAGAATTCAACTATGTGGGAGCTTTCTTTACTTGGACCAATAAGCAGGTTTGGTCCAGAATTGATAGGGCCCTTCACAGTGGCTTATGGTTTGACATGTTTGATTTCACACAAGTTACTTACCAAGCCAATAGTGTATTAGATCAAACTCCTATTGTGTTTGACTTTCCTCTTTGCTCAAGACCTAAAAAGACATTTATGTTCAGTGATATGTGGACCAAAGATGCCCAATTCACTGAAATTATTAAGTCTCAACTAGCAAAGAAGGGTCCAGGCTCTGCCCTCAAGGTGTTGCAGCAGGTGCTCAGGAGCTTGTTCGAACCAAAAATGTGCTATTTTTAAGGTACTTTTGCACCTATTTTATGCTCGTTTAATAATATTTTTAACGTTTTCATGTGATTTTATTTTATTTTGCAGATTTTTAATAAATGTGAAAAAAGGGGCCAAAAGTGGTAGAAAATGGCGAAAAATGTCGGGTTTTGAAAATGGGCTCAAGAAAACCGGCCGGTTCAAGGAGAACTGAAGGAAAATTGTCAAAAACCGGCCCAAAAACAGAGTAGACCCAGTTTATGCTTTGCAAACCCGGTTCATGCTTTGCAAAACCGGTTCACTTATAACCTACCCCCTCCCCTTCTTCACGCTCTCTCTCTCCTCTTCGCGTCTACAGAACCCACAACCCTCGACCCCATGCTCATCTCCATTCTTCCTCGATCCTCCTCATCTCTCTCTTCCTTGTCTCTTCTCTCTCCTCCAAAACCAGCCCACCAAAACCCCAAAACCACAGGATTTGAAACCCACAGAAACCCCGATACCAGCCCACAGAAACCATCGTCCTTCTTCATCATCCCCATCTCCTTCCTCTCTCTACCTCGTCTCTCTCTCTACACCAGGTCATCCATCGCAAGTCACGCTGCCAACGCCACGACACCCACCTTCGTTGTCCTTCATCGCCATCGTCCATGACACCACCAAATCGAGGGTCGAGATTGAAAATGGGTTCGGCATAAAAAGGAGGACGACGCCATTGAAGAGGAGGTTAGGTAATTTCTAGGTAATTTAGCTAGGTAATTTTAGGGTTAGTTTAGTTTTAATTCTAGTTTTAGGGTTAGGTTTAGGTTTGTTTTTTTTTCGTTTTCGTTTTTGAATTTTAGAAATTTCAGTTAGGGTTTCGAATTTTCAATTGTTTTCAGCATTTAATTCCAAGTAATTTAGCTTTGATTTCGAAGTCCTTGGTTGTAATTCAAACTTTGGGTTAATTTCATTCAATTTCAAATTTCCCTTGGCCCTGTTTCATTTTTACTTTGTTGACAATGGTGGTACCGCCATTGATGTCGAGGGCTGAGCTGCAAAGCGAGGAGGCCTGAGGTTGAGTAGGTTAGTTGATTCCCCTTTCCCCTGGTTCAAGCTTGGCTAGAGGCATCCCTTGTGCTGGTTTGTTTTGGTAGAATTGGACCTTCGAGCCTTCGTACTTTTTGTTCTGGTATTGCATCGTTGTTCGACTTCTCTGGTTGTTCCTGCTCTGGATTTCCCTTCCCCTCATGATTGCTTTTAATAGAATAGCTTTGTTGCTAGTATTATTAGTAGATGTTGATGATTGAATTTGATAGTTTGATGATGACGGCTGAATAGTTCGGTTAAATTGGTCCTGAAAATTGGTGGTTTATTTCAGCTAATTAGTTATTTGGTCTCAGTGCTTTGATTTTGCCCTATTCTAGTAACTAGATTGTTTTGGTTTCAGATTTTAGTGGTTTCAAATAATTGTTTCAGGTTTGGTAGTTTGATATTAATAGGGTCTATTGCTTTGAATTTTAGTAGTTGGTTGATCATTTGAAGTGAGTAGTTTAGTGCTTAAGTTTCATTGATATTGATTTCTTAGTAGTTTGGTGGATTACTTAGGATTTGGCTTGGTTTGATTTTGGTTGTGAATAGTTTAATTTTCTAGATTAATTAGTTAGTTAAATCAATTTTTTATAAATGACCATAACCTCAACGTTGTCCCTGTGGATCGACCCTCAAAGTACTACGACGACAATCGTATGCTTGAGGTTTCTCTTTTCTTTAGTTTATTATTCCACCCCCTCAAAAATCATCAACAAAGCTTAAGGCAGCCTTTTAGGGAGCTTAATAGACATAAATTTGCAGATATCTATGCACAGCAGGTCAAGGCTAGGAATGACTTAGTACAGATTCAATTACAGCTTCATGCAGATCCTTGCAATAAGGACCTCCTTTTTCAGGAAGATATCAAGAGGAATCACTATGTCACTATCACTAATTCAGCTCTTGCACTCATGAAGCAAGAAAGCAAGGCAGACTGGATTGGATTTGGGGATGAATGTTCCAGGCAGTTCATGGCAAAAACAAAGCAAAGGAAGGCCCTATAATGCATTTATCAACTCAAGGACAAAAATGACCAATGGGTGGAAGGGTTTGATAGAGTGGCTGACATCATGATAGATTTCTACCATAACCTGCTGGGTAGACAGGAGCAGCACATATCAGCCATAGACATGGACATTATTGGGCAATGGCATACTCTAAACCTTGACCAACATATGAGGTTATGTCAACCTTTTAATGACAATGAGATTAAAAGAGCTCTTTTCTCTATTCCTAGTCACAAATCACCAGGACCAGATGGTTTTAATAGTGGTTTCTATAAGGCCAGTTGGGATGTAATGGGGCCTTTGGTATGCTCTGCTATTCAAGAGCTTTTCAAGACATGTTAGCTACCTAGGTTCTATGGGGAGACAAAGATTGTGATGTTGCCAAAAAGAGATCATCTACAGACCCCCAGTGATTTTAGACCAATCTCATGTTGTAATGCGGTCTACAAAACAATCACCAAATTGATGTGCAGCAGAATGAAGGAGGTACTCCCTTCACTTATCAATGAGGGCCAAGGGGCCTTTGTCCAAGGTAGAGAATTGTTTTTCAATATGCTTATCTGTCAAGATTTGGCAAGGGGCTACAACAGGAAAAACACCCCCTAGTTGCCTTCTAAAAGTGGATCTTCATAAGGCATTTGATTCAGTTCATTGGATGTTCCTGCAAGATCTGCTCAAGGCTATGAATTTTCCCCCAATCTTTACACTATGGATAATGGCCTGTTTAAATTCAGTGCACTTCACTATTGCCTTGAATGGTCAACAAGGGGACATGTTTCAAGGGAAGAGAGGTTTAAAACAAGGAGACCCTTTGTCACCTTTGCTTTTTGTGCTTTCTATGGAATACCTATCTAGGCATTTCAAGAAAGCTAGCTCCCTCCCAGGGTTTGAATACCACCATCACTGTAAGAAGCTAGGCCTGACACATCTTATGTTTGCAGATGATTTGATTATCTTCTGCAAAGCTAAGCCTCACCCCCTAAGGATAATGGTGGAGGCTTTTCAAGCCTTCACAAGATGCACAGGTCTCAAAGCAAACTTGACCAAATCACAAATTGTCTTTGGGGGGGACTGCCATCAAGTTCACCAAGACTGTCTAAACATGACAGGTTTTACTGAAGGCCAGCTACCTATAAGGTATCTTGGGATGCCACTTACAGCAAGCAGATTGTCAAAGATGGAATGCAGAACATTGGTGGAAAAATCTCTGCAAAGATCACCACATGGTCTTCCAGACATATCTCTTATGCTGGGAGAGTGGTCCTAATTAACACTGTTTTGTTTGGCATGTTTAATTTTTGGGCCCAAGTTTTCATCCTCCCACAAGAATTGGTGGACCAAATTACAAAACTGTGCAGGAACTTCTTATAGGGGGGGAGGCATGCTATTCCAAGATTCCATATGTTAGTTGGGAAAGGGTATTCAGCCTAAAAAATAGAGGGTTAGGGGTTAAAAATCTCTATTTATGGAATAAGGCCTATGTAGCTAAGCTGGTCTGGGCTTTAGCAAAGAAGGAAGACTGTATGTGGATCATGTGGGTTCATGGTAGATATATCCAGGGCAAGGAATTAGAAGATTACACACCAAAGGGGGATACCAGCTGGTACTGGAAAAAACTGCATCAAGTGAAGGACTTATTTAAAGATTACCCAAAGGAGGATTATAGGGTGAAAGAGGGGTATCTCTGCCTACTGCAAGAGCAAACATAGTAGTCCCCCTAGGCTAAGTTGATCTGGAACAGAACAAGTGTCCCAAGGCATTTTTTCACAGCATGGTTAATGTTGTCTCAAAGGCTGCCAGTCCTGTACAGACTTGGAAGATTCACTCAGTTGCAGTCACAAGACTATATTCTTTGTCACACAAGCCTAGAAACACATGAGCATTTATTTTTTGCTTGCAGTTATGCCCAGGACATATGGAAGAGGGTTTTGGCAAATAGGGGAATTCAGCTGAATGTAGAGGGACTAGACCAATACATCACATCTCTTAAGCAAATGCAACAGGCCAGAAGCATGAAAAGTTTGATCTGTACCATAGCAAATGTAGTGATTTACAATATCTGGCAGACAACGAACATGCTCATGTTCAAGGGGAGATTAGTACACCCAGCATAGACTGTCAAGACAATCAGGGATCAAGTGACTCATACAGTTTTGCAGCTTCACCATCACAATCATAGATATAGAAAACGTATAGACTTTTTGAATAGATGATGTAGTTGTCCTGTTTCATTACAACTGACAGCTTGGGATGTATTTGCTGATTTTCTTTGATAATATATCAAGTCCTGTTTCATTACAACTGAAGGGTCAACTCTATCAAGCCTAGTTGAAGGGTTCAACTTGTGACTTAAAACTTAGAGTTAGGGTACTCTAGAGTTGTGCAATCATTCATCCTAATAAAAGTTCAAATTAATCCTAGAGTCAGGGAACTCTAGGCGGGGATTAAGCCTTTTGAGGCCCAACCTCATTAACAATCGATTGTGTTTTGTCCCGATTTACTTTTCCGCATTTACATTTCGATTGTTTAGTAACCTTGATTATCACCTTATACACCCCTCTTGGGTGATCTTATAGCCTTTGATTCTTCACCCACAACTCGAGGAAGGGTCACACCGTCAGGACTTCCTAGAAGGAAATCCTTAAGGCTCTTGAAGATCGAGGGTTTGGATTAGCATTTAGGTAGTCTTTCTGGAACAAAACTGCAAGAGTTTCCTCTGTTTTAGCAACATTCTAGAGTCTTAGCTTAGCTAAGGGTACCTGTAATTGGTAAATAGGTATAACATATGCTAAAATAACCGAAGTTCACAGCGTTGGTCCACTCACCCGGATCACTAATGCTCAAACAACTAAAACAAGGGTCAGAATGATACAGACACAGGTACAGAGCCCGCTACATGCTTTCACATACAACAGTGAATTTAAAAATTTGCAATGTGGTAGGCATCAAACACTTTGCAAAGCTGGCAGAGACTCCTGAGGGGTCGGCATCAAAACAACTTCATAATATCTCTTATACCTGCTCAATCCGAACTTAGAAAAGGGAATAAGTAAAGGGGTGAGCAACCACACGCTCAGTGAGAACTCCCCTACCCCTTAAAACCAAAACCATTTGCAGACATTTATACCAATAATAGTCACATATCACGTATTGGTATACTACTATCATATTAGGTAATCAAAGTCTCCAAGGAGAGATTACCACTCGTATACTTTACGCTAGCCCCTCAACTCATTCCTAGGCCTTTGATGACCATCCTTCCTTTCTAACGAGCATTCAGGCACCTATTCATGTAACACAAGAACGATGCTTTCAAACACACTTGTGAAAACATGGTGACTCACGTTATATTCCAAGAACAACTTATAAATCATGCAAACTTTAAAACTTACAACTCTTCTAAAAACTTATGAGACACCTAAACTGGTAAGAAAAGCTTTGCAAGAAACATTCTTTCTTATGATATGCACCTTTAAAAACGTAAACGTTCAATGCATTGCTAGGATGTAACCAAACTGCACTTAAAATTGATTTAAACTATATTCAAAACACATTCATAAAATATATGCAGGTTGTGTACATTTGAAAGCTTTCTTCTTTTCTTAAAAACACTGTATTCCTTTAAAAGAACAACTTTTCTTTTCTGAACTGCTTAGAATGGCAAAATGTCAAATCTCCTATTTATTAGGAACTTGCTTATAACATAAAAACATCTTGTTGTGCTGACTAGGGGAGGTCAACACCGCCCTTAAGTGAGATCGTCACTCTTAACCTACGTTATCCCTGGGGTATACGTACTTAACTTTTGGCCAAAATGCTTCTTAGCAGAGCAACTCTAACCTCGATACTGTCCTCTGCGGGGCAATAGCTCACACCAGGATAATCATAGCCTGAGTCCAGTCCCCCTCAAGGTTTTCTTATGCGTCACACATCAGGGAACAGCTCACTCACACCAAGATAATCATATCTTGAGTCCAGCTCTTGGGAACAGTTCACGCCATCTTTGCGTTTAGCTCACAACATTACCTTAGGGGGAAACATCTCACGCCATTTTTGCGTCTAGTTTCCAGGAACAGCTCACACCAAGATAATCCATATCTTGAGTCCAGTTCCTACCCTCAAAGTCTGGCCACTTGCCTAGCACTTTCTTAGCTTTTAAAATCGCATTTCTTTTCTCTTTTTCAGTTGATTACTTTGCTGAAAACTTACTTTTTAACAAAACGACCATTACCTTTCGAAATGTTTATAGTTCATTCATTTTTTGCTTAAAAACTTCTTGTAAACAGAATAAGTTTGCTAACTCATAAATCGACTTTGAAAATAACTTAAAAGTTTCTCATAAACGTAATAAGTTCCCTAACACGTAAGTCAACTTCGTAAGTAACTTAAAAGCTTCTTATAAACGTAATAAGTTTATTAACACGTAAATTGACTTCCTTTTAAACTGAAAAGCTTCTTAAAAATGTAATAAGCTTGTTAATATGTAAATTGACTCCGTTTTGGACTTAAAAGCTTCTTATGAACGTAATAAGTTTATTAACGCGTAAATCAACTTCCTTTTAAACTGAAAAGCTTCTTAAAAAGGTAATAAGCTTGTTAATGCGTAAATCGATTCCGTTTTGGACTTAAAAGCTTCTTATGAACGTAACAAGCTTGTTAACACGTAAATCGACAGCGTTTTAAACTCAAAACTTCTTAATAATGCAATACATTTGTTACTTCATAAAAAGGATTTTGTTTCTACTTAATTTGGGTCTGTTTGGTGAGAAAAAATGGATTGGAATGGAATCAGGACTTGAATTCTGGGGGTTAGGTATGGAACTTGAATCCTGAACTCAGTTGTTTAGTGAAAATTGAAATGGAATCAGGTTCTAGTCCTTGCTGTTTGGTGAGTAATTGAATCAAACCTGCTTTTATTATTGAAATATTATATGTAATTGTAAATTATTTTTTTTAATTTGTGTTATTTTTACTTTGTTAAAGTGAAGTTTAGGCACCGTATTTCCTAACCATTTGACATTTGTATTTCATTATATTTATTTGTAACTAATTATTTTTTATTTTTTAATAGTTAATCATCATTTTATAATTTGTAATGTTTCTCTCTGCAAAAGCCGAAAAACAGAGATTTAACCCAGAAACAAAAACTAAAAATTCCTAAAAAAAAATTATAGAAAAATAAATAAATCTCTGCCCTCAGTTTCATTTCAAATGGCCCGCTTCATGTTCAAGATATTGGCTTGATAGTGGGATGGAATGAGCACATTGCTGCCATTAGAAGGAAAGCAGACAATTAGGGTCTGACAACTCAAAATGAAAGTAACAGATTACTCGAGTAAAATTGCTGAAGTATTTTATTTGTTTGTATAATTAGCTTCTGGAGCGTGGGGTCCGAAGGTCTCGTACTCAACATCTTTTGATGTTGATAATGATGGCGGAAGAAGCAGTGAAGGGGATGATTTGTTGTTCCAGATCTTCATTTTTCTTGTGTTGAAGCTTGGTGCAGGTTTGTATAAGCAACAAGATCTAACCCAACCAGCAACAAGATCTAACCCAACCACAAAAAACAAAAAAAAAAAGGATGAAGATGAGGGGATTGGTGTCTAACAGCAGCAAGTGACAACTCAGTAACCGGTAACAATGGCAGCCAGAGGAGAAGCAGCGGCGGCCTCTCCTTTCTCTCTCTCTCTCTCTCTCTCTCTCTCTCTCTCTCTCTCTCTCTCTCAGTTTATGGGTTAGTGAAAATAGAAATGGAATGGGAATGGGAATTGAGAAAAATATCATGGCTTGCAAATAAAAAACAAATTGTTTTCTTTTATTTGTTTAGAATATAGTGTTCATCCCTCAGAGTTGGGGATTTGATACCCCTCATAAGTAGGGGGTTCAAATCCCTTGAATTTGGGAGGAACCTGATACCTGGCGGTATCAAGTTCCTTTCTATAAAAACTCTCACCAAACAATAAGGAAAGAAACTTGAACCCTCAGGTTTCAAGTTCCATTCCTTTTTCACTCACCAAACAGCCCCTTAAAAGTTTCTTATAAACGTAATACGTTTACTAAATCGCAAAACATCTTAGTTTCTAACTTCAATGCTTCGTATAAACGTAATAAGTTTGCTAAATCGTAAAACGACCTCGTTTGTGACTCAAAAGCTTCGCATAAATGCAATAAGTTTGCTAAATCGTAAAACGACTTCGTTTATAACGTAAAAGCCTCGTATGAACGTAATAAGGCTGCTAAATCATAAAAACGACTTCGTTTCTAACTTAAAAGCTTTTTACAAACATAATACGATTACTAGTTCGTAAAACGAAACTCATTTGGAACTTAAAGTGCTTAGTTAGCGTTTAATTAAAACTAGATTCGTAATAAAATCCTCAGTTGTCTTTTTATAACTCGTTTCAATCCCTTTTTGAACTCAAAGGAGGGTGTGTAAATAAACTGAAGGCTTCAAACGTTCCAAACTTGCTATTATTCATACTTAAAGCACTTGACTTGTTTATAAGGCAAGCAAGGTTCCTTTGTAAACTTTCAACGTAAATGTTTCTTAAAAACATAATGGGTTTACTAGCTCTCAACTCGAAACCCAATGGAAACTTCAATAAGCAATTAGCATACAAGTCAGTTAAATTTCGTAATTAGTACCTTAAGATGCGCTTTTCAGGTCGTTTAAATCGTTTTAAACATAAGGAGAAGTCGTACACAAACCAATGCCTTAAAACATTTTTCGAATTCACTTTTAATTCACTTTTAAACTTCCTAAACCTATCGACTATTCAGTTGAGTCAATAACTGAGCAGTTCAACGATTTAGGATCTTTTTATACCTTCTATGTCCTAACAAGCGATTGGACAACTGACAAACTTAAAAGCGTTTTCAACATGAAAAACAAGCTTTCTAAACGACCTTTTCTTTTTAAAGACGTCTAAAGTTTCAAAAATTAATCACATAACGTCACATAGCATATCGGGGGAAAAGGGTTCACACATAGCACATTTATACACTTCATATCACAACTCAGCAGAATCTACTCAGTAAGACACACATGGCCTCACAATCCACACGATTGCGGTAATTCACAACCCAAACTCCCTCCTCACACAATAACGACCACAAGAGCATCAAAACACTTGATAGTTCTACCTCAAACCATCCAACTACCAAGTTTGGTTTAATATTGGCATATACAAACCAACAATACATAAAACGATCACACATAGGTATGACATTCATGCTTAATAACCAACGATCATACATAGGTACATAAAACGATCATGTATGTATGCAAGTGTATATATATATATATATATATATATATATATGTGTGTGTGTGTGTGTGTGTGTGTGTGTGTGTGTGTGTGTGTGTGTGTGTGTATATATACATACACATATATATATGTGTGTGTGTGTGTGTGTGTGTGAGAGAGAGAGAGAGAGAGTGTGT
>JACYFF010031954.1:71847044-71857519 GCA_017589665.1 Selenicereus undatus | reverse complement strand
TATATATATATTTATATAGGCACGCTCACACACACACACACGCATTTACGTCTATATTGTAACACCCCGAATTCTTAATTCCATTCTTTTTTGATAATTACTGACCTGTGTGGCAGCAGGAACCTAACTGGATTTTTTTCGTAGTATTTCCCTGTTTGAAATGCTAGGCTGTGTATCAATTGACCTTTAA
The DNA here is from genome assembly GCA_017589665.1 of Selenicereus undatus. NCBI lineage: Eukaryota > Viridiplantae > Streptophyta > Magnoliopsida > Caryophyllales > Cactaceae > Selenicereus > Selenicereus undatus. Next base: position 71,857,329 of record JACYFF010031954.1, on the reverse strand, counting down.
TGCAATCATTTCCTGAGTAATACTTCAGAATACAAGTCTCCTTTGAAAGCAACTACTTGACGAAACTATCTGATTAAACATCAGATCGTTGCTCTATGTTTGGCTCCCCACTCCCATGCGCAATCAATTCACCTGAAAACAATACATTTAACAGAAATGAGATAAACTAGATAACAATCACCCTTGACAGTTAAACTACGCATGCAAATTCATTTTTAAAACATTTGAAGGGTATGGGAGACAATCAATGCACAATTATATGTTCTTAGTGATGCACATGTACATTCCAAGTTCCCAATCATAACATACAAGTTTTAACGGTGAGCAACCGCACTGGGTGTCATGGCCTGCGCTTCGGTTTAACATAGCCACTTAACTTAATCATGGCCTACCGTCGACTTGGACGGTTGCCCTTTACCCATTTCCTGGCCCGCCATCATCATGGATGGTTATCGCTAGCATGGCCCACGTCCCAACAGGGCACGTGACCGCTCACATGTATGCACTTTTATCCGGGGAAGGCTAATGGCCTTCAACAACATAACTGAATTTGCTGTCTCACCCATGACAACCTTTACTTATACAATCCAGCTTACCCACTCTAATGTCAAGTCAACATGTACATCTTATTTAGATTCAACCCAACCTGCAAAGCATTTCCACAGCCCAGGTACTTTCATTTCTATCATAATCACCTCAAGATTCAAGTTTGTTGACATAGAAAAATAGTTCAACCAATTATGCAGTATGTTCAATTAGTACGTTCTATGAATTCATAAAATCAACATTCAAGGTGGCTCTTACATTGTTCATCACACACATTTTCCAAACAACTTCAGGAGAGAGTTAGGACATGATCATTACCTGGAATCTGTACAAATTACGGGCTCGGTTACTAACTTGGGCCTATTGCTCAGCACCCGGGCCAAAACATCGCTCACGCTCAGTTCAAATCCTCATGGACCATGACTCTAGCCCCTGCCCCAATTATAAGAATTTTTCTAAAATTTTTAGCCATGCCTAAGGCCCCCAACCGTAGCCCAACTTTGGGTCTAGATTCAACCAGAATATGGGCTCAACTTCCAGAGCCAATAACTTTTATTCCCGATATTGGAATTTCTATTTCTTGCCCATTATGGAAAGGTCAGCCCGTCTTCTACACTTCTTATGTTTTTCCAGACTCTGACCATAAAAATTTCAAAAACTGCACTACTCAGCACATCCCAAACTATCTACCATAAAAATTTCATGATTTTTGGGGTAGTACCGCACCGTGACCAAAATTTTAAAATCATGGCCAGAACTTTCCTCCCAGTAGTGGTAATCTACCCACTCCTAACCCTAACATGAGTTCCCTTTTCGCCACGGTTTTCATAAAATTTCATCCATAACTATGTCATAACAATCCCAACAACCCTGAACCTCCCACTAATCTAAGTCGAGTAAAAAAAATTCAACTTTTAACTAAAAAGAATTTCAAATACCCATCATACTCACCTTGGTTCGGTTTTCAGAAGAAAAGCAATTGGGTTGCCACCCCCTTGTGGGTTAGAATCTAAAAAACAATTAGAATGGGGTGCATGGAAGGGGGGGGAGAAACGGGGGCGGAGGCGGCACGTTGGCTGGCGGCAGGTGGTCAGCAGTTACTGTGGGAGTTCACGCCAGGGGAGCGTGTGGGAGATGAAGAGTATGATAGAGAGAGAGAGAGTGAGCGAAAGAGAGAGGGAGGCCGGACGTGAGAGAGAGAGATTGAAAAGAGAGAGAGAGGAAGAGTAATATCTGCTAGGGTTTAGGGGAGATGAAGAAAGAGAAAATAATAGGGAGGGGTGTTGGCCGGCCTTAAGGTAGGAAAAAGGGGGAACAATTTTGAAAAACAATCTTGAAGATTTTAGAGGGAAGATCTTGGGTCAAAGGTTAACTAATTGGGTAATTGGATGCTTACGTCTATGAAGATGAAGAAAATGTATTATAAATGTTCGAATAAGTATCTGAGTCCAGAAGGGGTAGTTAAAATGTCCATAAAATAGGTGAATAAATATTTGGGTATAGGGAGGGCGAATAATGAGTAAATCAAGGGAAAGACATCTCGAATAAAATTTTTGATCCATCGATCCATGCTTAGTGAAATAGGTGAAATTTTAAAAAGAATTCATGGAGGCAAAATCCTCGTATTGACTTGGATTGTGAAGGTCGGTCCACTTCACACGATTTCCCATATTACATTTCTGGGGTTTTACATACTACCCCACTTAAAAGAGTTTTGTCCTCAAAACTTCACTAAGCCGCGACAACCGCTATCATTACGTAAGTAAATTTTCAGGTTTGTTACACACTAGCCCATTTAGGAAAGTTTCGTCCCCGAAACTTATACGCACCTGGTCATTTCAACAAGTGAGGGTATTTGTCTTGCATCTCCTACTCTGGTTTGTAGTTTGCTTTCAACATCTCGTGGTTAGCCCAGAGGACCTTCACTAAGGGCACTGTTTTCCTCCGAAGTTATTTCTCTCGCCGTTCCAGGATCTGCATGGGCTGCTCCCCATAAGACAGGTCTTCTTGCAGTTGTATGGGGTCAGGTTTGATTACATGAGAGGGATCTAAGATGTACTTCTGTTACCTGTGACACAAGGAACCTGTTGTATACCCTTGGAAGCGCAGACGGTAATTTTAGCCGATATGCTACCTCTGTAACCCTTTATATAACTAGGTACGACCCGATGTACCTTGGGCTAGTTTCCCTACCATATGAAATCTCGCGATCCCCTTGGCTGGGGATCTTTGAGGAACACCTGATCACCCACTGGAAATTCTAGGGGCCTACACCTTCGGTCGGCGTAGCTTTTCTGGCAGTTCTGAGCGGCTCTCATCCTTTCTTGAATCACTTGAATCTTATTGGTGGTAGCTTGAATCAATTAAGGTCTAATGGTTAGGGCCTTGTTGATTTCCTGCCAGCAGAACGGAGTTCTGCACCTCCTCCTATATAGTGCCTCATACGAGGCCATCGCAGTACTTGCATGGTAACTGTTGTTATAGGAGAACTCGATTAGCGCCAGTTGTTCATCCAATGCTTTCTTGAAGTGTAGGGTGTAGGCCCTCAGCATGTCTTCTAATGTCTGAATCGTGCGCTCAGTTTGCCCATCCGTAGGTGGATGGAAGGCAGTATTAAAATGTAATGATGTCCCAAATGTCTCCTGCAGCTTTTACCAGGATTCGCACTGGAATCTGGTGTCCGGATCCGGCACTATGGAACTAGGTACTCCGTGTAGTCACACTATCGCCTTGAGATATGCCCAAGCTAACTGGTCCAGGGTTCAAGTATTCCTCATAGCTATAAAATGTGCCGTTTTTGTTAGTTGATCCATTATTACTGCTAGATCTATCTCAAATGGTGGGTATGCTCCTCTGGAATCCTCGAGTAGATCAGTATATCATTTATGAATACCACCACAAACTAATGCAGGTAGGATTTAAAGACCCTATTCATGAGATCCATGAATGCCGCCGGGGCATTATTGAGGCCGAAGGGCATCACTGCGAATTTGTAATATCCGTACCGGTACGGAAGACAGTCTTAGATATGTCTTCGTCCTTGATTCGGAGTTGGTGGTGCCCTGAATAAGGGTCTATCGTGGAAAAAGTCCCCGCGCCTCTTAGCTGGTTGAAGAGGTCGTATATTCTGGGTAAAGTGTAGCAGTTCTTGATCGTTATCTTGTTCAGTTCCCTATAGTCTATACACAACCTCAGGGTCCCATCCTTTTTCTTTGCAAACAAAATTGGGGCTCCCCATGGAGATGAACTAGGCCAAATATACCCCTTCTCAAATAGCTCATCCAGCTGTGTCTTTAATTACTTAAGTTCCTCCGGTGCCATACGATAAGGTGCCTTAGAGATGGGTGTGGCTCCGGGCGTCAGGTCAATGCAGAACTCCACCTCTCTAAGGGGTGGCATACCGGGGATCTTCTTCGAGAATACATTTGGGAATTCCCTCACTGTTGGAGTATCTTCAAGGGAGGATTTAGCACCCTCGGTTTTTAGTACGTTACATAAGAATCCCTCGTGTCCTCTGCCTAACAACTTGCGGGCTTTCATCAAAGAAATCAGTTTCACTCCTGCTCTAAGTCCTTTGCCCTTATGCACCACTTTCTCCCCAGTGGACCCCCTTAGAGTGATTCTTCGTCTTCGAGCGTCTATCTGAGTATGATATTTAGCTAACTAATCCATCCCCAGGATGACTCCAAAGTCAGTTAACTCAAACCTATGTAGGTCCGCCAAAAGCTCATGTTCATACATTTGAGTCTAGGAATTCTCATACTGTTGCTCACACCTTATAGTCTTCCCATCAAGAAGAATTACAGACAGTAAGGAAGATTTATGGGTTGGTACTAGTCCTAATGTCTCAACCAACTGAACAGAAATGAAAGAGTACGTAGCACCCGAATCAAATAAAGCATATACTGGTTGAGCTTGGATGGAAAATGTACTCATTACGATGTTAGGAGCATCCTCTGCCTGCTCTTTATGCATCACGTATGCTTTGCCCCCATTGTTTCGGGGCGGTTGGTCGGGTGGTCGGGCCCGAATTTGCTGTGGTGCCCGGTTCTGCTGGTTGGGGTTGGCCGCCTGCCCACTCCTGTTCTGGTACTGTTGCTGGGACCGTTGTCCCTATCCCTATCCTTATCCCCCATTACCTTGACCGGTAGGGGTTGGGGGATGTGGGCAGTCCCAGATATGATGTTAAGGGCTTTTGTAGCAGAAACACTTCTTAGATGAACGATACTCCTGGGCATAGTGCCCCAACTTCTCGCAAGCGTTGGAGGTCACCTCAGACCGCACGTTGGGGTGTTGGCCTCCACAAGAATTGTTGTTTGAGTAATGATTCCCAGGAGGCCTCTAGTATGCTCTTGCAGTTGGAATTTTCATTGGTTATCCCCCTTCCTCTTAACTCCCCGCTACTCATTAAAGTAGTTACTCATCTCCTTCATTGCCTTTTCTTCGTTGACTGCAGTATCATACAGGTCCACATAGGAGATGTACTGGCGCACCAACATCCTTTCCTTAATGGTAGGATTGAGTCCAGCCTTGAACCAATTCATGTTAAGCCTCTTCTCAGTTACGAAGATCGGGGTAAAAAGAGAGAGCTCCATAAACTTCGAGGCATACTCCAGTACGCTCATGCTCCCTTGCTGTAACTACATTAACTCGTTCTCTTTGGCTTTCTGGAGGGAGATGGGATAGAAATGATCATTGATCAATTCCTTGAACTTGCTCCGGTCGAAACCAGGATCGTGCCGCCTTTCCCTCACTCTGGCCCACTATAGGTCAGCCTTATCCTTCAGGTAGAACACTGCAAAGGCCACCTTTTACTCTTCGGGGCATTGGAGTGCATCGAAGAATTTTTCCATGCCCCTAATCCAGTCCTCCAAGGTTTAGGATTGCAGGTGCCATCGTAGATGGGTGGGTTGTGGCTGGCTAACCTCTTGAATATATAGGAGTTATCCTCCGTGACCTTCCTCTCCTTGACCTCTATCAACTTTTGTGGTCATTCGTTCTGGCATTGTAACTGCTCTCATTGCTTTTGCAGCAGATCTAGCAGTAGGAGGTTGGTAAGGTCTGCTCTAGTAGGGGGGTTGGTTTCATCCACCTAACTGCGAGGCCCATTCCCATTCCTAGGGCATAGGGCTTCCAGTCGTTCCCTGAAGCTCGACATGGGAACTTCTTGGTTCAAAGGGACTCGTGTAACGAGGTGAGGTATGGTTTGAGATTCGTCATTGTTTTCCACCATCCTGTTCGAGAAGTGAGTTGGGTTTAGTTCCTCTCTTAATAGTTTATATCATACGTATTACTAGAGTTCAATAACACATCATATATTAGTGCATCATGGAACATTTTATAGATTTTCAATCACATCACATTGCCACATTCACGTGGTCTAACCACGGCATCACATGCTTATGCGTTACACATCATATAGGCATCACATTCACGTGATTCACATACTTCACTAATAGCGCAACATTGGTATTTAGATAACTTAAAAGATTTCATTGCATAGAATTGAAAATCATAGGTGTTCCATACTAGTACTTTTTATAACATCCCAATTTATACTTTATTAGCCCACAGTGGCTTAACAACATAAAAAAAAAGATAACTAACAACATTGTCCCAGAAAGCAAACTTTTAATCACTACGAGCTTATACTGGTCAGGAGCGTCCAGTGGACAGGTACCCTTACACATTTGGCCACATCTGCTCTGCTTCTAACGGGTTACCTTAGTCTCAGGCTCGCCCCCTCTTCCTCATAGGACCTATCTCCTCATCACTCAAGACCTTATGTTCCCTCATCTGGTCGACCTCTATAGTGTACTCCATCTTTCCCTCCTTCTAATCCCCCTCAGGGTTCTCCCTCTCAGGAGCCTCCATCTTGCTCTTGCTAAAGTCTCCCTTAAGGTCTTCACTTCCCATGAGTTTCCCCTCACTCACGTTAGAATTCTCCTCGGGGCCCTCATCTTCCATCGGTTCCTCCTTGCTAGGATCCTCCTTGGGGTCCTCCCCCTCTATTGGACCCGCCTCAGTAGAAGCATCTCCCTTATCCTTAGAGTCTCCCTCTTCATCAGTGAGCTCGTCTCTCGGGGTTGGGGCATCCTCTTCATTAGCTGTGGGTATACGCTCCTAGTCGTGGGGGCCCTCCAGTCTCATGTAGTCTATCAGGTTAACCACGCTCATCCCCATAGGCTTCTAGTCACACCAACAACACTTCCCCCATGGGCAATGATCACGAGCCCGGGGGTGCAGCTCCTCAACTCTGTAGCGCGACTCAAGGTATCCTTTCAGGGTCAGCAGCAGAGAGAAGGCATGGTTGTCCTCAATCCTCAAATAGCTATTGGGCACATCTTCTAAATACCTGGCTAATGCCCACCTCACATGCCGAATGTGGTCCCACACAATCTGACCCGATCTCTTAGCTAGCTGCTCGTGCAAGCGAGGACCTCCTACATAGCCACAATGCTTGAAACCCTCCATTCCGATACATCAGTTACTTATACATAAGATAGACATTCGCATAATAACACATTTATGTCATATTACACGCACATGTATGCACGCTTGCACATCACTACACTCACTCTCCGCATAGTCCTTAGGTCTACCAATTTTAGTTCTTAGTTTCTTACAACCTTTTAAGCGAGCCTTCAGGTCACTCAACCTGAGCTCCTATACCACTTTGTAACACCCTGAATTCCTAATTCCATTCTTTGTTACTAATTATTAACCTATGTGGCAGCAGGAAACTAACTGGGTGTTACTACTGTATTTTCTTCTTGGAAATACCAGGTTGTGTATCAATTAAACTTTAATGCAATAGTTTCCTCAGTAATACTTCAGTTAATAGAGTTCAACTACTATTAAGCATTGTTAAATTCAAACAAAATTCAAGACAAGTCTCCTTTCAAAATAACTACTTGACGAAACTATATGATTAAACGTCGGAGTCTCGCTCTATGTTTGGTTCCCCACTCCCATGTGCAATCAGTTCATCTGAAAAGAAAACATTTTACAGAAATGAGATAAACTCAATAACAATCACCCGTAACAGTTAAACTATGCACACAAGTTCATTTTTAAAACATTTTAAGGGTAGGGAAGACAACAAGACCACACTTATATGTTCTCAGTAATGTGCAGATGCATTCCAAGTTCCCAATTATCACATACAGGTTTTAAGGGTGAGCAACCCCACTGGATCTCATGGCCCGCGCTTGGGTTTAAGATAGCAGCTTAACTTATCATGGCCTATTGTCGACTTGGAAGGTTACCACTTAACCATTTCCTGGCCTACCATCAACATGGATGGTTGCTGCTAACCTAGCCCATATCCCAACAGGGCACATGGCTGCTCACATGCATGCACTTACCCGGGGAAGGCTAATGGCCTTCAGTGACATAACAGAATTCGCGGTCTCACCCATGATAACATTTACTTATAGAATCCAGCTTACCCACTCTTATGTCAAGTCAACATGCACAGTTCATTCATATTCAACTAAACCACCAAAGAATTTCCACAGGCCACGTACTTTCATTTCCATCATAATCACCTCAACATTCAAGTTTGTCGAAATAACAAAATAGTTCAAGCAATTATGCCGTATGTTAATTAGTACCTTCTATGAATTCATAAAATCAACATTCAAGGCAGCTCTTGTCAAGTTCATCACACACATTTTCCAAACAACTTTTGGGGAGAGTTAGGGAATGATTGTTACTGGAATCCGTACAAATTACAGGCTCGGTTACTGACTTGGGCCTACTACTCAACACCTGGGCCAAAACACCACTCACACTTAGTTCAAATCCTCATGAACCATGACTCTAGCCCTTGCCCCACTTATAAGAGATTTTCTAAAATTTTTAGCCATTCCGAAGGTCCCGAACCGTAGCCCAACTCCAGGTCCAGATTCAACCACAATATGGGCTCAACTTCCAAAGCCAATAACTTTTGTTCTCGACATTGGAATTTTGATTTCTTTCCCATTATGGAAAGGTTAGTACGTCTTTTACACTTATTATGTTAGAGGTTTTTCCATAATCTAACCCAAACTAGGTTTTTTTCCTTAATCTTCCTACGATATCACTGGTTGTCCTGATCTGGGCAGCCCTCAGTAATTCGACCATAACTTACGCTATATTGCTTTGATTCCCTCGATTCAAAAACTAGACTACTCAGCACATCCAAACTATCAACCATAAAAATTTCATAATTTTTTGGATAGTACAACGCCATAATCGAATTTTTTAAGTCAAGGCCAAAATTGTGCTCCTAGCAATGGCAATTTGCTCACTTCTAACCCTAAAAAGAGTGCCCTTTGGGCACGTTTTTCATAAAATCTCATCGACGACTATGTCATAACGATCCCAACAACCCTACACCTCCCACTAATTCAAGTCGAGTAAAGAAAATTCAACTTTTCACTAAAATGAATTTCAAATACCCATCATACTCACCTTGGTTCAATTTTCGGAAGAAAAGCAATCGGGTCGCCACTGCCTTGAGGGTTAGAAGCTGAAAAACAATTAGAAAATCGACATTAAATTTGTAAACTTGCATCCAATGCTTAAAAGCATAATTTACACAAACTCTGAACAAATTCTTTTTATATTGTGTGCATGGGGTGCATGCATTGCACCCCCTTACTCACGCCAAGGAAAGGAGAGAGCAGGGAAAAGAAACGGTTGTGGCAGCTACACGTTGGCCGATGGCAGGTGGCTAGTGGCTGCTATGGCAGGTTATGACGGGGGAGCATGAGGGAGAGGGAGAGTATGAGAGAGAGAGAGAGAGAGAGTGAGAGAGAGAGAGAGAGAGTGAGCGAAAGAGAGAGGGAGGCCGAAAGTGAGAGAGAGAGACCGAAAAGAGAGAAAGAAAGGAAGAGCAAAATCTGCTAGGGTTTAGGGGAGAGGAAGAAAGAGAAAATAAAAGGGAAGGGGGGTTGGCCGACCTTAGGGTAGAAGAAAGGGGGAAGAATTTTGAAAAACAATCTTGAAGAATTTGGAAGGGAAGATCTTGAGTCAAAGGTAGACCTGGCAAATGGGTCATTCGGATCAGGTACGGGTCGGGTCTTAGTTCGATTCAGGTCACTTTCGAGTCAACTATGATTGGGTCAGGCTCGGGTTCGGTTCGGATGAAGTTCGGGTTTGGGTCAATTTCGGGCCAACCATGTTCGGGTCAGGTTTGGGTTTGGGTTTGGGTTTGGGTTCGGTTCGGGTGGAGTTTGGGTCGGGTATATTTGGGTTGTGTACGGTAGCCGGGTTCGGATCAGGTATGGATCGAGTCTAATTTGGATTGGGAGGGATTCGATTCAATGTTCAGGTGAATGTCGGATCGGGTGTAAATCAGGTTAAGTATACATTAATTCGGGTTAATTTGGCGTTAGCGTATATTTTGAATGTGCTCATTTATAATGTTAAATTATATTTAAAAGATAAAATCCGTTTAATTAGACAAACCCATAAGCCTATTTATTATATGTTCTTCTTTTAAGTCTTACATTAACGTTTAATCATTTATATGTTCGTAACTCCGTATAAGTATATATATGTGTGTGTGTGTGTGTGTGTGTGTGTGTGTGTGTGTGTATTTATATATGTATGTATGTATATATGTATGTATGTATGTATGTGTGTGTGTGTGTGTGTGTGTGTATATATATATATACACATGTATATACATACATGTATATATATATATATATATATATATATATATATATATTAGTATGTATGTATGTAT
>JACYFF010031954.1:71826354-71837794 GCA_017589665.1 Selenicereus undatus | reverse complement strand
ATATATATATATATATATATATATATATATATATATATATATATATGCATACATAGATACATATATGGATACATACCTACTTTCGAAAAATTTAATTTTGTGCATGTGGTTTTCTGTTGGTGGGTACTACTCGAAGCACTCTTTCATCTGGCATCAGAGCCATGTAATAAAAAATGATTAAGATAATTAAGCTAATTAATACTTATTTAAGCTAATTAAATGTGATTAATGCTTGAATCATCACCTACTTGCCTTGCTCCTATTTATTCACATATGGTTAATTCACCGAAACGTACCATTTCAATAGCACCTCAATTAAATTGCATGACTGTTATAATTTTAGAATTTAAAGCCGAATTAGCTAAAGTGAAGAATTAAGTTAGGAAAATTAAGAAGCAATTGTCTATAATCCATCTTTCTTTAGTTACTGAGATTAGTCATAGGGAAAAATCTAGTTTAGGTATTAGTACTCCATTTTAGCATAAATATCCTTTGCAAAACCCAAAATATAAATATCAGTTTTCTTTGCATGATATAAAAATTTAAAAAGAAGCAGGAGAAAAATTAACTGAAAAATCAACTGAGAAGTTAGATAAAGAAGAATAGGATGGAGTATAGGCAGTGTAATCTTCAAGAACTATAGGATATGAACCTAATTAAACAAGATGTATTATTGAATGATAATGAAGAGACAAATAATGCCTAGCTAGAAGAAGAAATATATTAGCATATGAACCTAATTAAACTAGAAGATCTTAATGTTGTACCTTTAGAAGAAATTAGGAGGAAACTAGGTAAAAAAATATGGTAAAATGGTATTTGACGATGAGATTAGTGAGATTGGAGAAGAACTTAACATAGATGAAGTTGAGTCCAATCTAGTTAACAATGTAATACCTAAACCTAAGGAATTTGGTGAACTTTCTAGAAGAAATGCCTATTTTATGAGACCTAGGTACGTTCTAGTACGGCATACAACTAACTTTTCCTTTGATTTTATCCCAAGGAAAGCCATGATCTTTGAAGAGATTGGTCTTCCCTTGATTAGCCAAACATGATACATCTTAAATATCAATGGAACTCGTAATAAAGAAGAAGTACTTGAGCATTAGAAAAGGGGCATGAATAGTGTGCTACACCTAAATACTACATGGACTGCTGCAAGTTTCCTAAATTATGAGTATAATTTTTTTGGCACTGTAGCTGACTGGTATGAGTCATTAAATGAGAATAGTAAAAATGCATTAAGAATGATGAAAACACCAGTTGCAATGTTGAAAAATCTGTGTATGGAAGTCAAAATTGAATTCATCGGGCTAAACTCAATTCCGAAGAAAAGGCTATAGAATGGCAAAGAAAGATAACTAACATAGAATTATAGGATATGAGATATCTGCAGAATAATATTACCAAATTTAGTCAATATTATTACAACATTAGGTATGATGAACCGAATCTTGGTATGTTTTATGATAAATTACCATATACGATCAATTCTGTAAGCAATGAAAAGTACATTACATGACTTGAAAAAGCAAATGTCATTGATACACTTGGTTTAAGAATTTCTTATCTAAGAAAATGAATCAATGATCAATATCTCGATCTCCAGAAGGATAAGAAAATACAAAACAATTTCTAGCTTTTTGGTATAGTCCTCACCAATGGGGAAAAGAACTTGAAAGGTGAAGAAAAAAAAAATTATAAGAAAAAGAGCTTTGACAAGCAAAGGGGAGAGAAATATAAAAGAAAATATTATAACAAACCAAGTCCTAAAAAACAAATTTTTTTTAGGACAACAGCTTATTGTCCCGCAGGAAAAAACGACTGCAAATGTCGGGCATACAGAGAAGTAGGACATTATGCTAACAAATGGAAAAATAGGAAGAATAATAAGCTAATTGAAACTTTAGGTAGCCTAGATTATTTTGAGCTTAGCAAGGAAGAAGCACTAGATCTAGCCATGAAAAACAACAAGAGAATCGTTGAAATTGCACTACAAGATGAATATGAAGAACGTGATTACGAAGAAACTAATAATATAATGGAAAGTTGTTTGATTAGTCTTAGTGATATCCAAGGAGAAGAGTTTGTTGTAAATAATGAAAATGAAGATGTCAAAGGAGATTGGGTCCTTCCCATAATTCAGAAAGATATGATCTATAAAAAATCTGTCTTTCAATTAAAGAGTAAGTACATATGTGAAATGATGGAAGGATAACTAGAGAGAAAAGATTGTGAGCATGATGTGGGAGAAGTTAATCTCATTAATTGGAAAAATATCATTAATCAGAACAAGATAGAAAGTATAGATATATCCATATTGGAAGTGTCCAAGTGCAAATTACTCTGTTACAATACTATGGCAAAGATATTGATCTTTATGTGTTACTATGAGACAATAGGCATACCAAATTTAATAATCAAATTATCACAGGGATTAAGACTAATTTATGTAATGGATCAGTAGGATTCAATTGTCGACCTCGATATTAAGTAAGCCTTAAAGGTGAATTTGCCAAAAATTTCTTATCCCTTAAGATAAAAACAGTTGGGACAGACATGAAAAGAGGAGGATACCCACTACGGATATTTTGAAAAATAATCTACAAAATAGACTATGGAGATATGCTATGAAGTAACAAACATAAATCTGTATAGCATCTATATCCTAATAAATGTATATTTAGAGGGATATAATAAATATGAATTATGCACCTACATAGATAGTGGTTGTTTTGTCTGTTTTTTTTTTATAAAAAGATCTTTATTTCTTGATGTATCAACAAGGGAGAACTCAAGGAATTGAGAATTTAGAAATGCAAGCAAGAAGTGATAAGATGGCAAACTTTGAATTCACAAACTCAAACTAGAACTTTGAGGGATAACCGAAACTAACTCAAACTCTTGGATACAGAATCACCACCAAGGCTTATGCTAGGGCCCTTAACAACCTCTTGGATACAGAATCACCACCCAGAAGAGGTTAAGACTCCTGCTAGAACACCACCCTACTCGGCCAAAGGAAGAGATAAACTAGAAGAGAGTTTGAGAGTTCAAAGGAGCTAAGACTCAATTTCATTCAATAATTCATCAAAAGTGTTCTTACAAGGAAGCATGAGGGCTTATATACTCCCTCACTAACTCTAAACATCAGTTACAAATTCAAATTAACAAGCTAAACTAGGTATAAATCGGATTTTAAAAGCAAGATACAAAAGGAATGATGAAACCGTGGCTTGACACATCTTCATTCCTGATCTTGAGGCTTAGGTGTCGGCCTTGGGTGCTTAGGAGACTTCAATCAGCAGCTTGTCACTCTAATATAGCCATTTTCAAGTGGATTAAACCTAAATAAGAGTAAAATACCTCAAAAAGAACACCACGGCAGCCGGCTGCCCTTAACCAGGTAAAGGGAATTTTAACCCTTACTTTGCTGGTGAATAGCTCCACAAGTGTGTAATTTGGTTGAGTTGGCCACTTAATAATATTTTTAATGTAATTTCAAGCCACAAAAGTTTCAATTCAAGCGGGGGAGCTTTGGGCGTTCAAACAGCCCCATTTCCAGAACCGGTCAGAACTACAACAGTTTTGAACACTTGACTTCAACGGCTGATTTGAGGTAGTAAATGACATCCAAATGACTTGCAATGGGTCTTATTGGAAAGAGCACTTATTAAACTTAAACCTAGGCCTCCTGTAACCCAATCATACCCTTGGGAAGATCATGAAATAATGTGCATAATACTAAGTTTGTGCACATGCCTTAAACCGTGGCTGGGCAGAATGTGCTCTTGGCATGCAAGGCGGATTTCTTGGATTTTACACTTGAAACTTGACTCCTTTGGGCTCCCTTGAAGGCTTGTGATCATGGTCATGGATGGACCTCCATCATCCTCCCCTTGTTGAGAAGAATTTGCCCTCAAATTGTCTAGATGTTCATCTTCCAAGTAGGGACTTAAATCGGCTACATCAAAGGTGGCCGAAACTCCATAGTCCCCGGGCAAATTGATCTTGTATGCATTGTCATTGATCTTTTCCAAAACTTAAAAGGGGCCATTCGCCCTTGGCATTAACTGGAGGGAAATCTTTCGCTCCTCAAGTGAATCCACACCATGTCTCCGGGGTGGAACACCACTTTCTTCTTATGCTTGTTTGCTTGTTCTTGATATGATGCATTGGCTTTCTCAATCTTGGAGTTGACCAACTCATGGAGGTTTTGAATCTCCTCCACCCTCTTACTAGCCTCCACATTTGGCTTCTCATTCATTCCTCTTGGGAGAAGATCAAGTGGGCTTAAAGGATCCACTCCATACACTACCTTGAAGGGAGACAAACCGGTTGCTTTGCTTGGGGCCTTGTTGTAACCAAATTCAGCTTGTGGCAATAGCAAATCCTAAGCTTTGACATTGGATTTCACCAATACCCTCAAGATATTTCCCAAGGTTCGGTTGGTGACTTCGATTTGGCCATCTGTTTGAGGATGATAAGTAGTGCTATATTTGAGCTTGGTACTCATCTTCTTCCAAAGTGTCACCCAAAAATGGCGAAGGAACTTTGTATCACGGTCCGAAACTATGGACCTTGGGATGCCATGCAACCTCATTACTTCCTTGAAGTACAACTCGGCAATGTGGGTAGCATCATTTGTCTTGGCACAAGGGATGAAGTGTACCATCTTTGAGAAGCGATCTACAACCACAAAGATGGAGTCTTTGCTTCTTTTGTGTCCTTGGTAGCCCTAGCACGAAATCCATGCTCACATCTTCCCATGGGAGGGTGGGAACCGACAAGGGCATGTAGAGGCCGTGAGGTAGTAAGTGACTCTTCGCTACTTGGCAAGTAGCACACCTCTTCACCACATCTTGGACATCCTTGCTCATTCTTGGCCAATAGTAGTGTTCTTTCAACATGAGAAGGGTCTTGTTTTCCCCAAAGTGGTTGGCCAAGGATCCTCCATGAACCTCCCGAATGAGCAACTCCCTAGTTCCACATTTAGGAATGCAAAGGCGAGGGCCCTTGAATAAGAACCCATCTTGGACCAAGAAATCTCCCTTTGGGTGCCGTTTGCAATCCTTGTAGAGCTCTCCAAAGTCTTCATCATCTTCATAAAGGGACTTCAAATATTCGAAACCAAGGATGCATGCATCAAGTTGGAACAAAAGTAAACGCCTTCTTGACAAGGCATCGGCTCCTTGGTTCAACTTCCCAAACTTGTGCTTGATGGTGAAGTGGAAAGATTGGAGGAACTCTACCCATTTAGCATGCCGTGAGTTTAGTTTGTGTTGCCCTTAAATGTACTTCAAGGCCTCATGGTCCAAATGCAAGATGAACTCACTAGCCACCAAATAATGACTCTAATGCTCAAGCCTTCTCACAATTACATAGTACTCTTTATCATAAGTTGAATACTTCCTCCTTGAGTCACAAAGTTTCTCACTAAAGAAGGCTAAGGGCCACCCTTCTTGAGTGAGTACACCTCCAATGCCAACCCCGAATGCATCACATTCAATTTCAAACACCTTGTCAAAGCATGGCAAGGCTAGGACCGGGGCTTGGGTGAGCTTAGACTTGATGGTGTCGAATGCCTGTTGAGGCTTGGTGCTCCATTTGAAGGTTGTGCCTTTGATCACCTTGGTCATGGAGGCCATGATAGTGCTAAAATCTCTAATGAACCGCCTATAGAAGGAGGCAAGTCCATGGAAACTTTGCACATCATGAATGCTCTTTGGAGTAGGCCATGTCTGAATGGCCTCAACTTTGCTCTCATCTACTTTGATGTTGTGGCTAGAGACAATGTAACCAAGAAAGGTGACCTCACAAGTGTAGAAAGTACACTTCTTGAGGTTACCATAAAGCTTCTCTCCTTCAAGGACCTCCATAACTTGAGTTGGATGCTCTTGGTGCTCCTCTTCACTTTTGCTATAAATCAAAATGTCATCAAAGTATAACACCATAAATTTCCCAATGAATGGTCAAAATACTTGATTCATGAGTCTCATGAAGGTACTTGGAGTATTAGACAATTCGAATGGCATGACTAGCCACTCATACAAACCTCCCTTAGTCTTGAAGGCCGTCTTCCATTCATCCCCTTCTCTAATCCTTATTTGGTAGAAGCCACTCCTCAAATCCACCTTGGAGAACACACTTGAGCCATGTAACTCATCAAGCATAACCTCAAGCCATGGAACAGGATATCTATACCTGATGGTTATCTTGTTGATTGCCTGGCTATCTACACACATTCACATACTCCCATCCTTCTTTGGGACTAACAAGGCCAACACCGCACATGGACTAAGGCTTTCTCTCACCAATCCTTTGGTTACCAACTCTTCCACTTGTCTTTGGACCTCCATAGTCTCTTTAGGGTTCATTCTATAGGCCGGTTTGTTGGGAAGTATGGCTCCGGGAATGAGATCAATGTGGTGTTCGATGGACCTTTGTGGGGGTAGGCCGGAGGGTATCTCTTCGCAAAAGACATGGGCAAAATGTTCAAGAAGTGAGATGGCTATGGGATGAGAGGGTAGGGGTGTTTCGGACTCTTCTAGTGAGGTGAGAATCCATTCTTTGAATGCCTTAAACTCATGATGGGAAGCTTTTAGAAGGGGCTCACCGAAGGTGAGTAGTAAATCCGAGTGGTCTTGGTGTTTTTGTGGCTTACTTTTGTGGAGTTGGGAAGGGCTTAAGGGGGAAAGGGTGATCTTCTTCCCATCTTTATGAAAAGTGTAGGTATTCAAATGACCATCATGCATTACTTTTCGGTCAAATAACCATGGTCTCCCCAACAAAAGATGACATGCATCCATGGGAATGATGTCATACCACAACTCATCATGATAGCTCTTGCCAATGGAAATGGAAATCAAACATCTAGAATTGACTTGTAAACCTTTACCTTGGTTAAGCCATTG
Source organism: Selenicereus undatus (assembly GCA_017589665.1). Taxonomy (NCBI): domain Eukaryota; kingdom Viridiplantae; phylum Streptophyta; class Magnoliopsida; order Caryophyllales; family Cactaceae; genus Selenicereus; species Selenicereus undatus. Next base: position 71,830,877 of record JACYFF010031954.1, on the reverse strand, counting down.
GATGTTGTAAGGATAGGGATGGGCCGAAGCTTGAAGTCCTAGCTTCTTCACCATGCTTGAAGACGCAACATTAGCACAACTCCCTCCATCAATGATGAGAGAGCAAACCTTACCTTGTATGGTGCATCTTGTATGGAAGATGTTCTCCCTTTGCTCTTCTAAGACTCCCTTTTGGCTATTCAAGGCTCTTCTCAAAACAAGCAATTCTCCTTCATCCGCCTCCTCTACGACCTCCTCTTGTTCTTCCATGAAGTACACTTCTTTTTCCTCATCCTCTTCTTCCTCCTTGCATGCCTCCCATTCGGCCAAGGAGATGATTCTCCTATTAGGACATTCTGAGGCTATGTGGCCGAGGCCTTGACATTTGAAGCATCTCCTATTGTTCATAGGAGGGGGGTTAGGCCGGTTTGAAGGGGGTTGGGTCCTTTGAGGGGTTTGGGGTTTTTGTGGAGGTAAGGGGTTAGGGACCGAGGGTTTAGGAGGTGGGTAAGAGCCCCCCTTGTTGAAAAGTTAGCTCTTAGAGAAAGGTTTAGGAGGGTCTCTTTTGTAGAGCTTGGCTTTTCTTTATTGTTCCACCTTGTGGGGTAGAACACACACCTCATCAAAGGTAGTGTATTGTTGCAACTCAACCACATGAGCATACCTAGGATCAAGTGCCCCTAAGTACCTCACTATGGTTTGCTCTTCGGCCTCTCTAAGGTCACACTTAATCAACAATTTCTCAAATTCTCTAATGTACTCTTCAACACTCATGTTACCTTGAGTTAAGGAATGGAGTTGAGAGTAGTTGTCTTGAAGATAGGAGGGTGGCAAGAAACGACCCTTGAGCTTGGTCTTCATTTTCTCCCAAGTCCGAATCCTCCCCTTCTCTTGTCTTGCCCTTTCAGCACACAAGTTGGACCACCAAAGGGAAGCATACTTACGGAGCCTAATAGCAACAAGTTTTACCTTCTTGTCCTCCGGGATCTCCTTGTAGTCGAAGATCCTTTCCACGGTTTGGAGCCATTCCATGAACTCATCGGGATCAAGCCTCCCTTCGAATTCTGGGACCTCCACTTTGATATCTTCAAAGTTAGAAGCATTTCTCCCATTTCTTCTTGGCCTCCTAAAAGGTTCTTCCTCACTTGAAAAGTTCAAGTGATGGCCTTCATCATGGTTGTCCTCATCTTGCTTAGATTTAGACGAGTTGGAGGAACGAGAGCTTCTAAGTTCCTTTCGCTTTTGCTTCATGGACTCACCAAGTTGGCGCTTCAAATACTCATTGTGGCCCTTGATTTCTTCATTTTGTAACCTCATGGCTTCATAATTCCTCATGAGGGCCTCGAACTTTTCTTCCAAAGTCATGCTTGCAGCACTCATATTCGAATTAGAATAAAACAACTTGGGAAGGAGATGGCACAGTCGTGCTAAGAGGCATGGGGTGCCTGTGCTAACCTTCTGCTTGTCAGGGCCAAAACAACCGGTTGTGGGTTGTGTTTAAAGGACGTGTTTGGGCTTGTGTTTGGAGAAGTTTGGGGGCACGTACCAGGCCAAGGAGAGACTTGCTCTGAAACCAAATATGATGTATCACCAAGGGAGAATTCAAGGGATTAAGAATTCAGAAATGCAAGTAAGAAGTGATAAGATAGCAAACTTTGAATTCACAAACTCAAACTAGAACTTTGAGGGATAACCAAAACTAACACAAACTCTTGGATACAGAATCACCACCAAGAAGAGGTTAAGACTCTTGCTAGAACACCACCGTACCTGGCCAAAGGAAGAGATAAGATAGAAGAGAGTTTGAGAGTTCAAAGGAGCTAAGGCTCAACTTTATTCAATAATTCATCAAAAGTGTTCTTACAAGGCAGCATGAGGGCTTATATACTCCCTCACTAACTCTAAACATCAGGTACAAATTCAAATTAACAAGCTAAACTAGGTACAAATCGAATTTCAAAAACAAGCTACAAAAGGAATGATGGAACCGTGGCTTGACACATCTTCATTGCTAATCTTAAGGCTTAGGTGTCGACCTTGGGTGCTTAGGAGACTTCAATCAGTAGCTTGACGCTCTAATCTAGCCATTTTCAAGTGGATTAAACCTAGATAAGAGCAAAATACCTTAAAAAGAACACCATGGTAGCCGGCAGCCCTTAACCAAGTAAAGGGAATTTTAACCCTTACTTTGCTGGTTAATAGCTCACCAAGTGTGTAATTTGGTCGAGTTTTTTTATGGCCACTTGATAATATTTTTAATTTACTTTCAATCCATAAAATTTTCAATTCAAGTGGGGGAGATTTAGGCGTTCAAACAGCCCCATTTCCTGAATCGGTCAGAACTGCAACAATTTTGAGCACTTGACTTCAACAGCTGATTTGAGGTAGCAAATGACATCCAAATGACTTACAATAGGTCTTATTGGAAAGAGAACTTCTTAAACTTAAACCTAGGCCTCCTGCAACCCAATCATACCCTTGGGAAGATCATGAAATAACGTGCACAATACCAAGTTTGTGCACAGGCCTTAAACCGTGGCTGGGTAGAATGTACTCTTGGCATGCAAGGCTGATTTCTTGGATTTTACACATGAAAATTGACTCTTTTCGGCTCCCTTGAAGGCTTGTGATCATGCTCATGGATGGACCTCCATCATTTCTAGAATTCATATGAAAAAAGCCAAGAATTTTTTACAAGTAAGGATAGTTAACAATTGCACAATAAGCCATAATGAGGTCATAGAGGGGTCATCCATAGAAATAGGAGGAGTCAAATGTATTATATTAGTTTTATGGACTACTTATCAACCCTCTCATGATATGATTATCGGAAATAATTTTCAGAAACTATATTCTCCATGCACATAGACCATAAATCGAATAATATTTACAGTCAATGGTCACTCAGTTCCTATTGAAAAATTAAGGCTTACACTCATCATGAGATTGAGTTTATACGCAGCCAGCATGGTGAGAAGGTAATGCCTGCACAATGTGAAATAGCACTAACAATCTCACTACTTGAGTTATCTATTACAGAGCAAATTACTAAACAACAAGAGAAATTATGCAAAGAACTCTACTCTGATAACCCACTAACATTTTTGGATAAAGATAAGACATTTGCAAAAATCATTTTGTTAAATCCCAACGCTATTATTCAAGTCAAAATGGTGTTCACACACCAGGATATTTAAGAATTTTATAAATAAATCCAAAAACTTCTAGATAAATGATTAACCAGGAATAACAAGAGTTCTCACACTAGTCCTGCTTTGATGGTAAGAAATCATGCTGAAGAAAAAAAAGAAAAAGTAAGCATGATTATGAATTACCAAAAACCTAATGATAATACTATCTTTGATGGTTATTATATTCCTAATAAAACAGTCATTTTCGATAGAATTCAAAGAGCCTCTTGATTCTCGCAAATGAATTGCAAAGCGGATCCTGACAGATAAAAATGTGTTAAGAAAGCATTTCTTTAACCTCTTTTAGTGCCCCTCAAGGACATTATGAATGGATAGTAATGCCATTTGGTCTAAAAAAATGCACCTTAAATATTCCAAAAAAGAATGGATAATATCTTCAAAGATCTTAATCACTCTTGTTTAGTTTACTTTGATCATTTCCTTTTCTTTTTCAAGATCGTAAAACAACACAAAGATAATATCTTACCTGCCACCCAAAGGTTAATTGATCATGTATTATCCTTGACAAGAACAAGTGCATTTATGCTAAACAAGAAATCGAGTTTTTAGGTGTAGAGACAAAAGTTGGACAAATAATCCTACAAAAGCATATTCCAAAAAAAATAATTTTTTTTTTTGAAAAGATTGAAGATAGGAAGTAATTAGAAAGGTTTCTTGGATGTCTTACCTATGCTTCATATTTCATTAAAGATTCAACTAAATTGAGAAAACCATTGCAGCAGAAACTGATGAAAGAGGTAAGTTGGACATAGACTCCTAGCAATTCAAAGATTGTTCAAAACTTAAAAAAGATGTGTAAAAACCTTCATATTCTGAATTTGCCTAATGAAGGAGATAATTTAATTTTAGAGATAGAAGCCAGCAATAAGCACTAGAGTGTTGTACTCAAAATCAAAGGAGAAAAACTCTGTAAATATTACAGTGGAAGTGTTAATAAAGCACAATGTAATTATCTTACGATGGAAAAAAAAATCCTTAGAGTCATAAGGGGAATTAAAAAGTTTTTAATCTTTTTAAACCCAAAAGCTTTTCTTATTTGAACTGATTGCGAAGGCAGACTTGGTTTTGTGAAAAAGAATTTATCAAATATGTAAGCGCAAGGGAGACTTATGCGTTAGCAATTATGGCTTAACCAATATTTTTTTCTCTATTGAACATATACAAGGATCAAAGAATTATCTGGCAGATAGTTTAACTCATGAACTCGCAAGTGGTGATTGTCAAACTAGAACTGTTAGATCTTAGAGTATCCTACCACAAGAGGGGGGGTGAATTGTGGTGTCTTATTTTCGCGTTATATATGACAAACACCTCTGTGACTTGTTTGCAGAG
>JACYFF010031954.1:71786149-71805636 GCA_017589665.1 Selenicereus undatus | reverse complement strand
CTTCTATAAAATATTCAAGAAATATTTTTTCCAGAAGAATAACATTTCAAAATATTCTGGAGATTTTGGCCAACCGAAATAATTTTTTTTTTTCAAAGATAATCGGGTATGGCCACTTCAGGTCAGAAACACCCTAGGCACCCTGTTTGCAGGGTTGTTCGCAGTCTGGTGTTCTGAAGCACTTTAGCACGAATACCGATTCAAGAGATGTTTAAAAAGCTTTTTCAATATTGGCATATTAACAAGAGTCTAAATAAATAAAGCCTATGTACCCAAGACTTCTTGTTTTGAACTAGTCATCTTGTCCAAGATCTGTATAGATGCCGTGAGCACCAAGGTCACCTTGTTTGCTGGGATTATTCTTTGTCTTGCTAGACTTCATGAATTGCTTCTCGTACAATCAACTCAATCATCTCATGGAGGTGGTGATCTTGAGAGTGAACCATTAGGTATGAGACCTGTTCTCAAGGCGTGTTCTCAACATTCAACAAACAGGTTAATGCGCATTATTGAAAACATGTTCTCAGCACATTGTTGAAAACATGCTCTCAGGACTTGTTCTCAACAATCAACAAGTTAAAGCACATTGTTTGAAAACATCTTGTTTGGAGCAACATTGCTTTAGGTTTGTTATCATCAAAACATAATAATGGTTTCAACAAGAACTCCTACTAGAAAATGAAGAAATTCAAAATGAAATGTCATTATTGCTAAAACATGTTTCTCCTTCTAGTAAAATCCTCATGAATATTCTAGAATTCCATACAAAAGGTAGATCATGGTTTTGTCTATTGTCTTATGTCTGCCTAATAGCAGAATGATTTAGCCTTTTATAGTTAAAATGAATTACCTAAGGTGTCCTTATAATATTCAAGAAAAAATAAGTTCTCATGTTCAAGAAGAATGGTTCAACAACTGATATGCAATCTGCATTGATTACTATTATAATTACTCTTATGATATTTAGGAGTCATGGAGTACTATAATATTCTTTCCTGATAGACCAGCTTATTCAATCTCTCCAAATGACACCATCATGAAAGCTTGAGAATATGGAATGATAGCTTATCTTGTGGAAATCTCAGACAAAAAGTTCCAATTCTTCTCAAGACTAACTAAGTTTCAACAACGCATGTTTAAAAGAATCCATTGGATTCTCACATCTCCAGACGGTCCAACAAAAATTCCATACATTAGAAGTTTGTATACCGAGGTATACTGTGCAGTAATTGAGTATGAAAATGAAAAAGTCAAACCAACGCGTTATCTTGTTCAAATAGTTGATTTAGATGATCCCAATGATCAATGACAAGAATGGTTTCTAGAACGACAAGAAGTAGTTAGTGATCCTGCTTTAGCAAGAGCCATTGACTTTTAGAGTATTTGTCATCAAATGTGGGCATTAATTGAACCAGGAAGACCACTAATACATTGCGGGAACACTACTTTCATTTATCATGAAGATCTCAGCAAATATTTGAAGGTAGAAGGAGCTATTTCAACAGACATCTTTGATTATTTCTTTGATGCTGGAGCAAAAAAATTCTTATTAGAAAAAGGAAAAAAATATCTTCATGAATTATTTGAAAAATAGGATTCAGAGCATCTTCAACTTGATGAAGATTTTGATGATCATCTGGATAATGATGGACTGAAAGACATTACTGCAGATAAAGGCATGCAGAATTTCAATATGAATGACTAGTCTTGTCAGCAATTAAAGGCTTTAAAAAGTGGTTGCACCATTATTGTACTATTTTATCTAGTGTCAAATCAATAAAATAATGTTGTCTATTATAGCCATGTGCGGACTGCTATAGCCATATGAAGATACCAGTGTGCACTGTAACTGTTAGGGCATCTTATGTAGTCTATCTCCTCTATAAAAGGAGAAGCTAAACTGCTGAGAAGGGACATAGACATTTGAACACACTTGAGCAAAAGAGAAGTCGGGACTCTCCATTTCTCTATAAGTAAGCATCTTTGATGATCTTAGTAGCTTAAGTCCCTCTTTAATTTTTCATTGTAATATATCCACTTTCAAGCTTCGAATAAAAGAAATGTCTCGGTAGAAAACGTTATTCAATTGAACATTATGTCTTAAATATTATGATTTCTTGATTAAAGTCCCACTATCCTTATAAATAAAAACAAAATTGACTAGTGACTACGATCTAAGGTTGGAAATGAAATAGATATGTGTTGTGCCTGATTTAAGGAATGTGTGGTTGAAATTATCAATTTCTGTAAACTAGAAGTTAGATGAACGCAGGGTCTAACGCCCATTAAGTTCAGGTAATGGTCGAAACTCTTTAATTACGCTATAATTATTTCACTAAGCATGGTGGGTCTTTAATCACAGAAAATATAATGTTTATGATATAAGTAGTAGATTGTGATAACTAGTAACAGTAAAGTCATTATAAGAAGTCTAAACATTTATATAAGCTTCGTTTTCAAAAACAGCCCAAAAGTTTGAGTATTTGCATTTTAAACCCCATTTGGGCCAAAAATAGAAATTTCAAAAAAGTTTTAGCCAAAAGTAAAAATATTTGTCATCCAAAAGATTATTAACCCAAATAGTTGTACTCCAAAAAATTATTACCCAAACTTGGGTAGTTTTAAAATTCTTTATCCAAATTCACTGAATCAATTAAATATGTACCCATACTATAGTGGACTTGGAAGCTAATTTTTTCCAAAACTAGGACTATTACATTGCATTCTAGAGCTACAGTCATAGCAACGACTGTCGTTATATTCAGGTTACCTAATGGGAGAAGTTCTAACCAATCCTCTAGGATATAATGTCGGGCTTTTGTGATATGCTAGCCATACAGGTCCTTGGTGGGTAACGAAGGTTTCGACCTGAACTTGCTAGATTATGAATGTGACTCCATGTTTTAAGTTTTCGGGCAATTCAGATCCTCTAGACTGAGGATGCCTAGTTGGTACCAAATGAATAAGTTACAGCTCATCCACCTGTGGTTGGAACCAGATCAACTAGTTATGGCTGGTCTATCAAGATATGTTTGTCACTTTTGTGTTGTGATGGTTCTTTGTGTGGGTCATGAGTTGATTTTCGCTAAACCAAAGAACTTTAGTTAGCTGACCTTACTAGTGGTGAAGAGCAATCCCAAGGAACCGTTACTTCGAAAGATAGTCTTTATTCTCATGTTATAAATAAGAGATAGACATTAGGAAAGTGCATGAAGTAGGATATGGTGTTTACCCTACAAGCCTAGATGGTCCAATAGCTTCCTCTCATAGTAAGCTAGATAATCTACATGATCAAGACAAAGTTAAAACATTAAATGATACCATACTCCAAACGAAAAACAATAATGATAAGCAAATAAGATCAATTAAGCAAAACAATGTTTAACAAAATGAGAATCATGTAAGAAAAACCTGCTATGAATATAAAAGTTAAAGAGGACCAAGCTTGCGAATTGAAGAAAGTGAAAGTTGATCAAGCTAGATTAGAATACCATTTTGATAAGGTTATTTAGACAAAATTCAGGTAATTACTAATGCAACTCTTAGTATTTATGCTTGAGATCAATTCCAACTTGGTTATGATTTTAGGTTATCATTGTTCAGTAATACAGTAACATGGCACTGGATTGACGAGTACAAATTTTATGCTATTATTGGTATCTCTCACTGAGGTATGCTTTATGTTTTGTTGCCTTGCAACAAGTTCGTAATCCTTAGTACACACTCCTATGCCAATTGGCTATGAACTTGGGTTTTCATTATTTGTTAACATAGTATGGGCTGATGGGGGCATTTTTTTTTTTTTTATGTTGATGTTGGTATCTATCATCATGGTATTTTTTTTTTGTACTAGTTCTCTTTAGTTTCTCATGTTGTTGTAGCGACAAGTTGTTGATCATCATTTCTAGCACCTATCCTAAACTAATTGATTATGGACTTTATAATTGTTAGTCAATATAGTAATAAACTAATGGGTATAGCTACTTATGTTGATTTTGACATTTTTTATGATGGTATCCTATGCTCTAATGCATCTCTTTAGTTTTTTGTAGTATTAGAGCAAAAGTCACTGATCATTAATGTGAAATCCCCTAGGAATGGCAGCGGGGCGACTCGGGGCCAAGGAGTGCCCTCCCCATCCATGTCCTCACCACCCGCCCCTTACCTGTCCTTTATCCCTGTCCTCGCTTTGAGGGAAGAAGTTGCTCCCTAGTCCCAGAATCTGGTGCATAAATGTTTAGGTAACTACAAATTGAACCAATTCTTTGCAAAACATTGACATTAAATTTTAATTTGCATAATCAGGGGAAAAAAGTGAATAAGAGGTAAGTAGGACTTGCTAAAAATAGTGCATTCCTAGACAGTGTGGTGGCCAGGGTGGTGCAAATGAGCATGCATCATTTTTGATATTGTTTTTGCTCGAGCAAGTGAAATAGCATGAGTATTAAGCATAAGATGGGCCACCACTCTGGAGATTTTTGATGACAAGAGCATTGGCGATGGTTTATGAAGTGGACGAGATACTTGTCTTGGCTAGAATGTATAGAGAACATTGTGTCTAAGGTTTAAGAATTGCCCTTATAACTCTAGCAGCTTTTACTTTAGAGAGAGAGGTGGTGAGAGACAGACATACAGGAAGAAAGGGATAGCTTCCCGGGGGGAGGGTGTGGATTATTTTTTATATCTAGGGGTTGAAAATCACATCGCTGCAAAAATATCCTTGACATTTCAAATATTGTGGAAAATAAGGAACTGGGTGGGGATGGATTTTTACCCCCCATCGTACCTAATGTTCCTAATTTAGGTCGAGCATTTTTCGCCATCTCAGGTCAAGGGCCCAATGCCCTATTGCCATTTCTCAAACCCCTAGACCTTGCCTCTTCCCGCCCAATTGAGCCCATGGCTTAGTCAAGTAGGATTAGGTAACCTTCTATTTCGATATTCTTTTCTTACTTTTCTGGTCATGCTCCTTTCTGTTCCCTTGTGGGTTATGCTCATCTCCTTTCTAATTCAGCTTTGTCACTCAATATAAACTTGTTTCCGAATTGCTCTTTCTTTTCCCTTTTTGTTTTGCACTTTCTTTCTTCTTTCTATTGAATCAAAGAATAATGCAAATATGAAGTGTGCATCTTGCTTTTTTGGAACTTTTTAACTGGATTGATCTCCGTTCTTTAGTTTAGGTCATTGTTATAGTATGATTATGGTCAGTATCTATTATCTAATCTAATTTATTCATCATCTCTTGCTTCTCACTAAATTTTTGTTTACTTTCACTATTTTCTTTCACTAATGCTTTATAATGGTTGAATCTAGACCTAGATATATAATTATTGTTCAATTATATAAGGCTAATCATGATGCTTTGTTTTTAATCTTTTTGGCTTCAGGCAATGCAAGTTTATTAACCACCAATTAGTGAGGCACAAATTTCACGCTTAAAGGTTATATTTATTTCTGTGTAGTTTTTTTTTGTGGGAGATATTAGCACTTGTAATTGCTTTGGATGTAGGATTATGTGAGGTTTAGCATACATAGTACACTTTGTTATTTTAGAATGTTTTCTGTTTAAGATTATGTATGGTTTATGTTTTAGCATAGTATAGAGTTTCTATAATTCTTATGGAAACCTTGGGATACTTATGCCACCATCGAAGAGTTATCTATAAAACAAGTTTCAAAGAGAGAGCTTTTTCCTTTTTGAGAACTTTCGACACTCAAATTAGTAAGAATTTTTTGGGAAAATAATAAATACAATATAACTTCTGATAGTCTAATTAATCTACATTTGAACTTTGACTTTCGCTTGTTTGTAAAGGGTTTTAGATGGTTCTCTTAGAGGAATTACACTAGGAGTACATGCCTTTTGTAGATATAGATTATTTCCTAGTTTTTAGTCAGAGTCAAAGATCTTTACCAATGTCTTGAAGATTTAAAAGATCTTAGATAGATCTTTCCTTCCCTTATAAGCCATGTGCATTGAAATTATATTCAATCTTAGGTAGACGAGGTTTTATTGAGGTTATGTTTGGGCCTAAATTACTCAATTTTGATGGCTTGTTCTATCTGATCAATCTGTTTCTTGGGCTTCTTTTAGGTTATGGCCCAATGCTTCTTAGAGCTTTTATCTATCCAAATCATTTGCCCCTTGAGTGGTGCTCGATTTTGATATAATCATGCTTCAAATTATAGCTAAGCCTAGCCTCATTATCTTTTTAGAAATTTTTTTGCCTTGGACTGTAAGTTATCTAGACCTTAAGGGTCTACTCAGTGTTAATTTTGTGTACCCTTTATTAATCTAGTCTCTTTTTTCTAAACACACATAGCTATGATTCTTTTAATGGATTTTTATGTCGTTTTCTAGAAAATTCTCATTTAACGAGCCAAATCTCTTACTTTGGAATTCTATCTCATGATGGTTTGAACCTGCCATGACTAAGTGCCTTTTAGCCTTCTCATTGATTCCGTACGCCAGTAATGATTATCGATTCAATTTTAGATGACTTGTGAATTGGGCTTTGCATTGCTTGGGGTCTTTCCCTCCAATCTAATGATGTATTTTTGTCCTAATCTTAGCTATAAATTCAACCTTCTTAGGTTTTAATTTCTTTTAGAAATCTCTTAACCGTTTTTAAGCTTCTTTAAAAGAGTGTATGTCAATTCCAGCCTTTTCAAGTTTTATGATGCTTTCCTCAATATTTTTCCCTTCCCCCTATTTCCTTCTAGAACGTTTTCCTCTAAAATGTTGAATTTCTCTGATTGATGATCCACTTAAACCTCCTCTAGTCTTCTTCCTTTTCCACTATACCTCCTAAGGAGCTAGCTATTAGGGACCACCACATGAAATAACATTCCTAAACAGCTGTGTGAAGAGAAAAGGACATATTTCCTCCGTAGATATTAGTCAGGTTCTCATGATTACGAACCTCCATGAGCTAATTGATGTTGAAGCCCCAGATGAGCATCTTGAGCATACTATAACAAAAATAGTGGTCAATCTTGAGCATACTATAATAAAAAGAGTGGTCATACTTCAATACCTTATTTGCATCATATCTCTGGAGCCAATTCCTTCATGTCCATCCTACATTTAGGGGAGATCTTTTGGAAAGGGTCTATCATCACCGCTACTCCCTACCCCTTGATCATGGCCCAAGATCCCAACCAAACCCAAGGACTTTTGTGCCTTTATGGGTTCTATTATCCTCCTGTTGTGCTTGGGGGCTTTAGAGATCATTTACATTGTCTCCCTCCATTGCCTTCCTCTAGCTTTCTCTTTTATGCTCCCATTCTTCCTTTATCCCCTTTAAAGGCAAAAGAGCCCAGGGTCTTACCCCCTAGAGAGGTATTTGAGGTCCTTTCTCCTTTTATAGAGGGGGACAGTAGAGCTTATGAGAAAATAGGAAGTCCCAGAGGGCAGGTCCGCACTATCACAAATGCGAGCGGGAGCAAGGGATCAATAGGAGCCTTGAACATAAATTTGGAATCATCAAGGCCTTGCCATAGGAAACATAAGAGATGAGAATAATGATACAGGAAGAGAATAGGCTCTTGGAGAGGGAAATCCAATAGGCTTAACACCTGCTGCACCCGCTGGTGGGGAAGTTATAGAACATAAGCCTAACACTTGGTAAAAGGTCATCGACTTCTCTTTTCTTTGTTCCATGTTTTCTGACTCCATGTATGCTCTCTATGTAACATAGATCTTAGCATTTGTGATATAATTTTTCAGCAATTAATGTGGAATTAATTTTTCACTCCAGCTTGTTTGTTTGTTGTTGGTCTTTTTATTACATTATTTCTTGCTTTTTTCTTTTCCCCACTTTCTAGGTACAACATAGTAACCTCTTAGGGTTTTCCCCAGGGATATTAGAGGTTGCAATAAAAGCTAACAGACCTCATAATTCTACGTAAAAAATTTATATGGTTTCCTTTTTATTGCTACCCATGACTTCGCCTCAACCCACACATTCTAGAGTCTAATAAAGCCTCTTCCCTTTCCTATAGTGGGGGATGTTGTTCCTGTTTGTCCCTAGTTATGCTTTGCATCGGATGTTTCTTTAAGCTAAGACTACTTCCAAGGCTAGGACCTTTGAAGTTTTTTTTAGGTTTTCTTTGATGAGAACCTCTTTAGATTTGATGTACTAGATTAAGAGTTAGCAAACCACTTTCTTATAGGAATTAACGCCAACCATTAGGACTATTTCCTAGATTGGTGGTAGAGGTTTTCCTTGAGAGACTTCCTTTTTATGTTCCTCCCCTGTCCTAGGAAGTACAAGACTTTGTGGGGCACTTTCCGAAAGTATGTCCTTTTCTTAGTGTATGAGATGGAGTGAGTTGGTGCCTAGTAGCTATTTGGGGGAAAAGTCCCTCATAAGTGGCCTCTAGATGCCCTTATTCTTAGGACTCCAAGTGCTATTTTTTGAGAAGGTGATTTCTCATATTCATCTAGCTCTTTGGTGCATTGCACTTCTTCCTTTGTCTATTCGAGTCCATGGGCATCGAGGATTACATCCCACTTTGTGTGGGTAGTTGCTGCCCCCTAGCTAGGTTTGATCCCTCTAGCTTTTGCTGGGAGGATCATTGTGGCAGGCCCTTCATGTCCTTTATAAGAGAAAATTAAAGCTTCATGTGGATTTACATCAAGTTCTTGCACGTTTTTAGCTCTTTCCCTTATTTTTCGTCCAAATCCCTTATGCAAGGGCCTAGAATCTTTGGGAAGGGATAAAAGAAAGTGGAACTTTAGGCCTGAATGTCTGTTGAGGCATCAAAGGTTGAGGCCTCATCTATCCAGAGGCATAGCTAGGATTATACTTCATAAACTAGGTGAAGACGATGTTACAACCTAAAAATTGCGGAGTACAAGATTGCCCTATGTGAAGGGGAAAAATTAAGAGAGCCATGACATTTTGATGTTCAGATTTTGATTAGCATTTGTATAGTTGTAGCCTTAGCTTTTGACTTCTTGTAATATTGTAATGTGATTCCTTTGTACTTCAAAATGCTCTTGTATCTCGTGTCTATTTCTGATAGGTAATGGAATTTAATATATGTGATTCATATGCAAATTTAAGTGAAAAGTTTTACATTTAATGTTGTATCTAGTTTTTTTTTTGCTTATGTTGGTCTTTTGCCCTTTAGCGCCCCGCTAATTTTATTTTCCTGGCTCGTTTAAAATGGGTTAGTATTATAAAGTCATTTAAGTGGACAATTAGGGTTTCTGCTCATTTCTTCCTTTTGCACGTCTCTTTTCCTCTTTAAAAGGAGCTTGTCAGTCATCAAGCTCTTAGTCTTCAAACCAAACATTCAATATGCAGTCTCATGTTGTAGATTCCATCAAACCTTGTAAGCTGCAACCAATCTCTCAACTTTCTTGCCAATTTTGAAAAATAGCTACTGAGTTTTTCAAAAACATGCAAGGGTGTCTTGCATTGTATGATCGTGTTACAAGGGTATCCCAGCGAGGACAAGCCTTGTGGTAGCTTTGGGCATTAATTTAAGGAGTTATGGTCTGTATGCATTAAAGATAGTCAATGATGCTGGGCCAAAAGCTTCAAAAGCAAGGTAGACCTCTTGAAGAGCATAGATCTAGAAGTCTAACATTTTGGGATTCGTCTCTGGAGATCTGGTAGCAATATATTGGAACCTTCGAAGGGATTTGATGCCATTTTTGGGGAACGTTTAAAGTTCAGCTAGAGGCTTCCCATTCCTTATCTTTTTAAGCGATTGTTGGAGCTTTATAGGCTTGGAATTTACCAATTTACCTTTAATGGTGTCACCACTGTCATTAAAACATGACCTTTTTTGTCTCATGCACAACAAAAAATCCAGTGTGGTTGAGTTCATAAAGCTTCACGATGTCTATAAGTCTTCTAATGGTTATAACATTCAAGTTGTAAGCAACTGGTGACAAGCCTTCTACCATCAAGTATTACAATGGGGCTGAGGTGTATGTCAAGGATCTCCACAAAGAATGACCTTTTTCGATTCCTAGCAATGTAAGCCCCTAATAAGTGACTTACTAGAGGAACCCTAGGAATAGACTTCCTCTAGATCTGGGGGAAATTCAAAAGAATATAACCATCTAGAAGCCACTTGTTGCTGATCTTAAGGAAGAAAGGGTTGTCAAGCTTCTGCCACCCATAAATGTTAGGTAATCTCATTCTGTTCTTACTGCTTATCATATTTTAGCCTTTAATTTTTGCTTACCTGGCTTCCTCTCAGTGCACGCTTGTATCAAATGCTTGGAGCTCATTCAAGAGGAGACTACTAAGGAAGAGAATTCCAAGAATAAGAAGAAGATTAGTCCCTTCAAACTAAAAGCACATCCCAAGTTTAAGGATTATCTAGTGGAGCTGATGAAGGGTAAGAACAACGAAGTTAGGCATCATCAAATTATGAAGGAACAAGATAATCTCCCTGCTGCCAATGAGGAAGGAGAACTCAGTATTGGTCATATCCAACTTAGCAAGGGTGATTTGGTTCTGGATCGCCTAAAGAGGCTAGTATAGTTAAGAGCCAACCTTATGAGGATAGGAAGAAGGGTACTCCTGTCTAGGAAAAAGATAATGGGCAAGAATTCCCCAAGTGTTGAGGGTCCCTCTCAGCTAGAGGCGAAGGCGAGGATCCCTTTATCTCTCATTCCCATCAACATCTTTTCCCCAGCTACTTCAAATGAAGATAAGTTATTAAGGGTGTTTCTTCTAGAATCAGTGAAGTTGCTAAGAGAATTGCTCATGATACCCTTTTAAACATTTTTTCCTTGGGGTCCCTCCATCAATATCAATGTTAAGGGTGCTTGATCGTGTAAAAACCCTCCCAATCACTTCGAGCAACTAGGTACTAAAGAGTGGAGAAGCAAGAGGTTAAATGAGATTTCATCTTCCAAGTCTGTGATTACAATAGCTTGTTCCACACCAAGGAAGAAGAGATGTTGTCCTCCTATCGAGAGCAAATTTTTTCACCTAGTAATGCCCCTTGAGAATCCCTAAGGTAGGAGAATGTAGATCCTGAAAGATCGATAAGAGGGGAAAAGGATAGTATATTGCCTCTTTTAAGACAAAGATCATCCCTCCCCCTTCCTAGCTCTAAACACTAGGTGGTTGTTGGGAAGTTGTTGGCTTATCATGTTACCCCTTTTTCTAAGTTGGACTATGTGAAAGCTAAAATTTACCTTTTGGAGACATAACTTCAAGAATCTTAGGAGACTTAAAGGAAATTACAAGCTGAGAATAAGGACGTGAAAGATAAGCTAGAAAGTCAGCAAGAGACTACTCACTTTTACAGGAGAAGGATACCAAGACCTTAGCAAGGCAACTTCCTAATCTTCTAAGGCAAGTGGAGGCTGAAACTAGTGCAAAAAGTCCAAGAGGAAGATGTCCAAGCCTCCAAAACCTTTTACCCTTTCAGGGTGGTAAATTTGTAGGAATTTATAAAGGCTTGATTTTGTACTCTTAGACTTCCTAGACAAGCTTATATGGGTACTGGGGGTCCTATACCAACATGTATAATCCCTGGCTGGTTCTGGACTACGGATAGACTCTTGCTTTCTTTGTTATCCAATTTAGGGGTTTAGACATTATTGACTTTTGGATATATTATAGATTGCCTCTTACTAGCCTTTGAGGCCCCTTTCACTTCATATTCTAAAGATGGGACCATGGCCTTTCATGTGGCTATGTAGCGCTCCCTTCTACTCTTCTAGTCTCTCATAATCCTTCTGATAGAACTATTATTTGCCAAATATTACTTCTCTAGGTTGTAGGTAAGGTGTGTCACTTTCAGAGAGTTTAGGAGTGGTCTCTTTACAATTATGTTGTAGGCCAAAGGGATATCCATGATGATATAGTTTACCAGTACTTGGCAATTTTTCCCCTTTGGGATCCCCAACATGGTAGATAGTTGAGTAATTCCCTTAGGATTCATGTTATACCTTATGAAGTCTATGACTGGGCATGGTGCCAAAGACATGTCTTTAGTCTTAGGCCCAACTTGAGAAAAAGATAACATTTGTAGAACTTCCAGTATCGAGCAATGCCCTACTAATTTCATGGTTGGCGATGTTATCTTGATTGTAACAGGGTAATTACCTGACTTAGATAAAGATCTAGCACCTTCAGAATATGTTTTTAGTGGAGTATCCACTTTTACCCGCCTCACTCCTAGGCCTATTTGGTTTAGAGTTATCAGATGACCTTTCAGAGCCATATCTAATAATCCTACCAGCATCCCCTAGAGATTAGTTATATGGTGCCTTTAAGGGGTGTTACTTGAAAGTCATCTTCTTCTGAACTCCTTCCATGCTAATGTTTCCTTTTCTTTTAAGGCGTATCCTTGAGACACATGCCCAATTTCCCCTTAATGGCTAGATAGTTAAGTATTCTATGTCATGCCTATAATCCATGTAGAAGTTAGACAACTTATCCTCGTTCTTGTTCTTAGCCTCTGCTTCAAAGGCTTAGGAGCATCCATGTACACAAGCTCCTTGATCTCCATTAGGATCTCACTCCGTTAACTGTTAAAGAGAGATTATACCTTGGCGGTTATTTCTTTCCTTTCTTTATGAGGATGCTTAACCGACCCTTGTTCATTCCTCTTAGGCACCTCTTTAAGAGTTCTAGTTCCTCTATTGATTTCCTCCAATTCTATGTATCTTTTTTCCATATTTGGGCCTTTTCCATGGTGGTTGGCTATTCTATAATGAACTCCTTACACATGCCTTTGTCCCTAACCCGTTGGTGAAGGAAGCGAGAGGCATATCTAGATTAACATTTTCTACAAAGCATTTCTCATGAATAAATCATTCTACAGATTCCAGTAGGATTTCTTGATCCCTTTATGCTAGCTTCATTCCTTGAGCTCCTAACTTTGGTCTCCTTCTGGTCCCAATAAAGTGACCCCTAAAGCTAGTGGAAGTATCTTCCTGAGTTTTAATTAATCTTTGGACTAGCCTATTAAACCTAGCTTATGCTGCTCCATTTAGGGTAGTAGGAAGTATCTACAGATCATTGCCTCTAAGGGAGATAGGTGTAGATAGATTTGTGTTAAACAGGCATCAAGGTGCTCTAGAGGGTCACTATTCCTATCAAACTACCCTATCTTTGGAGCCTTTATTTTTTTAAGGAGTTCAGCTTCCTAAATCTGAGTATCAAAAGGCATCTTGATTTGAGGGCGACCTACTAAGAAAGTACCTTGATTAAGGTTTTTTTTTCTAGCATTATCTTTTGAATGCTACTAACATGGCACTGCTTTGATAGAGCTTGAGCTCTATTGTTGTGAATTTTCTTCATAATCTTCTTCTTAATAAGACCTGTTTTGACTAGGCTTCTTTTGCAAGGATTTCTGCTACTCAACTTTTTTGTGTTCAAGGTCTCTCTTTAAGTCTTCATATTTATTCCTTTAGTACCTAAGAGTTATATTTTTAGGATTCTTTCTATTGAGTTATCAAGGAAAAGCTACTTTTGGGTCTTGGTAGCCCGTGTCCTGTCTTTGACAGACAGTCACTTAGAGGTCTTATGAGAAGCTAAGAAATTATCTTGTTTTTTAATCATGAGGAGTATAGCCTCACTAAACCTTTAATGTGATCACCTCCTCTGCCATCTTTGAAGCACTGCCTACTTGCTCCAGTGCATAAGTGCACTCGGGAGATAGTGTCCTATGGGGTGATTTGCATCCTCTTGGTTCGAGGCATCCTCCAACATCTTTCTTCCAAAAGTCTCGCAATTGCAATCTCATTTCTTAGGGGTGATAGTGCCTTTCTCCCTTATCACCATCTGTGGGCAACATCTTGCTCAACTCTAGGTCCCCACAGACAACGTCATATGTTTTAGCATAGTATGACTTTATGTAATTCTTCTGAGAATCTTGAGGAACTTGTACCACTGCCTAAGAGTTATTTGCAAAAGCAACTCTCAAAGACCGAGGTTTCTCCATTTTAAGAGCCTCTGATGCTCAAGTTAGGGAGAGTTTTTAAGAGAAAAGTGGGCATAAAGTAGCGTATAAAAGTGTAATTGACTTACATTTGAACTTTGGCTAGGGCTTGTTTATATAGAGATTCAAACGGCTCACTTAAAGGAATTTTACCAAGATTGCCTATCTTGTTATGTAACACTCCACCCAAAGGAGGCATGTGTGTCACCACGGTGGATGTTTGACTAGAAACACCCTCAAAACTATGTAGACTCCTTAGCCTTAATTAACCTATTAGTAGGTAAGTGCGGTGGAGGTTCATAACAAAATCCAACCAAAGTTGAGTAGGGTAGTTTCAAAACATGCATTTTTTGTTTAAACCATATCCATAACAGTCTTAAATGTTTGCATACAAAATATATCCTTACTTATATTCACCAAACTTAGTCTGTATGATCAACATATAATTGTTAGGATCAACCTTGTAGGGTGTGCGATCCCCCAACGTATGGCCGAACTCATTTGCTAGGTACTTTATATTTTTCAAGAAATTGATTTAATTTTTTTATTTACTTTTTTCTACAAAAAACCAGCAGGCAGAATTGGGCTGTAGCATTGCAGGAAATTGGGCCATGGACCTGGCCAAGGAACCTGACCAAGTTCCTTTGGCAAAGCTTAAGTCCAAACTTTCTTTGTCGGGCCCTGTTAGCTGCCTTTGCCTGGCCAGAGTTTGGGTATGGGTTTGATCCAAGAACCTAGGTGGGTTTGCAAGCCAACTCTGAACCCTGATTCTAGTTCAGGTAGATTTCACTACCAAGACTTGAATCTGCCCCCCAAATTTAGAAATGCAGAAGCAAGAAGCAGATAAAATAGCAAAGAAAAAGTATCAAAATTTTAAAAATAAAGTCTCCAGTGAGTTTAAAAAAAAACTTACAAACCGTAATACCCTTTGAAGTAAATCATACTGATAGGGCAAATGAAGGGACACTGAAGGGAGAAATTGATGTTGCTTCAAAGAGGATTTTGTAAAGGCCCCTAAACAATCCTTAGCGGGGAGACTATCTTGACTCCTTGGCCTTAAACTGAGGTTCTAGATTCGGAGGTGATGGTACAGTGATGTGATGGGATGCATCTCATCACCACCCATCATAAATGAAAGCCTCTACTAATCAAGATAGGAAATCAAAACTTAATTATACTAACACACAATCATGCAGTAGGTTAAAATCACTTATTCATATAAAATTAGGCGAAAGCTATAAACTTTACTCGAACAAAACCCAAAAAATAGAATAACAATTACAGCGGGCGAAGAACTACCTAAAAATGACATCTTTGGTAATTTAGAATCGAAAAGTCATCAAAGAGAAATAAAGTAGAAGAGTAGGGAAAAAGATACCTTTTGCCTTCAGGATAACCCACTTGATTTACCTGAGAATCCAATAGAGTGACACTTTTTTAATGGTTAACCCAATTCTCTACATCCAATGTGTAGAGTATTTCTCTCCTAAATTTTGATGTTCTCTTCTTTCTAATATTTTGATATGTTTTGATACCTATCTCATCTGATACCAATTTACTGATGTCAATTAACGAATCGGAATTTTTTTATATCTCTAACTGAAGCCACAAACCCCTAGCGATAGCTCCCTATTTCTATTAGTTGAGGGGATAGCTTGAATTAGTTTAGAAATAGGGGACCTTATCCCAACCCTGTTAAGGTTAATCTAGACAGGTGCATTAATTTAGCTAGGATTTTGACTTATAAGTCTCAGTAAACTAATCAGCTCAGAAATCTAGTTAATTAATCACATTTAGGTAGAAAAGGATTGGGACAGAAGGAGCCTCGCCAGGTTTCCAGCCCGAGGACCCAACTTAGTTCTTAGAAGCAGGAACCCGCCTAGGTTCCTAGGTTGGTTGCGGACAACTCAATTTGTTTTAAGCATAACTTTGACATTCGACCTCCGTTTTAAGTGATTTTTTTTCCCTTGAAATATTATTGTGTCTAGTTTCTAATAAAATAAATTCCACAATTTTTAGATAAGTGTGGAACAATACATAAGCAAAACAGCGAACATGTACCATTTTCGGCGTAAGCCCAAAATTCGACTGATATCTTTTCCATTGCATATCGAACTTTGGTGCATATTAAGTCATTCAAAAACTTATTTAATTAAAAATGTTGATAGCTAGACTTAATAATCTTATACTCCCTAGAGTGGACATCAACTGGATGCCGAATACTATCAATTTGGGCCTATTTGGGCTTTATGGGAACATGAATTGAAGGATTACTTTGCTGTGGCCCCAAAACCGGGGTATAATTTTGCATCATTGGACAATTAAAAATAAGATGTCATTTTTAGGCGCCTACAATTAGCCTCCACTTTGGTTGAGCTGGAGTACGATGAAAGTCAAAGTAATAGTTGCTTCTCATAGATGTCTGTCTTGCTGTGATGATGTAGAATCCATTACGTGGCTGCTGAGGGTCCTGAGGCTTAGCACTTGTGGCTGATGAATTTTATCCTTTCACTGAATTTGTGGATTTTCTTAGTGTTGGAGCAGCAGGCCTTCTGTTGGTCAAGCAAGCTTATAAATTTATCCTCACACCAGAATAGTGGGTTTATGTATTGCTGTAGTAGTGGACCTGTTTGCCAGTCAAGCAGGTTTTCGTATCACTGGAGTAGCAGACTTTTTTGTCGGTCAAGCAGGTTTCTGTATCACTGGAGCAGCAGATCTTTTTGGCAGTCAAGCAAACTTGTAAAAATTTATCCTCTCCTTGGATTAGCGGGTTTCCTTGTTGTTGGAGCAGCGGACCTCTTTGTTGATCAAGTAGGTTTCCATATCACTCAAGTAGAGGACCTTTTTTGCGAGTGAAGCAAACTTGTGGAATTATCCTTTTGCCCCATTAGCGGGTATCCGTATTGCTAAAGTAGTGGACCTTTTTATCTATTAAGTAGGTTTTTGTATTACTAGCGTAGCAGAGCTTTTTGCTGGTCAAGCAAGTTTCCATATCCCTGGTGTAGCGGACCTTTTTTCCAGTCAAGAAAACTTGTGAATTTATTCTTTTACCAGATTAGCAGGTTTCCGTATTGCTAGAGTAGCAGACCTTTTTGCAGGTTGGGCGAGTTTTCGTATCCCTGTAGTAGTGGACCTTTTTTCAAGTCAAGCAAGTTTTGATGGTGAAATGTCCCATTATGTCGGGCCATCGGTGTTGAGATCAACTATTGTGCCGGGAGCCAATGGTGTCCTATTGTAACATACCTACTCCTAATCATGTAACTAACCCTAATAAATTAATTATTAGTGCTCAGTAAAGTGGAAAATGTTGTGTTAGAGCGTTGCCACCATCCTAGAAAGAGTGAGGCTTAACTAAGTAGATTACTCAACATCAAAGGATTAATATCTTATAGCACCTATATAGGTAAAATATCTTATGGCACCTATATAGGTATGTTATGTGTACACTAAACATGCTTGAGCCAAATGACAGTATAATAACCAACCTACATACTTCTAGGCCACCCCAAGATTTAGAAAGATGTCATTGTAAGCTTGGCTAGATCTCATTGATTAACTTCTTGCTTCACTTTTGACATTCAAATGTGTCAACTTTTAAACGCTCATCTTAAAACATGAAGCACAAAATATTAGAGGGTGAGGCAAGGCGCAGTACATTCACCCATATCCTGGAAAGAATTAAATTCATTTTTTCAGTGATCGAGAACATTTCAACTTATTTTAGTCTGAAAGTAAGGAGAGAGGGAATGACCTCAAAAATGGTACCAATTGTTGTCTGAAAGTGGAACCCAAATTGATGAGCTCATATACACTGCAATCATTGAATAGGTATACAGAAGTCAGGCCGATTGGATAGCCTGATCTAAGGCCGCGCAGGTGTGGTCGGTCCACTTGATTATGTGGCAAAACAATACTTGAAAATGATTCATTAAATAATTATATATTACGAGACTTTTGTATTATAGAAAACATGTGAACTTTTGAAGGCTACGGGCAATAAATGTACTTGGATTTAAAATCTCTCAATCTCTTTTATAAAATATTCATTTAGGGCTTAGCGACGACGAAAGTGGCTTCATTTATGGTTCCTACCAATCTTTCATTATTGTTAAGGTTTGAGTAATTACAAGCTGTGTAAATAATACAAATTTCACATGGTATTTATTTATTGTTAGTATTATTAGTAATGACACTGAAAGGGAGCCTTGGACCAATGGTAAGGTTGTCTCCATATGACTAAACGGTCAGGGGTTCGGGCCTTGAAATCAGTCACTGACAAAGTCAGGATAAGCTACCTACAATATACCCCTTGGGGGGCCCTTCCCCGGACTCTGCGTTAACGTGGCATGCTTTTGCACCGGGGCAACCCATTATTAGTAATGGCACTATCTTTATTGTTATCATTGTGATTATCCTAATTATTATTATTGCCACCATTGGTGTTGATATTATTTCTACTATTATTGTTATTATTACCTTTGTATCCACCTCTTATGAATTAGTAATTTATTAACGCGAAGAGACAGGGTTAAGTTAATTAGAACAAATTTATAGTTTAATTTTATTTTAAATGTGATGTATGTGCCCCAAACACAAGTTAAGAAGGCATTCATTTTCATTTTATTACTACTTTTTTATTATTTTTTTAATATTTTTATAAAAGAAATATTAGGGGGACTTGAATTACCATGTACTTACTTAGAATGCAATGAAACATGACTCCTTTCCCCACTGAAGCCTAATTCAATCCTTAATAGTTTCTGTAGGTAGCTTATTGCTTGATTTTATTATTGGAGTTAATTCTTACCCAATAACCTCACTATTTTGATTAAGTTATAAGAATTAACCTTCACTATTACTTCCATCACCATTTCCATTCAAATTTCATACTAAAGAAATTCAATTTCTCAAATTAATCCCCAAAATTTAGGATACATTGGTTCATTTTGAATTCTCCCAAAAATCCATTTCCCATCCTTCCTCATCCATAGCCTCAATATTCCTTTCAACCCTCTTTAACCCTTTAATGGAAAACATCCAACACAACCACAATCAATATTAAATTTCTTTCTAAACACTTCAAAATCCCTTAATTTTCAACTTATATAACTCAAGTGGACCAATTTATCAACCCCTACTCAAACCTTCTTCCTTCATGAAAACCTATAGACCTCCTTACATCCCTAATTCTCAAAATGATCATAATTAAACTCTAAGTTCATTAAAACTAACACTAATCTAAGTAAAATAACATATTTAGTAACTAATTCAAGAACAAACCAGAGGAAACTAGGGGTCTCAGCTTCTAACCATTAAAGAAAACAACGCAATAAGAGTTGGAGGAAGTGGTGGTAGTGAGGCTGGGTGTAGGTGGTTTTTGAGGTGGTGAAAACTAAACTAAAGACAAAAGAAAAAGAAACCTCAAGCACCCGATTGTCCGTCGTAGTACTTTGAGGGTCGGTCGATAGGGAAGACATTTAGATTATGGTCATTAAACACGAAACTAAACTAATACAACTTCATTATAAATTAATTAAAACAATGACTAACTGAGATTAAAG
>JACYFF010031954.1:71766795-71786139 GCA_017589665.1 Selenicereus undatus | reverse complement strand
GGAAAAAAATCGACTGAAATTCGACAAACTAACATTCAAAATTTTTGCAAAATCAAACCAAAAGCGTGAATCGAAGCACAAAAACACAAGTTTGAGTCTCAAAACCTAACTGAAATCAACCCTAGTCCTTAAGATTTGAGAAATAAAGCTGAAATTTGAACCCTAAAATGCGAAAATCAACCCTAATTTGAAAATCAAAAACGAAATTAACAATAAACTAAACCTAAGACTGAATTTAAACCTAATCCTACTCCTAAAATCCACCTAAATTTACCTACCGTTCGAACCCTTCAATGGCGTCCTCCAAGTCCTCTTTATACTCGAACCCCAAGCAATCTTCAGCGTTGATTCGAATGGTATGCGTGCACGTTGGAGATGAAGGCCAGCAAAGGGTGTACGTGGCCTGGTGTAGAGTGAATCGCGGATGGTGGGATGGGTTTGGGAGGAGGACGAACTCGGTTCTATGGGTTTGGGGTTTCTGGTTTTGGGGATTCGGTGGGCTGAGGATTTCTGGGGGCTGGAGTGATGTGCTGGAAGAGAGAGAGAGATGACGAGGTAGAAAGAGAGAAGAGCGAGATGGGCGACGATGGTGAAGGACGCAGGGTTTCTGGGTATCGGGTTCTAGGTTGGATTCGGTGGGCTGAGGATTACAGGGAGGAAGAAGAAGACGAAATGAGGACATAAGAAGAGGAGGGGGTTTTAGTGAACCGGTTTTGTGAACCGGGTTAAGTGAACCGGCCGGTCCGGTTTAATTGCTGCACCGATCTGTTTTTTTTCCCCTTTAAATCTGGACCGGTTCTGTGGAATTTTAGACTGGTTTATGAATTCCCGTCATTTTCCCCATTTTTCTCGTATTTTTCGCCATTTTCAGTCCTTTTTTATACATTTATTAAAAATCTGCAAAATAAAATAAAATAAATTAAAAACCTAAAAAATATTATTAAAATGAGCATAAAACCGGTGAAAAATTACCTTAAAAATAGCACATTTTTATCTCAAACACTGGGCTCTGGGCACGGTCGACAGCTCGCCAGGGCGGTGCATGGCGGCGCTGGTGCAATATAATAGAGGTAGGAACTAGGTAGTGCGACAGAGCAGAGGAGAGGGAAGAGAATGTGTGAGGGGGTGGGGGAGGGTCTTGTGGGTTTGTAAGAGACTAGGGGGTTTGTGTTTAGAAATTGATTATCCTTTCAGGATTAGTTTTAATGCAACCGGCATATAACTAACATTGCCTTTTGTTTTAACAAGAATAGATTTCGTCTTCAGCTCACAACCTTTAAACCAATGTTTAGGCAAATTCTTAGTAACCTCTTGAATTATTTAGGAGAATATTACACATTTCACTCATATCATCTAATTATACTTTTGCAATTATTTTATTTTGTTTATTTACGTTATTGTTTTGTCAACATAACATGGGTAGGCAAATTGTAAAAATGATCCCTTCCTTGAAGTATTATAATAAGTTCACTAAATTTTTATTTATTTACAGCTTTTGATTGATTTACTACTGAGGATGATATCTCATTTGGAGACCACTTTGTCGTCTTAGTCTGCAAATACATGACAATTTCAAATGTCGAATTGAGTTGCAACGCTAAACTTTGTTAAGTTGAAATTAACTAAGGTAATTAGCATTGATTAAGTTTAGGCTATTACACCTATTGTGTCAAGAGTCATCGGTTGTCCCATTGTGCTAGGAGCCAGTGGTTGTCCCATTGTGTTATGAGCCAGCGATGTTGAAGTATCCCATTGTGCCAGGAGCCAGCGGTTGTCCCATGATGCCGGGAGCCAACAGCCTTGACATGTCCCATTATGCTGGGAACAACGGTGACACCTTAGTGGTGTGGAAGCCTGAAGATATGAGGCTAGATCTCTACGAACATGGTGGCATCTGAGCGTAAAGATCTGTAGCCAGATCCTATAAACTTAGTGGTGGTTGGGCTTGAAGACCTATTTGTCAGACCCTTGTGATCTTGTTTGTGTGTCAGCCTGAAGATTAATCCTTAGGGAGTTTATGGCATAAGATATTGAGATGTCAAACCATCATTTTTTTTTCCGCTTAAGCGTTGAAGTAATCTCCTTCTGATAGGAAACTATTGAATGTTAAGATGTCTTGAAAGTTTAGGCATCTTTCTATGTTAGGATGAAGGGGATAAGGTTTCCTCTGTGTCTAGATGCTCTTGGACTTTGTTACTAACAATTTGAAGTTAGATTGATGTCCTTTCTATAAAGATGGCATCGTAAAATCTTCTTTGAGGATAAAGTCCCCACTTTGGTTGAGCCTGGTTAAGGTGAGTGTCAAACTATAGATATCTTCTACAGCAATGCCATCGTGAAAACTTTTGATATAGATTCATGCCTAACTAGGGTTGTTTACCCTTCTTGTAGGGTCACTGTGAAGGTTGATTGCATTCTTCTTTAATCTAGGGTTGCCAAGTGATTAGAGCGGAGGATAGTGTAATAAATAGGCTAAAGACCTAGGCATTTATGTAGGTGCACTTCCTAGCCCAAGTGAGAATATGCTAACATGACGATTATGAAGATATGATTATGCTGGCTATGCAGACATATGATGACCTAACCTTGTATGCATACAAGTCTCATACTAAGTTTGGGGTCCATTGGATAAGGTCTAATCACGGTATAAAGGATGACAGGTAGGCATTGTGATGTTTTATGCTTTAGGATGAGAGGTAAAAAGTTAGGTGACTGCTGGGTTAGGCTAGGTCATGGGTCTAAGTTGCTCAGGATAGAAAATCTTTCTTTTTAAGGAAGTTATCTTTTAATTTTGCATTAAAGTACTCATGTTCTGAGAAAGCCTCCAGTTTCTGTTTATGATAATAGAAACCCCATATGTGTAAGATAAATGATAGCCAAAGCCACTTTTGCTAGCTTTGGTTTGAGTAGCTTGTAGTTCAGTAGAGTAGATGTGATCCTTCCTATGTTGGGAAGATACTTTTACTAGTGCTGCGTAGAATAGCCATTAGTTTAGTGCAAGGAATGTGGTTATCTCCTTGTTGGAAAGTGTTTACCGCGAAGGAGCCCTAACTACCTAGGGAGATACAGGAGACCCCCCCATCTTGTATAATGCGTGCGTGCCCATTTAGGAAAGTTGAGAATACAAAGTAAGTACCCACTTTTGAATTTGTAGCCGTGGTTGAGACTAAGAGTCCCAAATTTTGGAACAGAGGTGAGATTAGAGGCGATGAGGATTGAAAGGAGATGATAAAGTGGATGAATGGTTTGTTCAAGTCTAATTCTATGGGAGTAGTCAATGGAATGCTTCTTTGTACTCAAAAACCAAGGTTTTATTTTCACTCTCCTTTTGCTTGGTCTGCCTTTTCAGGTTTTCAAGCCACCGACTTTGTATTCTCTCTCACTTTCTTTTGGAGACTAAATGATTCAATTCAGATGTCCCTTCATGCAAAAAGTCTTCATGGTTGGGTCTCAATGGGGTTACTTACATATCCTATATGTAATAAGGCCAGTCGTAGTTCATGGACAAGAACATGTAGCCTAAGCTAAAGATGGCTCCAAGAAGACTTTTTAAGGTAGTCATCTGGGTTAGTGTGCCAAAGGAAGGTAATTAGTATGAAGGCTTAAATAGTCCTTATGAAATCATCAAGTGTGTGTGGGTGATGAAGTTATTGTGAATCAACAACTCCTTTCTTTCTTTATTCTTCTTGTTTTCGAACTCTTTTCTTCTTGTTTTCAAGCTCTCTCTCTTTTTTTTTTCTTTTTCTCTTTTGTGGGACCTTTAGGTTCAAAATTTTCTCTTGTTTTTTAATATTTTTTTCTTCTTTTTTTAATTGTTGATTTAATATTGATGCCATCTATGACACACTCGCACTCCCTAGATAGGTCAGATGTGGTTATGAAAGAAACATGCTTATTTGAAGGCAAAAAAGGGTTCCAAGCGGTAACTTACCAGGTTTAACATAGGTATCAATCTAGATTGTGAAAGGAAGCCTTCTATCCTAGGCATGTCACTTAAAGCTGCTTGACCTATTGGTATAGAAATTTATGATCTTTACCCTGTTTTAGAGGATGACTTGAAATCCTTAGTCTCTTTGTATTTTATTTCTCTTCCTCTCATTATGTCTAGATTACCTTGTTAGGTTTTGAAGCTAGGCCCTCTTTTTTTCGCTCTTTTTTTTCAACCTTGGATTCGTCATAGGATAGAAGTATTCTAGAAAAGAGGTCTATTAGAATATGCAAAAGAACTAATGTAGGAGATGATTTTAGTAACAAATCAAGGTTATGTGAGACTTTGATTTATGATGGGAAAGAAAGCAAATGACTCTACAACTGAACACAGGACTATAAGGTAAGTATGAGATATCACATCTCCAAAATCAACATAACTAAAGGCATCTTATGTGGAGGCATCTTAGGCTTGGATTCAACTATGTTCATTTTGTGAACAGATGGGCGCCACTTTTCGCTTTGGTGGTCTAAAATGTCTAGAACACTATCATACAAGCCAAGCAAGTTGCTGCCCTTGTTGAGTACTTGAGCATGCGTGGTTCCAATAGGGATGTATTTGGTGTAGCAATCCAGAGCATGCACCTCCTTACTTGTAGAGCCTTTGTCTTTCTTATTCCCATTTTGATTGTTTCCTTTTGTTTGCGGTTTTTATGGGTGTTTCTTTAGCCAATGCCAACATTCCTCAGCGTAGTGAAATTTTCAAATGTCGTAAATTGCTAGTGTTGTCTTTATGTGGGCTGGGTGGTTCCATCTTCTTTTCACTCTCATCTAGTCTAGTTTGCAATTTTTCATAATCTTCATCAGTTCGTCACCTCATACCCTCGGGATTGGTGAAGCATTAGGATTTGATTTAGATTTTGCCTTCGACTCAACTAGTGGGTTTCCCTTGGACTCTTCTCGAGCTAAGAGTCTCCCGGTTTGTGGACTCCTCTCATATACCTTCTTAGTCTTCCCTATCCTAAGTACTAAGATGGTGGTTTAATAAAGATGAAAGGTCACTAGTGTTAGATATGGGCTGAAGGAAATAGCTAATGACTTATAGTTCAATGAGAAAGAGACAATGGTTTGGTGGGTTGAAGGGTTTAGGTTGGGGTTACGATATGGGGGTTATGCTGAAATCGAGCCTTATCCTAGATTAGGACCAACGTTAGGCTTAGAGAGCTGAATTCTGAGCCTAAGTCGAACTCAAGTATTTCTTAGGTGAATCACAATCCTATATTGACCTAAGTATGGTTGTGGTTTGGTTTGCCTAGAATGGGCTACTTTTGGCACATGAGTGGATCCAGGTGGACTCATATAGGGATCCTAGATATATGGAATATGATGTGTATGATGTGTGGACCATGAACTTTAATCTAGATAATTTTTATTTCAATAAGCAATGCCAAAATATTTGAGGCATAACCATATGGATATTTAACATTCAAGAACACCTCACAAAAGCGATCTTTAGGGGATCGATTCATATTATAAGGTGTAAGAGGTAAAAGTGCTCTTCTAGAACTAGTTTGTTAAGGCCACAAATGAGATCTTACCTTCATGACTAGTAAGACGTGGTGTAAAACCTTAGAAATTCAGGTTGTAATAGTCGTTCGTCGCGGCATAGTGAAGTTTCGGGGATGAAACTTTCTTAAGTGGAGTAGTGTGTAGAACCCCATAAATATTGTTTGGGAAACTATGTCCAGTTGCACCCACTTAGACCCAAGTCAATGCCAAATGAGTCCTCGTGGAATTTTCTAAAAAAAAAAAACTTTACATTTTTTTTTTTAAGTTTTAAAATCTCCAAAATTTCCCTTTTGATTTCTTGTCTATAAAATCCATTGTTATTACTATCATTATTTTTATTATTATTGTTATTATTAACATTTTACTATTATTATTATCATTCAAAAAAAAAACCCCTACTTACCCCTTCAACCGCCTCCCCTCACAGAAAAAAAAATCAAATTTGGAAATCAAATTTCCCCCCCTCTTTTTCACGCACCCCTCCCTAAAATCCTATATCCTAATCCCATTCTCCCCCTCACTCTCTCTCACGTCTCTCTCTCGCTTCTTTTCTCCCTCTCCACCCCCTCACGGCCATCGGACCACCACCGGCACCACGCCAGCCGCCCCAGTGCCGCCATCCTCCACCGGCCAATCTCCCTTGTGTTGGTAAGAAAAAACCAAGTAGTGCATGGATTCATGCACTCCATGCACCCAAAACCCCCACTTTTAAATCTCTTGTGTTTTTACGATTTTATGACCATTGTGACTAAAGATTTTGATATAATTTTTGTTATTTTCTCAACACTTTCGGCGTTGAATTTGAACAAAGGAGGAATTTTCGTTGATCTAGATCCGGTTCCAATCAAAGGTACTCGTAACAATGTTTTAATGTGATTTTATTTTTTAAGTATCAACAAAGGTGGGTTATTTTGGCATGATTGGGTCTGGGCGAGGGTTTAAGGATGTCTAACGGGTACGGGTAAATTTTTTGGTGACTCGAAGCGAGTAAAAACCGTGGAGAAAAGTGGGAATAATTTGGTCAGGACTGACACTGTTTTTTGGCTCAACTTTGAAAATCCGGTATAATTAGTATGGTCGTCCAAAAATTTTACACTTTTTACAGTAGTTAGACTAGGATGTGCAAATTACGTGAGTTTTTGAATTTCATGAATCGGAGTTAAATTGAAAGATTTATGGCCGAAATACTGAGCACTGTCAAAACCAGGGACTGCAGGTATAGGACGCGGGTTTCTAATTTTTAGACTTAATTTTGTTGCGACTTTGTGGGAGTGCTAAACATGAAGTTTTAAGTAGAGAAAATTATCTTTCTGGATTGGGCTAGAGCGTGATTTGTGAAAGTTGAGAGAAAAAGTTATGGGGATGGGAAGTTAGGCTAAAACTTTGGACAGAAACTGGGACACAAAGTCTGCGTTGTTTTACCCTCAATTGGAAAAAAATATATCCCTAGGCTGGTATTGATTGCCAAAATTGTGAAATTTATTGAGTAGGAGCCTCTAGATGTGCCAAATAACGTCACTTTAGAATTGGGCCATTTGGAGTAGCATAGCCTGAGTCTTGGTAAAATTTCCCCGGGACTGTCTTGGGAAAGACAGTCATTGACATTGCTGAAGGAAGAAAAAATTTGACTTGGCTTGGGGCAGAACTGAGCCAAACTCTAAACATAGAAAAGACAGAGGACGTTTTAAGGTTTCCAAATTGACCAAGAACACTAGAATTGGATGTCGGGAGCAAAGGTTATAGCTTCTGTAAGTTGAACTCAGAAACTGGCCAGCCCGAACCTTAACTAGGGTTAGGGTTTGGATGAATTAAAAATCTAGAAATCCTTTTATAAATTTGTGGGAGGGCCAAGGATGTCCTATATCGAACATGGACTGACTGTGGGCTGTGTGTGGTCCCAGGTGCGGAGCAGTGAACTTGCTTAAGTAACCGATCCCGTTAATTTTACGGTATCCAGGTAACAATAATGCCCTAACCCTTCCCCTGCGTTGTTGAACCCATGAACGTTTTGGAACTTGAGTAAGAATTTCTAACATTTCTTTTCAAATCTGAAGGAACACTGATGTATGAAATGAAAGTGCCTGCATGATGAAAACTGTATGTTGTGTTATGTGTGCAAGTTGAAACTTCCCATGTCATACAGTTGAAATTTATTTCGATTGTGTTTGAAATTCCTGGTTTTCTATTGTGAGTTCTGTGTGGCAAGGTGTTTGAATATGAACGAACTGATTATGCTAAGTTACCTCCATTAAGGGGTGAGAACTCATTAATTAAAAAGAACAAAATAGGGTGAGTTAAATAGATTTGGATTGATTGAAGGCCATTGCCTTCCCTGATTAATAAGTGAATGCATGTGAGCGGCCACGTGCTCGGTTGAGACGTGAGCCATGACTATCGGTTACCACCCATAATGGTGGTAGGCCAGGAAAATATAAGCGGTAACCGCCGGAGAAGCGGTAGGCTAGGAATGAGTTAAACGACTGCGGTATGTCGGAGCGCAGGCCATAAGACCCACTGGGGTCGCTCACCCAAACGTTCACTGGAACATTTGCAGTTTGAATTAAATCATGAAATTTTGATTTTAAAAGTGATGACCAAGGAATATTGTGATAATGGGTGATGTGCTTGGAAGACGTATCATTACCCCCTTCCCTCAAATGTTTTCAAAATGGATTTGTGTGTGTGTTTGACTATTAGGGGTGCTTGTTGTTGAGTTTATCTCACTGTTATAAAATGTTTTGTTTTCAGATGATCTAGCTATGCTTCAGGCTAGGGACTCGAAAGTAGGGCGAGATTCAAATGCGGAGAATGAATAAAATGATTGATAGATGTTGTAATAGACAATGGTTGGTTTAATTTGTGATGTTAAAGTTTTGAGCACTGTAAGGTTGACTTTTTTTTTTGCGAAGACTTGGTATTAATTGTTAGACTTGATATCCAGCCTGGTGTTTCCAAGAAGGAAACACGGCAGTAACACCTCGTTTAGGTTTCTGCAGCATTTTCGCTAATAATGGTGTTTAATAATGAATTAGAGATCTAGGGGTGTTACAAAGTAGTATCAGAGCCCAGGTTTACTGACCTGAAGGCCTGTCTAAAATGATTTTAAGGAAGTAGAGCAATAAAATTTTAGACTTAAGGATTACACGGAGGGTGAGTGTAGCATTGAGGCAAGGGCTGCATGCATCCATTATTGTTTGAATATGTGATATTACTTGAATACATGTCTTACTGATGCATTATCTTGTATAGGAATGGAGGGTACTCGACACTATGGTTGTGTCAGAAGGCAATGTTTATACAAGTAATTAGCCAAGAGGCCTGGTCAGGGGGTATGGGACCATATACGTCATGTGAGGTGGGTGTTGGCCCGATACTTGGGGGATAGGCCAAATAGCTGTTTGGAAATTGAGTATAACCGAGTAGTGTTTGTGTTGCTGACCTTGAAAGGAGACCCGGAGTGGCGTTATCAAGTGGATGAGTTGCTTCCCCAGGCTCGCGATCCCCACCCATGGGGAAGTTGTCGTTGGTGCGACTAGGAACCAGTAGGGATGGATATGGAGGACCTATTAGACTACTTAAGGATGGAGGGACCCCACGACCTGGATTATACCAACAGCTAGTGAGGAGGATGCACCACCCCCGGTAGAGGGGTCAACAGATAATGAGGGAGATTATAGAGAAGTGAAGAGTGTTCCTATGGAGAAGTGAAGAGTGTTCCTATGGAGGTGAGTTCGAAGGAGGGAGGAGACTATGGAGGGAGTACTGGAGGAGGAGAGGCTAGGGAGGAGGAAGACCGTGAGGAGGACCCCAGAGAGGGAAGCCCAGTGGGAGAGGAAGACCCCGATGATGACTTTGAGGTAAGTGAAGGGCAGCAGATGGGAAGTGAGGACCGTATGGAGGATTGGGAAGAAGAAAGGGAGGATCACACTATTCAAGATGAGCAAGCTCGAGGACTAGAAGACTTAGAGGAAGAAATAAATTCCATGTGGTATAGGGTCGAGTGCGAGATCGGGATGAATCGCTAGAAGCGGGATAGATGTGGCCGGATGTGTAGGGGTACCTGCCCCCTAGACGCCCTTCACCAGTAGAAGTTGGGGGTAGTTAGGAAGTTGGAATTTTCTTTTCCTTTGCTAGGACAGTTTGGTAGTTGTTTCTCTGTTTCTTATTAAGCCTCTGGGCTACTAAAGTTATGCGTTGAGATGTAATGAAAAGTGTTAGTGTGGAACTCTTATGTTATTGAAATGCTATGCATTAAAATCTCCTTAGACTATTTGAATATCAGCATTCCTTGTTGAGAAGTGTTAGTGTGGAACTCTTATGTTATTGAAATGCTAAGCAATAGAATGAGCATCGTGATAATCATGAATCATGTGAATGAGATGCCTGTCTGAGTGTGAATTATTTGAACATGTGACGTGGTGGTTGTACCACCTAAACTTGGTAATATGTTGAAATGGAACTCCTGTCCAATCTGGCATAATGCAATGGCATGTACTATATGTTGGAAATTATGTAGAACTTAGGTTGTGAACTATTAGGAGATGAATTAAACCCGAATTATTTTTTTTCCCCAACCACAATGGTGGGAAGCAACGACCACAACAGCGAATCTTGGACTGGACCCCATCCTGAGACAAGGGTCCCTGCGAACCTAGACATCCCTATGGAGGCCCTAAGGGAACAACTGGAGGCTCTACGTCCTCGATATGGGAGTGGGTCTCGTAGTCAGATTGACGAGACTAGCCCGCCAACGGGGACTGAGCTTACCAATTTGTTGCTGCTGGAGATGCTGCAGAAACAAGGAGAACAACTGCGACTTCAGAATGAACAGATGGAGAGACTAATGGTGGTGCGGGAGAAAAGGGTAGAGGAGGATAGCTCCTACATGTTCAAGAGGTTCACAAGCCATCATCCACCTGTCTATGATGGCACTCCTGACCCTAAGACTTTCGAAGACTGGATTAGGGGCATGGAGAAACTATTCGACGCACTCCAATGCCCTGAGGAGTGGAAGGTGGGCTTCGCGGTATTCTATTTGAATGACAAAGCTGACCTATGGTGGGCCACGGTGAGGGAGAGACAACACGAACCAGGATTTGATTGGAACAAGTTCAAGGAGATGATCAAGGATTATTTCTACCCTACTTCCCTCTAAAAGGCTAAGTAGGGTGAGTTTATGCAACTGCAGCAGGGGAACATGAGCGTACTCGAGTATGCCTCGAAATTTATGGAACTTTCACGATTCGCTCCAGCCTTCATAGCTGATGAAAGCAAAAAGATGAACCGGTTCGAGGTCGGGCTGAACCCTACAATCAAGGAGAGGATGTCCGTTCATTAGTATGCCTCTTACGTTGATCTACATGATACGACGGTCAATGTAGAGAGAGCGATGAAGGAGCGGAGCAATTATTTCAGTGAGCAGCGGGGAGCCAAAAGGAAGGGGGATAACCGGGATAACCGGGGAAACTTTCAGTCACAAGAGCAAAACCGTCGACCGGCTGGGGGCCAGTACTCTGGCAACTTCAATCGAGGTGGCTAGTATCCCAACACACGACCCCAGGTGACCTGCAACGCTTGCGGGAAACCAGGACATTTTGCTAGGGAGTGTCGGACAGTGAAGAGATGCTTCCGCTGTGGAAGCCACCAACACTAGGTTCGAGACTGCCCATTCCCTCCACCTCCTATTGTGCAAGGGCAGGGTCAGAGTCAAGGGCAAGGGCAAAGAGCTCAGCAGCCATATCAGAACAGGGGAGGACAGGTGGGAAACCCCAACCAACAAAATCGGGCACCTCAGCAAACCTAAGCCCGACCTCCCTATCAACCACCTCGGAACAATGGGGACAGAGTCTATGTCATGGGAAAGGAGGAAGCGGACGATGCTCCTAATGTTGTGATGGGTACTTTCGCTCTCCTAACACAACCAATAGATGTGTTGTTTGATTCGGGTGCCACGCACTCATTCATTTCTGCTAGGTTGGTTGCGACGTTAAGACTCACCCCCACTCGTAGATCTTCATTACTATCAGTGACTCTCCCGGATGGGAAGACTGTATCATGTGAGGAGCTATATGAGGGTTCCTCTCCTATAATGCATGAATGTGAATTCTTGGCAGATCTATATAAGTTTGAGTTAACTAATTTTGGGGTTATTTTGGGGATGGACTGGTTAGTTAAGTACCGGGCTCAGATAGACTGTTCAAAATGAAAAATCACCCTGAAGGGGCCCAATGGGGAGAAGATAGTGCATAGGGGTCAGAGTCCCAGAGTGGGAGTGAAAGTGGTGTCAGCAATGAAAGCTCGCAAGTTGTTAGGAAGAGGATGCGAGGGATTCCTGTATCATGCAGTAAGTACTGAGGATTGCAAGTCCTCTCTAGAGGACATCCCTGTAATGAAGGAATTTCCGGATGTGTTTCCCGATGAAATTCCCGGCATGCCACCTCTCAGGGAGGTGGAGTTCTGTATCGACCTCACCCCTGGAGCCACCCCTATTTCTAAGGCACCCTACCGGATGGCACTAGCTGAGCTTAAAGAACTGAAGACCCAGTTGGATGAACTCTTAGAGAAAGGGTATATCCGACCTAGCACATCTCCATGGGGAGCCCCGGTCTTATTTGTGAAAAAGAAGGATAGGACACCAAGATTGTGTATAGACTACTGGGAGTTGAATAATATAGTGGTGAAGAACCGTTATCCCGTACCCAGAATAGACGACTTATTCGACTAGC
This sequence comes from Selenicereus undatus, assembly GCA_017589665.1. Lineage (NCBI taxonomy): Eukaryota > Viridiplantae > Streptophyta > Magnoliopsida > Caryophyllales > Cactaceae > Selenicereus > Selenicereus undatus. The sequence goes on along the minus strand of JACYFF010031954.1, from coordinate 71,773,918 downwards.
TGCGGGGCGCGGGAACTTTTTCCAAAATTGATCTCCGTTCAGGGTACCACTAACTCGGAATTAAGGATGAGGATATACCCAAGACTGCGTTTCGTACCCGATATGGACACTACGAGTTTGTGGTGATTCCCTTTGGCCTCACCAATGCCCCGACAGCCTTCACGGATCTTATGAACATGGTTTTTAAACCTTACTTGGATCCGTTCGTGGTGGTGTTCATAGACGATATCCTCATTTACTCAAGGACCCCGGAGGACCACGCCTGCTACTTATGAACAACCCTAGAAGTTTTGAGGAAAAACGAGTTGTATGCCAAGTTGTCAAAATGTGAGTTCTGGTTGAGAAAAGTAGCATTCCTAGGATACCTAGTATCTAATGAGGGTGTGTCAGTGGATTCCCAAAAGATTGATGCAGTGTCAAACTGTCCCAAACCTAAGAACCCGACAAAGATAAGGAGTTTCTTGGGTTTGGTGGGTTAATGTCGTCGGTTTGTTCAAAACTTCTCAAAAGTTGCCGCTCCGCTTACGAACCTAACCAAGAAGGTCACTAGATATGAATGGACGGTGCAATGTAACGAAGCGTTCCAAGAGTTCAAAAAGAGACTGACGAGTGCACCAATACTAGCCTTACCAACTGCTGACAAGGACTTTACAGTGTACAGCGATGCCTCTAGGAGTGGGTTAGGGTGTGTGCTGATGCAAGAAGGTCGCATCATAGCCTATGCCTCTCGATAATTGAAACCACATGATCGAAACTTCCCGACTCATGACCTAGAGTTAGCAGCAGTAGTGTTTTCCCTTAAAATCTGGAGGCATTACCTGTATGGGGTACGGTGTGAAGTCTTCACCGACCACCAGAGCTTGAAGTACCTTTTCTCACATAAGGATCTGAACTTGAGACAGACTAGGTGGCTGGAATTCTTGAAAGATTATGACGTCCATTTCCAGTACCATCCGGGGAAGGCTAATGTAGTGGCGGACGCATTAAGTCACCGACCGTATCCGGCACTAAGCTGTTTACTGACGCTCCCAAGCGAGTTGTGTGAGGATTTTGGCAAGTTGGAGCTTAATGTGATTACCCCGAGGTCGAAACCTATACCCTGCACCCTAGAGGTGCAACTGACTCTCATTGAGGAAACCCAAGTAGCCCAGACCACGAACCCTCAACTTAAACGGATTAGAGAAGAGATGTTGGTGGGTAAAGCACCCGGATTCGTAATTCATGAGGATGTTACCATACGATTCAATAATCGGGTGAGTGTTCCAACCGTAGAGGCACTTAAGAAGAAGATCCTAGAGGAATGGCACAATACTCCACATTCGGTACACCCTGGGGGTAATAAATTGTATAAGGACCTAAGACAGACATTCTGGTGGAGTAACATGAAACTGAAGGTGGTCGACTATGTGGCAAAGTGTTTGACCTGCCAACAAGTAAAAATCGAGCACCAACGATCAACAGGACTTTTACAACCGCTGGATGTCCCTCAGTGGAAATGGGATTCTGTGTCCATGGATTTTGTCATAGGGTTGTCGTTGACCCAACGGAAGCACAATGCGATCTAGGTTATAGTGGATAGGCTAACAAAGTCGGCACATTTCATAGCCATGAAAAATACTTGGACCTTGGATCAGTTAGCTCGAGGAGATAGTACGGTTACACGGGGTACCCAGTTCCATAGTGTCGGATCGGGATACCCAGTTCCAATCGGCATTCTGGGAGAAGCTGCAGGAAGCATTCGGAATGTTGTTACGTTTTAGCACTGCTTTTCACCCTGCAACCGACGGGCAGACGGAACGTACTATTCAAACCTTGGAAGATATGTTACGAGCTTGTGCTTTGGATTTTAAGAGCGCATGGGACGAACAACTGGCATTGATCGAATTCTCGTACAACAACAGCTACCACGCAAGCATTGGCATGACCCGTTACGAAGCACTGTATGGGAGGAAATGTAGGACTCCGCTCTGCTGGCAGGAGATTGACGAGGTCTTGACTATCAGACCAGAATTGATCCAAGTGACCACAGACAAAGTAAAGGTAATCCAGGAAAGGATGAAAGCCGCCCAGAGTTGCCAGAAAAGCTATGCCGACCGAAGGCGTAGGCCACTTGAGTTCCGGGTAGGCAGCCATGTATTTCTGCAGGTCTCTCCAACCAAAGGAGTTGCAAGATTTGGGAAGGCAGGGAAGCGCAGCCCGAGGTATATCGGACCCTATCCAATCATACTGAGATTTGGAGAGGTAGCCTACCAACTAGAGCTGCCGACTAATTTTCAGAGGGTGCATAATGTATTTCATGTGTCGCAGTTGCGGAAATACATTTCAGATCCCTCGTACGTGATCGAACCCGATCCCATACAGCTCCGAGAAGATTTATCGTATGAGGAGCAACCCGTACAAATCCTGGATCGGCGAGAGAAGCACATCCGTAGAAAGATAGTGCCCCCGGTGAAGGTCCTTTTGGCCAACCATGAGACATCCGAAGCCACTTAAGAGTCGGAGCAGGAGATGCGAGACAAATACCACCACCTATTTTCATAATCAGGTGCGTATCAGTTTCAAGGACGAAACCTCTTAAGCGGGGTAGCATGTAAAACCTTAGAAATTCAGGCTGTAATAGTGGTTCGTCGCGACATAGTGAAGTTTCGGGGACGAAACTTTCTTAACTGGGGTAGTGCATAGAACCCCATAAATATTGTTTGGGAAATTATGTCCAGTTGGACCCACTTAGACCCAAGTCAATGCCAAATGAGTCCTCATAGATTTTTCTTTAAAAAAAAATTAAATTTTTTTTTTGGAAGTTTTAAAATCTCCAAAATTTCCCTTTTGATGTCTTGTTTATAAAATCCATTGTTATTACTATTATTATTTTTATTATTGTTATTATTATTAAAATTTTATTATTATTATTGTCATTCAAAAAAAAACCCTACTTACCCCTTCAGCTGCTTCCCCTCACAGAAAAAAAATAAAAAATAAAATTTGGAAATCAAATTTTGCCCCCTCTTTTTCACGCACACCGCCCTAAAATCCTAAATCCTAATCCCATTCACCCCCTAACTCTCTCTCACATCTCTCTCTCTCTCTCTCTCTCCCTCACTTGCTCTCCACCCCCTTATGCCCACCGGACCACCACCGCCACCATGCCATCCGCTCTAGTGCCGCCACCCTCCACCGGCCCAACTCCCTTGTGTTGGTAAGAAAAAGCCAAGTAGTGCATGAATTCATGCACTCCATGGACCCAAAACGCCCATTTTTAAATCTCTTGTATTTTTACGATTTTATGACCATTGTGACTCAAGATTTTGATATAATTTTTATTACTTTTCAAGCACTTTCGGCGTTGAATTTGGAACGAAGGAGGAATTTTCATTGATCTACATCCAGTTCTGATCAAAGGTACTCGTAACAATATTTTAATGTGATTTTATTTTTTTAGTCTCAATAAAAGTGGGTTATTTTGGCATGATTGGGTTTGGGTGAGGGTTTAAGGATGTCTAACGGGGACGGGTAAATTGTTGGGTGACCCGAAGCGAGTAAAAACCATGGAAAAAAGGGGGAATAATTTGGTCAGGACTGACACTGTTTTTTTGCTCAACTTTGAAAATTCGGTATAATTAGTATGGTCGTCCAAACATTATGCAATTTTTACCGTGCTTAGATTAGGATGTCGAAATTACTTGAGTTTTTGAATTTCATGAATCGGAGTTAAATTGCAAGAGTTATGGCCGAAATATCGAACACTGTCAAAACGAGGGACTGTAGGTATAGGACGCGGCTTTCGAATTTTTAGACTTAATTTAGTTGCGAATTTGCGGGAGTGCCGAACATGAAAGTTTTAGTAGATAAAATTATATTTCTGGATTGGGTCAGAACGTGATTTTTGAAAGTCAAGAGAAAAAGTTATGGTGATGGGATGTTAGGCTAAAAATCTAGACAAAAACTGGGAGGTGAAGTCTTGGCTGTTTTTCCCTCAATTGGGAAAAAAAATATCCTTAGGCTGGTATTGATTGCCAAAATTGTGGAATTTACTGAGTAGGAGCCTCTAGATGTGCCAAACAACGTCGTTTTGGAATTGGGTCACTTGGAGTAGCGTAGCCCGAGTTTTGGTAAAATTTCCCCAGGACTATCCTGGGAAAGACAGTCACTGACATTGCTGAACGAAACAAAAATTTTACTAGGCTTGGGGAAGAATCGAGCCAAACTCTAAACATAGAAAAGATAGAGGACATTTTAAGGTTTCCAAATGGACCAAGAACACTAGAATTGGATGTCGGGAGCAAAGGTTATAGCTTTCGGAAGTTGAACTCAAAAACTGGCCAGCCCGAACCTTAACTACGGTTAGGGTTTGGATGAATTAAAAATCTAAAAAACCTTTCATAAATTAGTGGGAGGGCCAAGGATATCCTATATCGAGCATGGACTGACTGTGGGCTATGTGTGGGCTTAGGTGTAGAGCAGTAAACTTGCTTAAGTAACTGAGCCCGTTAATTTTACGATATCCAGGTAACAATCATGCCGTAACCCTTCCCCTGCGTTGTTGAACCCATGAACGTTTTGGAATTTGAGTAAGAATTTCTGGCATTTCTTTTCAAATTTGAAGGAACACTGGTGTATGAAATGAAAGTGACTGCATGATGAAAACTGTATGTTGTGTTATGTCTGGAACTTGAAACTTCCCATGTCATAGAGGTGAAATTTATTTCTATTGTGTTTGAAATTCTTGGATTTCTATTGCGAGTTCTGTGGGGGAAGGTGTTTGAATATGAACGAACTGATTATGCTAAGTTACCTCCATTAAGAGGTAAGAACTTATTAATTAAAAAGAACTTAATAGGACGAGTTAAATAGATTTGAATTGATTGAAGGCCATTGCCTTCCCCTGGTAATAAGTGCATGCATGTGAGCGGCCACGTGCTCGGTTGAGACGTGGGCCAGGACTATCGGTAACCATCCATAATGTTGGTAGGCCAGGAAAAGATAAGCGGTAACCGCTGGAGAAGCAGCAGGCCAAGAATGAGTTAAACGGCTGCGCTATGTCGGAGCGCAGGCCATGAGACCCATTGGGGTCACTCACCCAAATGTTCACTGGAACAGTTGCAGTTTGAATTAAATTGTGAAAATTTGATTTTAAAAGTGATGATCAAGGAACATTGTGATAATGGGTGGTGTGCTTGGAAGACGTATCGTTGCCCCCTTCCCTCAAATGTTTTCAAAATGGATTTGTGTGTGTTTGACTGTTAGGGGTGCTTCTTACTGAGTTTATCTCACTGTTATAAAATGTTTTGTTTTTAGGTGATCTAGCTACGCTTGGAGCTAGGGACTCGAAAGTAGGCCGAGATTCGAATGCGGAGTATCAATAAAATGATTGATAGGAGTCGTAATAGACAATAGTTGGTTTAATTTGTGATGTTAAAGTTTTGAGCACTGTAAGATTGACTTTTCTTTTTTTTTTTTGCGAAGACTTGGTATTAATTGTTAGACTTGATATCCAGTCTGGTGTTTTCAAGAAGGAAACACGACGGTAACGTCCCGTTTAGGTTTCCGATGCATTTTTGCTAATAATGGTGTTTAATAATGAATTAGAGATCTGGGGGTGTTACATGTGGTGAACATTCTAGTTGTTTTTTGATTTTTTTCAATACCCTGAAGAGTTTTCACCAATTTATTACGTACTTTTTTCTCTATGTGCCTCACATCAAGAGCATGTTGCAAACGATTGAACTCCCAATGAGAAACTTTAAAAAAAATATGGTTTATCTCTTCCTCTTTTCATTTACCGCACTAAGATCATCTTCATTTGTCTTTCCAAAAGCAAAGCAAATGTAATTTAATTATTCCAACACAATCAAACCTTTTGTTAGGATATGGGTAGATATCGACTTTTTAGTATTCTTAAAAAGCTTTGCATCATTTATATACTTATGTCCTACATCTAAGGGTCTTTGATGACCCATGTAATAGAGCTTGATAACATGCATATGATGGTTTTGACAAAATATTTTCATTACATACAAGGCATACATGCTTTGCATGAGGACACCATACTGATAAGTTGCTATAAGTGTGGAGAACATTTATGACCCATCTTATGTAACAAATTACTAAAATATCTTACTTTAGGCATCATATGTAGGCATATCAACATTCTATAATTCCTCTAACTCATCTATCATAGGTTTTAAGTAAACATCAATATTATTTCTCTATGCTTCTGTGCAAAAAATAATTGGAGAGAGCATAAATATTTCTTCTTCATACACAACCATTGAGCTAAGTTATATGACATTAAATGAGGCGTGTACTATATATGCTCTGTATTTTAGAACATGTGTCAAAATCATCACTTGTTAACTCTAGCCTTATACGTCTAAGGTCTTTAGCGCAACTTGGGTAGTGGGGATCAAATGCCTCCTATGCTTTACACTTTTTGTGGAACTTTATGTTCTTTGTTAGATGTTTTCTTTCCATTTAAGTTTGGTACATCCTTACTCCCATCATCGTTTGATCTTTTCCACAATGGTGCCTTTGTACGTAAAACACTCAATAGCATATTTCTTCTTATTCCAATATAACGTACAATCATTGGGATAAGTATAAATTTTTTTATATTTGAGACTAAGTTTCTCAACTACTTAAACTTCACAAAAAAAATTTCGGTAGTTTTACATTCTTTGGCAATGCTTTCTTGAAAATCTTTAACAATGAACCAAAATTTAGCAGTGCCAAATTTTTGGGTTCAGGTTGAATTTAGGTCTTACAAATCACACACCGCCAAAATTCAGACAAGAAATTGATAACCAACAGCCAATTTTCTCTTGGTCGGATAATTCATACAAGGCTAAATTTGGGTCCAAATTGGGTTTGAACAATAGAAATATAAAAAATGTTGTGTTTGCAATTAAAATTTGGACGCAAGATTCATGACCATACCCAGTTTTTATTAGGTCAGACAAATTTGGGGTATTCGGCTAATTGTGCCAGTGCTAAACTAAATGATGTATCTCTCCATCGAAATTGTTATTTGGCATGATAAAGATTCAATATATATATATATATATATATATATGTGTGTGTGTGTGTGTGTGTGTGTGTGTGTGTGTGTGTGTGTGTGTGTGTGTGT
>JACYFF010031954.1:71750961-71766395 GCA_017589665.1 Selenicereus undatus | reverse complement strand
TGTGTGTGTGTGTGTGTGTGTGTGTGTGTGTGTGTGTGTGTGTGTATATATATATATATATATAGACACACACACACACACACACACATATATATTATGGGTAAAGCATTACATGTGATAGATGACTCCCCTTACATGCTAAGTCTAAATATGCAATTCAACATAGATCCTATAATTCTTGTCCCTATTATATTTCTGATGAGGGTTTTGCTAGACTTAGCAGTATAATAGGGACAATAAATGAGCAACAAATTGAGTTTGCTAATAAAATGCGAGAATATGACCTATCACATGAGACCGACCTTAGGTTTAGTCCTTGACTTGATGTTAATCTATCTGATAATGGTGTGTCTTTCTCTCTGTAGAGTCCGGAGTAGAGGAAGTGCTCGACCCTCCCTTCACTACTTTACTCACAGTTTCTCCATCATTTCCTAATACCCTTATGGACAACACTGCATTTATCATGACCTTTCTTGATACATCTTCTCCTTTAGCTCAGTTGACAGAGTTCAAGGTAGGTGAGACCTTTGGTATTAGCACTAGTGTTGATGAGGATGATACTTGTTCTGAGTCAGGTGTTGTTTTTATTGAGGAGCATGACCTTGATGCTACTCTAGTAGGGAGGTCATATGTGGATGCTGTGGCTATTGTTACTACTAGTTTCAATCTTGTTGATAACATATCCCCCGGCCTCCTTGATATATTCCATGCTTTCTCTTCGAGTTCACTACCCTCCCCTTCCCCTGAGTGTCGTAATGCGTCACTTATTAATCATCATGATATGCTTAAGGGTAATGTGGTTGACTGTCTGGACTCTCTAGGTACCTTTAGAGGTTATGACCGCTTCTTTAACCCTTATAGATTGTACCTCGAAACCATGCCTATGAAATTCATATCGATGATCACATTTGATTTTTCTACTGATTTTTTAAAGGCAATTGATAAGTTTAGAAGAACAGTTACTGTTATTCCTAGATTCATGTCTAAATGCTCTTATTCACATTCATCTAAGTTGCATGCTCAGGCATTTGATAAGCTCTTGCGAGCTTTGATGGCGTCCGAGTTGAAGTTACGGGTCTTGAGAGACAAGGAGTGGCTGATGCTCGTTGCACTCTTATTTGTTTATCTCAGGTTTAATCATAATCGAAGTCTTTGTTTTTGTTTTAGTAGTTTAGTTCTATTTCTTATCCATTCTGTTTTGCCTTGCTTGAGACGCTTTAGTTAATTCTGGTATTTGAAAACCCAAATCCCTGCGGATGACACCCCGAGTACTCAACGATGCACCTTCCACTTGGGATTTATAAATATTAAAACTTACCTAACATCCTTCCCCCTTTGGAACTTCCATAGGAGGGGTTGCGTTCATGGGATGTATACCCCTTACGTCTAAAGACTCTCAAACTGTGCTTCAATCCATCACTCATCCAGAGTGGCATCAACTTAGTTTACAAGGACAAGGTCAAGATCATAGATTGCAATAAAAGGAGATCTCCTTAATAGGAGATTCACAAATTTTGTGCAATTATTGATCCTACCATATCAAAGAGCATTCTATTTTCTTTCTCTACAACAACATTTTGTTGTAAACATTTAGGGATAGGTACCTAATAAACTATTCCCCTTTCATCACAATGTCCACTAAATAATGCCAACAATTATTTCATAATGGTTTTGTCTTTGATTCCTTAAGCCCTTAGGTTTATTTGATTTTGAACCAAGCGCACATGTTTTCTATAGCAACTTATTGGTTTAGACTCATATAATGTGAAATAAACAAGAGCAGATCAAGTAAAATGTGATGAAGCATAGAAGCTCCATGCCTTATTTTCACCTTCATCAAACCATATGTGTTCAAATGAATTAGGCTCTTATTAACCTTTCTAAAATTAAATGGTTTTCTTATGGGTTTTCTTACTTGACTATGTTCACAAATGGGCTAGTCCACTGATGTTTGCTAACAAATCTTATTTTGCTAGCGTTTGCATATACGTTCTTTTCACCATTATGGCCTAGTCTAACATGACACATAAGCATTTCACATCATCATAATTTTACGAATACGAAAAAAACCAAACATTTGGATTAATGTAACAAATATCCAATCCATTACTAGCAAAATATTTCTAATAAAGCAGAACCCAGACTAAAAGTGTACTTGAAAGGAAAATAACTAGGTTTCAATGCCATGAACATAGTCAAATAAAACAAAAGTAGCAACAATATTCCAATAAATCTTAGGGGCAAGTAGGTTTCACATGCATAGGGTTCTAGCTGCTATGGAGGACCAGCTTGCATGTTCCGATTCCTCCAATAACTGCCTAGTTGTTGTCTCCACATGTGTCCTCATCGAGCCATGTGAGAACCCATTGGAAGGCCAATAAAGCATCATGGTCCCTAACTCTTTGGTTTGGATTCTGAACGTACAATCCACATAGGATTACCTTTAGAAAGATGAATACAACTAGCAACACAAAAATCACTAGGAGATATTGCTAGGTACTTTCTTGAGGATAAGACCTCAAGGTTAGAGTCAATTATTTTTTGAACCCACAACTTTAGAAACGATTTTTTGATCCATCCAACTATGGGGCAAATAATTTCTGGAATCAAACTTGATCAAAATAACTTTTTAAATTATAAATAGTGCCCTAGGTTTTTGAAATGTGCATTTTCAACCCCAATCCTTAAAAACTTACTTTTAAAAATTTTAATTTTGTGCATATATAATTTCTCTCATAAATACTACATGAGGCCCTCTTTTAACTGGTATCAGAGCCATGCGACCAAAAATAATTAAGATAACTAAGCTAATTAATGATTAATTAAGCTAATTAACTATGATTAATGCTTGAATCATCACCAACTTGTTGTGCTCCTAGTTATTCACATATTGTTCATTCACTAGAATGAACCACTTCAGTAGCACATCACTAGTATAGTTTTAAAATTCAAAGTCGAATCAGCTAAAATTAAGATTGAAGTTAAGGAGATTAAGAAGCAATTGTCTATAATCCTTGTTTCTTTAGTTAATGACATTAGACATAGTGGAGAATCTACTTTAAGTATTAGTACTCAATTTCAGCATAAATATCCTTTCCAAAACCTAAGAAACAAAATCTATTTCCTTTGCATGTTATAAAAATCCTAAAAGAAGTAGGAGAAAAATCAACTGAAATGTCATTTGAAAAGGGAGAGAAAGAAGAAAAAGATGGAGTATAAGCAGCTTAATTTTGAAGAGTTATATAATATGTTTGATAAAGAACAAATTTCGAAAGAATTAAACAAAATCATGGATGAAATAGTTGATAAACAAGATGTATTATCTGATGATAATGAAGAGACAAATAATGTATAGGCAGTAAAAGAAATATTAGCAAATCAACCTAATTCAACTAGAAGATCTTAGTGTTGTACCTTTAGAAGAAGTTACCATGAAACTGGATAAAAAATATGGAAAAATTATATTCGATGACGAAATCGATGAGATTTGAGAAGAACTTAATATAGATGAAATCGAGTCCAATCTAGTTAACAATGTTGTTCCTAAAGCTGAAAATTTTGGTGAACCTTCCAAAAAAAATACCTATTTTATGAGGGCTAGGTACATTCCAGTAGGGCGTACAACTAAGTTTTCCTTTGGGTTGATCCAAAGGAAAGCCACATCCTTCGAAGAAGTGGCCTTACCTCAATTAGCCAAACAGGATATATCTTAAATATTGATGAAGCTCGTAATACAGAAGAAATATTTAAGAATTGGAAAAGGGGCATGAATAGTATCCTAAACTTAAATACTTCATAGACTACTGGAAATTTCTTAAATTATATCGAACACAGGTTTTTGGGCATTGTGGCTGACTAGTATAATTCATTAAATGAGGATGGTAAAAATACATTAAGAATGATGAAAACACCCGCTGTAATGTTCAAAATTTTATATAAATAAATTGAAACTTAATTTACTGGAGCTAAACTTGATTTTGAAGAAAACACTAGAGAATGGCATAGAAAGAATAATAACACAGAGCTTTGGGATACAAAATATCTAGAGAATTATGTTATTGAATTTAGTTAATATTATTAGAAAATCGGGCATGATGAAAACAATTGGTATGTTCTATGACAAATTACCATATCCAGTCAATTGGATAATCAATGAAAAATACAGTTCATGGCTTAATAAAGCATATGTCTTTGATACCCTTAGTACAAGAATCTCTTATTTAAGAAAATGGGTCAATGATTAATGTCTTGATCTCCAAATGCAAAGGAAAATGAAGAAGTGGTTTCTAGCTTATTAGGATTCTCCTAACCAATGCAGAAAGGAACATGAAAGGACAAGAAAAAGAAAATTTTATAAGAACAAGAGCCTTAACCAGCAAAGGGGAGCCCTAAGAAACAAAGGTTTTTTTAGAAAAGCCGTTTATTATCCTATTGGCAAAAACAACTATAAGTATTGGGCATGTGGAGAAGTAAGTAATTATACAAAAAAAAATGCAAAAATAAGAAGAATAACAAGCTTATTAAGACTTTTGGTAGTCTAGATTGTTTTGAGCTTAGCGAGGAAGAAGCAATAGAACTAACCCTGACAAATGTTAAAGAATTGTTGAGATTGTAATAAGAATGAATATGAGGAAAGTGATTATGAAGAAACTAGTCACGTGATGGAAAGTAGTTTAATTAGCCTTGGTGATCTTCAAATAGAAGAATTTGTTGTAGATAATGGGAACGAAGAAGTCAAAGGAGATAAGATCCTTCATAAAATTCAGAAAGATATAATCTATAAAAAATTCATATTTCAATTAAAGAGTAACTACCTATGTGAAATGGTGGAAGAAGATTTAGAGATAAAAGACTGTGAGTATGATATGGGAGAAGTCAACCTCATTAATTACGAAAACATCGTTAAGCATAATAAAGACAGAAAGTATGGGTATATCCATATTGAAAGTGTTTAAGTTCAAATTACTCCATTACAATATTGTGGGAAAGATATTAACATGTAGCTCTGCTCGGTGATATTAGGCATACCAAATGTAATAGTCAAATTACCATATGGATTAAGAGTAATTTATGTAATGTGTCAGCAGGATTCGATTGTCAATTTAGATATTATATGAGTCTAAAAGATGAATTCACCAAAAGCTTCCTATCCCTTAGTATAAAAATAGTTGGGATGGATATGAAAAGAGATGGTTACCCACTAAGGATAGTTTCAAAAATAATCTATAAATTAGATAACACCATAGACCTAAAGACTAAAATAACAATGATAGAGGCAGAAAAATTTGAAAGTCCTACTCTTATGTAAAAAATACAAAGCATAAAATCTAATCCTCAAGAAATAAAAATCAATAGGTCTTGGATTTTTAGCTTTGCCAATCCCAAAAAAGTTAATAAGAAAAATGTAATAAAAATTGATGAAGATGGTAAAATTACCATTAAACCCCAATTATTAAGAAGCATGAGTACAAGATTATAATGGGAAGAAGGGTCTTCATCAGCTGAAGAAGAGCTTAAAGAAGATGATACAATTAATATGACCAGTGAAATAAGTAGAATGAGTTTTAAACCTACAAGAGCCAATGTAGATCGAAGTATGAGTTTAGATAGGAAAGTCATTAGGTATAAAACAAGAGCTGTTAGTGAGCCAATATGTGAGGATGAATTAGTTAAAAATATTATTGTGGAATACGAAGTCACCAATATAAACCCTAATAGCATCTATATCCTAATAAATGTATGCTTAGAGGGATATAATATATATAAATTGTGTGCCTACATCGGTAGTGGTTGTTCTGTTTTGGAAAAAATTCATTATTCCAGAATTTATGTGGAAAAAATCCAAGAATTCTTTACAAGTAAGGACAGCTGATAATAGAATTATAAGCCACAACGAAGCCATAGAATGGTTATCTATAGAAATAGGAGGAGTCCAATAGATTATACCAGTTCTATGGGGTATTGATCAACCTTCTCATGATATGATTATTGAAAATAATTTTTAGAGGCTATATTTTCCATGCACACAAACCATAACCCAAATAATATTCACAATAAATGGTCACTCAACTCCTATTGATAAATTAAATAAAGCCTACACCCATTAGAAGATTAAGTTTAAATGCAGCCAGTGTGGTGAGAAGGTAATACCTGCACAACATGAGATAGCGCTAATGATCTCACTACTTGAATTATCTATTAAAGACTAAATTGCTGAACATCAAGAGAAATTATGCAAAGAACTATACTCTAGTAATCTGCTAAAATTTTGGGATAAAGATAAGACATTTGTAAAGATTACTTTGTTAAACTTCAACACCATTATCCGATTCAAACAAATGTTGTGCACACACTAGGATATTGGGAAATTTGATAAGCAAATTGAGGAACTAGTAGATAAAGGTTAATCACAAACAGTAAGAGTCCTCGCACTAGTCCCACTTTTATGGTCAGAAATCATGCTGAAGAGAGAAGGGGAGCAGCTAAAATGGTAATCAATTATAGAAACCTTAATGATAATACTATCTTTGATGGTTATTATATTCCTAACAAAATAGTCATTTTCAATTGAATTCATGGAGCCTCTTGGTTCTCGAAAATGGATTGCAAAAGCGGATACTGGCAAATTAAAATGGATGAAGAAAGCCTTCCTTTAGCTGCTTTTAGTGCCCCTCAATGACATTATGAGTGGATAGTAATTCCATTTGGTCTTAAAAATGCACCTCAAATATTTTGAAGAAGAATGGATATTATTTTCAAAGATCTTAATTACTATTGTGTAGTTTACATTGATGATATCCTTATCTTTTTCAATACCATAAAATGACATAAAGCTGATGTCCTAGCTATTGCCTAAAGATGCATTGATCATAGTATTATTCTTCGTAAGAACAAATGCATTTATGTTAAACAAGGAATTGAGTTTTTACGTCTAGAAGTAAAACCTAGACAAATCATCATACCAAAGCATATTCTAGAAAAAATAGAAAATTTCCCTGAGAAGATTGAAGACATGTACCAATTGGAAAGGTTTTTTGGATGTCTTACCTATGGATTAGATTTCATGAAGGATTTAGCTAAATTGAGAAAACCATTGCAGTAGAAACTCAAGAAAGAAGTAAGTTGGACATGGACCCTTAATGATTCAAGGATTGTTCAGAACCTGAAAAAGATGTGTAAAAATCTTCATGTTCTTAATTTTTCGAATGAAGGAGATGATTTAATTCTTGAGACAAATGCTAGCAATTAGCACTGGAGTACAGTACTCAAAATCAAAGAAGGAGAAAAACTCTGCAACTATTGCAGTGGAAATTTTAATAAAGCAGAATGTAACTATCACACAATGGAAAAGGAAATCCTTGTAGTTATAAAGGGAATTGAAAAGTTCTTAATTTTTTTAGCCCCAAGACCTTTTCTTATTCAAGTTGATTACAAAGGAAGACTTAATTTTGTGAAAAGAATTTATCAAAGATGCAAGCACAAGGGAGACTCCTGCATTGACAATTATGGCTTACCCAATTTTGTTTCTCCATACAGGGATTAAGGAACTCTCTAGTAGATAGTTTAACTCCAGAACTCACTAATGGTGATCATCAAAGCAGAACTCCTATTGAAAAAGGAGAAAATCCAAAATGAAATGCCTTATTGCTAACACGGGTCGCTCCTTCTAATAGAATCCTTATAGATATTTAGGAATTCCATACAAAAAGTAGATCAAGCTTTGGTATGCTCTCTTCTGCCAATCTAATTGTATAGTGATTCAGTCTTTTAGAGTTATAAGTGAATTACTTAAAGTGTCCTTATGGTAGTCAAGAAAAAATAAGTTCCCATATTCAAGGAAAAATTGTTCAATAAATGGTATGCAGCCTGCATCGACTACTATTATAATTATTCTTATAATATTTAGGAGTCATGGAGCACTACGATCTTTTTTCCTGATAAATTTGGAGTTGGGCGTTTTAGTCATCCAGCAAATTCAATATCTCTAGATGACCCCACCATGAAAGCTTGGGGATACAGAATGACAGATTACCTCATGGAAATCCCATATTCAAAGTACTCACTCTTCTTAAGACTAGCAAGTTTCAACAATGCATTTTTAAAAGGATCCATTGGATTCTCACATCTTCTGATGGCAAAAAATTTAAAAAAATTCCATGCAATAGAAGTCTGTATGTCAAAGTACACTACGCAGTAATTGAGTATGAAAATGGAAAACCCAAACCTGCCCATTATCTTGTTCAAAGAGTTGATTTAGATGATCCCAATTATCAACAACAAGAATGGTTTTCAGAACGACAAGAATTAGTTAGTGATCATGTTTTAGCAAAAGCCATCGGTTTTTTCAACATTTATCATCAAATGTGGGCTTTAATTGAACAAGAAAGAACGCTAATGCATTGCGAGAACACTACTTTCATCTATCATAATGAATTCAACAAATATATCAAAGCAGAAGGAAAAACTTCAAAGGACATATTTAACTATCTCTTTGATGTTGGAGCTGGAAAATTCTTATCAGAAAAAGAAAATAAATATTTTCATGAATTATTTGAAAGATGAGATCTAGAGCATATTCAACTTGATGAAGATTTTGATGATTATTTAGATAGTGATGGACTAGAAGACATTATTGGAGGTGAAGGCATGTAGAATCTCAATATGGATGCCTTTTGTCAGCATTAAAGGATCTGAAAAGTTGTTGCTCCATTATTATACTATTTTGTCAAGTGCCAAGTCAGTAAAATAATAGTCTACTATAGCCTTACGACAACAGTTGTAGTCATATGAAAATATTAGTGTGGACTGTGGCCATTAAGGATCCTATGTAGTCCATCTACTTTATAAAAGGAGAGGCTGAGTGCTGAGGACGGACATGGTCACTTGAGCATACTTGAACAAAAGAGAAGTTGGGTATCTCAATTTCTCTATGAGTAAGCATCTCTGATGATCTTATTTGTTCAAGTCCCTCTTCAAATCTTTCCATTGTAATCTTTCAACTTTTAAGCTTTCAATAAAAGAAGTGTCCCAGTGGGGAACGTTATTCAATCGAACTTTATGTCTTAAATATTATAATCTATTGATTGATGTTCCATTACCCTTGAAAATATAAAAAAGTTGATTAGTGACTATGGTCGGAGGTAGAAAACGAAATGGTTTTACACGGTGCCTCATCTAAGGAAGGTGTGGTTGAAATTAACAATCTCTGTAAACTGGAAGGTAGAGGAATGCCCGGGTCCAACGCCAATTAAATTTAGGTAATGGTAGAAACTATCTAATTAAGCTTTAATTATTTGCTAAGAATGGTGGGCCTTTAATCATAGAAAGTATAATATTCATGGTATAAGTAGTAGATTATGATAACTAGTACCAGCAAAGTCAGTATATGAAATTCAAACGTTAATATAAGCTTAGTTCTTTAAAAAAAATCCTAAAACTTTGAGTGTTTACACTTTGGACCCCATCTGGGTCAGAAACAGAAATTTCATAAAGTTATGGGCAATAAAAATAAATATTTATCACCTAGACATCATTTAAACAAAAGAGTTGTACCATGAAAAACATTTAAGCTAAACTAAGTAGTTCCAAAAATATTTTTCTAAAAATGTGAGGTTAGTAAATAATTACACCAATCCACAGGAGACTGAAAAGGAATTTTCCCTTCTTAGGCTTCATGCAATCAAGAACATGGTGATCCATTTGGTTATAATTGAGGCACCTGGCTTGCATTAAATCCTTCTTCCTTGCACATTTTTCTTTACCTTGTTAATCATGCTCAGGTTTCTCATTTCACTGAGCCTTGCCAATCCACTCCCTTGTCCTTCCTTTTAGGGCCATTCAAGTTGCCTCTTACCTCTCTTCCTCTAACTCAAGTCATTGCCTGGTGTCCTTGAAAGTAAGGATATACTAGTTCAACATAAGACCAGCTTAATTTCACCCTAGTCATTAGGCAAGAAACGGATTATGACATGAACTTATTGCATATTGGTCAATTCATAACCCATTTAAGCCAATTTACTAATCATATTTGACATATGCCTTAGGTGCTCCCTCATGGAGACATATGCGGTCTTCTTAGAATTTTCAAACCTGATAGTGAGAGACCTAAGTGTGACAACTGCAGCAACTGAAATGTTGCTTGTAAAACATGAAATTTTTACAATTAGTACAAAAGCACACATATGTCTAATATTTTAGCGCATACTTATCTATGTGATTTGGTAATAAGTGACAAAGTTAATATACACAAACATAGACCCCAGAGTCGGAAGTTCACATGTAGTTCCCAGTCATCGTTGTGTGAATGAATGTTTTAATGCAATTAACTTTGTCATTTCATTCCAAGTTAATAGAACACTTAACAACATTAAAATATTCTAAAAGAAATTATCAAAATTTTAATAAAAGAGGATATGCTAACCTCATGAATATTTTAAGAAAATCCATATTTCAAGAAAATCCAACATATATCCATAAATATATGAAACGGATTTAAACATTTATGGCATAATTTTCATATTTATTCTCAAAAACATATTTTAAATAAATTTCTCATACATAACATATTTGGGAAGAATTCATAACTTTTACGTGAAGTTTAGTAGGTTAAAACATATGAAACATATTCTCATAATATGCAACATAATATTCATGAATTTCAATCAAGCATATATATGCATTATGTATCACATGAAATTCAATTGAGAAGGAGCTAAACATCATAGAGATTTCACATAATATTTTCACTTAAATTAATCTCAATGATATCAAATCAATGGGCTCACATTTCTTATGAAATTTCAATCAAGCATAAATGATCATATTAAAAATCATATTAAAGATATACTCATAAAAAGAGTGTTGAGAGATTTCACATTATGTTTCATCAGTTGACAATAAAAGGCTTGCATAATATGAATCTTTCAAAAAAATGCCCCCAAATAAAACACAAGTTGACCTTTATGGTGAATTCAGCCAACCCTTTGGTCAACAATCAAACTCAGTCATAGTCAAGCCCTTTTTGACCCTTTTATGGGAAAAGGTTTAATTAAAAAAAAGGAAGGAGAGGAGCTCAAGATCACATCCATGGCATGTGACGCGGGGGCCCTTCAGTCCTAACCCCTATTTGTGACCCAAATCCATGAAATCAGGTAACAACATGATCATAAATCATGAATTTTTGGACTTTTTTATCAAATTGATCTACGCAATCTGTCCTCAGCTAGTTTTTGGATCCATTGAAACATTTTATTGCAAAATAAAAGCAGAAATAGCCCATAAATCAAACAAAAAACTTCCCAAAAAGTGTGTAGCACTACAGGGTATTTTTTGCCCAATTTTGGCCACATTCTAGCGCATTAGTGGCACATTTTAGAGGCCTTTTGTTCTGAACTTCATGGGTAACAAAGTCCACAAAGCAATTGCAAGCAATAATGATGAAAAATGGATCAAAATCTAGTTCAAATGTAAACCCTAACCGTAGGACTCACCGATAATATTTCGTTCAATTTCAACCATATCTTTGGTCAATAATTGGCATTCATTCAGGGCTTTCACTCAAAATTTTAAAGGCAACAAAACCACAAACCAATTGCAAGAAATAATGGCCAAAATAGATCAACATCAAATTGCCTTTATTTGACCAAACCCCTAATTTCCATTTGCAACTTTTTTGTAAGATTGGGGGTCAATTTTTGGTCAAATGGACAGGAATTTTGACAGCTTTTACTAAAAAACACTTGAACAACAGACAACAGAAATCAATTTGGAAAAAATAACAACCCATACAGATCGAAAATTCAGCTTCAATCGCTCGAACTAAATCATACATTGGCAGCAACGTCCTTCCCAAAATTAGGGCAAATTATTAATCAAATCGACTGATAAATTGAGGGGCTTTAGTCGAGATCTAATGGGCAAGGCATTCCATGCATCGGTTTGCAAGTTAATCGATTAAAATCATTGATTCAGCAAATCGAATTAGCGTTTCACTTGCGAAGAACCCCAGATTTAAATATGCAATTACTTGCACAATACTCTTCTGAAACATGCTTTCGATATATCAAATTAAAGCTCTCATCAAGCTGTGTTAGAATCTAGAATTTCACCAAAAAAATCAAGTATTTACACATGCAATAATGGCATGAAGTTTCAAAGAGAATTTGCTTAAAGCTTGAAAGATCAAGAGCGAATCGCCAGTTGGATAAGCATCTTTTCCACTTTCTCTTCTCTATAAGTTCTCTTGATGTTCTAAGATTATGCTCGTTGTTAAGCTACGTTGACCAAATAGCCATCCTGGTCATATATGATATGCCCTTGCTAGACCCTTTGAGCCTTAAACTACTTTTATTGTTGTGAACTTTTATATTTACTCGTTGACCGAACACATGTCTTAAACCGAAGCCAAGACTGCTAAGTTTCACTTCATGATATTTTGATTGGGAATTACATTGCAATAAACGAAAAAACAAACCATAATTACAATCGATTTTGGAACACGAACTTCTAAATTAATATTCTATGTGAATTTAACAACTTAAAGGAGATACAAAGAGAGAAAGGGAAAAAGAGATTGGGAGTGGAAAAATTGGGAATATCTTAGTGTAAGCATTGAGCGGCCCTAGACATGGAAGTAGTTGTCGCCATCTCATCTCAAATGATTCATCTATTTTCGCACCCAAATTGTGCCTCCATTGATACAAGATTTGGGGGGGGGGGGGATAGAGAGGGGGAATGAACACTAATTCTAATTATGCAATGTAGAGAATTACAGTCGATTACAATATATGGTGGTGTAGAGAATTCTATGTTTTTTTTTGGGGGGGGGGGGTGTTGGAGTGAGGAGGGAAACAGTGCAAGTATTAATAATGCATAATTGTTCCATGTTGTCTTTGCCACTGTTGCAAGTATTATCAAGGTTACACAATATTCAGTGAGAGAAAAATAAATTAAACTCACAGCATATAGCATTCAACCCCCAAAGAACCAAAAGCGAGACACCATTTTATCCCCTCGGACCCCAAATCAACGAAATCCAACAACCCCCAATACATAAAATTGAAGTCATCCCCCCAAACCGTAAGTCTTCAATCTTTATCGTGTTGACCTTCCAATTCACTATTTCTTGCACATTTAAAAACATTTTTATTTTGAAAAAAAATCCATAAACAAAGGGGAGCTTGCAATTGTAACTAAGGGCCACAAGCAAGCTAAAATCACAAGTATTAGTGAAAGAAGAAGCTAAATACAAAGGACGTCAAAACCCAGACATGGAGCTACTGTAAAATATATTCAAAAATGATACATGGAAGAATCCCAATCAAGTCTGGATGTGTTTGAAGAAAATGGTATACTAATTTACACAAATTAATATCCCCCCCCCCCCCAAAAGACGAATATAGATCCATGTGGCAGAGAAGAAAAAACTACAGTGTAAATAGCCAACTCCAATAATTACAGAAATTAGAAACAGAGATCGACAAAAGTCTAAAGCCATACCTCAGCATTGAAGTTGAAAACAAAGAATGTCTAAGTACAGGGAAGGACCTGGGACTAAAAAAAATTACAAAAGAAATTTCTAGCTCATGCAAAGATAACAGAATCATTAGGTAGCAACAAACAATTAGGAAGCAATGGGAAATTCCTAAATCAAACATGATTTCTAGAGCCACCCAAAAAAAAAAGAAAGCTCAAACTCAATGACATGCCATTCCCCTAGCCCCTTCCAATTTTTGACTTAAAAAATAAAGCCTTCTCTCGAAAAATGTTTAGTAAAAAGTAAATCAAAGAATTTGAAAACCCATATGCTGAAACCCAAACACACTGAAAAGAAGAATTTAAGAAATCACTTACAATTGAACATTAATTTCAGCATCTTGGCATCAACTCCCATTATAATTATACTCAACTTGACTACTGGATTATTATCTTAATATTTACAACATTGTCTAAACACATCCAATTCCAAAGGACAATTGTCAAAAAAAATTACTGGGTAATTTAGCTAAATGCTAAGGAATATGAATAGATTGGTACCAAAATTTGAGGCCCAAGAAACATATTAACTTAAGGAAAACAAAAATTGAACCTATAAATAGAAATGAAAACTATAACTCCTTACCCACTTTTTTAGTTGCTTCTTGATACTTTTCCACAATCGATCTCCTGAGTACAATGGAAAAATAAACTAAATCAAAATAGAACACCAAAAATCGAAATCAAAGAGCATAAAATTATAGTAAGCCAAAAGTGACCAAAAACAAATATAGCTTTAATCCAAAAAAATGACGCATGTAGTTGATACAAAAAATTGTTCATCCATAAATTAAATAAAATGTTTAAAAAATGGAGTTAAAAGCTCTAATTTAGAGTCGGAAACTGAATTTAGGGATTTGGATTTTGAGTTTTTGAAAGTTACTCAATAGTAGCATTTGTCTTGAAGGGGGAAAGAATAAAAAAAATTAGAAATAGAAAGAGGTGTGCAAGCAAAGTTTGGTTTGAAGGGAAAGAACAGAAGAGGAAAAATCACGGAGCAGGAACCAAAAAGGAGGAAAGAAGGATATAGAAGTGCTAAAGTGGAAACAATGTTACTGGAATTAGTTGGTTCTGTTTTTGGAAGACATGGGTAGTTATGCAAAGTAGAAATGACGGGAGGTGACATATGTGACATAGAGAGAGAGAGGGGGGCAGACCGAGAGACGTGCCATTGTTCGGACGCATATGAGTTAAATTTTATAATTAATTATTAACTTGTAACTGCTAATAATTTGAATTCGAAAAAAAGATAGATTTAACTTTTAAGGCATTAGGCGCGAGTGCAAAGAATTCTCAGGTTTGGAATTTAGAGACCTCTCAACCTCTTATACATCTTTACATTGATTAGCGATTTAATTTATAGCTTTGTAGTGAGCCTTAGCCTTCTGTGGCGACTTATGGTAGAAATTTGCTTTAGAATTTGGTGAAATGGCCCCACTCCAAATGTAGCACATTCTGCATTTCCTTCCTCGTAATTCATTAAAATTGGCCTTCTCCATTTGTGTAATACACAACAAATCCCACCTTCCCCTTTTCAAGGCAACCGCAGGGGGGGGGGGGGGGGCATTAAACAATTTCTCCATCTCTCAAACCCATTATTTAAAGGTTTGCGAGTGAAAAGCCCTATTACAGGTTGTCAGATGATCGAAGTCCAGGTTCTTCAGTACAGCATAACCATCTTCCTTACACTTCCATTCCTTTAGCTTATTCATCTTCAAGAGCGGCTAGCGATGCATATGTAGTTTCTCACTCTTTGCAGCTATTCCCCTAGGCTCCTGCGAAGCATCATTAAAGACGAGTTAATTATTGTAACGACCCAAACCTAAAATTCATGTTAATCACCTCGAATTATGTTAATCACAAATTAATTAATTTGGGCGCCGCATTTCAGTTTAGCATTT
>JACYFF010031954.1:71681699-71729349 GCA_017589665.1 Selenicereus undatus | reverse complement strand
ATAATAATAATAATAATAATAATAATAATAATAATAATAATAATAATGGCATCAATACTAATGAGTTCGACTAAATAACGACATTAACGAGCTTATAATAACAATTCAAATGGTAGTGTTGATAACAACGCTATTAATAATCCAAAGGCGAGTCGCACCATCAACCTCTCATGACATTTATTGAACGAGCGTTAACAATATTAATGAGAGGAACGAAAACAAAAATTAAATAGAATCAAATTAAGTTAATAACAATCGTTATGCGAATAATTAAAAGTGAGGTCGAGGGAATTTAAATTATTCAATCAGTCAGAAAATTTAATAAAACTTCTTAATCTCGCGTTAATTACAAAAATTACATATTTGAAGCAGGAGTGAGGCCACCTCTGTTGCGTCAAGCTGCACGGAAACGTTTGCCATTACAAAGGAGAGAGAATCTCAAAGACCAGGTACGTACATTGTCTGTGTTCTTCAAAAACTCACGTGTTTCTCAAACTATGTAAAATCAATATAATGTTCATATAATGAGTCATTTTATGCAATGTTTTGTCACCTAAGTAAGTGGCCCCATCAATTATAGATCATCATGGCTTATACCATTCTATTTACCTACGCGGTTGCAACTCTGGCTTTTCGTTCGGCCTGGGAGGCGTGCACCTATTTCAAGATCGCTTCACACGTTAACATGAGTCCACTTCGAGATAATAACCAGCAAATCAACTTTACTTATACATTCTCTCTCTCCTGTTTGTAAAACAAAATTTTGAAATGTGGGTGCCCAACTAATTAAATACAGAACTTATTTTGCTGCATAGGGATGTATGTGCTGAGCTTTGGCTCATTATTCAAATATTTTTATGTTTTCTATTTTAGGTAAGGGATCGGCAAACAACCCTCTTGTTGGTGAGCTAGAAGGTAGCAAGAAATGAATTAGAGTTGCTGTTTTTGCTGAACATTAGCTAGCGAAGCGCGCATAGTGATTTATAGGCCAACACCCTGCAGATTTGCTTATTGTCTATTCTTTTGAGCTTTGGGTTGATAATGCTTGGTATTGGTACGCTAAGTTATCACATGTATTACAAACTGCACAAGTTGACAGATGGTTGTTTTGTTTCGAAAGTTTAGTAAATCAGGTGATTATGGGGGTAACATAGTCTTATAGGTAGTTTCAGTTAGTCTTGTTCCATCACGAAATGACGGTAATGCCTCTAGTCAATAGACTTCCGCTGCCATCCATAAGTAAATACATGATTAATTTAGATTAATCAAGCGTTATATCTTAGGGGTGTCATAATTATGTCCATCCCACTTGGTGGATTACTCACTCCAGTGGTGCTAGAACTTCTTATCATATCCTTGAGTATGAAGAATATAACTTTGCTCTTATGTTGGCTCTCTGTCCGTTCCTATCCTTTAGATTGGGTTCACCATTGAGGTGTGCCATGAGCTCTCTGTCTGTTCATAACATTCTAGTGAGAACAGGTACATGTTAGTTTTTATGTGAGGATTGACATTCTCAATCCATTAACACCTAGGTAGTTCTTTCACAAGATTCACATTTATAAGCCGCATTGTATAAGCATAGCTACACACTTGGTCACTTTCACATAACACATAAGCATAAACTTAATCATTCATTAAATCAAATAAGTTTATGCTATAAGTACATCGAGCCATTGCTTTGCTCACTTCGCATCAACATTCAACAATATATTCATTCTTATAATTTTAGACTATACCCCAAAAATATCCTTTATTACCAATTAAAAGAGCAAGGAAACACAACTGTCAAAATTTAAATAATGAGTATCTCTTTGTATATCAATAGCACAAACCCCATCAACATGGTATTATTCCTATATATGTTATAGTTTTAACACTAGCGTATGTGTTAACATAAACATATAACAATTAACATTCTAAGCTTCTATATAGTGAATGAGTATGTGATGGCAGGTGCTACGGAAATTCTAGCACCTCATTTTTTGCTTCCTAAGTGCAAAAGTTGGTCATGGCTAAGGCTCGTGTTCAAGTTTTTGCCTAACCTCGGGGGTTATGAGATTTGGGTGGGCTTCTCATGTGCTTGCCCTTCAGGCTCTACATTAGTGGGATGTCTTTGTCCAGGATCTGCTTTAGCATCCTCCTTATGACCCTCCTCTAAATCCTCCTTAGGATCTTTTTCCATCTCTTCTAGGAAGTCTTTCCCTGGCTCTTAAGCTTCTCACTACTGCTGTAGTCCCTCTTCAGCATTAGGCTCCATTTTAAAGTATTCTTTGTGACCTCCCTTCATGGATATCAGCTCTTTATCCCAATCTCCTTGTTCCTCTAGGCTAGTTTCTTAATCTCCATACCTCTGCCCTTTTTGCTCAAAATCCTTAGTATTAACTCCTTTTGCTTAGGAAAAGGGATATCAAGGGCCAAGGATGAAGTAGGGTCATCAATACGTCCTGTTGGGTATAGTTCACCAAATTTTCTAGACTCACTCTAGTTGTTCTCAAGTCACACCAATAACACCTCCTTTACCCCAAATAACACTAGCCAAAGATGTTTGCCTAACGCACGAATGCATCCTAAATGGTGTTTGTACCAAAAGTTTTGATATTTTTGCAATATTTTTGCACCTAATTTATCTCCTAATAATTATGATTTTTAGATTTGATTTAAGTTTTTATTTTTTGTCGGTTTTGCAAAATATTGGAAAAATGTGAAAAAACAAAGAAAATACTAAAATAGAGAGTTTCGACTGCTTCCACTTGACTATGCCCAACAGAGCACCCTTAGCCCGCTCTTTCATAAGGGATGAGGAAATTGGCTTTTTTATTATTAATACTTTTGCACCAAAGGAGGCATGCACATCACCTCCATGGATGTTTGATTGGAAACACTCACAAAACTATCTAAACTACTTAACCTTAATTACCGTATTAGTGGGTGAGTGCAGCAGATGCTCATCACAAAATCTAACTAAAGTTGGGCAGGGTAGTTCTAAAACATGCATTCTTCATTTAAACTATATCTATAATAGATATACATGGTTGCATACAGAATATATTTTTACTTGTATTCACTAAACATAGTTTGTATTGTCAACATATAATTGTAAGGACCTACCTCCCTGGGGGTGCGATCACCAATGAATGATCGAACTCATTTGCTATGTGCTTTAGATTTTTTTAGAAATGGATTTGATTTTTTTATTTACTTTTTTTTAGTAGGCAGACTTGGGCTGCAACGTTGCAGGAAACCGGGCCTTGGACATGGCCAAGGAACCCGACTGAGTTCCCTGGGCAGAGTTAGGTCTAGACTTCTTGTTTCGGGCTCTGCCAATTGCCTCGTCGTGGCCCAGAGTGTCTGGAGATAGGTTTGATCCAAGAACGCAGTCGGGTTCCTAGGCTAACTCTAAATCCTGATTCTAGTTCAAGTAGCTTTCACTGTCCTGATCCAAATCTTCCCCCTAAATTTAGCAATGTATAAGCAAGTAGCAGATAGAATAGAAAAGGAAAAGTATCAAACTTTAAATAATAGACTCGCAAGTGACTTTTAAGAAAAACTTACAAACCATATTACCCTCCGAAGCGAATTCTATTACTAGGACTATTGAAGGGACACCGAAGGGACAAATTGATGTTGCTTGAAAAAGGTTTTCAGAAAGGCCGGAACAATACCTAGTGTGGGGACCATCGTGACTCTTTAGTCAACTGAGGTTCTAGATTATGGGGCAAAGGTATGGTGTTGTGATGGGATGCATCTCATCACCGCTGGCCATCATTGATGGCCTCTAATAATCACCGTGGGAAATCAAAACTCAATTATACTAAGACACAATCATGCATCATGTTAAAACCACTTATTCATACAAAATCATGCAAAAGGTACAAACTTTAGTCAAACAAACCCAAAAAAATAGAATAACAATTATAGCAGGTGAGGAACTACCTAAAGATTACATCTTTGGTAGTTTAGAATCAAAAAGTCATAAAAGAGAAATAAAGTAGAAGAGTAGGAAAAGATAGAGTTTTTGCCTTCAGGGTAACCCACTTGATTTACTTGGGAACCCAATAGAGTAACACCTTTTAATGTTAACCCCATTCTCTACCTCCAATGTGTTTTGATGCCTATCTCATCTGATGCCAATTGATTGATGTTAATTAACTAATGGAAATTTTTTTTGATACCTCTAACTGATGCCACTAACCCCTAGGGTAGCCCTCTATTTATATTGTTTGAGGGGATAGTCTAAATTGGTTTAAAAATAGGAGACCTAATCCTAGTCCTATTAAGGTTACTCTAAATAGGTGCACTAATTCAGCTAGATTTTGACCAATTAGTCTTAGTAAACTAATCACCTTAAAATCCTAGTTAATTAATGCAATTTAGGCAAAAAAGGATTCGAAGAGAGGGAACCAGCTAGGCTTTGAGCCAGAGGACCCAATTCGGTTCTTAGAAGCATGAACCCGCTTGGGTTCCTAGGCTGAGCTGTAGACAACCTACTTTGTTTTGGCCATTAATTTCACGTTCGACCTCCATTTTGAGTGATTCTTTTTTTCCCTTAAAATATTATTGAATATAGTTTCTAATAAAACTAATACATTTTTGACAAGTGTGCAACAAGAGATCAGAAAAATAGTGAACATGTGTCATTTTCAGCACAAGCCCCTTAATTTAGCAATGTAGAAGCAAGCAACAAATAACAAGGTTATTTAACAAAGAATTTGATGCCTAGACATAATAATATATACTTCCTAGAATAGATCTCAATTGGACATTGAACATTGTCAATTTGGACCTATTTGGGCTTTTTAGGCTTTATCAGTTTTTTGGAATTGAATTCAATGAGTACCCCTAGGTACATAAGTCAGGGTATAATGTTCGCCATTGGGCAATTAAAAATAAGATGTCATTTTTAGGCATCTACATTTAGCCCCACTTTGGCCCAGCCAGAGTATGGCGAAGGTTAAAGTAATGGTAGCTTCTTGTAGTTGTTTGGCTGGTTGTGATGATGTAGAATCAATGCCTAGTTGTTGAGGGTTTTGAGACTAAACGCTTTTCTACCTTTGCTGTAGCGGTGGCTGATGCTTTTATCCTTTCGCTAAATCTATGGATTTTCTTATACTGGACCAATGAACCTTTTTGCAATCAAGCAAACTTGTGATGATTTCATCGTCTTGCTAGATTAGCGGGTTTCCTTATCGCTAGAGTAGCGAACCTTTTTGCTAGCCAAGCAAGCTTGTCAATTGATCCTTTCACTAGATTAGCAAGTTTCCATATCGTTAGAGCAACAAACCTTTTTGCCGATGAAGTAGGTTTTCGTATTGTTAAAGCAGTAGACCATTTTTCCGGTCAAGCAGGTTTCTCTATCCTTGGGGTAGCGGACTATTTTGTCGATCAAGAAAACTGGTAAATTTATCCTTTCGCTAGATTATCAATTTTTCGTATTGCTGGAGTAAAGAACCTTTTCGCTAGTGAAGTAGGTTTCCATATCGCTGAAGTAGCGGACCTTTTTTGCCAGTCAAGGAAACTTGTGAATTTATCCTTTCACTGAATTACGAGATTTGCATATTGATAGAGTAGGTGACCTTTTTGATGATCAAGCAAGTTTCCATATTGCCGAAGTAGTGGACCTGTTTGTCGTTCAATCAAGTTTCCGTATCAACTAGAGTAGTGGGCCATTTAACCAGTCTAGAAAACTTGTGAATTTATCCTTTTGTTGGATTAGCGGGTTTTGGGATTGTTGGAGTGGACATTTTTGCTGGTTAAGCGAGTTTTCGTGTCTTTAGAGCAGCGGCCTTTTTATAGGTTAAGTAGGCTTTTGTATTACTGGAGTAGTTGACCTTTTTTACAGTCAGGCAAGTTTTGATGGTGCAATATCTTATTGTGTCGGGCCAACGGTGTCAAGATATCTCATTGTGGCGGGAGCTGGCGATGTCCCATTGTAACACTCCAACTCCGAATCATGTAATTAGCCCTAATAAATTATTTATTAGTGGTCAATAAAGTGGAAAATGTCAGGTTAGAGTGTTACCGCCATCCTAGAGAGGGTAAGGCTTAACAAACTAGATTACTCAACGCCAACGTATTAATACATTGTAGCACCTATATAGGTAAGCCACATGTAAACAACGCATGCTTGAGCCAAAATGGCAGTACAATAACCCTCCTACATACTTACAGGCGCCCCGAGACGTAGAAAGTTGTCACTGTGAGCTTGGCTAGATACCATTGATTAAGTTCTTGCTTCACTTGTGATGTCGAAATGCGTATCCTTTCAAATGCTTAACCTAAAACATGAAGCACAAATTGTTCAAGGGGTGTTCCACGGCTCAGTACATTCACCCTATACTGTAAACAATTAAATTCATTTTCCACTGAGTGGTAACATTTCAATTCATTTTAGTTTGAAAGTAGAGAGAGAGAGAGAGAATGACATTAAAACTGTTACCGGTTATTATCTGAAAGTGGAATCCAACCTGATGCGCTCATATATGTACCATGATAATTGAATAGGTGTACACTTGTCATGCTGATCAGATAGCTTGACCTGAGGCCGCACGGGTGAACTGAAGGCGTAAGCCCTGATAACTGATAATTAGTCGGTCCACTTCATTATGTGATAAAACAATACTTGAAAATGATTCACTAAATAATTATATATTACAGGACTTTGGTATTTGTGAAAAACATGTTAACTTTTGACGGGTATAGGCAGTAAACATACCTGGATTTAAAATCTCTCAATCTCTTTTGTAAAATATTCATTTATAGCTTAACGACGACAAAAATGGCCTTGTTTATGTTTCTAATCAATCTTTTATTATTAGCAAGGTTTGAATAATTTTTGTTATTACAAGTTGTGTAAATAATCTAAATTGTATACGTTGTTTATTTATTGTTATCATTATTAGTAATGACACTATCATTATTGTTATCATTGTGATTATCTAGATTATTATTGTTGCCACCATTGGTGTTGGTATTATTTCCACTATTATTGTTATTATTACCTTTGTTTCAATATCCACTTCTTATGAATAAGTAATTTATTAACACGAAGAGATGTAGTTAAGTTAATTAGCACCAATTCATGATTTAATTTTATTTTAAATGTAATGTACGCGCCCCCAAAACGAAGTTAAGAAGTCATTCATTTTCATTTATTTATTTAGTACTAGTACTACTACTACTACTACTACTACTACTACTACTACTACTACTACTACTACTACTAAACATTAGGTGGACTTGAATTACCATCTACGTATGTGGATTGCAATGAAACATGACCCTTTTTCCCACTTAAGCCTAATTCAATCCTTAATCACTTTAGGTCGCATATCATTGATTTTATTATTAGCAGTAATTCTCACCCAATAACCTCGCTACTTTGATAAGTTACAAGAGTCAAGCTTCACCATTACTTCCACCACCATTTCCACTCAAATTTCAAACTAAAGCAATTCAATTCCTCAAATTGATCCCTCAAAATCCAGGATAAATTGGTTCATTTTAAATTCTGCCAAACATGCATTTCCCACCCTTCCTCATCCCCAGCCTCAATGTTCTTTTCAACCCTCTTCAACCCTTTAATGGCAAAGAACCAACACAACCGCAATCAATAGTCAATTTCTTTCTACACAAATCAAAATCCCTTAATTTTCAACTTACTCAACTCAAGTAAACCAATTTCTCAACCCCTCCTCAAACCTTCTTCCTCCATGAAAACCCAGAGGCCTCCTTACATCCCTAATTCTCAAAATATTTCTTAAAATTTTCATAATCAAACTCTAAATTTATACAAACTAACATTAATCTAAGTAAAACAACATATGCAGTAACTAATTCAAGAAGTGAGATTTCCAAAACAAACCAGAGGAAACTAGGGGTCTCACCTTCTAACCTTTAAAGAAAACAAGGCAAGAAGAGCAGGAGGAAGTGGTGGTAGTGTGGCTGGCATCTAGGCACGATCGACATCAACAACGGCTACCCAAGGCAGTGCTGGTGCAACAGAACAGGGGGCAAGGGCTGGCTAGTGTGACAGAGTAGAGGAAAGGAAGGGAATGTGCACGGGGGGGGGGCTTGTCAGCTGGTGGGAGACCAAAGGTGGGTTTGTTTTAGAAGTTGATTTTTATTTCAGGACCAATTTCGATCCAACCCACATATGACTAGCATTGCCTTAAAACAAAATAGATTCCTTCTTTAACTCACGACCTTTAAACTAATATCTAGGCAAATTCTTAGTAACCTCTCAAATTATTTTGGAAAACATTACGCATTTCACTCGTAGTGCTTGATATGTACTTTTGTATTTATTTTTATTTTGTTTATTTACATTATTGTTTTGTCACAATAACATGGGTAGGAAAATTATAAAAATGATACCTTCATTGACGTATTATGATTAGTTCACTAAATTTTTATTTTATTTTAAGCTTTTGATTGATTTAGTATTGAGGATGACATCTCATTTTGAGGCCACTTTGTTGTTTCAACTTGCAAACACGTGAATATTTCAAATGCCGAATTGAAATGTAGCGCTCAACTTTGTTAAGTTGAAATTAACTAAAGTAATTAGCATTCATTAAGTTTGGGCTGTTACACCTATTCTCAAAGAGTCAACGGTTGCCCATTGTATCGGGAGCCAGTCGTTATCCCATTGTGTCGGGATTTAACAATTGCCCCATTATGTTGGGAGCTAGCGATGTTGAAATATTCCATTGTGCTAGGAGCCAGTGGTTATCCCATTGTGCCAGGAGCGAGCTGTCTTGAAATCTCCCATTGTGTTGGGAACCAACAACAAGACCTTAGCGGTGTGGAAGCCTAAAGATCTATGGTAAGATGCCTGAGAACTTGGTGGTGTTTGAGCCTGAAGACCTTTAGCTAGATCCTGTGAACTTGATGATGGTTAACCTTGAAGACTTGTTTGCCAGACCCTCTTGCTCTTGTTTGTGAGTGTGCTTGAAGATTGATCCCTGAGGACTTTATAGCATGAGATACTAAGATGTCAAACCTCCATTTGTTTTACTGCTCAGGCATTGAAGTCATCTCTTTCTTGTGGGGGAATGTTGGATGCTAAGATGTCTTAGACAT
This sequence comes from Selenicereus undatus, assembly GCA_017589665.1. NCBI lineage: Eukaryota > Viridiplantae > Streptophyta > Magnoliopsida > Caryophyllales > Cactaceae > Selenicereus > Selenicereus undatus. The sequence goes on along the minus strand of JACYFF010031954.1, from coordinate 71,720,265 downwards.
TGAGTCATCCTTTTATGTTAAAATAAAGAGGATAAGGTGTCCTTTATGACTAGATCCTCTTGGACTTTCTTACTGATAGCTTGAAGTTGGGTTGATGTCCTTTCTATAAGGATGCTAATGTAAAGTTTTCTTTGGGGATGGAGCTCGCACTTTAACTGAACCTGGTTGAGGCGAGTGCTAAACTACTAACGCCTTCTATAGTAGTTGTTGATGTCGTTGTTACAACTTTTGATGTAGATCCATGCCTAAATAGGGTTGTTTGCCAATTCTATGGGCCCACTATGAATGCTAATTGCACTATTCTTCAATCCAAGGTTACCAAGTGATTAGGGAGGAGGATGGCCTAATAAATATGCTAAAGACCTAGGCATTGATGTAGGTGCACTTGCTAGCCCAAGCGAGACCATGCCGGCATGATGACTATACGGACTTGATTGCGCTTACTTTACAGACATGATTGTGCTGACTTTGCAGAGATAATTATGCTGACTATACAGACATGTGAAGATCTAACCTCGTATGCAACAGGTTTTATACCAAGTTTGTGGTTTATTGAACAAGGCTCGATCAAGGTAAAGAAGAAGATGGGTAGGCACAGTGATGTTTTGTGGTTTAGGATGAGAGGTAAAAAGTTAAGTTACTGCTAGGTTAGGCAAGGTCATGGGTCGAAGCAGCCTAGGATAGAAAATCTTTCTTTTTAAGGAAGGAGTATCCTTTATTTTGCATGCTCCTGTTTTGAGGCAACCTCCATTTTCTGCTTATTATAGCAGAAACACTAGATGTGTAAGTTTAATGATAGCCGAAGTTGATTTTACTAGTTTTGGTTGGATTAGCCCCCAATCCAATAGAGTAAATGTGATCATTCCTATGTTAAAAAGATGCATTTGCTTCTGCTGCCTAGAATAGCTGCTAGTTTTGTGCAAAGAATGTGGATATCTCCGTGTCGAAAAATGTTTACCATGAAGGGAACCCTAACTACCTAGGAAAATATAGAAGATGCCCCCCATCTTACATAATTGGTGAGTAGCCATTTAGCAAAGTTAAGAATATGAAATGAGTATCCACTCTTGAATTTGTAGTCATGGTTGAGACTAAGAGCACTGAATATTGGAATGGAAGTGAGGCTAGAGGCTATGATGATTGAGAGGAGGTGGTAAAGTGGCTGAATGGTTTGTCCAAGTCTAAACCGATGGGTGTAGTCAATGGAATGCTCTTTTGTCCTTAAACACCAATGTTTTATTTTCATTCACCTTTTACTTGGTCTGGCTTTTCAGGTTTTCAAGCCAGCCGCTCTTTATTCTTTCTATTTTTTAGGAGATTACATGATTCAATTCAGATGTCCCTTCATGGAAAAATCTTCGTGTTGGGTCTCAAAGGGGTTACCAACATATCATATGTGGAATCAGGCTAGTTGTAGTTCAAGGATAAGAATATACAGCCTATGGGAAGGATGACTTCTAGAGGACTTCTTAAGGTAGGCTTATGGGTTAGGCTGTCAAAGGAAGGGAGTCGACATGAATGCTTAAATAACCCTTATGAATCTTCAAGTGTGTATGGGTGATGAAGTTAGTGTGAATCAACAACTCATTTCTTGCTTTATCCTGCTTGTCTTCAAACTCTTTTCTTCTTGTTTTCAAGCTCTCTTTTTTTTTTCTCTCTTTGGTGGGATCATTAGGTTCGAGCTTTTCTCTTATTTTTAATCTTTTTTTTCCTTTTTTTTGTTGCTGATTTGATACTGAGACCACGTATGACACACTCCCACTCCCTGGTCAGGTTAAATGCAGTTATGAAAGAAACATACTTAGTTGAAGGCTGAAATGGGTTCCAAATGGTAGCTTATCAGGTTTAACAAATGTATTAGTGCAAGTTGTTAAAGAAGGCCTCTTGTCCTAGATATGTCCCATAAAGGTGCTTGACCTATTGGATAAAAATTTGTGATCTTTTCCCTATTTTAGATGATGGCTTGAAATCCTTAATCTCTTTGTATTTTATTTCTCTTCTTATCCTTTGGCCTAGCTTACCTTGTTAGGTTTTCAAGCTAGCCTATATTTTTTTTTATGTATATATTCATCATAGGACATAAGCATTCCAGAAAAGAGGAATATTAGAATATGCAAATGAACTAATGTAGGAGATGACTTTATTAGCAAACCAAGGTTACATCAAACTTAGATTTGTGATGGGAAAGAAAGCGAATGACTCTAGTATTAAACAAATGACTATAACGTAAACATGACACATCACATCTTTGAAATTTAGCAGAACTCAAGGCATCTTGGGCTTGGATTCAACTATGCTCATTATTTGAATAGATGGGGCCCCTTTTTGCTTTGGTGGTCTGAAATGGCTCGAACACTATCAGGTAAGCCAAGCATCTTGCTGCTGTTGTTGAGTACTTGAGCATGGGTGGTTCAATAGGGATGTATTTCATATATCAATCTAGAGCATGCACCTCCTTACTTATAGAGCGGTTGTATTTCTCGTCCCCGTTCTGATTATTGCCCTTTCAAATGTTTATAGCTTTTCTGGGTGTTTCTCTAGCCAATGCCAACATTCCTCAATGTAGTGAGATATGCAAATGGCATAAATTGTAGGTGCTGTCTATATGTGGGATGGAGGTTCCATCTTTTGTTACTCGCATGTACTCTAGTTTGCATTTTTTTTTATCATCTTCATCAGTTCAGCTAGTTCATTACCTCCTTGTATTAGAATTGGTGAAGCATTAGACTTTGACATAGATTTTGACTTTGACCCAACTGGTGGAGTTCCCTTGGACATTTTTCGGGACACAAGTCTCTCTGTTTGTGACTACTCTCGCATACATTCTTAATCTTCCTATCTTGAGTAATAAGGTGATGGTTTGATGAGGATGGAAGGTCACTAGTGTTGGATATGGGCTGAAACAAATACTTAATGACTTGCAGCTCAGCAAGAAAGAGACAACTGCTTGGTGGGCTTAAAGGTTTAGGCTGGGGCTAAGATTTAGGGTTTATGCTAGAATCAGGCCTTATCCTAGATTAGATCCTAAGTTGGGCTTAGAGAGCTGAATTTTGAGTCCAAGTCATACTCAAGTCTTTCTTAGGTGAATCACAGGCCTGTGTTGATGTAAGTATTATTGTGGTTTGGTTATTCCTAGAATAGGCTAGTTTTATCACATGGTGGGATCTAGGCGGACTCATATAAGGACCTAAATCTAGGAAATATTATGTGTGGAACATGAACTTATACATGGTAAGATATCTAGGTCTTACCTCAATTTATGCATTACGGATATGATGCACGATTGGATGTAATATGGAATGGACCAGTAAAGGTCCAATGGGCCATATTATGCACCTTGGGCCCAGATGGACTATTAGACTATGCATGACAAGGCCAAATGATGCATGACTTTCTAGCCTCATGTATCCTACAATTGATATCCTATGACCCTAAATGAACTGTGTTGATTTATGGACGTAACTTTAACATTGAGAGCTTAGAATGCCATCTTATGCCATTAATGCAGACCTTACGGGACATGGACTAGACCTCACCTCCTAATAGGATCCCAGTCAGGTTTTAACTAGGTCTAAAGCTTTACACCCTTACTTTAACTATTCACTGAACCCTTATGCATGCAACCTGACATCTTTGGTAATTAAGAACCAAAAAGTCATGAAATAGAAATAGAGTAGTAGAGTAGGGAAAGATAGAGTTTTTACCTTCAGGATAACCCACTTAATTTACCTGGGCACCTAGCAAAGTGACACCTTCTTCATGGTTAACCCAATTCTCTTCCTCCAATGTTTGGAGTATTTCTCTTGTTAGATTTGACACTCTCATCTCTCTAATATTTTGATGTGTTTTGATGCCTATCTCATCTGATACCCATCGACTAATGTTAATCGACTAATGGTAATTTTTTTATGCCTATAATTGATGCCACTAACTGATGCCAGAAACCCCTAGGGGTGCCCCTATTTATATTTGTTAAGGGGATAGCCTGAATCGATTTAGAAATATGAGATTTAATCCTAATCGCATTAAGGTTAATCTCATTAATTAGTCTTCGTAAACTAGTTAACCTTGAATTCTTGTTAATTAATCCCGTTTAGGCAGAAAAGGACTTTGAGAGAGGTAGTCTAGCCTTCTAGCTAGAGGACCTTATTCGGCTCTTGGAAGAAGGAACCCACTTGGTTTCCTAGGTTGGGCTGCATGCACCTTAGTTTGTTTTGGCCAAAACTTTCATATCCGGCCTTTGTTTTAAGTGATTCCTTTTCTTCCATAAAAGCTTGTTGAGTATAGTTTCTAACAAGACTAATTTCATAATTTTTTGATAAGTGTAGAATAATCAATAAGCAAAATAGTGAACATGTGTCATTTTTAGCACAAGTTCATGACTTATATCTTTTCCATTGCTTATCAGACTTTGATGCATAATATGTCATAAAAAAGCTTATTCAATGAATCATATTGATACCTAGACTTAATAATCTTATACTCCCTATAATGGATCTCAACTGGATGCTGAACACTGCTAATTTGGGCCTATTTGGGCTTCTTGGGCTCTGTTAGCCTTTTGGATTCAAATTCAAGGATTACTCTGTTGGGCCCCTACATGCACAAGTTGGGGTATCATTTTCGTCATTAGATAATTAAAGATAAGATGTTATTTTTAGGTCTTGCAAAACAAAGCCTATATTCCCAGCTTGGTTCTCGAAAAACATTTAACAACTAGCTAGCATTCTTAATGCTCCTGTAGTCCCTTTTTGCTTCCAAAAACCTAGAAAATGGTGAAGTTATAAGCTCCATGAGCCTAGGAGTAACCCTAGCCTTCCCATTGTTACAGTTTCTAAATTAACGGGTTAATAGATAATCACACAATACACATATCTTTTGACATATAATTGAACATAGCATATAGCATATGGAAGGCGGTATAAGAACATGCTCATGCTTTAAGAATAGACTTGTATCTTTTACTTCTTCAATTGAGGTTTCACCAAAGTAAATTGCACATATCATTTTTTCGCTTACATAAATAGATCAAAATAATGTAAATGCAACAATTTACCGCTTCAACTAGTGTATAAGTGAAACATTTTCTTCAAATATAATGAGGCCTAGCTCGATTCTTTGTACTGTTTCTAACATTATGATGTTATTAAACAATTTCTTGCGAGGAATGAGAGAAAAAACATTAAAAAGGCATTGATTGTTTCTAATTAATAATTGCATATCTAGCTAATAGGTTCCTTTAGGCTTACACATGTTTTAGATGACTCTATTCTAGAGGGAGTAGACTCGTACCTAAAAAGGATCAGGTGTACATGACTTTCTATTTGCAAGCGGAAGAAGAAGCTATCAACAATGCACTCAACATAGTTTTATCTTTATCTCGATAATAAATAAGCTTCAGCCACTTGTCTTCGAGAACATGAGGATCCCTTTGTCTTTTAATTAGTTTTCTCGCCTTGGTTTTTGTACTTGTCATAAATAGCCTTTATCTCATCTTGAAAATCTTTAGCAACCCTTCTTACTTGGCCCAACATATAGTTTTCATCACACTTAAGAATCATGTATCTTTTCTATTAAATAACTCCAAGTTCTTGGAATATTAAGGATTGCACTACTCAATCAAAAAAATATGAGTCCCCATACGCAAAAGGAGAAGAAATAGCAGGATATCTAAGCACCGTACCTTAGTCTTGATTAAACAATTCGTTTTATACTCTAGTAGGATAAGTTTCAAATTAGAGCAGCCTAACTACAACACCAAGAAAGATAGCCAAACAAATGGTTCTTCAGTCCCTTAAGGTTTGGTGTAATGATTTACTAATCGCACGTTTTTTGAAAAATATTTCTAGGACTACTTGGTTTAGCATGAATGCTTTTCAAAGCACAACTGTTCGGGTTAACTGGTTTCTAGGTGACAAATATTTATTGTAATGGCCCAAAACTTTATGAAATTTCTGTTGTGGCCCAATTGAGGTTCAAAATGCAAATACTCAAACTTTTGAGTTGTTTTTGAAAACTAGGCTTATATTAGCTTATGCACTTCTTATAATGACTTTACTGGAACTAATTATCACAATCTTCTACTTACATCAAAAATATTATGTTTTCTATGATTAGAGGCCCACTATGATTAGAAAAATAATCAAAGCTTAATTAGAGAGTTTCAACCATTACCTAAACTTAGTCAACGTTAGACCCCGACGTTCCTCTAGCTTCCAGTTTACAGATACTGCTAATTTCGACCACACCTTCCTTAGATCAAGCACAACACATATTTGTTTCGTTACCGTACCTAGTCACTAATCCAGTTTTTAATCTTTTTAAGGATAACATAACTTTAATTAAGAAATTATAACATTCAATACATAAGGTTCTATTAAACAACGTTCTCAACTAGGAAACTTCTTTTATTGAAAGCTTAAAAGTGGAAATATTACAATAGAAAGATTTGAAGAGGGACTTAAACAGCTGAAATCATTAGATATTGTTGATGTAGTTATTTAAGAGGGGAGTAAGGGTAGAAACTAGTCATCCTCTGAGACAATGTAGAAATTAAGCCATTAGTTAAATTCGGCCCACTAAGTATAATTAACAAAAATAATTACTCACAAATTGTAACTTAAACATGATTAATCAAACTAAACTAAAACAAAGCATAAATAACAAAATCAACCAAAAAACATCGTATTAACTAACAATAACTAGCAAAACATCTAATGAACTAAGAAAACATGAAATTTACCAACTAAAGGAAGAGAGAGGAAGACGAGTACCTCAAAACCATGAAAATCCAACAATAGAGGTTGGCGTCCATTATTAGAGCAAGTGGTTGGAGATGGATTCTCCCCTTATTTTCACTCATCTAACTCAACTACTACTAATCTAACCCATTGAAGGCTAAAAACTCAAACTTGTAAAAGTAGGTTTTCACACACTAAGAGATAGGAGAGAGAAAATGCTTGAAACTTGGAATTCTTGAAGAAAGAGAATGAGACATTAAGAGTAGATAGGAGAATAGAACGATGATTAGGAAAGGGAGGCACTAATTTCAATCCATTAACAAACAAAGGCATGTACATTTGGGCATTAAACTAGTAACTCAAACCCAACAAAGTAAGAACTTGAATGAAAATCAAGATTAAAGAGAGTGAAAGAAAGCTAATTGCATCAAAACTTCATTACTCTTGAAATGTTGCAACAAAATGAAGTAAATCTAAACTAATCTCTCCCAAACCGTAGCCAAGCCCTATTCCTAAAACCTCAAAATTAGATTCTTACACAAATGGGGGATGGGGCTTTAAATAGATCCCAACACAACAGGTTTGGCACGGTTGTGCCAAACCTCTGGAAGCCAACGACAGAAGCAGGGCAGGATAGCCGGGTGGCACGGTCGTTCCACATGGCATAGGCACCCCGTGCCAAGTTTCTGGAATTCTGCACACAAAATAAAGCAAACACAGGGTTTGGCACGGGCACCTAGTGCCGCCTAGCACTGGCAGTCCATGCCAAATTTCTGCAGTTTTTTTCTTCCTTATTTCTCCCACAATTTTTAAGCTTGTTGACCCAGCCTTGCTTCATAATTATCCTAGGTTATCCTCCAATGTTGTCTGGGTTAACGTACCTAACTTTTGGCATGCTTTGCACCAATTATCCGCCATTTGTGCAATTTTCTTTATTACCTACAAAACTCACAAAACACAAATAAGTAACCTAATTTACCAACTATTTGAGCTAAATCTAGGTAGAATGAGGTGTAAAATTCATGCACATCCGGCCCAAACAAATGCCCCCACACCAAGACTATGCTCGTGCTTGAGCAAAACAACTGAACTAACTAAAAAGAAATGGAAAATAATAAGAAGAAAATCCTAACTCACTTTCGTAGGAATCACGGTTGCATTTAGGATATGCAACAAGCCCTTTAAACCCCTCGAGCTCCTATGTCGACAAGTGAGGTCTCGTGAGGGTTTTCAAGTGAAATACCCACAAAAATTATTTCAAAAACAAAGGAAAATCTTTTTGGTTTTTTTTTTTACAAAATATGGAGATATATATGAGTAATGGAGAAATTATGTGCATAATCCAGGCAATTGTATGACCGTAATAACCAAGTCACAAAAGTATATACAAATGGAATGTATAATCAAAAGATATCCAAGCAAAAAAGAAGCATCCCGACTCTCATTGTTCACCCCACACATAATATGCAATGATATGTGCACCTTGGTGCATGTGCAAATGTATATCAATCCTTCCAATTCAAGTTGCTAACATCGATACAATCCCTATTTCCTTGCCTGATGGCCTTATTTGCTCTATTTTTCATTTTTTTTCCAAGAATAATAACACACACACCCCAAACCCACTTGATTTACAAATATTTGGGTCTTCCCTAAAAAGGGTTTTTATTCGAATGTGCAAAGCACTTATTTCATTGCCCAAACAAATACGGAATGAAGCAAAGTAACACATATTCATGCCAATATAAAGATAGGAAATAAATATAGCGGCTTTGAACATTGGTGCCCGGGTTTTTATTCACTTTTCAAGACTTTTTCCTTTCTTTATCTTCTTTTTTTCGCATTTTTCAAGAGCTTAGAAAGCAACTTCGATTAAAAAAAAATTCACATGCCAACTTAACAAAATATCCTAAGAATTGATGATAAAGTGAGCATGGTAGTAGAAAATCACACATATAGGACGAGGTTATTATGAAAAATCGAATATACATCCTCAACCAGACATCTCATCATGCAAACACTATTTACATATAACTCAATGACCTAACACATGGGGTCATAATCACCTAAGAAAGCACATAAAACTCAAAAGAAAAAGATTTTTTTTTAATTTTAAAAAATTTTCAAAAAAATATGTACAAATGGGTACCTCACCTCCACACCAAAGCTCCACAACGTCTTCTTTGTGGGAACTAAGGTGGCAAAAAGTAATGACATAAGCTATACAGCCATAAAACTGATATAAATCCACAAGTATGTACAAACTAGAACACCATCAGAATCAAAAACCAAACCAAAATTAAAATCACCAAAATAAAAACAAAACAAAACGAAGGAACTACTAGATACAAAACAAAAGAATAGAAAACCTTAAACAAAACAAAGGAAAAACAAAATACAAGCCTAACAAAACAAAAAATTAAGCACCAACACATATTTACAAAAACATACCACCAACAAACAAAAACACATAAAACCACAATTAAACAAGGGTCTTCTAAATAAAAACTAAACAAAACCAAAACCAAAAACCAAAAGACTAACACATTTTCATAAGCCAAATTCAGCACTAATAGCAAAACACATAAGATGAACAAGGGTGATCATAGCCAAAATGGCGCAACAAATCCCAAATTTCTCCTCAAAATCGAATCACCCACACAATCACAATCCTAAATATCCACAACTATTTACGAAAGAAATAAAGAAAAGGAAAATAAAAAGAGAGAAGAATTAGAATGATCATACCAGATTAGGTGCCGATTGCACCTAAACTATACCTCACAAAGATGTGCTACAAGAGGCTCAAGGAGCATTAGCCACTCTATCAAATCACCAAGTTGTCACTTGTATCAATCCCTACGAAAGCTCTTAGCACCTTATCAAAGTAAGTTGAGCAATCCTTAAAAATGTTAAAACCATTAGTAAAAAGGAGGATGTTTCAAGGAAAGCATGTCACTAGAATAGAAATAAGAGCTCTCTTGAGCTTATCAAAGCTTTGGGTCCAATCATAAGAGTGACACATATGCCCAACATCACTCAATGTAGAGGATAAGGGCCTAGATGTTTCACAAAAAACATGGATGCATAAATTAGGCATGAATCCTAAATCCTCTACAGAATCCCCAAGTCCTATAGTCACATTAAGCTCATGAGTCTGGTCTAAATGAGGGCCATAAATCATGCAAGTCTCTAACTCTAGGGAGGTGGACATTGAAGGATCTATAGAAGAGTGAAATAGTGATGACAGGGGCAAAACGATAGAAGTAGAAATGGACTTAGGAGGACACTCAATAGATACTAGATCAACAAGTTCCAAATCATAAGGCATGACCTCAACACACTCCTAAACACAAGGATCATCCAAATGAGTCTCCTCAAGCGGATACTACTCCTCAACAAAAATATCCTTGGAAACCACAATCATGTCATGCTCAAACCCACAACTAGCCTTAACCACTAGCTTCCACTCTTATCATTCTCTCTCAAGAGGGCTAAAACAATAGGTGCATCATCAAAAACCATATCGCCCCCCAAGTGTATCCCTGGTCTTAAGATGAGGGTTGATAACTAAGGGATGCAATGAAGGATCACTCACGCCCTCAAAAGACATTTGATTAAAAAGGTAAGACTATGAGCTAACATCATATTTCAAGATAAAATCATAAGAATAAGAGGGAGGAATGTAATCATGAGGTTGAGGATGTTGAAAAAGAGGAACTTCAAGTTGATTCTCACACTGAAGTGTAGTATCCTCCAAAGCGATGAAGTCATTAAGCAGCTTTCCCTCATTATCCATAAAAATCTAATATGCAATACTAGGGGCTTCCCTAATTGTCTCCCACTCATATGTCCTATCACTTAAATCCTCAAGAAAGTCCCGCGCTTCATTTGCATTCTTACGAAGTAACTCTCCCCCACGTATAGATTCAACCATTATCTTAGGACTCACATCCAAAGCCTCATAAGCTATTTGGCACAAATTCCATTTCTCTAAACCATGGTGAGGACATTGAGTGAGCAACTCCTTGAACCTACTCATGTATCTCCAAAAAGGTTCATGTTATAGTTGGACAAAGGAGAGGATTTCATTCCTAAGCCTAATGGTCTTGCTAGTAGGGAAGTACCTTTTAAGGAAGATATCAATGAAGGAGTTCTAATATTTAATAGAACCAACCTTAAGACTATACATCCACTTAACATCTTCTTTAAGAGCAAAGGGAGTGAATTTCATCCTCACAACATCAATTGATACACTAGACATGTGAATTAATGCACGTACTTCGTCAAACTCACAAAAAAACAAATAATGATCTTCAAAGCCCGTAAAATTACCAAGCATGACAACATAATTCGGATTAAGCTCAAATGTTACGTCCTCAAGGAGACGAGGGAGGTCAAAACATGGTTGTGGTGAAATTCGAAGAGGATAAAAGTGATCCCTCAATGAGCATGGAGGGTCGGGTTTCACTCTTTCAAGAATGGGCTGATCAAGTTTGGTGGACTTGGGCTTAACATGAACCTCATTTGTTTCTTCAAAACTCCTAAGCCCATCAATAACATCCAATGAGCCACAACTTCTTGGGTTTTCAATTCTTTCGATTTGTTAGGATTTTTCATATTTTGTAATTTTTGTTTGTTTTTCAATGTCATCCAAATAAGTTGTCACTCTTAACTCAAAATAAACAATGAAGAAAAAACAAAAGAGACTATACTAGCACACAATGAGCTAAAAGGGGGGCATATATGCAAGAAGTGACTTAATTTCGCGCCACCGTCCTCGGCAACAGCGCCAATTTGTTGATGTCGTTTTTTAAGGGGGAGAGTAAGGGTAGAAATTTATCATCCTCTGAGGCATGTGGAAATTAAGTCACTAGTTATATTCAGCTTACTAAGTATAATTAACAAAACTAATTCCTCACAAATTGTAATTTAAACATGATTAATTATTTCTAAACTAAAACAAAGCATAATTAACAAAATCAACAAAAAAAATCATATTAACTGACAATAACTAGCAAAACGTCTAATTAACCAAGAGAACATGAAATTTACTAACTAAAGGAAGAGAGAGGAAGGGGAGTACCTAAAAACCTTGAAAATCCAACAATAGAGGTTGGCCTCCATTGTTGGAGCAAGTGGGTGATGATTGGAGGTGGATTCTACACTTATTCTTACTAGTCTAACTCAACTAATGGTAATCTAACCCACTAAGGACCAAAAACGCAAACTTGTAAAAGTGAATTTTCAAACCCTAAGAGGGAGGAGAGAGAAAAAGCTTGAAACTTAGCATTCTTGAAGAAAAAGAATGAGAGATTAAGAGTAGATAAGAGAATAGAAAGATGATTAGGAAATGGAGACACTAATTTCAATCCATCAACAAAAAAAGCATGTAAATTTGGGCATTAAACTAGTAAAACAAACCCAGCAAAGTAAGAACTTGAATCAAAACGAATATTAAAGAAAGTGAATGAAAGCTAATTGTATCAAAACTTATTACTCTTGAAATGTGGCAACAAAATGAAGTAAATTTGTACTAATCTCTCCTAAACACTAGCTAAACACTATCCCTAAAACCTCAAAATTAGATTTTTACGCAAATAGAGAATGGGGCTTTAAATAGATCTCGACACCATATCAAACCTTTGGAAGCCAACAACATAAGTATGGCAGGACGGTAGGTGCCACGATCGTGCAACATGGCACGGGCATCCCGTGTGAAGTTTCTGGAATTCTGCACACAAAATATAGCAAAAACAGGGTTTGGCACGGCCCTGTGCCGCCTGGTGCTAATACCGTATGCCAAATTTTAGCAGTGCTTTTCTTCCTTATTTCTCCCACAATTTTTGTGCTTGTTGACCCGAGCTTGCTTCATAGTTATCCCGGGTTATCCTCCAAAGTTTTCTGGGTTAACATGCCCAACTTTTGGTATGCTTTGCACAAATTATCCACCATTTGTGCAATTTTCTTCATTACCTACGACACAAGTGTTTAGTCTTGTACATACCATCCGAAGGGTTCCCAAGGAGACCGGGGACTTGGGATGGTATTGTTTCAATAACAGGTCGGGCTTCATGACGACCATCAAGAAGAAGTCAAAGGTGAAGTATTGGAAATATGACTTCTTCTTTGTCCGCCGGCAGTCAGGTTGGAGAAATGTTCTTGACTCGAACGAGGGTAAGCCAGTTAGGAACCTCTTTGTGGCACCCATGGCCGAAGAGAGGAAGACAGCCCGCCACTTCCAATTTAACATACGGGAGGACGATAAGCCCCAACCCATCTCCAAATTTATGGCTCAAGCAATAACATCGGTGACGGGCCCTGGGAGGAGGAAGAGCAAGTTTAGTGATAGGGAACCTTTGAATTGGCTCCCCAAGTAAAAGTTTTTAAGGAACGACTTCTTCCTTGCCGCAACGGACCTGCTAATCCACTAGAATTTTTCTAAGGGTATTTGCCGCTCCTATGTTAGTCGGCTTTTTTATTTGGTTCTGACCTGACTTCCTTTTTGTTTTTTACAAAGCAAGCAAGGGCGGAGTTGACGGTATTTGAGACCGGGGACGCCACTCTTGAGCAACTGACAGATGAAGCCGAGCGCCATCTTGAAGAGGACAAATAGTGCCTTGTGAACTAGCAAGCCAAGAAGGTATACTCTAGAACCTTGTTTGCCCCCCTTCATTGTGACGCCTTGTTTGGGGTAAGCTGAAGAGTTATTTCGGCTGCAGCGCCTCCCCCCATACTGCGTAGGCATAAGCCTGCAATCAGCTTATTGGTTCGCAAGTGCTAGCAAGCCGAGGGCCGCCTTGATAAGAACACGGCATCTGCCCCTAGCCATGCTGGGGACGCGGGAGCCGACCAGTCTACCTCTCCTCGGCAATCTAGAAGCCGGTTGGATGGCGACCACATCCCCGATCCCCGAGAGCAAATCACCCCCAGAAGACAGGGGGGACTACTTCTCAAGATGTCGGAGGCTCTCCCATGAGCGCCCAGTGGTCAGCCACCAACTTCATCAAGGCTGACCCTGCGGCCAAGTTTTCACTCATCCAAGAGTTAGTTAAGTCCTGGGACTTAGCGGTATCGGGCACCTCAGATCCCCCCAAGATCACCGAGGAGGAGATGACAATGGCCGAAGCGTTTGCTCAAGGGGTAATAGTCGTGGCAGAGTGCCGAAGGATGGAGGGGCTGGTGACCCGGTACCAGTGGCGTTGGGAAAAGCTGAAGGAGGAACAAGACACCCGAGAGGCCCAGAAAAAAGACCTGCAACGCCAGCTGGAGGAGGCGCTTTCAAAAGCCAAGGCTGAGGCGACCGCAGGGGCTGAGAGGGTGGCCTAAGCCAGGGAGCAAGGCTATCAGCAGGACCACGCAGATACCTTAGGGTATTTTCGTAGGGTCTTAGCGATGTTGGCCCAAGAATTTCAGGAGGACAGCTACTTCAAGGCCTACCTCCACCACGTTGATGAGCGCCAACAGGCCAAGGACGAGGGCTGAGACCCCGAGGAGTTGGAGTTTATTCCTCCTTTCGGTGAGAGTGATGGTGCAGGGGATGAGGCAACTAACCCTTAGGAAGCTGATGCCGGGACTCCTGAAGATAAGCATCATGAGGATAGTGGAGAGCCCAATGTGTAACCCCCCTTTCTTTTCTTATTCTTCGTTCTTTTTTTTAACGCTATATTCACATTTTATTAATGAAAATGTTCATTTATGGTAGCCAAGCTCCTTTCGTTGATCATTCTTCTATTACGTGCTTGTTCTTTTGTTTTAGCCTGTGTTTTCGGTCTTCATACGCCGTAAGGTAGTAGCCCCCAAGCAAAAGAACAAGTGATGCGTGATTTGGCTGAGGAATATCCAAGTTGTATTATGACCGACCATAAGGCCGTGCTGAGAGACCCTTAGTCCCACTGGTGCTAAGAGTGCAGTAATCGGCCATTAGGCCGTGTTTAGAGACCCTTAGCCCCCACTAGGACTAAGAGTGTAATGACTGGCTGTAGGGCCATCATCAAAGGAATGGAGGATTGCATATGAGTCCGAAAGTGGCCGTTGTAGGCTTCTGTTTTTATTTCTTGCAATCAAGCAATACATAACCATTGGATGTAAACAAAAGCATGACCCTAATTGTAGTACTTCCTTAGGTTGCTGCTATGGCAGGTTCGTGGTATAAGAAAGCCGCTAATGGTCTCGAGGCGGTACGTTCTAGGCGGATTTGGGCAGCAACTTTGTATGGGCTTTCCCAATTGCCGGTGAGTTTACCATGTTCCCCTGCGCAGGCTAGGGCTTCCATACGATGGAGAACCAGGTCGTCTACCTAAATTGGCTGCAATCGCACTGCGCGGTTGTGAAGACATGCGATGCGAAGGTTGTAGAGGGCTTCCCGAAGAAGAGCATCACCATGGATAGAGGGGAAGAGGTCCAGGGCCTCTCGGGGCGCTGCATTATTTAGCTCTTCAAGAAAAGTTGTCAACCGATGAGTGTGGAGAGCGACATCTATGGGTAGGACAACCTCGGACCCTATAACCTAACATAAAGGGAGTCTCACCAGCAACGGTTTTCTCGATGGTGTAGAGGGACCATAAGACGTCGTGCAGTACGTCAGCCTACTTTCCCTTAGCATCGTCAAGTTTCTTTTGCATGCCATGGAGACTGGGTTTGTTGGTCGCCTCGGCTTGGCCGTTGGTTGGGGGTGAGCAACGACGGTGAACCGGGCTTGGCAACCCAAGTTGCTCAGATAGTCGGTGATGCTATTGGTATCGAACAACCTGCCGTTATAAAAGATGGTGGTATGGGGGATGCCAAAGCGAGTGATGATGCTCCGCCAAAGGAACCTTTGTACTTCAGTGGTGGTTATGGAGGCGATGGCCTCAGCCTCTATCCACTTGGTGAAGTAGTCCACTACTACAAAGAGATACTAGCGCTGCCTCGTAGCCTTAGGGAAAGGGTCGAGGATATCCATTCCCCAAGTGGCGAACGGTAGGGGACTGACGATCGACGTCATGGGAATGGAGGGCACTCGTTGGATGGGGTCAAACTTCTGGCACTTGTCACATGTCTACACTAGTGTCATGGAATCCTCCCGCAAATTGTTCCAGTAGTAGCTGATTCGAATGGCTGTCACAGCTAGGGTGCGGGCTCTAGCATGTGCACTACAAATACCTTTGTGCAGCTCTTCCAGTATCTTTCGCCCTTCTTCCGGGGTCACGCAACGCAAGAGGGGTCAGGCAAAGGACCTCCTGTATAGGACCCCCTCAAATAGGATGAAGCAGTTCAACCTTTTCTTCACTCTATCCTCTTCTTTTGGATCCGCTGGGAGGGTATCATTAGCGAGGTACGCGCGAATGGGATCCATCCATGTCGCACTTCTGTCTAACCACAGCACTTTGTGTAGATCTATACTTCTTTCCATCAGGGTCTCCCATTGAATGTTTTTGGGTTTCCCATCATTAGACAAACTTGCCAGTTTAGATAGTGCATTGGCCTGTCGGTTCTCCAAGCGACGAATATGCGTGATCGCAAAGTGCTTTAGTAGCTTAGTCGCCTCCCGTACCCGTCGGACATAAGCTGTCGTGGTGTCATCCTCAGCTACATATACACTGTTGAGCTGACTGACGACTAGCTGGGAGTCAGAAAATGCTTGGACCCAATCCGCCTCAGCAATGTAGAATAGTTATGCTCTCGTGATGAGGGCTTCGTACTTTGCTTCATTATTGGACGCTTTGAACATGAACTTCAAAGCATGTTCGTACCGTACTCTGGCGGGACTTTCAATGATGAGGTCGGCCCCACTCCCATCCTTGGTGGTCGAGTCGTCGACGTACAGGCTCTAAGGTCGTGGGTGCAACTCACCTTCTTCTACTGACGTGGCGTTCTCGGCCAGAAAGTCAGCTAGCACCTGGGCTTTGATGGCCCGTCGTGGTTCAAAGACCAAGTCGTATCATGACAATTCGACAACCCACTTTCAGAGCCGCCCTAAGGCATCTAACCTCTGAAGGACATTCTTCTGGGGTTGGTTGGTTAGGACTAGGATCTTATGAGCCTCAAAGTACGGCCTTAGCTTCCGACTGGCCATCACTAGGGCATAAGCAAACTTCTCTATAAGAAGGTAGTTTACTTCCACCCCTGCTAAGGCATAACTCACATAGTACACAGGGACTTGCTCCTTAGCCCTCTCTACTACAAAGACTGCACTGACCGCGTGCTCCGAAACAGCCAGGTAGAGGACTAGTGTTTCTCCTACAAGGAGGCTGGCCATTTTGGGAAGCTGAGCCAGGTATGTCTTCAGTGCTTGGAAAGCTTCGTCGGCCTGCTGGTCCTAAATGAAGTTTGCTTGCTGTCGTAAGATGCAAAAGAACTGCTGACACTTCACTACAGAGCAGGGCATGAATTGGCCCAAGGCAGCTATGTAACCGGTTAGGCATTGCACTTCCCTTACGTTCTGCAGTAGTTTCATGTCTAGCACGGCTCGGATCTTATCTGAATTGGCTTCAATTTTGCGACTGCTAATCATTAACCCCTGAAATTTGCCCGACCGTACTTCAAACACACATTTCGTGGGGTTAAGCTTCATGCTGAAGGCCCATAGTATGTCGAACATCTTCCTCAAATCGTGGTTGTGGTCAACATCAGTCTTGCTTTTTACTATCATGTCATCAACGTAGACCTCCATAGTTTTGCTAATGAGGGACTTGATTAATTTATTAACGAGGCTCTGATAGGTGGATCCTGCATTAACAATGGAGGCCGCGGTCCGTCAAGAATGTAGTCTTTTCTTGATCGTCCGGGCAGAGGGGTAATTGGTGATACCCAGAGAAAGCGTCCATGAAGCTTAATAAGGCATGCCTAGCCGTGGCGTCCACCAACTTGTCAATTTTCGGCAGTGGGTAGCCATCCTTTGGGCAGGCCTTGTTTAAATCCGTGAAGCCCACACACATTCTCCATGTCCCATTGCGTTTCTTCACTAACACCACATTCGAGATCCACTCGAGGTATTGGCATTCTCGAATGAACCCAGCTTCCAACAACTTGTCTACCTCTGCATCGGCCGCAACCGCTCTCTCTGGGCCCATGTGGCACTTCTTCTAGACGAACGACCTATTGAGGGGGTCCACATTTAGGCGGAGCTCTATAACGGTTGGGGCAACGTCGGGCATTTCCTCAGGTCCAAAGGCAGAGACATCTCTATACTCCTGCAGGATTGAGAGTAGTGATTGCCGATCGAGGGCTGTCATATCTCGGCCTAGCTGAACCGTGCGCTCAGGCCGTTCCTCCTCAAGTGGAACTTGTTCCATGTCATCCGCAGCCTTCGGCCGTGGCCGTGAGGGTTCAGCCGAGGTTAGGGTGTGGATGACCAAAGCTTCGCGGATAGCGGGAGGTGGTCTAGCCCTGGCACACTTCCCCACCTGGGATGGTCCGTTCGGCCCATGTTTCTTCGCTCGTTCGACTAGGGGCTGAATGCTCACCAAGTAACACTCCTGGGTCGTCCGTTGGTCTCCATGCATTTCACCCACGCTTCTGTCATGAGCCTCAAATTGGAGTTGGAGGAGGTATAGGGCAATGACGGCCTTCACCCTGTGAAGGGTCGGGCGTCATAGGGTCACATTGTAGGTTGTGGGCACGTCGACGTCCAAGAAGTCGGCCTCCAGGTTCCTGGCCTTTAGCTTATCACCAAAGCATAGGGGGAGGCGAATCATACTAGCAGGATTCACCTCCTACCCTCCGAAACCTAGGATGGGGTGCACCCAAGGGACGATGTCACGTCCTGGGTGTGTTAGCTTCTTCAAGCAATCCCAACTGATGATGTCAACGGAGCTTCCCGTATCAACCAAAATCCTCCGTATAATTGCGCTAGGTTTTCATCTCAACCACCAAGGGGTCGTTGTGTAAAGAAGCGAAGCGCGGGGCTTCCGTTCCACCGAACATCATGGTGGGAATCGTTACGCGGGGCCCCTGCTCAGTCGTGAGTACCTGTTGCGTGCCTTTGAGTTGAGCCTTCCAAGCTGATTGGGTCATACCCTCTGCGTAGCCTCCAGCAATAGTGGCCACAATTTCCATTGAACACTCTTCATCCTGCGGATGGGGCTGTGCGGGCTCTTGTTGTCTACGAAGGAAACGTGGACCTCTCTTCAAAAATTGATCGATCTTACCCTTGTTTGCCAATTCATAACGAGCTTTCTTCAGCTCACGACACTTAGTAGTGGTGTGTGCACTCTGTTCATAAAACTCGTAGTATTTTCATGCATTCTGTGGCTTCAAGGGCGGTGTCATTGGTAGCGGTCTTCGAAGCATAGGATGTGCCCTAACCTCCATGAGGATGCTTCTGGCGTCGGTGGTGAACCGGGGGTCGATTACCTCGAGTTGTGGCCTCCTTTCTCGGGGGCCGGGATTTTTATCACCATGATTGAGATTTTTATCTCCAGGGATTCTAGCCTTCTTCGGGGCGTCGGAGTTGTTAGCATAGATCTCCGTGGCGCGAATGAAGTATGCGGCCTTTCTCAAGGCCTCGGATAACGTGGTCTCGTTTGCTCGGCTAAAGAGAACTTGAAGCCCCTGCTTTTGAGGCCATTCAGGATGAAGGTATGTGCCACCCATCTTCCAGGTCAGGAATCTACACCACCTCCTGATGGAATCACTTAACGAATTCGGCGAGGGACTCATGTGTCCCTTGCTTGATTTTAGATAGGTGGATGCTAGTCCTCCTCTATTTCCGACTTGCAATAAATTGGCTGACAAATTTATTGGCCAGATCTTAGAAACAAGTGATGGTTCTCGAGGGCAGACCATTGAACCACGATTGTGCTACCCCTTTCAAGGTGGTGGGGAAATAACGGCAATATGCAGCATTGTCCACATCTTGAACGTACATCTACACCTTATAGCCCCCTAGATGTTCTTCGGGGTCTGTTGTTCCATCGTAAAGGTCTACCATGGCCATCTTGACCTTCCCGTACTGCGGAGCATTCATGATTTTTGCACTGAACGCGGTGGAGAAAAGGAGAGCTGCTGGTCGTTCAATGGTTCCCAAAACCTTGATGGGGGTTTTAAGATGGTACCCGACTTCGAAAACAGAAGGACTCCTCCTATCCCGGCAGTGCCTCGAAGTTCCTGCTAGAGATCAATCATCTTGGTACGGTTCTGGACCGTGGACCCCTTACGGGGGAGGACTTCAGGTACGGTCAAAGTAGGAATGGCGCTCCGGGGTAGGCAGCTGCCTGGTCGAGGCCTCCCCTCGAGGCTTGGAAGTCTACTCTTGTTCTTCGAGTCAAACGGTTCGCCTGGAGTGAGTCGCATAGGGAGTGGAGGCAGTGGTGGACTTGGTTGTTTGCCCCTGGATGGGGTGGTCGCTTGGCCTAGGTACCGCTTGTCGATCATGATGCTTTGTATAAGGTTGACCACTCCGGTTCGATCGAGATGCCTCCCGCTCCCACTCTGTATAACGGGGGGACGGTACGCGCTTCTGCCGGTGGTAAGGCCGGCATCCGGTAGTGGGTATGTAGTCAAAATGAGGAAGTGGCTTTGTCGAGTTTGGAGCTTCCCTAGCCCTTTTAACCAGCTCTAAGACCTGGCGTGTGATGGTGTCTGTCATAACGGACATAAAATTTTTCAAGGTGTCCACCGTAATGTACGTCTTTATCTCGGCAGGGTGCGGACTAGCTGATCGGGGATTTGCTCTCGAACTCTCCGAGGCATCCTGCACCTCGAGAGGTGTAAAGGTGTTAATCGGAGGGGCTTTGTCCTTGCGAGTCTGTGCCCATGTAGCTTCACTTACAACCATCGTTATAGACGACGCCAATTTGACTCCGAAGATTCTCTTTGGATGCTCTTGAGGCTGACGTGGGACGAAAGAATTGGTTTATCTGACCGCGCGTGAGCAACACCTGACGTCCTGCTTCTCCAAGGTCCGCCTAGCAAGAGGGCACCCTCGGGTTGTTGATCGGGTAAAGCCTCTCTGACGGTCAAGTCAATCAATAGGTTAAGGTCACAGTAGAGAGGGTGAATATAACGTAGAAGCAATAGAGAGTCAGACTGCCAATCCCTTTCTCGAGGTGGATAGGTGACTATTTATAGTTCCTTCAGCAAGGAGTAAAATAGTAATCTTACCTAGGCTGCTCTGTATGGGCCGCCGATCTGGCCAAGAAGGGTCCTGGGTAGAGTCCCCAGGGTACCCTTTCGGGGCCCATTTTCTAGAGTGTGGGCCTAGTCTATGGGTTAACTAGGATAGGCCTAATTTGGGAAATCTTATTTCCCCAATCACTTAGCCCTTCACATTTTGCCTGTGCGCCGAGCCACTCGAGTAGCCAGGTGAAATGTGAAAAACTGTCCATGGGAGGCATATAACTGTTGAGCTTCGAACATTGGACACGTTACGGATGGCCTTGTGGCCATCGACCATAGATTGAGCAAGTCTCGAGGCTCGGACGGCTACTTGGTAAACTACCTTCGTTGCAGATATAAAATGCGAATGCTAAGGATAGGGTTCTCCGTCATTCATTTTCCAGAATCAATCTCTGGTGAGCATTCTTTCCATGGCTTTTCTTTGTTCCCTTAGCACTAGGGAGATGACTAAATACATTGCATACAATTTGAGTGGGACCAGCGCGGGGTGCCTTTCCCCTATCGTTTACTCCTAAGGATTTTCAGGCCTTGTGCCCGAGCTATGAGCTTACCGTGGCTGAGGAAGCTGTTGGGCGCTTCGAACTTCCAGAACTGCCTCAAGTCATGTTTTATGCAATGCCTCTGAATGACCACTGGGTGTCGAGGCTGTCTTTGTAAAACATGACCCTCCTCGCATCCTCTATAAATACAATCCAGAACTTTCAGAACGTTGCCCAAGCACACTCCTTCAAGGGGGAAAATTGTGAAAGAGAGCTCAATCCGCCCTTTCTGTTATGGTATTTCCCCCTTTTCATAACACTAAGGAGATGGTTGACTTCATCAGAGGGTCATTTAGGTGGCATTGGAGGAGTGCCATGCGCCCGCCTCGTCCACTCCCGGATGATTACAGGGATTTATGCCAGCGCTTTGTCATATACGAGGCAGAGCAGGTCGCGCGCAACTTCGGACTACCCAAAATGGTTCATGCCACCTTCTACGCCATGTTGCTTAATGAAGCCGTGAGGTTGGGCCTCGTGGGTGGATTTATAGCCGCCTCCCTGAAGGCATGTCTGGAAGGTTTATAAAGGTCGTCTTTTGAGTCTTGGATACTCTGTAGCAAGTGCAACCTTCTAGAGGCATAGTTGCGCCCTCGGCCAGCACCGGGGGGTGCCCAAATTCCAGCAAATGGACCAGAGGAGAGCTCGGGCTCCAACGATCCCCCACTCTCCTCTAGTAACGAGGAATGATTTAATAATAATTCTCTTTTTTTTTGCACTGTACTTCCTTCTTATGCCTTCCTTTATGAAGGTTTTCTTATAATAATGTGATGTTTGCTTGTTCTTGTGAACTATTTTGTCCCCTTAATCCACCGTGTCCTTATCTTGAACGATCTGCTCGGGTTCATATAGTAATTACACCTTATTATAGGTCTGTACTTTAAGTCGCAGAAGCCACATGGTGCGGACAAAATGGCTGGTGGCTCCCTTGGGAAACGTATTCCTCTGGGGAGCATCTTCCCCTCATTATAAAATAGGGTGAAGTTCCAACAACTACCCCAGACTCCTTTCATAGATGGCGAGGGAGAGAAGCAGGGGACTAGAGAAAGAGTGTGAAAATGAATCTTTTTCCAAATTTTGGCAGTACCGAGCAAGCGACAGAATATGTTTGGGACAACTTCCATTGGTCACTAAGAGACCTCTCGGCTCCTGGCCCCAGGTCGTTTCCTCCGGACTACCATGACCTCTGTCCCCGTTTTGATCTCGAGGTGGCAACGCGATATGCCTATGATTCCAGCATCCCGGAGATGGTGCGGGTCATCTTTTATGCTATGGTTTTAGATGATACAACTGAGTTGGGACTCTCATGCAGGCTCACCATGGAATGCGTGATGTGGCCCGTGCGGACGCTGGACTGGGGCCTCGTTGAGGCCTAGCTTGGGGACATTGATCGTAGGCTCCGAAGAGCCCAAGCTTCTCAACCTGCAAACCCACCAGTAGACCCTACGTTACTACGCGGCCCCACGGGAGGAAGGACGACCCCTTTCCCTACCTTCCGGAACACCACACACGCGACAGAAGATGTCAGGGATAACCTTTGCTAATCTGTGAGGGAGTCTTCGAGTCTTTGTTCGAACCTGCTCCCATTGTATTTCGAGGGCCTTTGCCCTGAATTTGACCATATTGTGGCGATGCTGTTTGCCTGTACTGCCCATATTCCTGAGATGGTGCAAGCCATCTTCTACGCCATGGTAATCAGCGATGCCACGGAGCTAAGACTTTCGAGTAGGGAAACTATGGGAGATATGATGTTGGAGCTGCAGGAGCTGAGATAGGACATCGTGGAGGCGTGATTGTTGTCCATTGATGAGAGGCTAAGGGACGCCCGGGTTCCCCACCTTGTTGAGATGGTCTATTATCCTCGGCCACACCCAGAAGTGACTTCAAGGCTGAGGGACGCGTCTCCCCTTTTGAGTGATGAGGAGTGGAAAATTAAATTAAAGAAAAGAAAACCTCAAATACCCGATTGTCAGTTGTAGTACTTTGAGGGTCGGTCCACAGGGAAGACGTTTAGATTATGGTCATTTAAAACAAAACAGTTAAACTAATAAATTACACTAAGCTAAGCAACATCAATGAAAACAGCCAAACCAAACTAAAACAACTAAATCAAACTTGAACATTCTTTCAACCAAAACAAAATTAACTTATTAAACCAATCTTCAGAATCAGTAACTAACTAATATTCAACATCAATCAACATTCAGTAGCTAACTAGACCAATACTAATATTTAATCAAACTCAGAATTAATCGAGTAACATGTTGAAATCTAAAACAGAGCAACTAGATGAACCCAACAAATAGAACACACAGAACAAACAGAACGCATAACCCAGGCAAAATACTTAACAGAATTAGCCAAACCTATTCATAATCGAAGCCTAAACAGAACCAAGAAGATGATGTAACAGCCTCGGATTATTCAACCACGGAAGGTCTGAAGTTGAGCTCCAGCAATGGCGAAAAATGCATCTTAAAAACAAGTGAAGAACAACCCTTCTCACAACCATCAAGAATTCAAACAGGGGAGGGGAAGAAAACTAAAATTACTCAAATAAACTTTAGGCCTCCTTGCTTGGCAGCTCAGCCGTTCATCAAGGGCAGTATCACCATTAACAACGAAGCAGAATTCGAACAGGGGAAGGGAGGAAGAAATCAGATGAACTCACCGAAATTCGTTCGAAAATTTCAAACAAAAGCAACCAACGTGTGGATTACAACCAAAGATTTCGAAATCAAAGCTCAATTACATGGAATTTAATGCTGAAAACGAACATGAATCGAAACCCTAAATTGAACTAAATCCTAATCTAAAAATCGAATACGAAATCAAAATTAAAAATGAAATTAAACTAAATCTAAACCCTAAAACTGAAATTTAAACCTAATCCTACTCCTAAAATCTACCTAAAATACCTAGTAAAAACTCGAACCTCCTTCAATGGCGTCGCCTTTATACCCGAGCCTAGGCGTTCTCAGCCATTCGATTTTCGGTGCCGTGGACGGTGGAGATGGGAGCAACTGGTGTGAAACGTGGCATGTGCAGCGTGAAGGA
Source organism: Selenicereus undatus (assembly GCA_017589665.1). Taxonomy (NCBI): domain Eukaryota; kingdom Viridiplantae; phylum Streptophyta; class Magnoliopsida; order Caryophyllales; family Cactaceae; genus Selenicereus; species Selenicereus undatus. The sequence continues at coordinate 71,695,832 of JACYFF010031954.1, read as the reverse complement.
TGGGTGGTGGGATGGGTTTCGCAGATGGAAAGTACAACTGTGGGTTGGGGTTTGTGGGTTTCTAGGGATTCCGTGGGTTGGTAGGGTGGTTTTGGGAAAGGATAAGGGGGAGAGAGAACGGGGCAGAGAGAGAGAGGAGCGAGATGGCAGAGAGAGGTCAGGATGAAGGGTCGAGGGTTCTGGGCGTGGGTTGGTAGGGTGGTTTTGGGAAAGGATAAGGGGGAGAGAGAACGGGGCAGAGAGAGAGAGGAGCGAGATGGCAGAGAGAGGTCAGGATGAAGGGTCAAGGGTTCTGGGTCTGGGGTCTGAGGGTCGAAGAGGAAGAGAGGGCATGAAAGAGAAGGCAGAAGGGGAGGGGGGTAATAGTGAACCATTCAGCTGAACCGGGCAGTCCGGTTTTCCTGGACTGGTTTGGTTTTTTTCTTTTTCCTTTGCTGCCTATACCGATTTTCTTGGAATTTTGGACCGGTTTTTGAATTCTCGTCATTTTCCCCATTTTTCTCGCATTTTTGGCCATTTTGGCCCTTTTTTTCATATTTATTAAAAATCTGCAAAATAAATAAAATCAATTAAGAACCTTAAAAATATTATTAAAACGAGCATAAAATCGGTGAAAAAGTACCTTAAAAATAACTCATTTTTGGCTCAAACAATTGGCCAGGCCCTAGGTGGAGGATCACCGCCTGCAGTTCCTAAGCCTCCCGGGCCTTATCATTGGTCGGGTGGTTGCAGGTTTGCGCCCAAGGAATCAATGTAGGCAATCCAAAAAGATCCACTACGCAGTACCCCTTTTTGAACCCGGTATCCCCTCGTGGTCTAGCTGCAAGTATTCATCAACCCTTAGTATCCTCAGTCCTGAGGGGGAGGTGTCATACCCTTACGAAATCACTATAGCTAACGTTATGAATGATTTCCAGGTACAATGAATGGCCAAGACAAAGTCCACCCCCACATCAGGAGTCCAGATGAGTTGCTGGCCAAGGGCACCCAAGGTAACCCTTATTCTGCCCCAAGTCCTCCAAAGTCGGCGGCCGAGGTGGCCTCGACTAGCACTAGCTCTTCCTTAGGGGAAACATCTTTCTCTGCCTCGGATGGGTCGTTAAGATGTTCATCCTTGGAGAAAGTATCAATAAGCTCGTCTTATGAAGGGCCTTCCACCCCGAAAAGGCCAGTTCTTAAAAAGAGGGTCCGATCTACTGCAGGGTTGGTCCTAGAAATCGTGGCAGAAGGGTCGCAGTTCCCAAGGGTTCCAGCCCACTTAGGCCCACAGGACGGTCCGGACAGTCATTTTCCCGACCCTTAGGTCGTTCCTACATTAAAGAGGATGGCCCTCGAGAAGCAATACCTCCTGCCTGCAGGGTACACTTTCGCAATCCCCGAAGCAGATGCGACCGTGAACGAACCGCCAGCCAAATGTATATAAGTTTGCCACGCGTCTCTTAACTACGATCTCAAGTTCCTTCTTCACCCGATAATCGAAGAGATTTTGAGCAAGTACGAACTAGCCCCTGCACAGGTTGTGCTTACATCGTGGCACAACATTTCCTTCTCCTTCGCAACTTGCGAACTGCGCGGCCTCACCTGTATGGCACGAGTGTTTAGTCTGGCACATACCATCCAGAGGACCCCCAAAGAGATCGGGTACTTAGGATGGTATTGTTTCAATAACAGGGTGGGGCTTCATGACGACCATCTAGAATAAGTCAAAGGCGAAGTATTGGAAATATGACTTCTTCTTTGTTCGCCGGGAGTCAGGTTGGGGAACCATTTCTGATTGGAACGAAGGTAAGTTAGTTAGGAAGCCCTTCAGGGAATCCACGACCGAAGAGATGAAGACGGCCCACTACTTCCAATTTTGCATGCGAAAGGACGATAAGCCCCGACCCATCCCCAAATTTATGGCTCTGGCAATAGAATCAGTGAAGGGCCCCGAGAGGAGGAAGAGCAAGACGAGTGACAAGGAACCTTTGAATTGGCTCCCCAACTTAAAGTTTTTCGAGAATGACTTCTTCCTTGTCTCGGCAGGCGTTTTGATCCTTAAGAATTTTTCTAAGGGTATTTGCCGCTCCTGTGTTGGTCGGCCTTTTCGTTTGGTTCTGACTTGACTTCCTTTTTATTTTATGCAGAGCAGGCAAGGGTGAAGTTGACAGTCCTTGAGACTAGGGACACCACTCCTGAGCAAGTGGCAGCCAAAGCCGAGCGCCGCCGGGAAATGGTGAGACAGCGCCTTGTGAACCAGCAAGCCGGTCAGGGGAGATTGCACCCCCGATCGTCGAGAGCAAACTGCCCCCCGAAGACCGTGAGGACTACTTCTCAGGCTATTAGCGGCTCTCCCGTGAACGTCTAGTGGCCGTCGGCCAACTTCATCGAGGCCGACCCCGTGGCCAAGTTTTCACTCATCCAGGACATAGTTAAGTCCTAGGACTTGGCAGCTTCAAGCACCTCGGATCCCCCCAAGATCACCGAGGAGGAGATGATAATGGTCGAGGCTTTCGCTCGGGCGACAAGATCCTCGATGGAGTACCGAAGGCTACAGGGGCTGGTGACCCGGTACCAATGGCACTAGCAAAAGCTGAAGGACGAACAAGACGCCCGGGAAGCCAAGAAAAAAAGACCTGTAACGCCAGCTGGAGAAGGCGCTTTCAAAAGCCAAGGCTATGGTGACCGCGGGGGCTGAGAAGACGGCCCAAGCCAGGGACAAAGGCTATTTGCAGGGTTGTGCAGATACCTTGGGGTATTTGCGCAAGGTCTTGGTGACGCAGGCCCAATAATTTTGGGAGGACAACTACTTCGAGGCCTACCTCCACTACATTGACGAGCTCTAACGGGCCGAGACCCTTAGGAGGTGGAGTTTATTCCTCCTTCTGATGAGGGTGGTGGTGCATGGGATGAGGCGACTAACCCTTTGGAAGCTATTGTCGGGACTCCTGAAGATGAGGGTTGTGAGGACAGTGGAGAGCCCAATGTGTAACCCCCTTCTTTTTCCGTGTTCTTCGTTCTTTCTTTTTAAGGCTGTATTCGCACGTTATTAATAAAAATGTTCAGTTCTGATAGCCATGCTCCTTTTGTTGATCATTATTCTATTACGTACTTGTTCCTTCATTTTACCTTCTCTTTTCATTCTTCATACGTCGTAGGGTAGTAGCCCCTAAGCGAAAAAACAAGTGATGCATCATTTGGCTGAGGAACATGCACGTTGTATTGCGATCGGCCATTAAGCCGTGTTAAGAGACCCTTAGCCCCCACTAAGGCTAAGAGTGCAGCGATCGACCGTTAGGCCATGCTGAGAGACCCTTAGCCCCCACTAGGGCTAAGAGTATAACGGCTAGCCGTTACGCCGTGCTCAAAGTTAGGTCCACTAGAGCTAAGAGCATAGCGACTGGCGGTTAGGCCGTGCTCAGAGACCCTTAGCCCCCACTGGGGCTAAGAGTGTAGCGACCGGCAGTTAGGCCATGGTCAGATAACCTTAGCCCCTACTGGGACTAAGCATGTAGCGACTGGTCATTAGGCTGTGCTTAGATAGCCTTAGGCCCCACTAGGTTAAGAGTGTAGTGGCCGGCCATTAGGCTATGCTCAGAGACCCTTAGCCCCCACTAGGGCTAAGAGTGTAGTGATCGGTAGTAGGGTCGTTCTCAAAGGAACGGACTATTGCATATGAGTGCGAAAGTGGCCGCTATAGGCTTCTGTTTTTATTTCTTGCAATCAACTAACACATAATCATTGGATGTAAACAAAAGCATGACCCTAAGTGTAGTACTTCCTCACGTTACTACTATGGTAGATTCGTGGTATACGAGAGCCGCTAATGGTCTAGAGGCGGTACGTTCCAGGGCAGATTTGGGCAGCAACTTTGTATGGGCCTTCCTAATTGGCAGTAAGTTTACCATGTTCCCCTACGTAAGCTACGACTTCCAAACAACGGAGAACCAGGTCGCCTGCCTGAATCGACTGCAATCGCACTACGTGGGTGTGAAGACGTGCGATGCGGAGCTTGTAGAGGGCTTCTCGAAGAAGAGCATCATTGTGGATAGAGGAGACGAGGTCCAGGGCCTCTCGAAGCGCTGCATTGTTTAGCTCTTCCTGAAAAGTTATCAACCGATGAGTGTGGAGAGTGACTTCCACAGGTAGGACAACCTCGAACCCATAAGCTAACATGAAGGGAGTCTCACTAGTAGCGGTTTTCTCGGTGGTGCGGAGGGACCATAGGACGTCCTACAGTTCGTCCGCCCACTTTGCCTTAGCGTTGTCAAGTTTGTTCTGCAGGCCATGGCGAATGGACTTGTTGGCCGCCTCGGGTTAGCCGTTGGTCTGAGAGTGAGCAACGGCGGTGAACCGGGCTTAGCAGCCCAAGTTGCTGAGATAGTTGGTGAGCCTATTTGTGTCAAACTGCCTGCTGTTATCAAAGACGATGGCACGGGGGATGCCGAAGCGAGTGATGATGTTTCGCGAAACGAACCTTCGTACTTCAGCGATGGTTATGGAGGTGATGCCCTCGGCCTCTATCCACTTGGTGAAGTAGTCCACCACTACAAAGAGATACTTGCGCTGCCCCGTAGCTTTAGGACAAGGGTCGAGGATATCCATTCCCCAAGTGGCAAACCGTAGGGGACTGATGATCGGCGTCATGGGAGTGGAGGGAACTCGATGGATGGGGGTGAACTTCTGACACTTATCACAGGTCCGCACTAGTGTCATGGCATCCTTCCGCAAACTGTGCTAGTAGTTGCCGGTTCGAATGGCCATCACAGCTAGGGCGCGGCCTCCAGCATGTGTACTGCAAATGCCTTCTTGTAGCTCTTACAGTATCTTTCTTCCTTCCTCCGGGGTCACGCAACGTAAGAGGGGCCGGGCGAAGGACCTCTTGTATAGGATCCCCTCATATAGGATGAACCAGTTCGACCTCTTCTTCACTCTATTCGCTTCTTTTGGATCCACGGGAAGGGTACCATCACCGAGGTATACGCGAATGGTATCCATCCATGTCAAGCTTCTGTCTAACCACAGCACTTCGTGTGGATCTATGGTTCTTTTTGTTAGGGTCTCCCACTGAATGTTTTTGGGTTTCCCATCATTAGACAAACTTGCCAGTTTAGACAGTGCATCGGCCCATCTGTTCACCCAGCGAGGGACATGTGTGATCGCAAAGTGCTTTAGTAGCTTAGTTGCCTCTTGTACTCGCCAGACATATACTGCCATGGTGTCGTCCTTAGCTACATATGCATTGTTAAGCTGACTGACGACTAGTTGGGAGTCTGAAAATGCTTGGACTGAGTCCGCCCTAGCAATATTGCACAGTTTTATTCCCGCAATGAGGGCTTCGTGCTCTGCTTCATTGTTGGACGCTTTGAAAATGAACTTCAAAGCTTGTTCGTGTTGTACTCTAGCGAGACTTTGAATGATGAGGTCGGTCGCACTCCCATCCTTGATGGACGAGTCATCGACGTATAAGATCCAACGCCGTGGGTGCAACTCACCTTCTTCTACTGGGGTGGCATTCTCAGCCGGAAAGTCAGTTAGCGCTTGGGCTTTGATGGCCGGTCGTGGTTCAAAGACCAAGTCATATCGTGACAATTCGATGACCCACTTTAAGAGCCGCCCTGAGGCATCTAACCTTTGGAGGACATTCTTCAGGGGTTGGTCGATTAGGACTAGGATCTTGTGAGCCTCAAAGTACGATCTTAGCTTCCGATTGGCCATCAGCAGGGCAATCTTTTGCGTTAGCCGCGATCGCTCTCTCTGGGCCCATGTGGCGCTTTTTCTGAACGACCTGCCTATAGAGGGGGGTGCACGTTCAACATGTACTCCATAACAGTTGGGGCAATGCTGGGCATTTCCTTAGGTCCAAAGGTAAAGACATCTCTATACTCCTGGAGGAGTTAGAGCAGTGATTACCGATCGAGGGTTATCATATCTCGTCTGAGGTTAGGGTGTGGATGACCAAAGCTTCGGGGACAGCGGAAGGTGGTCCGGCCCGTGCTCCTTTGTTCGTTCGACAAGGGGTCGAATGCTCATCAAGTAACACTCCCGGGCCGTCCATTGGTCCCCATGCATTTCACCCACGCTTCCATCATCAGCTTTAGATTGGAGCTGGATGAGGTATGGGGCAATGACGGGCTTCACCTTGTGAAGGGTCGGGCGTCCTAGAATCACATCGTAGGTCGTGGGCATGTCAACGACCAAGAATTCGACCTCCAGGTTCCTGGCCTTTACCTTATCACCAAAGCGTAGGGGGACGCGAATCATACCAACGGGATTCACCTCCTACCCTCCGAAACCCAGGCTGGGGTGCACCAAGGGGATGATGTCACGTCCTTGGTGTGTTAGCTTCTTCAAGCAATCCCAAGTGATGATTTCAATGGGGCTTCCTGTATCAACCAAAATTCTCTGTATAATTACGCTAGCTATTTTCATCTCAATCACCAAAAGGGTCGTTGTGTGGAGAAGCGAAGCACGGGGCTTCCTTTCCATCGAACACCATGGTGGACACTGTTACGTGGGGCCCCTACTCAGTCATGAGTACCTATTGTACGCCTCTGAACTGAGCCTTCCAAGTTGATCGGGTCATACCCTCTCTGAAGCCTCCAACAATGGCGGCCACGATTTTCGTTGAACACTCTTCATCCCGCGGCTGGGGCTGTGTGGGCTCGTATTCTCTGCGAAGCAAAACGTGACTCTCTCTTTAAAAATCGATCGATCTAACCCTTGTCTGCCAATTCCTGAAGAGCTTTCTTCAGCTCACGACACTCAATAGTGGTGTGCCCACTCTGTTCATGAAACTCGTAGTATTTTCGAGCGTTCTATGGCTTTGGGGGAGCGGTCATTGGTGGCGGTCTTTGGAGCATAGGATATCCCTTAACCTCCATGAGGATGCTTCTAGCATCAGTGGTGAACCGGGGGTCAATTGCCTCGAGTTGTGGCCTCCTATCTCGGGGGCTGTGATTTTTGTCACCACAAATTAAGATTTTTATCTCCAGGGATTCTAGCCATCTTTAGGACGACGGAGTTATCAGCACAGCTCTCTATGGCGCGAATGAAGTCTGCGGCCTTTCTCAAGGCCTCAGCTAACGAGGTCTCCTTTTGCTCGGCTAAAGAGAACTTGAAGTGCCCGCTTTTGAGGCCGTTTAAGAAGGAGGTATACGTCACCCAATCTTCTAGGTCCGGAATCAACACCGCCCCCTAATGGAATCGCTTGACAAATTCGGCGAGGGACTCCTGTGGTCCTTACTTGATTTAGAAAGGTGGATGCTAGTCCTCATCTCCTTCCCACTTGCAATAAATTGGCTAACAAATTTATCGGCCAGATCTTGAAAATAAGTGACGGTTCGCGGGGGTAGACCCTTAAACCATGATTGTTCTTCGGGGTCCATCATTCCATCTTAAAGGTCTACCGTGGGCATCTTGACCTTCCCGTAGCGCGGAGCATTGATGATTTCTGCACTGAATGGGGTGGAGAATGGGAGAGCTGCTGGTTAAGCGACGGTTCCCGAAACCTTGATGGGAGTTTCGGGATGGTGCCCAATTTCGACAATAGAGGGATTCCTCCTATCCCGGTCGTGCCTCGAAGTTCCAGGTTCTGGGCCTCGGACCCCCTGCGAGGGAAGACTTCGGGTACAGTCATGGTGGGAACAGCACTCCAGGTTAGGCTGTAGCCTGCCCAAGGCCTGCCCTCGAGGCTTGGAAGTCTGCTCTTGTTCTTCGAGCCAGGCGGTTCGCCTGGATTGAATCGTATAGGGAGTGGAGGCAGTGGTGGACTTGGCGATTTGCCCATGGATGGGGCGACCGCTTGGCCTGGCTGCCGCGTGTCGATCATGATGCTCTGTATAGGGTTGACGACTCCGGTTAGACCGAGATGCCTCCCGCTCCTACTCTGTACAACGGGGGAACATTACGCGCTCCTGCCGGTGGGAAGGCTCGCATCTGGCGGTGGGTACGTAGTCAAAATGAAGAAGTGGCCTTGCCGAGTTCGCAGCTTTCATAGCCCTTTTAACCTGCTCTAAGACCTGACGTGTGATGGTGACTGTCATGACGGACATGAAATTTTTCAGGGTGTCCACCGTAACGTACGCCTTTCTCTCGGGAGGGCGCATACTAGTTAATCGGGGATTTGCTCGCAAACTCTCCGAGGCATCCTGCACCTCAGGAGGTGCAGAGGTGTTTACTGCAGGGGCCTTGTCCTTATGAGTCCGTGCCCATGTAGCTTCACTTACAACCATCGTTACCGCTCTTTCCCCGTAGACGGCGCTAATCTGATTTCATAAATTCTCTTCGGATGCTCTTGAGGGTGACGTGGGACAAAAGAACGAGTTTATCTAACGGCGCATGAGCAACACCTGACGTCCTTCTTCTTTAAGGTATGACCTGCAAAAAGGGAAACCCCAGGTTGTTGACCGAGGAAAGCCTCCCCCACGGTCGACTCAGTCAACAGGTCAAGGTCAATGTAGAGAGAGAGAATATAACGTAAAAGCAATAGAGAGTTAGACTGCCAAGCCCTTTCCCGAGGTGGTAGGTGACTATTTATAGTTCCTTCGGCAACGGGTAAAATAGTGATCTTACCTGGGCTACTCTGTATTGGCCACCGATTTGGTTAAGAAGGGTCCTGGGTAGAGCCCCCAGGTTCCCATTCGGGGCCTATTTTCTAGAGTGTGGGCCTAGCCTATGGGTTAACTGGGATGGGCCCAATTGGGGAAATCTTATTTCTCCAATCACCTACCAAACCAACAAAACACAAATAAATAACCTAATTTACCAATTATTTTAGCTAACTCTAGGTAGAATGAGCTGTAAAATTCACACGCATCCCACCCAAACCGAGATGCTTGCTCGTAGAGAAATGGAGAATCCTAACTTCTCTTTGGCTTAAATATGCTCAAATGATCGTATCAATATGCCTTTCTCTTTATAGAGGAGCTAGGCTACCTAGGATGCACTAAAACCTACGGTACACATTGACAGTTTCACATGGCTATAGTAGATTGTATTATTTTTCTAACTTGACAATCACTAAATTACAATAATGGTACGACAGCTTTTCAGACTACATTAATGTTGATAGGACTAGTCATCCATATTGAGATTTTGCATGCCATCATCTCCAATAATATCTTCTAGACCACCATTATCCAGATAATCATCAAAATCTTTATCAAGTTGAAGATGCTTTAGATCCCATTTCTCAAACAATTCATGAAAATGTATCTTTTCTTTTTACGATAAGAATTTTATAGCTCCAACATCAAAAAGATAATCAAAACCATGTTCTGAAGTTGCTCGTTCTACCTTCATATATTTGCTGAACTTATTATAACAAAGGAAAGTAGTGTTTCTGTAATGTACTAGCATTCTTCCTTGTTCAATTAATGCCTACATTTGATGACAAAGGTTAGAAAAACTGATGGCTCTTGCTAAAGCAAGAACACTAACTAATTCTTGCCATTCTAAAAGCCATTCTTGTCATCGATCATTGTGATCGTCGAAATCAACCATTTGAATAAGATAATGAGCTAGCTTTGCTTTTCGTTTTTCATACTCAATTAATGCACAATGTACTTCCACGTACAGGCATCTATTATATGGAGTTTTTTTGGACCATCAGGAGATGTGAGAATCCAATGGATCCTTCTGAACATGCATTGCTGGAATTTAGTTAGTCATGAGAAAAATGGGTACTTCGTATATGGGATTTCCATGAGATAAACTATCATTCCACATTCCTAGGCTTTCATGACAGAGTTATCTAAAGAGATCAAATTTGCTGAGAAACTAACACCACAAACTCCAGATCTATTGAGAAAGTAGACTGTAATACTCCACGATTTCCAAATATCATAGGAATAAGTATGATAGTAGTCGATGCAGGCTGCATACTACTCATTGAACTATTTTTCTTGCACATGAGAACTTCTTTTTTCTTCGATATTATAAGGACATCATAGGTAATTAATTTGTAATTCTAGAGGCTAAATCTTTGGGCTACTAGGTACGTAGAAAATAGCAGACCAAAAGGTCATCTATTTTTTGTATGGAATTCCGAAATGTCCATAAGAATTTTATTAAAAGGAGAAACCTATTCTAGTAATAATGCATTTAATTTTGGATTTACTCCTTTCCGATAGGAGCTCTGCTCTAATGATCAACATTGACAAGCTCACGAGTAAAACTATATACTAGATAATGCTTCAATCCCTGTATATATGTTCAATAGAAAAAGAAAACTGGTTAAGCCATACTCGACAGCGCAGGAGTTGCCCTAGCACTTGTATATTTGATAAATTCGTTTTCGCTAAACCAAGTATTCACTTGCAATCAATTCGAATAAGAAAAGGTTTTGGAGTAAAAACATTAAGAACTTTTTGATTCCCCTTATGACTACAAGGATTTCTTTCTCCATCATAGGATAGTTGCATTTAGCTATATTAAAACTTCCATTGTAATATTTGCAAAGTTTTTCACCCTCTTTGATTTTGAGTACTACACTCTCGTGTTCATTGCTAGCATCTGTTTGAAGAATCAAATCATCTCCTTCATTAGGCAGATTAAGAATAGGAAGATTTTCACACATCTTTTTAAAGTTTTGAACAATCCTTAAATCACTAGCAGTCCATGTCTAGCTTACTTCTTTCTTGAGCTGTTGCAATGGCTTTCTTAATTTTGCTAGATCTTTGATTAAATCTAAAGCATAGGTAAGATATCCAAAAATACCTTTCTAATTGCTTCCTATCTCAATTTTTTCTGGGAAATTTTCTATTTTTTCTAGAATATGTTTTTGTAGGATGATTTGTCCAGCTTTTATTTCTAGATCTAAAAACTCAGTTTCTTATTCAACATGAATACACTTATTTTCATCAAGAATAATGCCACGATTAATGCATCTTCGTATGACAACTAGGGCATCATCTTTGTGTTGTTCTATGGTGTTTGATAGACAAAGATATCATCAATGTAAAATAGGGAATAGTGATTAAGATCCTAGAAAATATTATTCATTCTTCTTTGAAATATTTGATGTATATTTTTAAGACCAAATGACATTACTATCCACTCATAATATCCTTGGGGGGCACTCAAAGTAGTTAAAAGAATTCTTTCTTTATCTATTTTTATTTGCAAGTATCCGCTTTTGCAATACATTTTCGAGAACCAAGAGACTGCTTGAACTCTATTGAAATGGATTATTTTGTTAGGCATATAATGACTGTCGAGGACAGTATTATCATTAAGCATTTTATAGTTGATTACCATTCTTGCTTTTCCTCCTTTTTCTTCAGCGTGATTTCTTACCATAAAAGTGCGACTAGTGTGAGGACTCTTATATTTCTGATTAACCATTTATCTACAAGTTTCTTGATTTGTTTATTAAATTCTTAGATATTCTGATGTGTATACCCCATTTCTTTAACTTGAATAATAGTTTTGGGATTTAACAAAGTGATTTTTGCAATGTATTATCTTTATCCCAAAATTTTACTGGGTTATCAGAGTAAAGTTGTTTACATTACTCCTCTTCTTGTTACGTAATTTGCTTTTTAATAGATAACTCAAGTAGTGAGCTTGTTAGTGCTAATTCACGTTGCGCATGCATTACCTTCTCACCACGCTTGCTATGTGTAAACTCAATCTTCTGATAAGTGTAAGCTCTACTTAATTTTCAATAGGAGCTGAGTGATCATTAATTGCAATATTATTTCGTTGATGTTTCAATGTGCATAGGGAATATGGTCTCTAAAAATTATTTCTAATAATCATATCATAAGAGGGTTTATTAGTACCCTATAGAACTGGTATAATGCATTTGACTCCTCCTAATTCTATGGATAACCCTTACACGGCCTTGTTGTCGCTTATAATGCTATTATCAGCTATCCTTACTTGTAAAGGATTTTTGGCTTTCTTCTACATAATTCTAGAAATAATTTTTTTTTTTCAAAATAGACAAAAGAATTGCTATCTATGTACGCACATAATTTAACTTCATTACATCCCTCTAAACATACATTTATTGGGATATAGATGTTATTAGGATCTATATCGGTAACTTCATAGCATATCTCCACTATCATATTTTTTTACTAATTGATCCTTATATAGGCCCACTAACAGCTATTGTGTTATACCGAATGACTTTCCTATCTAGACTTGTACCTTCAGTCTACAATGTGCCTTATAGGTTCAAAACTCATTCTACTCATTTCACTAGTCATGGTAATTGTATCATCTTCCTTATGTTCTTCTTTAGTGGATGAAGATCCCTCTCCCCATTCTGATCTTGTAGTCTTGTTTCTTAATAGTTGGGGTTTAATGGTAATTGTACCATTCTCATCAATTTTTATCAAATTTTTCTTATTGATTTTTATGGGATTAGCAAAGCTAAATATCCAAGATTTATTCATTTTTATATCCTGCAGATTGCACTCAATCATTTGAATCTTTTGCATTGGAGTAAGACTTTCAAATCTGTCTGCCTCTATCAATGTTGCCTTAGTCTTTGGATATAGTATTATCTAATTTATAGTTTATCTTCCCAAATATCCTCAGTGGGTAACCTCCTCTCTTCATATCCATTCCAACCATTTTTATTTTAGGGATACGTTTTTAGCAAATTCATCTTTTAGATTCACATAATATCCAGGTCGCCAATTGAATCCTATGGATCCATTACATAGAATAGTCTTAATCCTGTGATAATTTTATTATTAAATTTGGTATGTCTGCTATCACAGAGGAAAGCATAAAGATCAATATCTTTACCATAATATCATAATGGAGTAATTTCAACTTGGATGCTTCTAACATGAATATACCTAAACTTTCTATCTTTGTTATGCTTAAGGATATTTTTCCAATTAATGAGATTAACTTCTCCTATATCATATGTCTTTTATTTCTGAATCTCCCTCCATCATTTCGCATATATACTTACTCTTCAATTAAAAGATGGGTTTTTTTATAGATCATGTCTTTCTGAATTATGGGAAGAACTCAATATACTTTAACTTCTTTGTTCTCATTGTCTACAACAAACTCTTCTCCTTAAAGATCTTCAAGACTAATTGAGCTATTTTTTATCATGTGACTGGTTTCTTTATAATAACTTTCTTCAAATTCATCTTCTAATATGATTTCAACAATTCATTTGTTATTACTCAAGGCTAGGTCTAATGCTTCTTCCTCACTTAGCTGAAAGTAATATATGCTACCCAAGGTCTTAACGGGCTTGTTATTCTTCCTATTTTTGCATTTGTTTCCATAATGACCCACTTCTCTGCATGCCTAACAATTAAAATTGTTTTTTCCAACCGAATAATAAGCATCCTTTTTAAAAAATCTTCATTTTTTAGGACTTGGTTTGTTATAATATTTTCTTTTATATTTTTCTCTCCTTTACTCGTTAAAGCTCTATTTCTTATAAAATTTTCTTTTTCCTCTCCTTTCAGGTTCTTTTCCTCACTCTTGAGGAGAATCACAACAAATTAGAAACTACTTCTCGATTTTCTATTGCTTCTAGAGATCAAGGCATTGATCACTGACCAATTTTCTTAAATAAGAGATTGTTGAACCAAGGGTATCAATGACATATGTTTTCCCAAGCTATGCAATGTACTTTTCATTCATTATAGAACTTATCGAATATGGCAATTTGTCATAGAACATATCAAGAATGGCTTCATTATGCACAATTTTTTAATAATATTGACAAAATTCAACAATATAGTTTTCTAGATATCTCATATCTCATAACTCTATATTATTAATGTTTCTCTTGCTTTTTCTTAAGAATCATGTTTAGCTTCAATAAATTCAGTTTTGATTTTCTTACATAAATGTTTGAGCATTGCATGTGGTGTTTCCATCATTCTTATTGCATTTTTACCATCTTCTTTTAATGAATCGTACCAATCAGCTATAGTGCCCGAATAGCTATATTCGATATAGGTTAGGGATTTGCAGTAGTTCATGTAGTGTTTAGGTCTAGGACACTATTTATACCTCATTTTTAATGCTCAAATATTTTTTCTCTATTATGAGTTCCATCTATATTTGTTTGAGCCAAAAATGTGATATTTTTAAGGTACTTTTTCACTAATTTTACGCTCGTTTTAATAATATTTTTAGGGTTTTTAATTGATTTTATTTTGT
>JACYFF010031954.1:71647975-71681689 GCA_017589665.1 Selenicereus undatus | reverse complement strand
AAAAAAAAAAAAACAAAAGAGTTGCTCAATTAGTTTAGGTTGCATTTAGTCAAATTCACTTTTAATGACCATAATCAAACGTTTTTCCCTGTGGATCGACCCTCTAAGGATTACAATGATATTGTATGCTTGAGGTTAAATTCAGTTCAATTCACATTTCCTAAAAAAATAGACCAACAATGTTTAAGATATATTTTGTTTGGCTAATTGGGGTAAGACCAATCTGTTCAAATGTTGTAGTTTTCCATCGGATAAACTCAAAGGTAAAATTGATTGTACGTCTCGCTGGAACGTACCTAGGTGTCATAAAATAAGTATTTCTTCTTGAAGGTTCACCAAATTCGTCATGTTTAGGAACAACATTATTGATAGATTGGTCTCGATTTCGTCTATGTTGAATTCTTTTCCAATCTCATTTGTTTCATCATCAATTACCATTTTACCTTATTTTTTAACAATTTCCTTTCTAAGTTCTTCTAAAGGCACAACATCAAGGTCTTCTAATTTAATTAGGTTAATCTGGTGATATATTTCTTCTTCCAATTGAACATTATTTGTTTCTTTATTATCAACTATTGCACACATGATTTTGTTTAATTTTTCCGAATTTTGTTCTTTGTCAAACATATTATGTAGATCTTCACGATTATACTGCTTCTACTCTATCATCTTCTTATTTTGCCTTTTTAGCCAATTTTTTACCTGATTTTTCTCCCACTTTTTTTTTTGATTTTTATATCATGTAAAGGAAATTGATTTTTGTTTTTAGATTTTGGAAAAGACATTCATGATGAAATGGAGTGCTAATAATTAAGGTAGATTTTCCACTATATCTAATATCGTTAATTAAGGAGAGATGGACTACAGTCAATTGTTTCTTGATCTCTCTAGCTTTGGTCTTAATTTTTGCCAATTCGGCTTTTAATTCTAAAACTATATTGGTGATATAGTTTAATTGAGATGCTACTTAAGTGAGTCCCTGTGTTGAGTGAACAACATGTGAATAATTAGCACTAGGTCAAGTAGGTGATGATTCAAGCATTAATCACGGTTAACTAGCTTAATTAATTAGCTTAATTATCTTAATTATTTTTGGTCACATGGCTCCCATACCATTTGAGAGAGGGCTTCGAGGAGTACTTATGAGCATAAAACCACATGCACAAAATTAAATTTTTCAACAGTAAGTTTTTAACGAGTGGGGTTAAAAATAAAAATTTTAAAAACTTAGTGTACTTTTTGTAATTTAAAAAATTAGTTTGGTCAAGTTTGGTTCAAAAATTATTTGCATCAAAGTTGGATGGACCAGAAAATCATTTCTAGAATTGTACGTTTAGAAAATTATTCACTTTAAACCTTGACGTCCGGAATAGAATTTAGCTAAAGCTAGCTAGTAAACTTGATTCTCGTCTAATTTGGTTGATTTCTCTTATTAATTCACAACAATCACTTTCTTAGGGCCTCGGTTATAGATATCTATCATTAATGTATGCCCTCTGCCAACATCATCTCCATAATAAATGCATTTTAATATGAATTGCAAAGAATGGCAAGTAGTTTTCAAATAAATATTTCATCATATTCAAAATCTAAATCTAAATGGTCATCTGAATGGTCCCCATTAGTAGTTGCATTACTAACATTAGTAGTGGGTGTCAATAAAGAAGTCAACACATGTGAAGATTAAGAACCTTCTGGTTGATAACATTTTGTTTATTAGGAGACTGATTAAGGGAAGCTGCATTGGTGGACTTCATATTTGAAGCTCTCTTCTAGGAAACATATAAGAAATGGTAAAGTTTTAAGTGATTATGAAGAATTAGTAGCACAAAACAATTATTAATCAACATTAAGTATTAGCAACGTAGCAAAACAAGAAAACATAGTATCACAAAGTTACTAATCATATACTAAAGAAGTCCATACAAAATTGAAGAATAGTAAACTAAATTCAATCACAAAATAAAAAATAATAAAACATGGATAGTTAAAACGAATGCTATTCAAAATAATGTGCACTTTTTAATCAACCCTGAGGGTACTTCTAACTGTAGTAAGATTCTTGGTTATTGTCACCGTCCTCCACATCCTTAATATGTGCAACATCAGGATCGTTAGGATCATTTTCTAACCAGTGACATCAACAAACCTTCCTTCAGCTTAATCAGCCAGTTGACTAATGTCATCTAATTCAATACCATCAGAATCACCATTCGCACGTAAAGCATGGTCAACCTATAATTATCCCTCATATTGAACACATCCCTAGTTGGTGGAGGAATTAATCGGCCATGACTTGTTCTATTTTCCACAAATATTACTTGTTAAACTTGAAATCCAAACATAAATGATTTATTATGCAAGTAATCATTCTTATGTATCAACTATCAAATGAGAAACATTCATGTGAATAAAACCCCAACTTACATCCCTCCAATATTTTGTGAAATGGAACATCAACCCAATCATAGGTAAATAGAGCAAACTTGTACCTACTATAGTAATTCAATTCAATGATAGGCGTTATGTACCCATAATAGGTAACATCACCAAGAATAGGTCTTTTGTCGCTAGTACATGTATACCTTTGACTTCGTGTAATAGCCATAGCTCCGAAACTTTGGATTTTCTTATTTCTTCATACCCGATAGTTTGAAATTATACCTAATATTCACAACAAAAGCCTAAAATCTCTTCGCTAGGGCCAAAGGACCAATTGTCAATGACCTAACATCTTCTTTTATCCTGTCATAATTTCATTATCATGATCACTAACCTAATCTGGATCAATTCCATAATCATTTTCAAATAAAAATTGAAGAATAATTTTGTTATATTTATGTGCCATTTTAGCTTGCAAAATAACTTAAACTGTTTATTAAACTACAAATTATGCAAATGATGTAATTTATGTGTTGGAGGACTCCTTTGATTCACTCTTTTCAGATAAGAAATATGATCTCTACATGTTGATAACATTAGTTAATTTGAACAATATTGACAGTTAAAACATACTCTCTTAAGGATTTAGCTTCCTTCGAATTACAGTTAAAAAGCAAACACCAATTTATATCACCTTATTTTTATTTTCGACAGTAAATCCTTTCATTCTCCCATAAAGTTGTACACAATTAGAAAAAAAAAAAGAAGGAAACATTTCTCCTCGATAATTTGTTTCACAATTGTCTACATGGTTCATAGCGGTTTGGTGGACCCTGTTGCTACATCTTTTAAGTAACCAAAGCATAATACTATGCACTTATGTATAAGATATGTTTCTACAAAACAACCTTCAGACCATGCATTCTTACACACATCTCCCTTTAAAATGGAAAGGTACCCAATGGAAAAAAAACATTTGTGAAGTTACTTACGGATGAGAAAATTAAATTCAATAATGGAAAACAAAACTAAGTTCATTTCCTTTACCTTTATATTTGATACATCCATCTACTTGTACCAACCACTAGTTTTTTCTTCAATAACGAAGTGAACAACTAGATGCAGCATGATGGTGAAAAACGCTTTTGATAAAATCTTTTTTATGTTGCAAATAATGCGATAAATGTTGCTCTTGAGTAATTCAAACTCTTCCACTCTAATTGACTTAGCGCATAAAGTTCAAGATAAGTTACTCTGTTTAATCAAAGCATATGCTACCTATTCATTTAAGCCTTCTCATATTGCTAGAGGCAGCAAATGTTGCATAACCATATGGCAATCATGACTCTTCAATCTAGATAATTTCATTTCAATGTGCAATGCCAAATATTTGAGGCATAACCATCTAGACATTTAACACTCTACAAAACCTCACAAAAGCTATCTTTAGAGGATCGATTCATATTATAACGTGTAGGAGATAACAATACTCTTCCAAAGCTAGTTTGTTAAGGCCACAAATGAGAGCTTACCTTTGTCACTTGTGAAACATGGCGAGCATTCTAGTTGTCTTTTTATTTTTTTCAATATCCTCAAAAGTGTTCACCAATTTATTGCATGCTTTTTTTTCTATGTGCATCACATCAAGAGCACGTCGCAAAAGATTTAACTCCCAAAAGAAAGTTAAAAAATTATGGTTTTCCTCTTCCTCTTTTCATTTACCTCACTAAGAACATCTTCAATTGCCTTTCCAAAAGTAAAATAAATGTCATTTAATTATTCCAACACAGTCAAACCTTTTTGGGAGATAGGGGTATGTATCGACATTTTAGTATTGTCCTTTTTGGGAGATAGGGGTAGGTATCGTCATTTTAGTATTGTTAAAAAACTTTTCATCATTTATGTACTTATATCCTACATCTAAGGGTCATTGATAAACTTAATAACATGCATGTGATGATTTCGCAAAATATTTTCATTACTGACAAGGATTCCATGCTTGCCATAGGTGCACCATCCTGATAAATTGCCATAAGTGTGGACATCATTTATAGTCCACCTTATGCAACAAATTACTAAAAGGTCTCTTACTGTAAGCATCATCTGTAGGCATGTCAACATCCTATAATTCCTCTAACTCATCTATTAGAGGTTTTAAGCAAACATCAATATTATTTCTCCATGCTTTTGGGCAAAAAATAATTAGAGAGAGCATAAATATTTCTTCTTCATACACTACCATGCAGGTAAGTTAGATGACATTAAGTTATGAGGTGTATACCATATATGCTTTGTATTTTGGAACATTTATCAAAACCATCACTCGGTAACTCTAGTCTTATATTTCTAAGGTCTTTAGCGAAACTTGCATAGTGGGGATCAAATGCCATCCATGCTTTAATGGAAAGTACCTTAACACTTTCTGCAGACCTTTATGTTCTTTGTTAGATGTTTTCTTGCCATTTAATTCTTGTACACTCTTACTCCCATCATCCTTTGATCTTTTCTATCGTGGTGCTTCACATATAAAACACTTAGTAGCATTTTTCTTTTCTTTCAAATAAAACATTCAAACACTAGGATAAGCATCAACTTTTTTATATTTGAGACTAAGTTCCTCAACTACTTAAGCTTCATAAAAAATAGTTCGAGTAGTTTTGCACCCTTTGACAATGATTTCTTGAAAATCTTCAACAATAAACCAAAATTTAGCACTGGCAAATTTTTGGGTTCAAGTTGTAATCAGGTCAGATAAATTAGACAATGCCAAAATTCAGACAAGAAATTGATGACCGATACTTGATTTTTTCTAGATCGCACAATTCGAACAATGCTGAACTCGGGTCCAAATTGGGTTTGGACAATAGAAATATGAAGAATGTTATGTCCGGATTTAAAATTAAGACGAAAAGTTCATCATCGTACCCGATTTTTTAGGTCAGATGAATTCGAGTATGCGAGTCGGACAAAATTTTACCAGCAGTAAACCAAATGATGTATCACTCTATCGAAATTGTTCTTTGGCATGATAAAGATTCAATATATGTAAAAAAAAGGGGGTAGTTTGTGCATCCTAGATGTAGGTCCTCTTCAACATCTTTTTACGAGTGCATAAAATTTTCTAAATCGAAATGCTTTACTTCTCTAGGTTGTTCAAATGTGGATCCCTCTAAATTTAGCTCCACAAAACTATCATCACCAACATCCATGTTTGCACCACTAGAAAAAATTCCAAAGGTCTGATGTAGCACAAGAGACATGTGATCATCTCTATTTACACTTGATTTATCCCGAGAATGTGTCGTTTACTTTGATAGTGTTGCCTGATCTACAATTCCGAATAACAACAATAACAACTACTATTTCCCATGAAGGTTCCGCTTTCGCAAGGTCTGAGGAGATCCAAATGTAGGCAAACTTACCCCCACATACATGATGACATGTAGAGAGACTGTTTCCAATAGGCCCACATATTATGTTTTAAGAAGATATTTAGATATTGAAAATTGGTTGGTAATATAATTTAGCATACACAAGACATAAATACTTCAAATAACATAAGTTGACACGAACAATGGACGAGGGGTAAGAGTTTTATGTACCTTGAGCAGCAAGCGGTGACATACTACTAAACTGGCTAATAGTAGTCTACCATTAAAGATTCGGAGGTGGAGGGGGCAGCCATAGTTGTGAAGAGGCTACAACACAAGCAAACAAATGTGCGATAGTAATACCCCTACTAAGATCCCTATATAATCCTATAGGATTGCATTGCACGTAGGAAAGAATAATAGTCGGTACAATATAACACCAACCACTACTCAAGCAAAAGATAAAGGAAGGACTAGAAGCACGTAGCCTATGGTTTGTAACCTTGATCTTAGATCTCCATAGATTTCTATCCTGAGTCATGTCCTTTATTAGACATACAAACTTCAAATCGTTTCTAATCAGCTCGTTCCAACTTTTCTTTGGTCGCCCTCTACCTCTCGTACACCTTGGAACGATAATTATCTCGCACCTCTTCATTGGTGTATTCTCATTCCTCCTCTTAATATGGCCAAACCATCTTAGTTTATTCTTCCTCATCTTATCTTCTATGGGTGCAAATCCTACTTTCTCTATAATCACTTCATTTCTAATTCTATCTAATCTTATATATCCACACATCCATCGAATCATTCTCATCTCTGCTACTATCAACTTCTAGACTTGAGGCTTCTTGATTAGAGAGCACTCTGAACAATATAACAAAGCTGGTCTGACTATCATACGATCGACTATCCCTTTCAATCATGCAAGAAATTTCTTATCACACATTACTCCAGAAGCACTCCTCCATTTTTGTCATCCCATTCTAATATGTTGGTTAATATCTTCGTCGATATCTCCTTTCTCCTTAATAATCGAGCCTAAATACATGAACTTCTCTACGCTTGGTACTACCACACCGCCTATGGTAACTTCTTCATCGCCCACTTCCTAACTACTGAACTTATATTTTAAGTATTCAGTCTTTGATATGCTCAATCTAAATCCCCTGGATTCTAAGGTATGTCCCCATTGCTCTAAATTGCTGTTAAGGCCATCCCTAGTCCCATTGATGAGGACAATATCATCAGCAAATAGTATACGCCATAGTACGTCGTCCTAAATCCCTTTTGTGAGTACATCCATAATAATAGTAAAAAAGAACGAGCTTACGGTTGACCCTTGCTGAAGCCTAATGTCAATAGGAAAGTCCTATATGTCTCCTCCTAAGTTCTTATGCTTGTTTTTACTCACTCATACATATCCTTCGTAGCTCAAATATACGTTTCCGACACCTTTTTCTTCTCCAAACACTCCCATAACACCTCATGCAGTACTCTATCATACGCTTTCTATAAATCTATGAACAGTATGTGGAGATACTTTCTCCTATCCCTATACACTTCCACGAGCCTTCTTATGAGATGGATTGCTTTGTAATCGATCTACTTGGCATAAAACCAAACTGGTTTCTAGAAATGGAAATATCCTTCGTTAACCTTCCCTCAATCACCTTTTTCTATAACTTCATTAGTGTGAATAAGCAGTTTAATACCTCTATAATTGTTAAAATCTTGAATATCACCCTTGTTCTTGTAGAGTAGGATGATTGTACTGAATCTCCATTTGAGGGCCATCTTCACAGTCCTAAAAATGACATTAAAAAGCTGCATTAACCACTCTATCCCTATTCTCCCAACACACTTCCATATTTCAACAAGGATACGATCCTGGCCCACAACCCTTCCAGTTTTTATCTTGTTTAATGCATCTCTAATCTCCTCTTTATCAATACGATTGTAAAACCTATAGTTTTGTTGCTCCTCCTGAGCCCCTCTCTCGTGTCTCCATAAACACTCACTCAACTCGCAAACCCTTTGTCAAGATCACACAAAGGTTCATTGATCCTTAAATGATCATGTATGACATCTTTACTCTTGTGATAGTAAAGAAAATTTTTTTTTGGTTTTGCAGTGGCAGGGGATTTTATAGTTAGGAGTAGCTTTCTCAAATGCAAGGTCTGATAGTAATTTATCCACTTCTTTCCATATGTCTTATTAGCAAGAGAATAATTCTTTAAATTCGGCAATTCCGGGAAAAACACTTATAATAAACCAATTTAAATAGCCATGCAAAAAAAGGCGCAAAATGATAACCATCATACTTAACCTACCATATAAAACATGGTTCTTTTATTTTTCTAAGAAATACTTAAGAACAAAGTGCTTTTAACAACAAGAACTCAAGGTGTCCATCATGAGCATTACTTAATCATGTAACATCTCATTGAAGAAGACTACATATCTACAGCCAACTTAAACATGACACGAATATAAGGAAATATCCAAAGAACTCAAAACCAATGCCATCGTGGAACATAAACTATATGATGGGTAAAGTATTACATAGGATAGATGACTCTACGTCCATACTAAGACTAAACATGCAATTTAACATAGATGATATAATTACTATAACGTCAGAAGAGCAATCATTAAACATTTAGAAATAAGGCATTTTACTTTTAATTGCAACATTAATTAAAATGCCTCTAACTATTCTAGTCAAGCCTCCTTTGTTTTCCCCCTCTTTCTCTTTGGGTTGATAAAAATATTTCCAAAAAAGGTGGTGAAGGAATTAATATATAGAATTAATCGTAAATGAATTTACCTTAATCCTGCACCGGAAGACGATCAAACATTGGCTTTGAATCCTACAGCGGAAGGAACTCACTATTTTAAGAACCTTCACGATTTGACAGCCTTAAAGCCCTAGAGTTTTGTGTAGAAAACTTTTTTTATAGAACCCTCAGTGTTTCTTGTGTGTTTCTCCTCTTATACTAGTCCCCTTTTTATACTAGATGAACTAGTCGAGGAACTTGGGTTTTTAAGGTGTCTTAGTCGTCAACTTATTTGACTTATTAGGGTCGACACCCCTTATGAGTGTATCACGACCTAAGTGTAACATCTCTAACTTATACATAGCGGAGTGCTTATTTCCACCTTAAGAAAAATTTATTTTTTTTATTTCTACACAATGTTCATACTGAGCAAATATGACGTGCGACCAACATACTTGTGAAAGTTCTATGCTATACATATTTTAGGAATGTATAGCCTCTTGTCTAGAATTGCGCATGAGTAATTGAAAGCATACAAGTACCTTAGATTATTTCAATCTCATTCAGATGTCTTATTTTGATATCAAATCATCATATTTCATATTTACAATTATGACCAATATGTCGTGACTGGTGCACCGGTGTATAGAAATTAATGAGATTCTGTGAATGATCTTCCTATTCTCATGTGACTCTTGACCAAATCTAACCTATTTTTGCAGACATGTCCTACCGAATGGAATCATTCATTGATCCTTTGGCAACACACTAAGAAAACCAACACTGAATCGAGTCTCAAACCATCGATTGGAGTCCTGAGGGTACAAATATAATGCCATAACCATATCGGGTCTCACAAAAATATAAGCAAAGATCTAACTTATATTAACCTAATTGATCGTCTCTAGCACACATAGTATGAAACATGCGATACAACATTCTCTCATTTCCTATGGAGTGTATTTCTTTTGTGTCTTTTACCAAAATGTAGTATAGATGATATTTGGACACCTTATTGTCCAAATTGTGTTCCCAAATTCACTTACCAACTTGAACTCGCATCTGACCTCTTCGAGGTAGACTAGGTAAATTCATTTTTTTCCCATATTTCGTAATGACTTTATATCATTATGAAGGCTTCATTCATGGTTTAAAGTTAATAGGTTCTCACAATGATCCTTGTGATAATTTTAGTTAAAATCTTGTCCCATCTCTGATTAATACTCAAAATAATGGAGGCAGTTACTCATGTGAGAGGGCTAACCTTAAGTCTACCCGACATACTTTTCACATTCAAGAGTTCACAATAAGCATCCATGAATAAGATTGCATATTATAACATTCTAATAATAAGTCTATACAAAACAACTCATTTGAATTTCACAACATTAGACAATCACTTGTGAACGTTACGAAAACAATCGTGGACGTCTACGAAGACGGTTAAGCTATTATGTGTG
The DNA here is from genome assembly GCA_017589665.1 of Selenicereus undatus. NCBI lineage: Eukaryota > Viridiplantae > Streptophyta > Magnoliopsida > Caryophyllales > Cactaceae > Selenicereus > Selenicereus undatus. Next base: position 71,671,696 of record JACYFF010031954.1, on the reverse strand, counting down.
CATGTTCAACAAGAATTTATGATATTTTTTACCCTTTTATTGTCTAATAATTGCTTGAAATAAATTATTAAATTAGGATTTCAATGTTATTTTGTTTATTTTGTAGGAACTGATAAAATTGGAGAAAAGAACAACAATTAGCTCAAAATGAAGCTTGCATCAAGTAGGAAGCATAGAAGGACAGAGAAAAAACAAAAAGCATAGGGAACTGGCCTAGTCCGTGGCCCAAGCAACAGACCCATACCACTACCTCCTTCTCCCCTTTGGGCCGGCCCAACACTAGGCGTGCCTCCGTCTGTGAAACCAGCCTGCCTTTTGGCTTCATTTTTCACCCACGCGCGTAGTACGTGCACTAATCCCCCTCACATCTCCTCTTCTTATTCATGCCTTTTCCTCTTCATATTAGTGGATCGAAGAATAGAGCAGCACAGGGACAGGGGTTCGTTCCTTCTCCTCCTCCTTCAACTCTTCATCTTCCTTCCCTCATCCATTACCATGGCATCTCTCTCTCTCTCTATCTCCTCATTCACTGAACCATTATTCACCATCATCAATGGGTGGTTTCCAGGCATTCCAAGGGGTTGAAGTCAGCATTTTTGGAGCTTCAAATGAGGTCGAATGGGGAGCAGCATAGGTAGATTAGGGTAGCGTAGATGAGAGACTAGTATAGTTTCAATTTCATTCGAATTATGGGTTTTAAACTTGAGTTGGAATTGTAGTTTCAGTTTTCGATTTCATTTTTATTTCAATTTTAGATCTAGGTTTTAGTTTCACCAATTTCATGTTATTGAGCCTGAGCTTGTCGAATTCAAATTAAGCATTTGAGAATTAGTTTTAGGTGCTATTAATTCATATGTTTGGGTTGGGCTTGAAGTTCCATTGCTTTGCTCTGCTTCGTTTCGTTCAGTGTTCTGTTCCGTTGGTTCCAGTTCTCAAGTTCAAGAAATCAGTACAACCAAGTGTTGGTATATTCAAATTCATTATAGTTTGGTACTCCTTATTTTGCAAAGATTATGGTGTACAATTTCACAAATCAATTTTGTTTATTTAATCTATTAATTTGTTGAATCTCTAACCATGATACTAAGTTAATTTAGCATCTAGTTTTAATTTAGTTTAAAAGTAATCTAATTTCACAACCATCCCTGAGGACGATACTCGTAATTCATCCAACGATAAACCGTATGCTTGCAAATTTTACAAACAAATTTTTGGCGCTGTTGCCGGGGATGGCGTTGTGAAATTAGGTCGCATTAGTCATTTACGTCGATTTTGTTTTTGTTTCGTATCTTTGCTTTTTCAATTTTATGTTCGTTAGTTTAGTTTTAGTTGTTTTAGTTTAGTTGAGCTTTCTTTTGTTTTTGATTTGTGATTAGAGTTTATTCGCTTGATATTTATTTTCGTCCATTTAATTTAATCTTCATTATTATTATCTGCTAAAAATAAGAGGACCAACAGTTTTGATACTTGTGCAGGAAGCAGAAACAGAAGGAAAAACAAGGAAAAAAATAGAATGTCTTTATTTTGGGTTTGTGCCTATTTTCTATTTTTTGTGTTAGGTTACTATTTGATGTTTGAGTCTTTCTTTTATTTTGGCCACGTAGTTTTATGTTTTTTAGTTTATTTTGTTTTTTGCACTTAATTATTTGATTCTCTTATTCTTGTTTTAGTCATTAGTTTGTAAATAGTGTCCTAGATGCATCTTCTTTCCTAAGAAGAAAACTAAAAAAAATTAAAACTTGAAAATCTAGAAAAATTGAAAAATTCTTAAAAAAAAATAAATATCAAGAATGACAGCTTTTAATTTCCCTCAATTCGAGCATGAACGTTTTTGGAGTTATCTTTCGAGACTTAATGATTACCGTGCTCAATTGAATCACTATTTTGAAAAATGGAAAATTTGTGATGTCATCTTTGTGGGTCTTAATGCTGAACCTAAAGGTTATATAAACTCTATGTGTCCTGGAGGTTTATTAGGATTATTAACTAAAACTCAAAATGAGGTATCGGATTTCTTTGAAAAACTAGCTTGGGATACCTATGCATTTGAACAGGCTAACGAGAATTTTAGACACCTAACTCTTGGTGACTATGATTTTCATGCTAATCGTCACCCACAGGATCACTTTGTAGACTCATGCTACCCCTCTTATTCTTGCAATGTCCCCTGTTTTGCGTGAATATTGTGACTTTTCTGATCCTGATAATTGTAACTGTCGATATCGTGATTATATTGATGCTACTTGTGCAAGTGTTGACAAGATAATTAATGATATGACTGATAAAATGATAGATAACATGAAAGTGAGAATTGTTGAATATTCTCAATGTTTTAAGCAAAGTAGGGAGAATTGCGGTGAGCTTGACTCTAGTCTAGGATCTCTTAAACCCAACGTTAGTCTTTATGATGATTTTGAACCCTCTTATCTAGCTAGGTCTAACTTGAATGTTGACATGCCTTTGCCTAGTTTAGAACAAGAAAGTGACCTCCCTATGTCTCTATCACCTGATCTTGCACCCCACACTAGCTCACCTAAGGATGTCACTAAAGATGTTCTAGTTTATGCCGACCCACCCATCCCTTTTAATGACTCTTATGAGTTTGAGGTGCGTGAACAATTTGACATTGCTAGTGAGTTAGACATGAGCATCCAGTCTGACATTGAGGATCATAAGATAGATGAGTCAGAAGAAGCTATTTTATAGGAGACATGTGTAGAGGTAATTGAGTCCACTATTTTGGAATTTGATGATGATATTCTTTATGTGGAATATGAATCCATTATGTGGATTATGAATCCTTTTGTGGATCTGTGTGCTAAATATAAAAGATTTTCTTTTGACCGCATCCATATTGACCTCCTTTTTTAATCTCACGAGTCTAAATTTGTTAAGTCTGAGGCCATTGTCACTGGAAATTTTGATTTAGACCAGACTCTCGTGCTTTTTTATATTACAAGACTTGTGGACTTAGGACCCCCTATTTTGCGTAGGCCATTCGTTCATTATGATATAGTTTTTAGGCCAAAGACCCACCTACTGGCTGATTTTAAGTATATCTTCCTGTTTTTTTATTGGGCCCAACTATTTGATAAATTGAAGAGAGCCCTTACTTGTGCTTTATTGTTATAGTCGATGTAATCATTTTGGCTCGAACTCTTTAATCTCTATTGCATAACTTTTATTGAGAGTTAGGGTTCTTTGTTTGATAAACTACTATGTGCTCTAACGAGTTTTGATTTAAGTAGCGATGTTTCAGTCGATATGGAGTAGCTGATACTCCATAAATTCCTTGAGCATAAGGAAGGCATAGCTTAGGTGTACTTTTGCATCTAACCTGGTATAAACGTTTCTCTTTATCTCCTATTTTTAATTTTGTTTTCTTTTATATATATTTGTGGCTTTCTTTATTTGTGTTTTTGTTTCTTTTTGAGTTTTAGAGTCATGTCCTTTTTCTTTCTTTTTGAATTCTTAGTCTTCTTTTTGTAAATTTGTTTTTCTTTTTATTTTTCTTCTTTTGTTTTTTTCTTTCCACTTCCAGTGAGGACATTGTGAGATTTAGGAGTAGGGGTGGGGAAACTTTGGAAAAATTGAAAAACAAAATTAAAAAATTTTGAAAATCCAAAAAGATTTGTGTTTTGTGTTTAGGGAGGCTTTGTACTATTCTGATGAGCTTAAATCCCTTGTGCTTTGACTATTAGCTTGCATGTAAGCGTGATGTGCATGATAGGTCTCAATCCTTAGTGCGTCATTTTAAGCCCTAATTCTAGTCCAAATTGTTCATTATCGATGTGTAATCCAATCCTGATTTATATCTTCATCATTAGCTTAAGGTCTTAGTTTTCCATGATCGACTCTCCAACTTATCTTTGACACGATTACTTTGGTTTTTGTTTACATTCTAAAAAAAATAAAATGAAAAAAAAGGAAAAGAGAAGGAAATGAAATGAAATTTGGAATGACAAGTATCCCTGTTAAGCATGTGTTACTGGGCATTACCCTTTAAGGCATATGCTACTAGGTGTTACCTTTTGAGGCAATACTGCTACTGAGAAAGCTTCTTTCCTATATTAATGAGGCAATAATGTAGTTTGTGTCACTTAAGTGGGATTGATTTTGATTCTGGTAAACCTAAGCCCTAAGATGATGATGCACTTGCACACGAGCACTGGGATGGATTCAAAGTGTTGATATGCAGTGGGGTGAAAAGTTAGTGCTTTGATGTCATCCATGGGATACAGAGCCTTAATGTGTACATTCTGTTTATATGCAGGCCAATCTTTGCTATATGGGTGATTTAGTTAGTTAGAATGTGCATAGTCTTCTCCCTTGTATATTTATGTTTGTAAATCAAAATTGATTTTCTATTTCTGCCTCTCTTTTCCTTTTTTGTTTTCGTCTATAGATTTTGTGGGTACATCTTCTGTAAACCCTCACGAGACCTTACCCATCCACTATGGTTGACCTGGGGGTTTACAGGGCTTCTTGTACATGCTAAGTGCAACTGTGATTCCTACGAAAGTGAGTTAGGATTTTATTTTTTCTTTTTCTATGGCTTTTTGCTTTATTTTACTCCAGGACGAGCAAAACTTAGGTGTGGGGGTATTTGTTCAACAAGAAATTATAATATTTTTTGCCCTTTTATTGTTTAATAATTGCTCGAAATAAATTATTAAATTAGGATTTTAATGTTATTTTATTTATTTCATAGGAATTCATAAAATTGGAGAAAAGATCAATAATTAGATCAAAATGAAGCTTGGATCAAGTATGAAGCATAGAAGGAAGGAAAAAAAAACAAAAAGCAGAGAGAACTGGCCCAGTCCGGGGCTCGAGCAGTAGATCTAGGCCACTCCCTCCTTCTCCTTTTTGGGTCGGCCCAACACCAAGCATGCCTCCCTCTGTGAAACCAGTCTGTCTTCCCTTCATTTTTCACCAACGGGTGCAGCACGTGCAGCAATTCCCCTCGCTTCTCCTCTTCTTCTTTGTGCGTTTTCCTCTTCCTCCAAGTACATCGAAGAACAGAGCAGCACATGGACAGGGGTTTGTTCCTTCTCTTCCTCCTTTAACTCTTCACCTTCCTTCCCTCATCTGTTACCATGGCATCTCTCTCTCTCTCTCTCTCTCTCCTCATTCACTCCACCATTATTCACCATCATCAATGGGATGTTTCCCAGCATAACAAGGGGATGAAGTCGCCGTTTTTGGAGCTTCAAATGAGCTCGAATGGGGAGCAGCGTGGGTAGATTAGGGTAGCGTAGATGAGAGATTAGTATAGCTTCAATTTCATTCGAATTATGGGTTTCAAACTTAAGTTGGAATTGTAGTTTCAGTGTTCGACTTCGTTTTTATTTCAATTTCAGATCTAGGTTTTAGTTTCACCATTTTCACGTTATTGAGCCTCAGTTTGTTGAATTCAAATTAAGCTTTCGAGATTTAGTTTCCGATGTTGTTAATTCATATGTTTGGGTTGGGATTGAAGTTCCATTGCTTTGCTCTGCTTCGTTTCCTTCTATGTCATGTTCCCCTGCTTCTAGTTCTCAAGTTCATGAAATCATTACAGCCAAGTGTTGGTGTATTCACATTCATTACAGTTTTGTACTCCTTATTTTACAAAGAATGGTGTACAATTTCAAAAATCAATTATGTTTATTTAATCTTTTAATTTATGGAATCTCTAATCATGATACTAAGTTAATTTAGCATCTAGTTTTAATTTAATTTAGAAGTAATCTAATTCACAACCATCCCTGAGGACGATACCCATAATTCGTACAACGATAAACCGTACGCTTGCGAATTTTACTAACAGTGCAAGACGCACATCCTCTTACCAAGGCTAACTCAATGGCTCTGCTACCATTTCTTTCATAGAAAAGTACTTTACGTTCACTTTCTTTGTATGCCACCATGTCATTTACAAAATTGAATCTTATGTCCAATCCATTTAGTCTTATGAAAATACTTAAGGTTCTTGGCACGTGGGACCACAACCTGCCCTAGTAAACCGTTCCTAGATGGTGTTATTTGTTCCACCAACTAAATAATCCAAGTACCTCTTTAACCAAACAGACTTTTGTGCTATTAAGGATAGAGCCAATAAACTCTTCTCATAACAAGGCAACATATGACTGGTTCTTGCCACTTTAGCAAGATTATTATGTTGGAAGATGTATTTGGAGGTTTATTTCTCATATAAACTTGCCACAGTCAAGACAATGGTTCAAGTTATTACCTACTTACCAAAAGCACATAATTAGGGATTCCTCTTAGATACCTAACAACTAAACTATCTGCCACTATGCTAGTCTCAGGTCCAGTTGATATTTGTTCAAAAATAACAAGTCTAATATCTACCATATCATGTATTAGACTTCTAACAACACCTAACAAGTAAGTTCTGCTTAGTAATCCTATTCTAATAGAGTGTGGACACCTTTTACTGTTTGGCCTTACCTTTGTTGATGTGAATACTTATAAGGTCATGGTTACACGTATTAGATTATTTGAAGGCCTTTTGATGTCATTCCTTTTACGAAAAAGAAATAACCTCTTTGAACATTCTCTCAAAAACTTTATTTTAAGAGCATATGCTACTTTACCCATATTGATCACCCCCAAAGATAGATGATGACAAGGCCTTTTGCCTTACTTAGTAACCCTACACCATTTCTAACTAATAGTAAGTCATCCGCATATAATGACTTGACCACAAAATTACTTTTGGACCTTTTCGTACCAATCACAATGTACCCACTAGAGATAACCACACTAAAAAAAAACAAGAATACCAATACGTTGAACGGACTTTAAGGTCCCAACTGACCTCACATGCTCCCGAACCTCATGTTTTTGACCCTTTTCAATGGAATGTCACTTGCATCCCCTTTGAGATTAGTATTTGTACATCCGTATGATATGACTTTAGGTCTAAACTAGTGAAAATAGCTGTAGAAAGGTGAAATTAGGGTACACAACACAATTAGAGGGAAATAACTCGTTGCAGTTGATCTTATCCTATTGTGTTTACCCTTTTTTACAAGTTGAGCGACATGCCAACTGTGCCATTAGCCTTGCAATTTAAGAGCTGATCTATTTTTAAATAACTTTATGTCGTAAAAGGTCAACTAGTTGCTCACCTTCATTTACTTTATTTTATTTCCACTGCCTTAATCCATTTGTTCTTAGAAGGCCAGAAATAGCATCTTTGCTCATTTCCATTTTATAGGAGTACTGCGAAAGTTTCATTTACCTCATTACCCAAATGGCATGGAGGATTGCTTTATGATAATCATGTCTGATAAGAGATTTATATAATCTCAAATCATTTCTTCTTTGGAACGATTTTACTCCAACTCAAACGAAGACTAATCATTTTGCTCCCACTTGGAACAACAATAGAATTTGCTCTCACTTGGAGCAAGAATAGGATTACATTCATTCGCCCTGGATGATGAAGATGGACCTTGATGATAAACTTGTTCATCATCAATTAAAATCCTCCCACTCGAAAGAAGGGATCTAATTCGGCTTGGAGAACTAATAGAGATGAGGCTTAGCCTATCTCGCCATTCTTTACAAATTCATTCTTTAGAATGTGATATATATTGGTTAAGTTTTAATTGCACTCCCACTGCCTTACAGCCGAATGAAAAACTTTCAACGTTAGAGCATCCTATAAAGGCGTTCTTCCTTCCGTCTTTGGCAGTTCCATAGGAGGGGTTAGGTTCATGGGTTGTATATCCTTGAGGTCCAAAGACTCTTAGCTAGGGCTTCAATTCATAACTCATATAGAGTAGTGGCAACTTACTTTACAAGCACAATGTCAAGATCATAGATTGCACCAAAAGAAGATTTCCTTAATAGGAGATTCACGATTTTTGTGCAATTGATGATCCTACCATATCAAAGAACATTCTATTCTTTCCTTATAACAGCACTTTGTTATAGACTTTTAGGGGTACTTACTCAATAAAATATTCCCTTTTCATCTCAATGTTTACTAAATAATGCCAACAATTATTTCGTAATGGTTTGGTCTTTGAGGCTTTAAAATCTTTGGTTTGTTTGATTTTCAACCATCCTCACATGTTTTTTCAGCAAGTCATTACTTCATACTCATATGAGGTCAAATAAACAAGACCAAATCAATTGAAATGTGACTAAACATATAAGCTCCATGCCTTATTATCACATTCATCGAACCATAAATGTTCAAGTGAATTAACTACGATGCAAACCAGGCTCTTACTAACCTTTCTAAAATTAAATGGTTTCTTGGTACTTTTCCTACTTGGCTATGTTCACAAGTGAGCTAGTCTACTTATGTTTGTTGATGTCTTATTTTGCTAGCTTTTGCATGTATGTGCTTTTGACCCATATGGCCTATTCTAGCAAAACAAATAAACATTTCACATCATCGTAATTATGTGAATACGAAAAGACAAACAGTTAGACCAATGGAACAAATATCCAATTCGTTAGAAGCAAACCATTTCTAATAAAGCAGAACCAAAACTAAAGGTGTTCTTAAAATGGAAATAACTAGGCTTTAATGCCATGAACATGGCCAAATAAAACCAACATAGCAACATTATTCAAACAAATCTTAGATGCAAGTAGGATTTCAGATAGGATAGGGTATTCAACCTCAATGCTGGACTAGCTTTCATGTTCTGATTCCTCTGACAACCACCTTGTTGTTGTCTCCACATGTGTCCTCAACTCCTCATCGAACCATGTTAGAACCCATTTGAAGCCTAGTAAAGCGTCATGGTCCCTAGCTCTTTGTTTCGGATTCCTGAACCTACAATCCACATAGGATTAGTTACAGAAAAAAGAATACAACTAGCAATTGTTAAAGCATAAATTATGATATTTTGTCCCCTTTTATTATCTAACAATTGCTCGAAATAAAGTATTAAATTAGAATTTTAATATTGTTTTATTTGTTTTACAGGAATTTAGAATTCCGAAAAAATGGAAAAAATAATGCTCATATGATGGATATTGGTTCAAATGCAGAAATAAAGAAGATGAAAGATGATTGGCCCAGCGTGCAAGCCCAGCAGTCCCGAAGCCCAGACTTCTCTCTTTCTTCCTCTTTCTATCTTTTCGTGGGCCGGCCCAGTTCCCTTTTCCCCTTGTTCCCAGTCCAGCCTGCCTCTATTTTTCCTTCACTTTATCTTGTCATGTGCGAGGCACATGACAGCCCTCCCCTATCCCTTTACTCTTCTTCACCGAGTTTCGCAACCCAGATCGAGAAAACATGGCCATGCCCTTCAGCTTTCTCCACCATAACCGCAACACTGTCTCTTTCAACTTCCTCCATTATTTATCCAATTAATTCTACCTACCATTATGTTTTGCTATTATCGTTAGTTTGACGGTTTAACCAGCAAGAGGGGAAGATTAATTTCGAGTGAATGAAGGGTGCTAAGGGGTTGGAGGCAAGCTTTTACGGAGTTCGAAAATAGAGTAGAAGGAGGAGAGAGTAGCAAATCAGCGTAGAGTAGGGGTAGCTTCAATTATCAGATCAAATTTTTGTTTCCATCTTCATTTCGTTTTCCAGTTTCAGATTTATGCCTTGGCTTCTCAATTGGTTTCTTGTTTTCACATTTGTATTCGGTTCAATCATATAAGCTCTCAAATTTGTAATGTTCTCATGCTATTTTTCAAATTAAGCAAGATGTCATGGTTTGCTCTGTTCTCTTCAATTTAGTACTCTGTTCTCAAAGGTTGCATAATCCGCTATTCAATTGTGATTGGATTTCGGGAAGTGTTGGTTGCTCTGCACTTTATCATTTGAGTTCCTTTCTTACTTGTTGGTTCTCTAATGCTAATTTCATATGGCATTGCCTGTTAGTTTACATTATAAGATTATAAATTAGCGGGCTGTCTGGTAAGTTTAATTTAGTTGAGTAGTAATTCAATTTCACAACCATCCCTGAGAATCGACACTCGTAATTACTGCAACGATAAACCATATGCTTGCGGGAATTTTACAACAAGTTTTTGGCACCGTTGCCAGGGATGGCGTTGTGAAATTTGGTTACATCGAGTTGTAGTTTAATTATTAGAGTTGTTAGAGTCGTTTTTGTTTTTAGTTTTAGTTGTGTCATACTTTTTGTTTTAATAGTTTAGTTTAGTTTTAATTTTGAATTTACTTTATATTTTGATTTCGATTTTTGTTTTTGTTAAGATTAGTTTAATTTTAAATTTTTAGATGCTTTCATTGTTGAAAAAACAGTACTAACGTATTTTGTATTTGTGCAGCGAAAGAAGAAAGTAGCACTGATCTGGAAATATTTAAAATGCAAATTTTTCACCAATTTTGACATTCTGTTTGACTTTTATGGGTAAATTGTGGTGTGATTTCTGCTACTTTGATATTTTTCCTAGATTCAGCATCATTTTTAGAGTTTGTGTGAATTTTTTTAGAAGTTTTGGAACTGTCATGCTTTTTCTATGAATTTTTGACTTAATAATCTGTTTGCATTTTTCTCCACTGTTCGAGCACAGAAAAAATTCGACAAAAATATATTTAAGTCCCTTGTGATTGTGTGGAATTTTTTGTCTATTTAGTTATGATTTTGGGAGTTTTATTTTCTGTTTTAGTTTTATTCTTTAGATTTAGCTTGTTTAGGTTTTAGCTTATTTTCCATTTTGTTTTAGTTTCTATTGTGTTTTTGTTTTTGTTTTTGTTTTTGTTTTTGTTTTAGATTAAGTTTATTGCTATTTTCATTTTTGTGTGTCAACAAGAAAAAAAAATATATAAAAAATGCTATTCTTTTGTGTTTGTTTTCATTTTATATTTTGTGTGACGTTTGAGTTAGTTTGGTCTTTCCTTTATTTTGGTAGTATAGTTTTATTTTTGTTAGTTTATTTTGTTTTGTTCACTTAATTATTTGACTCTCTTCTTTTTTTTAGTCATTAGTTTGTAAATAGTGTCTTAGATGCATTTTCTTTTCTAAAAAAAATTAAAAACTTGAAAATCCCAAAAAATTGAAAAATTCCTAAAATTGAAAAAAAAAACAAACACTGGATTCAAGAATGTCAGTTTTTAATTTCCCATAATTTGAGCATGAACCTTTTTGGAGCTATGTATCATGACTTAATGATTGTTGTGCTCAATTGAATCGAACTTTTCAAAAATAAAAAATTTGTGAGGTCATTCTTGTGGGTCTGAATTATGAATCTTGGAGTTATATTGAGTCTATTGATCCTGGAGGTGTACCAGGATTCTTATCTAAAACTCAAGATAAAGTTTGTGATTGCTTTGAAAAATTAGCTCGGGATACTTACGAGTTTGAACAAGCTAAAAATAATTTTGGATACCCAACTTATGGTGAGTTTGTTTTTCCTATTAATCCTTACCCTCATGATCAATTTATGAATTCATATGACCCATCTCAATCTTATGTGTCTCCTGTTCCGTGCAATTATTGTGACTCTTCTGATTCTGATGCTTGTAATTGTCCATGTCGTGCTGATATTGATGCTACTTGTGCAAGTGTTGAAAAGAAGATCAATGATGTGACTAATAGAATGATAGAAAAAATGAAAGTGAGAATTGCTTAATATTCTCGATGTTTTTGTAAGGAGGATACTAATTTACAAAAGACTGACTCTAGTTTAGGATCCTCTAAACCTAAAGTTAGTATTTATGATGATTTTGATCCCACTTATCTTGCTAGGCCTCACCTGAATTTTTCGTGCCTTTGCCTGGTTTAGAACAAGAGAGTACCCTCCCCTACGTCTCTATCACCTGACCTTGTGCCTCACACTAGCTCACATACGGATGTCACTGATGATGTCTTAGTTTCTATCGATGCACCCACCACTTTGAATAACTTTTGTGAGATTCAGGAGGGTGAATACCTTGAGAGAGTTAGTGAATTAGATCTGAGCATCAAGTCTGACATTGAGCATCGTGATTTAGATGATTCAATGGATATATTACAGGAGATATGTGTGGAGAAAATTGAACCTGCTATTTTGGACTTTGATGATGATGTCCTTTTTGTAGAATATGAATCTTTTTCATGTGAGTTTGATATCCATGGAAGTTCTGATAATAATTGTTGTGCTGAATATGAGACATTTTCTTTTGATCCCCTCCTTACTAACCTTCTCTTTGAATCTCACAAGCTTGAATTTATTGAGTATGAAAGTGTTGCCAATAAGAATTTTGCTTTAGTCCAGACTCATGTGCATATTGGACTTAACCGACTTGTGGACCTAGGACCCCTATTTTGCCTAGACTGCTCATTCATGGTGATGTACTTTCTAGGCCGATGACCCACTTGCTGGCTACTTTTAAGTGTGTCTATCTATTTTCTAATCGGGCCCAACAGTTTGATAAATTGAAATGGGCCCTCACTTGTACTGCATTATTGTGGTGGATGTACTCTATTTGGTATCAATTCTTACATGTTCATTGTCTTAATTTTATCGAGAGTTGGTCTTCTGTGTTTGACAAGCTGCTTCATATGTTAACGAGTTTTGATTTAAATAGCTATGTTGCTTTCAATATGGACTGGCTGATGCTCCATAGGCCTCTATTTGCGCAAATTTTTGGAGGCATAGCTTAGGTGTAATTCTGCACCTAACCTAGTATAAACGTTCCTCTTCATCTCTTCTTTTTATTTTGTTTTCATTTGTATATATATTTGTTGCTTTGTTTTATTTTTATTGTTTTCTTTCTGAGTTTTCGAGTCTTGTCTTTCCTTCCTTTTTAAGTCTCTTTTTCCTTTTGTATATATATAATTTTTTTATTGTGTTTGATGTTTCTTTTCACTCCCAATGAGGACATTGTGAGATTTAGGTGGGAAAAACTTTGAAAAAGTTTGAAAAAAAAATTGAAATTTTTTTTTAAAAACTTGAAAATTTTTTTGAAAATCCTTAAAAAAAATTGTAAAATTTTGAAAAATTCAAAAAAAGATTTTTGTTTTGTTTTTGGGGAACCTTTGTACTTTTCTAATTAACTTAAATCCCTTGTGCTTTGATTTTTAGCTTGCATATAAACTAATGTGCTTGATAGGTCTTTGTCCTCGGTGTGTCATTCTAAGCCCTAATTCTAACCTCATTTGTTCATTATCGCTGTGTGATCCAATCCCTAATTATATCATCCTCATTGTCTTAAGGTCTTTGTTTTCCATGATTAGCTCTCCTACTTGTTTTTGGCACAATTACTTTGGTTTTTTATTGAAAAAAATGAGAAAAAAATGAAATGAAAAGAAAACGGAGGAAAAAGGATGAAATTTGGAATGACAAGTATCCCTTTGAGGCATGCGCTACTGGGCGTTACCCTTTGAGGCACGTACTACTAGGTGTTCCCTTTGAGGCAATACTGCTACTGGAAAAGCTTGCTTCCTATGTTAATAAGTCAATAATGTAGTTTGTGTCAGTCAAGTGGGATTGAGTTTGATTTTGGTAAACCTGAGCCGTAGGCTAATGATCCACTTGCACCCGAGATCTGGGATGGATTATAAGTCTCGATATACAGTTAGGGGAAAAATTAGTGCTTTGATGTCATCCATCGGGTAAAGAGCCTTGATGAATACATTTTGTTTATATGCATGACAATATCTTTGCTACATGGGTGATTTAGTTTATTAGAATGTGTATACATCTTTCCCCAATGTTGTATATATTAGTTTTTGAAAAACAAAACCCAAAAAGCTTTTTGAGTTTCTATTTATGTTTTCTTTAATAGATTTTGTGGGTATATCTTCTGCAAACCCTCACGAGACCTTACTCGTCTACTAGGGGTAACCTAATGGTTTAAAGGGCTCGTTGCACATGCTAAGTGCAACCATGATTCCTACGAAAGTGAGTTAGGATTTTGTTTTGTTTTGTTTTTCTAGGATTTTTATTTTGTTTTACTTGAGGACAAGCAAAACTTAGGTGTGGGGGTATTTGTTAAAGAATAAATTATGATATTTTATCCTCTTTAATTATCTAATAATTGTTCGAAATAAATTATTAAATTAGAATTTTAATATTGTTTTATTTGTTTTGCAGGAATTTAGAGTTTTGAAAAAATGGAAAAAATAATGCTCATATGATGGATATTGGTTCAGATGGAGAAATAAAGAAGATGAAAGATGACTGGCCCAGCGTGCAAGCCCAACAGTCCCGAAGCCCAGCAGTTCCCTTTTTCCCTTGTTCCCGGTCAAGCCTGCCTCCATTTTTCCTTCACTTTATGATATATTTGAACTCTCAAATGACCAAGTAATGTTATCTTTTTGTTGGTTTTTGGTTAAGGAAGAAAGAAAAAAAAGATAGGTTCAAGGGTTGTGTTTGAGATATGCCGAGAGGCGCCACTCAAAGCCAATCCTTGGGCAAATTCTTTCACTCTTTTCTAGGATACAGAAATGAATCACAACCTAGAGGAGTTTAGGAAACTAGAACACCACTTGAGTTTGCCAACACTCAAGATATAGAACTAGATTTGCACACTCACTTTGAGAGAACACTCAAAAGCTGAATTGTATTACTTGGAGTTGATTGTAGATGCTTCTTTCAACAACCCTATGCTATGGACTTTATATAGTAGAGGCCTTACATAATGAAAAGGTATGAAAAATCACGAAAAGAATGAAAGAAAAAACAAGGCAAAATTTCAGCAACCACATTCGGATGCACCAAGGTGAAGTGGTGTGTCTCTTGAAGCCTTTTAGTGTGAATAGAGTGTAGCAGCCAAGGGGGATTCATGCATCCCTACCTCTCACACGTTTTGACCTTGCAAGGGGGGAAGAAACATGGCTGAAGAGGAAGAACCAAGCAGCAATTGCCGAAATGAGGTGTACACAAAAGCCACATGCGTTTTGTCATCAATGCGTTCACACCTGCAGCAAGCCCAACTTCCAGAGGGCATATCTCAGAATACTCGGCCAAATTTAATGATCTTGGGCTTGTTGGAAATCTCTGGATGTCTATTTTCCAGGGAATGCTCATTTGCTGCATTTGGACCAGCCGATCAAAAGTTATGGCCCAAAGAGTATGGACTACCCAAACTAGGACTGCATTTCAGTACTTTATTTTGTGGGCTGAAGTTGACCAACCAAATGAACTCCAAAACAAGCGTGGTTGGTCTTGTTAGAAAGCTCTTTTCCTAGGCTAGATTGATGTAAGGACCATCAGAATTTTGGCCCATTGCATTTTCTTTCAAAAGAGTAACAAAAACCGGGTGTGATGAGGATGAACTACGTGTGAGTTCTTCCGGCATGGTCACGGCTTTTCTGCATAGTAGAGCAAATTCTTTGGCCTGTTTGAGCTTTCTAGGGCCTTCCTTGAGCTAAGAAGGAGAGTGGACAAGATGGTCTCCATCACTTTATCTCATCATGTGCGAGGCACATAACAGCCCTCCCTCATCCCTTTGCTCTTCTTCGCCGAATCCCGCAACCCAGATCAGGAAAACAGGGCCATGCCCTTCAGCTTCCTCCACCATAATCGCAGCACTGTCTCTTTCATCTTCCTCCATTATATATCCAATTAATTCTACCTACCATTATCTTTCGCTATTATCATCAGTTTGACAGTTTAACCAGCAAGAGGGGAGGATTAATTTCGAGTTAATAAAGGGTGCTGAGGGGTCGGCGGCAAGCTTTTATGGAGTTCGAAAATAGAGTAGAAGGAAGAGAGAGTAGCAGATCAGCATAGAGTAGGGGTAGCTTCAATTTTCAGATCAAATTTCTCTTTCCATCTTCATTTCGTTTTCCAATTTCAGATTTATGCCTTGGCTTCTCAATCGGTTTCTTGTTTTCACATTTCTATTCGTTTCAATCATATAAGCTCTCAAATTTGGAATGTTCTCATGCTATTTGTTCAAATTAAGCAAGATGTCGTGGTTGCTCTATTCTCTTCAATTTAGTACTCTGTTCTCAAAGGCTACGTAATCCGCTATTCAATTGTGATTGGGAAGTGTTGGTTGCTCTACACTTTATCATGTGAGTTCTTTTCTTACTTGTTGGTGCTCCAATGCTAATTTCATATGGTATTGCCCGTTAATTTACATTATAAGATTATAAATTAGCAGGTTGTCTAGTAAGTTTAATTTAGTTGAGTAGTAATTCTATTTCACGACCATCCCTCAGGATCGACACCCGTAATTACTACAATGATACACTAGTCGCTTGTTGGAATTCTACAATAACAACACAAAAGTCACTAGGAGATACTACTAAGTACCTTCTTGAGCTCAGTGCAATTACGAGCATGGTGACCTATTTGGTCATAGTTGAGGCACCTGACTTGCATTAAATCCTTCTTTCTTACACAGTTTTCTTTGCCTTGTTGGTCATGCTCAGGTTCCTCATTTGACTAACCCTTGCTAATATAATTCCCTTGGTCCTTCCTGTTAGACCCATTCTAGTTGCCTGTTACCGCTCTTCCTTTAACTCAAGTTGCCACCTGATGCCCTTGAAAGTAAGCATATGTTTAGTTCCAAATAAGACCAGCTTAATATGACTCAAATTATTAGGAAATGAATAGATCAATGCATGAACTTGTTGCTTATTGGTCAATTCATACTCCATTGAAGCCAATTTACCAACCACGTTTGACATATGCCTCATATGCTCCCTCATAGAGACATATGGGCTCCTTCTATAATTTCAAACCTCATAATGAGAGACCTAAGTCTAGCAACTGCGGCAGCTAAGATGATGCTTGTAAAACACGAAAGTTTTACAATCAGCACAATACATATGTCTAATATTTCAGCACATACTTATCCATGTAATTTTGTAATAATCGACAATGTTAATATACACAAACATAAACCGTAGAGTCGAAAGTTCACATGCAGTTCCAATCATCGTATGGATGAATATTTTAGTGTAGTTAAACTTGTCGTTTCATTCCAAGTTACCAGAACACTTAACAAACATTAAAATATTCTAAAAGAAATTCTCAAATTTTTAATAAAAGAGACAATGGTGACCTCATGAATATTTCAAGAAAATTGAACATATATCCATAAATATGGGAAAATGGACTTAAATATTTATGATCTAATTTTCGTATTTAATACATTCTGAAAAACGTAGTTTAAAGAAATTTCATCATTCTCATACCTAACATATTGAGGCGTAACTCATAACTTTTACATGATGTTTAGAACATTAAAACATATGAAACATATCAAATTCAGTTGAAAATAAGCTAAACATCATAGAGACTTCACTTTATATTTCACTTAAATTTTTCTCAATGATATCAAGTCAATGTGCTCATATTTCTTAGGGAATTTAATAGAAATGAAATATGCTCAAATACGGAAACATAAAACATTCTCAATAATGCAGAGCACGTTTCACCCCTAAGTGATTATATCAAAAATCATATTAAACATACACTCACAAAATGAGTATTGAGAGATTTCAAATTATGTTTCTCTAGTTCATAATAAAAGCCTTTCACAATATGAAATCTTTCAGAAAAATGCCCCAAAAAAACAGAACATAAGTTGAACTTGAACCTTATGGTCAATTGTGTCAACCCTTTCATCAACCCAAACTGGTCAACTATCAAACTCTGTCATACTCAAGCCCTTTTTCAACCTATTTAGGAAAAACGTTTAATTTTTAAAAAACAAATATTAAAAAAAGGGAAGGAAAAGAGCTCAAGATCACGTGCATGGCGCATGATGCTGGGGGCCCTCAGCCCCAACCCATGGCTGCGACTCGCATCCATATAATCAGGTCATCTAACCCTACGCAAGAACATAGTTGCAAGTTAGGAAATTTTGGCTCGTTTTTATCAAATTGATCTATGGCTTCTATCCTAAGCTAGTTTCAAGACCCATTGAAACCTTTAATTGAAAAAAAAAGCAAAAATAACCCAGAAATTAAACAAAAAACTTCCTGAAAAACTGGGTAGTTTTCAAACAATTTGGCCACATCCCGGCACATTAGTGGCACATTTGGAGGGCTTTTGTTCAAAGCTTCATCGGTAACAAAACCCATAAAGCAATTGCAAGTGATAATGAAGAAAAACTTATCAAAATCAACTTCAAATGTAAACCCTAACGTTAGAGCTTGCCGGCAATATTTCATTTAATTCCAACCACATCTCTAGTCAATAATTGGCATGGCTGAGGGCTCTCATTAAGAATTTATGGGCAACAAAAACCTCAAAACAATTGCAAGAAATAGTGGCCAAAATAGGTCAAAATTGAATTGCGCTTGTTCTATCAAAACCCTAATTTCAATTGGTGACTTTTCACGAAACTTGGGGGAAATTTTTATTCAAATGGACAAAACTTTTAAGGGTTTTTACTAAAAACACTTTAACAACAAAAAGCTTGGAAAAAATGACAACCTAATACATATTGAAAATTTGGGTTCCCTCGAACTAAACCCTACATTGGCAGCGACCTCTTTGCCAAAATTAGGACGAATTATCAATCAAATCAATCGATAAATGGAGGGGTTGGTCGAGACCTCATGGGCAAGGAATTCCATACATCAACTTGCAAGTGAATCGATTGAAATAATTGATTGAAGAATATCAATTTTACAATTAGTCGCACAATACTTAGTCAAAAACATGCTTATAATATATCAAATTAAAGCTCTCATCAAGCTCTATTAGAGTCTACATTTTCACCCAAAAAATCAAGGATTTGCCTATGCAATAATGGCATGATGTTTTGAGTTTGCACAGTAACGAAAGCAAAGAACGAAAAGAAGCATGCGACTCTTAACATGTTTAGGGCACGTATTGCAAGAGTACATTCAACCAAGAAACAAGTCGATTGGCTTTGATGCCAATGAAGGAACTAATATATACAATAAAGCGTAAATGAACTTATGTTGATCCTGTAGCCAAAGATGATCGAACCTTGGCTTTGAATCGATGGTCAAGGAAGGAACTCACTATTTGGAGAAACTTTATGATCCCACAGTCTAAGAGCACTAGGGTTGTGTAGAAAGCTCTCTTTAGAGAACCCTCAGTGTTTCTTGTGTTTTTTTCCTTTCAAACTGGTCCCCTTTTATACTAGATGGACCAGTCGAGGAACTAGATTTATAAAATAGCTAAGCTGTCAGCTTATTATGCTTATTAGGCTCGCACCCCTTAAAGGTGTATGATGTCCTAAGTCCAACGGGTTGTATGATATAGTTGCATATGTGATACATGGTCATTTTGTGTAGAGTTTTTACGTCCTTCAACGTCAGTTTATGGAAGTGTTAAGATGAGAATGCTAATTTTTTGTCCCATTTTCAACTTTTCACTTGGATATTTGACGTTTGTTGAGTTTTGCTAGTTTTCATAATCATTGACCGAGAAGACATAGAGTTATGTGATGAATTGCTCATTATGAGTCCAACACGGGCTACCAAGCTTCCAGCATGGCCATGTCCCACAAGTTTGCTAAAAAATTGCCTTCCAATAGGCAATATGGTCAGGTTGTATTGCCGAACATGGGCTAAGTTGACCTTTTCAGCTGCATCCTTTAAAATTCTACAATATTTTGAAGCTATCAAGAGTAATCTCTAGCTATATAGAAGGCATGTTCAACTAGTCACCATCGATCCCCATCTTTTCCATCACATATCTTCATCTTTAGAGAGAACTAAGAGTGAACAACAAGATTTAAAGTGAAGTTCAAAGAGAATTTGCTTGAAGCTTAAAAGATCAAGAGCGGATCACCACTTATCTTTTTCTCTTTCTTTTTTATTTAAGCTTTCTAGATTTTTGAAGATTATGCCTGTTATTAAGCTACATTGATCAAATAACCATCCTTGTTATATATATGATATGCCCTTGCTAGACCCTTTGAGCCTTAAACTACTTTTATTGGTGTGAACTTTCGTATGTAGTCATTTACAAAAACACATGTCTTGACTCGAAGCCAAAACTACTTAGTTTCACTTCAAGATATTTTGATTAGCAATTAGCTTGTCAATGTTGAGATCTTTTAGTGGTTTGGTTTGATTTGTCTGGTGTAATATGGGGTTTGTGTTCCTTTGTTTTTGTAAGACGTCCCTTTTATTAATGATGTGTTGGTTGTGTGGATTATCAAGGAGAAGTGTTGTAAAGTGCTCAATATTTATTTCCATTGTCATTCTTTTTGCTTGGAAAAAGAAAAAAAGAGAGTCCCAATAAAAAGGAAGGAAAAAAAAGTGAATAAAAGAGTTTGGCATGATTGGATTGTATATATTTTCCTTTGAGTTTCAACTCCTTTTCCCAAAGTAATTTAGGTCGTGTGTTTGTAGAATTGACCGGTATTGGTTTGGAGAGTACTATTATAAGAAATTACAAGAGCTTGATTTTGCTCTTAGTCTTCGGCTTTTAGCTCCACACTTGCCAAAACATTTGTTTGCCTCTTACCCTTCAATCATTGGCCATCGACCTGGCAAAAACCGACCCGACCTAAACTCGGCCGAAAAATTAGGGTTCTGAGCATGATTTTATCGAACCGAACCTGAAACGCCACAAATCTTTGGGTCAAACCCGCCTGAGCCCGCTTGCTCGGCCCCAATATTATGTCCCTAACTTTTATTTTTCTTTAATTTTCTCCCTTAACAGTAGTAGTCCTTCATTATAGCGAATCGTTTAAAGAGACGTTATATAATTATCACCCTTTCTTTCCCAAATTCATTCTAAAAAAATAATGTCATATACAACTTATAAATGGAACAGTTTTAGAAAATAGACATGAAGTAATTATTTAGTCTTAAGAAAATCAATTTAGAGTAAGACAAGTGAAAAATGTCCAAGTCACACCATTATATTCTTAGTGAAATGAATAATGTCATTGCATTCAAAATAATACTTCTATATAATAATTTAAAATTTCGATGTTATAGATAATTGTAATATCTTGTGCGTCTATAATAGTCTTTCATTTGGTTTTCTTCTAATTGGTGTCGTACTTAATGTCAGTGTTGGGTAATAGACCAACTTGTGTTCGTGTTGGAATTGACCCATTAATAAAGCATACCTTATTAGGTAATAGTAGGTTAATTAACAAAATTGAATTATTAAATGGGTTGTAAATAGGTCAAACCGCTTTGACCATTAACATGTTTTAGATGGGTCGATCCATAAATGACCCGATCCCTTATTAATAATTTAATATATGGCAGCGCACCAAAACATGCCTCATTGTGTACCCGTACATGATGTTCATATCACACATTGAAAATTTTGAAAATTTTGTAGATTTTTTTAAGAATTACAATTGTAATGCCTGTTCATTAAATATAAACAATGTTAAGTAATAAATATGCCAAGATTTTAAGTTTGATAAAAAGAGAAAATAACTACCTAAAAACACACTCCAAACCTATTTGGTGGACCCGAAACCCATAAAATAGAAATATTCCCGCCTGTATTTTACCCAAACTCAAAATACACCTGACCCGTGTTTTATGGAACGCGAATACACCCAACTCGTATTTAACCCGCCCACCAGAACTAACAAGTCAATTAGCTCTATTACGAATCTTGTGAAGTCTTTATGATTGCAAGTGTGTGCTACATTTTAGTGGTGGTGAATTAGAGGGCCTATGCAAAAGCTTATGGGACTTTTAAGTCCTTATAATAGGAATTAGGGAAAGGTTACTATGCTTTAAATGTACGAATGAAGAGTGCTACATGATTAAAGTGAGGTTCTAACCGTATATTTAGCTCTATCTATTCCATGTGCCGATATGTCTTACTCAAGATGATTTGGATGGTCAATTCAAATTTTTATGGTCTTTAAAAATCTTTTGAAAGCTCCATCGTCCTATCAATTGCTAAATCACTTCTGGGATAGTTTTATGTAAGCTTTTCTATTGAGGGTGCTACTAATGTGTTCCTAATGAGGCTGTAAACAAATCCTTTTCTTTTTATTTTTCTGTTTAGTCTCATGGGTGCTTGGGGACAAGCAATAGTTCAAGAATAGGAAACTTTGATAAGTACCTAAATGAACATTGTGTTAGTGTCATTTGCTAGAATTTCTAAGAGGGATTGTATGGTTTAGAGATTGATTTGCACCCCAATTCCTATTTTTTGCTTGGATATGAACTACTGATGTGTTTTATAGGATTTTAAAAACTTTTGATGTGGCATTGGACAATTTTATGATGCTATTTGGTTCACAATGAAATCCCTCCCAATTCCATATGCTCGTGGTACCAAGAAAAAATGGAAGAAGTTGAGTGAAAGGCCACTGTGGCCCAATGTGGTGAAGGCTATAAAATGTGGTAGCCTAATATTATGTGACTCTGCATCGTCCCTTCGAGTATGTGGCTAAGAATTTGTGAGTTCATCTATATTAAGGCCTTAATTGTTGCTTGCAGAGGATCATCCATCCCTATTTTATTACTCACCTAATTATATGGTCGATAATAGCAGAATAAATAGTGGATGAGGTTGAAAGCAACCTTTTTAAAATGCACTGGCTAAATGTCAAAACCGCTTGGAAATCAAATATTCACGAAGAAGACAGAATGCCAGGGAGAGAGCGGCCACCACGTCTAACCGTGGGGACCACAATGGTCCATGGCCTCCTCCACGACTAGGCTGTCGTACCCTCTGTCTTGCCTGTTCTCTATTTGCCTTTTTCTTGGGTTGTTTGGGAACCTCGTAGACCGTGGTTCCGAACACAGTATATCAGTGTTAGGTGTCCCTGGGCCTTTTTTGCTTACTTTGATCTACGATGCCTCAAAATCATCCTTCTACGAGTATTCCTTAGGCCCACGAGGTCAAAATCTCCTAATGCTCTCGAAACAAGTAAAACCAAATGTAATAGTAGAAATAGGGGTATAAATCATGCAATTAAGCACAATAATCCCTTAACATGATCCTCAAACACTCAAATAATCCATGAAAATATGGCTTTCATCACTCCCCCACACTTAGATTTTTGCTTGTCCCTAGCAAAACTGAACTTAAGACAAACTGACAGGGTGAGATGTGTCTAGGATTGAGAAACACAGCAACGTCCTCAAGCTTGGAAACTAACAGCACATCACAAGCAAGAATATCAATCAATGATAACCCAAATAGTGCAAAAAACATTTTAAAACCAGGAGAAGGTAAATGTTTACGAAGAAGTATGAGACCACCAGCTCAATATCAAATTTAATCACCTCCAAAGATGCACAAAGCACTTCATGCAAGCACACAAATTGAGCAGAGCTAAATGAACCAGTAGAACCTCTCTTTTAGGAAACATAGATCACTTTCACTCATGTGTTTGAAATATAACATGGTATCAGTTAAGACTCATTGCAGGATGAAAACTACCAGAGGCTTGCCAAGGCTCTCAAATTCTCCACCACCAAGATGCAATATGAATCATACAATAAAGAGGACTTTACTTGGGTTGTTATGGGTCCAAAGAATAAAGGGAACTAGGTGGTCAAACAAATTTGGGTAATATGCAGCAACTATCAAGTAGCTAGTGAGCAACCAACAAACCACCAAGTAACCATAAAGTACCACAATCTAAACCTGAACAACAAAATAAACAAATTCCACGACTCAAGCAGGAAACGAGCTGATAAAGAAGGAACACAGGTTGTGAACATCTCCAATGCCATTCACCCTATTTGTCTTTTTTTTGCTTCTTCTCTTTTTTTATTTTTTTTTAACATGATACCTAATCATCAGCACGCAACCTAATTCTCTCTCTCTCTCTCTCATACACACACACACACATACACACATACACACACACATATATGGATATATATATATATATATATATATATATATATA
>JACYFF010031954.1:71593132-71620675 GCA_017589665.1 Selenicereus undatus | reverse complement strand
TATATATATATATATACATATGGTGGTGTGTTTGTGTGTGTGTGTATATATATATATATATTTATAGATATATAGATATGTATGTATTTATGTATGTATACATACATATATATATATATATATATATATATATATATATATATATATATCTATGTATATATAGATATATATGTATATTTATATATGTGTACGTATATATATTTATCTATGTATGTATGTATGTATTTATTGTGTATATCCTAGGATGTAGACAACTTCAACTAAAAAGACAACTGACTAATAATATGGTTCGCTGACATGCCCATATAGAGCGACGTATAAATAATATGCATTACACGACTAGAGTACTTGTATACATACAATTACAAATTTGGAATACGTCATGTTACGTCATCAAACACATAAATCCACTTCTGTACGTGCACACGTGACACCTCATCAAGTTGGGGTAGACTCCGACTTAGCATTTGTAAATTGACTTCTATTTGTCATAATGAAAACCTGGGAAAAAGGGGAAAGAGTAATAGGATGAGCAACCACATGCTCTGTGAGTGTTCCTTGACCCCTTTAAAACCAAAACCGTTGCAGACAATAATATCTTTAATAGTCACATATCGCGTATCGATGTATTACTATCATATTAGGTAAGCATAGTCCCCAAGGAAAGATCATTCCCCGTAAACCTTATTTTAACCACTCAAACCATTTCTAGGTCCTTGAATGACTAAATTCCTTTACCAAGAAGTAGTCAAACACATAAGCAAGCAACGAGGCAAAGCAAAGAACTTTCTTTTGTAGGTTATGTGATATAATTCGTGATTTATGCCTTATCTATCTAATTCACTCGTTCGAGATGCTTAAACACACGGTGTAAAGATTATGCAAGGGGTTTTCTTTTGCTAAACGTGCACATTCAAACTCATATACTCGATGCATCACAAGGATATGGCCATGCTGTACTTGAAATTTCATTCATACTGCACTTAGAATCTTAATCACATAATATGCAGAAAAATTCTTATTTGTTTTCGTGAAAACACTTATCCTCTTTAGGCTCTTAAAAACTCTTGTCTTAGCCTTTGGAGGCTTATAAAGCTCTTTGTTAGCCTCTTTGAGGCTCATATTCTTTAAAAGAATCTCTTTCGCATTGGTGTTATAATAACCCTTAAAAACTTTCTTTCTGAAATACTTAAAAAGGCGAAACGTCGACTGCTTTTCTTACTTGTTAGGAAAATACTCTTGGCATAAGATCATCATAATGTGCAGATTGAGTGAGATCTATTCTCAACCCCTAGTGAGACTATCGCTCATGCTAGGCTCTTACTATCGGGATGGCAACTAACTTTTGGACCTTAACCCTCGTTAGGGTCTCTAGGGCTTCCCACTATTGGGATTACTCCCTACGCTAGGGATTCCCCCGTTCAAGTAGGTTCACCCCCATCTTATTGTCCCTAAGCACAATATCTTAGCCATTTTAAGGCATATGCCCATAACAGCTAATAAGTTTGATGCCTCTTACAGCTAATAAGTTCACTCCCAAAACTGTATTCGTGTAGTTAAAATAGGCGATTGATTACCAATAGTTATGGCTACCATCAGTTACAACCATGAAAAATTTCTTTTAAAAACTCACCCTCACTCGCAAGATGAAACTTAATGACACAAAAAGGGGAGGGGGTTTGCATGTAACACATTCAAACACTTCATAATCAATTCAGCAGAATGAGCCACACATGGCCTCGCAATCCACACGATTGCGGTCAATCACAACTTAGGCTTCCTCCTCACATAACACCAGCCACAAAGAACCTCAAAACTCTCATTAGTTCAACCTCAAGTCATCCAACTACCATCTTGGTTTTCATTTCTATAACTATAGCATACTAACATTAAGGCCTATAAAGAATGTGCAATGGGGCGTATGTACCTACCGAGCAAGCAGCACCATCCAGCGCTGTGCTACCACAAGCAAATATAACCACATATACATATATGTCTATATTGCCTTAACTTCAAATAATGCTTAAAAACGAACCAGATTAAACTAATCAAGGCATGAATTAACTAATTGCACAAACACCGGTTCAAATGCTCACATGTTATTCCGAAGCTACTTTTCAAGCATGAATTAACTAATTAAACAAGCATCAATTTGAATGCTCACATGTTACTTCGAAGCTAGTTTTTAGGCATGAATTGACTAACTAAACAAACATCGATTCGAATGCTCACATGTTAATTCAAAGCTACTTTTCAGGCGTGAATTGATCAACTAAACAAACGTCGATTCGAATGCTCACTTGTTAATTCGAAGCTACTTTTTAGGCTTGAATTGACTAGCTAAAGAAACATCGATTCTAATGCTCACATGTTAATTCGAATTTAGTTTTTAGGCATGAATTGACTAACTAAACAAACATCGATTCAAATGCTCACATGTTAATTCGAAGCTACTTTTTAGGCATGAATTGTTCACTAAACAAACATCGATTCGAATGCTCACATGTTATTTCGATGCTACTTTTTAGGCATTAATTGACTAACTAGACAAACATCGATTCGAATGCTCACATGTTAATTCGAAGTTACTTTTTAGGCATGAATTGACTAACTAAATAAACATCGATTCGAATGCTCACATGCTAATTTGATTTAGGGCAATCGTAGTTATAAAAATTAGTTCAGTATTAGCTGTTTCTGACAGGAACTAAACATGCACAACCTATGCTAATCTCAGTCGAAATGAAACATGTAAAATCAATCAAGATCTTCTCATTTAATCTAACAGATCTTAAACTAGCATGCAACATCATTTAGGGGCTAAAATCTTTTTGAATTTACTAGTACTTAGGAGGTGAGAAACGCCCACCTTGACTCTAAGCTAGGGACCAGATTTAGGGTTTAGTTTGGTCGCATCGGAGTCGGGTTCCTCCTACTGTTGCTCTGCCCCCTTCGTCTTTGGCATTCTCCCGGCTTCGAACCAGACGCCAATAGTAATGGTGGTGGTGGCTGGTGGTTCTTGGGGTGGCTAGAGTTTCCAAAAACCTCAACCTTACTGTCTTACTCGACCTCCTCTCTTCGTCTTCACTGGTGATCAGCTAACGATCGACCAGCCTCGTCGCTGCCATGCCCACTGTCGCCCCCATCTCTAACCTTGACCCCGCTGCCTCTTCTCTAGCTCGATCCCTCTCTCTGTGCTTGAGTTCAAGTTATCGGGGCGTGCTAGGCTAACCGGGCGGTCGCCGGTGTGGCGCTGCCGTCGCCGGTCCCTTCTCTATCTTTCTCAGTCTCTCTCTCATCATCTCTTTCTCTCTCTTTCTGCGGGGGCTAGGGTAAGGAACCCCCCTGTCGTGATTTTGGTTCGAGAATAGGAGCCTCGACCCCCTCTTTTCTTTTGGGTTGCTTTGGTCAATTTCTCAATCAACTAAAATCTCTAGTCCAGTCTCAAACCTCTTATTCTAAACTCAATTGTTAATACGATCGTTCGTCGATTTTTCGTTCCCAAATATATCAAGGTTCAATTTATTAATCAACGAAATGAATTCTAAGGTTGACCGTCTAATCGTACTTAGGTTCCTACTCGATTTAGTACAATTAATAATCTTTATTAACACTTAATAAAAATCATCGAAGATCTTCAAAACTAATAATAATAATATTAATAGAGACAAAAATAATCTTTTTAATGAAACTATTGTTCACATAAGCACATCAACAATAATTTACGTCGCATAGTTAATAAAAATACGAATTTTGTAATGTAAAAAGGCAATACACTCAGCTTGACGAAAAATAAAGAATGCATGTGTTACATTCTTCTCCCCTTAAAAGAATTTCATCCCTGAAATTCCAAACTATGTTTGCTCGTACTTAAGATGTACACACACAAAATATGATGTACACGGTAGGCTTCCAAAAGGTTTCATTTTGCAATCACTACAACTTTTAAATCGAAAGAAAAAGGCTTATGGTATCCAGTCTCCTCATCGCCAATCCTCTTCAAGCGTCTACTCACTCTATTTAGGTGCCGAGGGCAAATCGAATCGAAGAAGGGCAAATGAGTTGGCATGGAAACCATATTGAGCCTGTTTTGAAAATGAACATAGACCTTCGAATATCTAGACTCAATTTGCATAGTGAACAGCAACTCTATGCATATGCTCCTATGGGTGGGCATCTAAAGGCGTGACAACTAGGACAATGACATCCAAAGGTTATATGCTAGTAGTCTCATTCTAAAACATGAATTCAAGTCACTTTTGGGATCACAATAGTTAACTTAGATATTCCAATAACACATTAGAATAAAAAGAACGTTACATAGCACCACATAGCATCACTTAAGCACAACAACACCGCCTAGCATTGCTTAGTATCAGTAATTCACCATTCTCAAGTCTAGGAATTAGAAGTAACATGAAACCGGCTAATGTACATAAGGCAAGCAATTTAAAAAACGAAAGCATATGTGACCGACATTTCTATGTTTTTATATCAATTCCGTCTACCTTTTAAGCATTTCATTCATGGCAACTTAGACAGGACATGCTAAAGTCATATGAAGGGGGTTAACTTAATCAGGTTCTTTCGAAAACATGAAGGTATTAAATCAAGCTAAGGTTAAATCATTAACTGGAAAGTTACCACATCACTCAAAGGTAGCAGAGACATCAAATTACGCCAAATTGACAACGAAGGAACTTGAAGTAGCACTTGAGACCCAGCACTTGAGACCACACTGGCTTCACGTAGGGTTAATGACAGAGCACTGAAGATCAGGAATCAAAAATAACATGAACTGGCATAACCATGTCGATAAAAACAACTTGGGAAGAAGGTGCTAATGTAATAATATAAGTCGATGATTTTGATGGTGGGGAGGCTTTTCCTAAAATCCCCATTTCGGACTTATTGTCTCTTAGGTCGTGGATTCATACAAATGAATGGTTATGCTCCTAGACAAATCTTGGGCCAGTGGCTTATGGGCCTACATGCTTCCGCTGCGCTACTCTGCTCAAACATATAAGGGCAAGAATACGTGAACGCAAGTTTCTAGGGTCGTCTCATCATGCTTCAAATACGGGCGTATGCAGTTACTCAGCTATAACATGGAATCATAGAATTCATGGAATGCAAACAATGAGTCAAAGGTCATGTCATGCCATGAATTACAAAACTTAAATCACCTGGATAACTAAGTCACACACTAAACCAACCTAAGTCAAGCAAATACCAAGATATGCATTTACTAAGCCAATCATTCACAAGACACTTCAATGACCATGCATAATGATCCTAAGCAATTATACGGGCTTCCATGACCTTTACACTTTGCATAACGTTATGCTTATGCTTCAAAACACATAGTCTCACGGTAGTGTTTCACGGGAGGGCATCTAGACGAGTATGCGCGAGTGCAACCCTTATTTAAAAACTAAGGTCGTGGTTATGCCTTGAGGTTTGTCCCAACTGTTTGGAGTTGGCGATCAATCAACTAACAAGGGGTAAGAACGACGACATTATTGGCCTTACGGGTAAGAGTTGAGCTCTTACGAGGCACACCTACCCCATAGGTGATCATAGGAGTCTTACTGCTTATGTCGCTCACCTTAGTAGGAGTCGTTTACTATGTATAATTCCAAAGTCTGCTAGGCTCTTTCTCCCTTAAGCTTTCTAGGTATATCAGTGTTCGTTCTAGCCAAAACATTGTCACCCTATTCACGAATAACAATTCGTATAATAGAAAGCAAGTAATGCACGGCTTAGGCAACAATGGCAAAGAAGGGGAAACAATAGGTACACTTACGCAATGTTCATCAAGATCCTACCGCTAGCACTTAGTTTTTCAAGCATGCAAACGAAAACATCCCTAAATTTTACTCAGGCGTTTCAGAATTCGCATAAGCAAGGTATCATTTAGTGGGATTATCAATCATAGCAGCCAATCTTGACACGTATAGCACAAGGCATGTACTTGTGAACCTAAACTTATCCATCATTGCTAAAAGCGCAAGTCCTTCGATGCAAGGTAAAGCTTGAATCGACAGCCAGAAAGACATTGACAATTCGAAACTTCGAATTTCAAAAGTGAAAAATAGCTTATATGTTTTTAGCTTCTTCTCTACCATCTCTAAGTATGTCTGCTGTCTCTATTCTGGGGCCCGACGACCAATTAGCACGTAGCGGCCAAGATTGAGCTTAGAAAAAGATTTTTCAATCATTTGAGTTTAAATCGACGTGCTTTAACTATCAATTGTCTTATCAGAGCGCACAAAGAAAACATTTACCATTCAAAACGTCACTTTGCTCACACAATAGCATGGAAGTGAATTGGGCTCACATTCTAACACATTACTCACATTTTATTCGATCTGCTTAACCGGATTGCATAAAAGTCAATCAGTGAAGTCAATTAGCACGTTAGGAACATATTATACCAATGGAGCACCCACAACTTCACCTTGAAGTGGGGAGCTATTTGAATCCTATACTAACACCCAACTCACCACTTTCACTCAATCGGCTTACTCGAGCCTCATATAAGTCCCAAATGGCCATACTATAAGGCACACTTGCAAACAAAGCAAGCGCATGTCCAATAACCACAAAGTGTTCCTAGGCGACTATATGAAATCCAGGACTCAATTCGCGGCCCATGGTCCCAGGACCTTTGGTCTAACACCATTAATGTAACACCCCCAGCCCCTATGGCTAGGAGCATTACGTTTTCTTACTTCCTACCTAATTTTTGGGGCAAAACGGACAGAGTTTTCCATAAAAACTGACCGTTTCCGAGCTAAACGCCTTACAATAAACCCCTGCAATCAACGGAAGCATAAAGCATTCTAAAATAAGCTTAATGGCTACACGCCGGAGTTCATAACTCAACGAGAAACTCGCTCAAAGTATATCAAACAATATAGTTCATTAATAAAGGAGAAATGAAAGACAAACATCAACGGTTCACACAATCGGAGTACTAGGTTTACATCCCAAAACGTAGACGACTTCTGTTAAAAAGACAACTGAATAATAAGATGGTTGGCTCACCTGGCCATACAGAGCGACTTATAAATAATATGCATCACATGACTAGAGTACTCGTATACATACGATTAAAAATTAGGAATACATCACGTTACATCATCTAACACGTAAATCCACTTCTGTACTTGCACAAGTGACACCTCATAAAGTAAGGGTAGACTCCGACTTGGCATTTGTAAAATGACTTCTATCTGTTATAATGAAAACCTGGGAAAAACGGGAAAGAGTAATGGGATGAGCAACCACA
This sequence comes from Selenicereus undatus, assembly GCA_017589665.1. Taxonomy (NCBI): domain Eukaryota; kingdom Viridiplantae; phylum Streptophyta; class Magnoliopsida; order Caryophyllales; family Cactaceae; genus Selenicereus; species Selenicereus undatus. The sequence continues at coordinate 71,613,381 of JACYFF010031954.1, read as the reverse complement.
CGTTCAGTGAGTATTCCCTGACCCCCTTAAAACCAAAATCATTGCAGGCAGTAATATCTTTAATAGTCACATGTCATGTATCGATGTATCATTATCATATTACGTAAACATAGTTCCCAAGGATAGATCATTACCCGTAAACCTCATTCTAACCACTCAAACCATTTCTAGGTCCCAGAATGACTAAATTCCTTTACTAACAAGTAGTCAAACACATAAGCAAGCAACGAGGCTAACCAAAGAACTTTCCTTCATAGGTTATGTGATATAATTCGTGATTTATGCCTTATCTATCTAATTCACTCATACGAGAAGCTTAAACACACAGAGCAGAGATTATGCAAAGGGTTTTCTTTTGCTAAAAATGCATATTCAAACTCATATACTCGATGCATCACAAGGATATGGCCATGCTGTACTTGAAATTTCATTCATAATGCACTTAGAATCTTAATCACATAATATGCAATAAAATTCTTCTTTCTTTTCCTGAAAACACTTTACTTAGCCTCCTTAGACTCTTAAAAACTCTTTTCTTAGCCTCTTGAGGCTCACAAAGCTCTTTTTTTAGCCTCTTTGAGGCTCATATTCTTTAAAAGAATCTCTTTCGCATTGGTCCTATAATAACCCTTAAAAACTTTCTTTCTGAAATACTTAAAAAGGCGAAACGCCGACTGCTTTTCTTACTTGTTAGGAAAACACTCTAGGCATAAGATCTTCATAATTTTCAGATTGAGTGAGATCCATTCTCAACCCCTAGTGAGACTATCGCTCACGCTAAGCTCTTACTACCGGGATGGCAACTAACTTTTGGACCTTAACCCTTGTCAGGGTCTCTAGCGCTTCCCACTATTGGGATTACTCCCTAGGCTAGGGATTCCCCTATTCAAGCAGGTTCACTCCCATCTTATTGCCCCTAAGCACAATATCTTAGACAATTTAAAGCATATGCCCATAAAGGCTAATAAGTTTGTTGCCTCTCACAGCGAAAACCTTTTTCATTCAATGGACTCTCTTTTTATTTAAATTCCTTAGGGATTCCCCCGTTCTAGCGAGTTCAATCCCAAACTGTACTCGTATAGTTAAAATAGGCCACTGATTACCAATAGTTATGGCTACCATCAATTACAGCCATAAAAACATTCTTTTAAAAACTCACCCTCACCCATAAGATGAAACTTAATGACACAAAAAGGGGAGGGGGTTTGGACGTAGCACATTCAAACACTTCATAATCAATTCAACAGAATGCGCCACATATGGCCTCGCAATCTACACGATTGCGGTCAATCACAACCCAGGCTCCCTCCTCACAAAACACCGGCCACAAAGAACCTCAAAAGTCTCATTAGTTCAACCTTAAGCCATCCAACTACCACCTTAGTTTTCATTTCTATAACTGTAGCATACTAACGTGAAGGCCTATATAGAATGTGCAATAGGGCTTATGTACTTATTCAGCAAGCAGCACCATCCAGCGGTGCGCTACCACAAGCAAATATAACCACATATGCATATAGATCTATATTGCCTTAACTTGAAATAACGCTTAACGAGCCTGATTAAACTAATCAAGGCATGAATTAACTAATTAAACAAAAATCGATTCGAATGCTGGCATGTTAATTCGAAGCTACTTTTTGGGCATGAATTGACTAATTAAACAAACGTCAATTCGAATGCTCACATGTCAATTCGAAGCTAGGTTTTAGGCATGAATTGACTAACTAAACAAACATTGATTCGAATGCTCACATGTTAATTCGAAGCCACTTTTTAGGCATGAATTGATCAATTAGACAAATGTCAATTCGAATGCTCACATGTTAATTCAAAGTTACTTTTTAGGCATGAATTGACTAACTAAACAAACATCGATTCGAATGCTCACATGTTAATTCGAAGCTACTTTTTAGGCATGAATTGACTAACTAAACAAACATCGATTCAAAAGCTCAAATGTTAATTCGAAGTTACTTCATAGGCATGAATTAACTAACTAAACAAACATCAATTTGAACACTCACATGTTAGTTCGAAGTTACTTTTTAGGCAAGAATTGACTAACTAAACAAACATCAATTCGAATGCTCACATGTTAATTCGAAGCAACTTTTTAGGCATGAATTAACTAAACTAATATGCATCGATTTAGGGCAATCGTAATAAAAATCAGTTCAGTACTAGCAGTTTCTGACAGCAACTAAACATGCACAACCTATGCTAATCTCAGTCGAAATGAAACATGTAAAATCAGTCATCATGTTCTCACTTAATCTAACTGATCTTAAACTAGCATGCAACATCATTTAGGGGCTAAAATCTTTTCAAATTTACTAATACTTAGGAGGAAAGAAACACCCACCTGGACTCCAAGCTAGGGACCCGATTTAGGGTTTGGTTTGGCGCATCGGAGTCGTGTTCGTCCTACCGTTGCTCTGCCTCCTTCCTCTCTGGTGTTCTCCCAGCTTCGTACCAGACGCCAATAGTAACGGTGGCGGTGGCTGGTGGTTCCTAGGGCGGCTAGGGTTTCCAAAGCTCAACCTTACTGTCTCACTCAACCTCCTCTCTTCCTCTTCGCCGGCGATCGACTGACGGCGCCAAAAAACTTGATGTGGATTCTATGTTTTAGTTTTAAAATCCTTTTTACTTGAAAGTGCATGACCGATCCAAAAATGAGCTATTTTTAAGGTACTTTTACACCAATTTTATGCTCGTTTTAATAATATTTTTTAGGTTTTTAATTGATTTTATTTTATTTTTTAGATTTTTAATAAATGTGAAAAAAGGACTGAAAATGGCGAAAAATACGAGAAAAATGACGGGAATTCCAAAACCGGTCCAAAATTCCAAGAAAACTGGCCCAAGCAGCAATAAAAAAAACCGGACCGGTCCAGACTAAACCGGACCGGCCGGTTCACTTAAACCGGTTCACTTATAAACCCCTCCCCTTATTCTTCTCTCTCTTCCTCCTCGCGCTCCCTTGTCTTCAAACCAGAACCCATTCCTAGAACCTTCGAACCTCCAGCCCCATCTCTCTCTACCCTGTTCTCTATCTCCCTTATCCCTTCCCAAAACCACCCTTCCCACCGAATCCCAAACCCAGAAACTCGCCCATAGAAAATCCCAAAACCCAAACCCAGAAACCCCACCCACGGTTTTATCTTCGAAACCCCATCCCACCACTGTGAAGTACGCATGTACTGCCAGCACATCACACCACCTTGCACCATCGTCACCGTCCAGATGCCCACAAATCGAAGGGTCAAGAGGCGAGATTCGAAGGGCTGAAGAAGCTAGTTCGAGTATTTAAGGGAGACGACGCCATTGGAGGTGGAGGTTAGGTAATTTAGGAGTAGTTTTCAGGTAATTTTAGGTTTAGGTTAGGTTTAATTTAAGGTTTAGATTTAGTTTTAATTTGAATTGCTTTTGTTCCAGTTACTCGAATTCTAGGGTTAGGTTTAGTTTCGATTTCATATTCGAACTTCAAAAATTTTGGTTAGGGTTAGGCATTTCGATATGTTTTCGGTTTTTAATCTCACGTAATTAGGCTTAGTTTTCCTAAATTGGAGTTGTAATTGCAAGAAATTTAGGCTAATTCGAGTTCATTCGAATCCCCCACCCTTGTTCGCGTTCTCTGATGGGCTTCGTTTTTGGGACAATGGCTTTGATTTAGGCATGGTTCCGGTTTGCTTTCGATTTCCCTACTACAGCTTTCAATTCTGCATTTTGTGCTTGCTTTCAATCTGTTCGATTCTGCTGAATTCCCCTTCCCCTGCTGCTGTTTTAGTTTGATGTTCTATTTTAGTTCTTTTGCTTGCTGTTTCAAGTTGGTTTGAATTAGAATGTTGCTTTTTGAGTTTGGTTTATGGCTATGCTTCTTTACTTTCGTTCAGCTGTTTTGTTTGTTTTAGTTTTTAGTTGCTGGTTGATAATAATGGATGGTGGTTGTTTTGCCTTCGGTTCTGTCAAATACACCTCCCCTGTTTTGTGCTCTGTTCGGTTCCTCCCCTTTCCCTGCTTTCACTACTATTGGACAATTGATTTCGTTTTGGTTCAAGTAATATTGAATGATGTTGCTGCCCTTTATCTTGTTCTAGTTAGGTTGTCCTGAAAATTGATAGTTGATAGCTGATAGCTGATTAGTAATTTGGACTTAGTGCTTTGATTTTGCCCTGTTCTTGTAATTAAATTGTTCTGGTTTATGATTTTAGGGGTTTCAAATAATTGTTTCAGATTTGGTAGTTTGATAATAATAAGGTTGCTTGATTCATTTTAGTGGAATGCTAAGTTTAGTTCATTTACACGCTTGTGTTTCGTTTAGTTGAGTGTTTAGGTTTAATTCGTGTAAGTCAATTAATTTAAATCGCTCACTTTGTTCAATTGAAAGTTTGATGATCGTTTAGTTGAATTAGGTTATTAGATTGTCTTAAATAATATCATTTAGTGTAATTAATTAGTTTAATTGTTTCGTTTTTAATGACCATAATCTAAACGTCTTCCCTATGGACCAACCCTCAAAGTACTACGACTGACAATCGAGTATTTGAGGTTTCTCGTCTTTAATTTAATTTTCCACCCCCTCAAAATCGCTCAACAGCGCACAAGGTTAATCGTAGACAAGCGAGTATAAGGGTGTCGATCCCATGAGGAACAATAGCGATTTCAAATTTATCCTTTCGAATTATAAAGAATAATTCAATTTATGAGTTCAATTATCAAAATCAATTAAGGAGCAAAATAAGAGTAAACAATTCAAGAGATTAGAGAGAAATCAATAGGAGAAAGATCTAGGACTTTGGATTTCACCTTTGATGCCAATATTAATTTACTAATTCAAACGAGGATTCAATTTGTCTCTTGTCTAACCCAAGCTACAAGCATTGAGCAATAAATTTAAAAGATGATTATAATTATAAAGTGAGATGATTTATCTAGTGGTTTAGCATTAACTATTCTTTTTAGACACAACTCATCCAATTTCTAGCATAAGTTATTCAATTTAAACAATTATAATTTTAAGCCCAAATTGCATAATCATCATATTAGCCTACAAGGTCCAACATTCATTTGAGATAGCAAATTAAACTAGTGTCATCAACATAATTAAACATTAGTATTAAGAAGCGTAAGCAGATAAAGATCAAATGTAAACTCAAGATTATGCAAAAGAGACAAAGATAACCCATAAGAAATTAGCAAAGGAATATTATTACCAAGGATCTATCCTAATCCTAGAAATGAGTAGTGTAGCCGACCATAGTTTGCAAAAACACCATTAGAATCGGTATATTTCACTTCCTATGTCTAAACTTTGTACTCAATTATACAAAAGTATAAAACTTAGTGAAAACTCTCAAATTTGACTCACAAATGAGATGAGAAGAGAAGAGAAAAATACCTAACAAAGCTTATTTTCTTCTTAACCGCTCAACCCAAATGATCTTGTCTTACAAAGACTCTCTCAGAAAAAAAAATGAAAGATGAAAGGACAAGAAGATGGTTAATTGAGTGGATGGAAGAATGAGAGTGAGCGTATGAGTATGTGGATGTGTGGATTCCTCAACCTTGATCCCTTTTTATAATAGAAATCCAACCCCTTTGGATACCCCAAAATTAAGGAGAATCAATTCCAATTAATTTTGGGATGCTACATGCATGGACATGGCTAGTCATAAGTATAGAATTAATCTTGATTAACAGCATTTGACTATGTTAAGAATAAGTCATGTGGGGAAAATGGAGCACTTGAGAGTAGGACTGATGCTGTTGCAAAGGCAGGCTGGGGTGGTTGTGGCCATTGGGCCGCGAGAATTGGAGAGAAGGCTGGCTAATTGGGGTCACGGGCAGGCCCAACTGGGGGAAGGAGAAAGAGAGTGAGAGAAGGTGAAAATAAAGGGGAAGCCAAGCTAGAGTCGCTGGCCCATCAGAACAGGCCCAAACGGAGGCTGTCTATGTAGAGATGAGGCGGGCTACAGGGAAGCTTGCATTTGGGCAAAGTAACATAGCAGGCTAGGCCACGGTGTGAAAGAGAAGTGAGGGAAGAGAGATGAGGGGTGGAATGACAGGTGCTAGGTCGTGATCTGGGCCGCAGGCACATACGGGCTAGCTTCTCTCTTCTTTTTTCATCTTTTTTTTCTTGTTTCTTTTCTTTGGGCTTGACTTCAGGCTTGGCACTCATGGGGGATCCGAGTCCAAATTCTCCTATTTCATTTTTACCTTAAAATTTCATAAAATATGCATAATTTACTCATAGAAATATGTTTCAAAGCCTCAAAAGGAGGTAAAATGAAGGACAAAATTAAATATAAAATACGAAATTTCAAATCCCCGACACCAAGACTTTGCTAGTCCTCTAGCAAAGAACAACAACAATGCATGTATTCATTCAAACCATCAAGCAGGAAAAGAATAGGATTAGGTAAGAATATCAAGTGACCGAACTATGAATGCCCACTCCAAATCACATATATCAATTCACTACCAACCCACAACTCATTATCAAAGATTTCCAATTCCAGCCAAGTCAATAAGCCAAGATTCAATCAAATTAAGCACACAACGAAACCAAGTGGCAAACCATAAGCACGAAGTTGCACCCCACATAACAAAATTCCCAAGAGCATCTTTTAAAATCAAGTCCCCAATGCCAAATCAATTTTTTTTATTTTGTTTTTTTTTCTCTTTTTTTCAGAAGTTACTTGATTTCATGCGCTTTCTTGAGTGGATAAAGATATGAATGAAGATAACACTCAGAGAAACACTTAGTACATATTCAGGCAATTAAATATATAGATATAGATAGGACCTGAACATTAGTACCGAAATCAGAACTCAATTAATTTAATTTATTTGATTTTATTTTTTTTTAAATGAAAAGTTAATGGGAAACTCAATGCTTATTGAATACTCGTCATGACATTGTAAATGGGGTTACATCTCATACTCAAAATTCAGCTACACAGTGACATTAGCACAACAAAAATTATGGCCCTCGACTAGTCAAAGCTAGAAATAATCTCTAGTGAGCATGGGTCATATGAATCAAATCCCTATAATAGGAAGAAAACATAGACAATTAGAACACTCAAACTCTTCCCAAAATCAAATTCACCCAGAAATTTTTAAGTTTCAATTTTCCTCAATATTTTCATTTTTCCTTCCCCCACACCTAAGCCATACATTGTCCTCAATGTCAAAAACAATAAGATAGAGGGAAATGGAGAAAAGAGCAACACAACCTGATAGCACGAGTAGGTTATGTCCATTGAAGCTCAACAATTAACCTCCCAATGCACCTTCACAACCATCACCACACTCAAGAGCCAAAACCAAGTGAAGAATCACACTTAAAAACACAAGCAATCCATGATAGAAAAAATAAAAATAAAAATAAAAGACTTAAAATCACCTAAAAAGATTGGGTTGCCTCCAACAAGCGTTATGTTTAATGTCTTCAGCCAGACAATGCCTTACCCTCTAATCATAGTAGATAGGGTCAACCAAGTTGAGGGATTCAATCAAACCAGGGTTAATATCATGAGTCACAATAGGTTTCAAACGTTGACCATTAACCATGAGAACTCTACCATCTTGGGGATCCAAAATTCGGACCACCCCAGAGGGAAACACTTGTTGGACAATAAAAGGACCATCCCATCTAGATCTCAACTTGCCAGGAAATAGCTTAAGCTTAGAGTTAAAAAGCCAAACCTTCTGATTAGGTTCAAAAGATTTAGGAGAAATCGTTTTATCATGAAATGTTTTGGTTTTGGCTTTATAAATCTTAGCATTCTCATAGGCTTCATTACGCAATTCATCCAACTCATTCAATTGAAGCCTGCGGTTAGAAACTGCTTGTTTCATATCAAAATTGAAAAGCTTTAATAGCTCAAAAAGCACGGTGTTCTAATTCAACTGGCAAATGACAAGCCTTACCAAAAAGAAGCCGGTAAGGAGACATCCCAATGGGAGTCTTAGAAGCAGTACGGTAGGCCGAAAGAGCATCATGCAATCTTAAAGACCAGTCTTTTCTATCAGGTCGAACCATTTTCTCAAGTATAGACTTAATCTCACGATTAGACGCCTCAACTTGACCACTAGTCTGAGGATGATAAGGAGTAGCTACTTTATGAGTCATAGAACACTTTCTAAGCAAAACCTCAAAAGATCGATGACAAAAATGACTACCTCCATCACCAATAAGAGCTTTAGGGGCACCATACCGACAAAAAATGCACTCTTTGAGAAACTTAACCACAACATTGTGGTCATTGGTCCTAGTTGCCTGCGCTTCCACCCATTTTGACCCATAATCAACAGCAACCAATATGTATACAAAGCCAAAAAACGGGGGAAAAGGACCCATGAAATCAATGTCCCACACATCAAATATCTCAACAATCAGAATAGGAGAAATGGGCATCATATCACGATGGGAAAGGGTACCCGTAGGTTGACAACACTAACAAGCAAGATAGAATTGGTGAGCATCTCTAAACAGAGTAGGCCAAAAGAACACATTTTGTAGCACTTTAGCAGCTGTCCTACGACCTCCAAAGTGACCACCACAAGCATAAGAGCGACAAAAGGTGAGAATACTATGGATTTCACTCTCGGGGACACATCTACGGACAACTTGGCCAGCGCAATGTTTGAAAACATAAGGATCTTCCCAATAGTAATGTCTTACCTGTGAGAAGAACCTATCTTTCTCTTGTTTGGACCAGTGGGGAGGAATCTTCCTAGTGGAAAGATAGTTCACAATGTGAGCAAACCAAGGGAAAGGGGCACGTGACACAGCAAATAGTTGCTCATCAAGAAAGTGGTCAGAAAATTCAACTGAGTTATCAGTATACTCAGTAAAGATTCTTGACAAGTGGTCGGAAACAGAATTTCAGATCCTTTCCTATCTTTTATTTCAATATCAAACTCTTGGAGCAACAAAATCCATTTAATGAGTCTTGGCTTAGTGTCATTCTTAGCCAATAAGTGTTTTAATATAGTATGATCAGTAAACACAATCACTTTCGAGCACAAAAGGTATGGACGAAATTTATCAAGTGCAAGTACAACAGCTAGCAACTCTTTCTCAGTAGTAGAATAATTCTTTTGAGCATCAGTGAGAGTTCTACTAGCATAGTACATGACATGAGGCATTCTATTCACCCTTTGACCCAAAACAGCACCAATAGCAAAGTTAGATTCATCACGCATGATCTCGAATGGCAAAGAAAAATTAGGGGGCTGCACAATAGGGGCTGACACTAACAAAGATCGAAGCTTTTCAAAAGCTTGCACACAAGACTCATCAATCACAAAAGGAGCATCTTTGGTAAGAAGATTAGTTAAATGGGCGAGCCACTTTACTAAAATCCTTAATAAATCTCCTATAGAAACCAGCATGACCAAGGAAAGATCTGACTTGCTTCACAGAAGAAGGCACAGACAAATTAGAAATCATATCAACCTTGGCTTTATCAACCTCAATCCCTTTTTCGGACACTTTATGTCCCAAAACAATCCCTTCTTGGACCATGAAATGACTCTTTTCCCAACTCAAAACAGGATTCACTTCTTCGCATCTTTTCAGCACAATTGATAGATTTACAAGACACACATCAAAAGAAGAACCAAAAATAGAGAAATCATCCATAAACACTTCCATGAAATTATCAATATAATAAAAAAATATGGCCATCATGGATCTCTGGAATGTGGAAGATGCATTACACAACCCAAAAGGCATCCTTCGATAGGCAAAGGTACCTGATGGGAAACTAAATGTGGTTTTCTCTTGTTCCTCAGGATAGACAGGCATTTGGTTGTAACCAAAATACCCATCTAGAAAGCGGTAAAAACTTTGTCCAGCTAACTTTTTCAAAATTTGATCAGTGAATGGGAGGGGAAAATGGTCCTTTCTTGTGGCAGAATTCAATTTCCTGTAATCAATGCACACCCTCCACCTCGTGGTCTGTTTAGTGGGAATTAGTTCACCTTCATTATTCTTAACCACAGTTATGCCAGATTTCTTAGGGGGTACTTGAATGGGACTAACCCATTGACTATGAGAAATAAGATAGATAATGACTGCATCTAAAAGCTTTCCTACTTCTCTCTGAACAACTTCTTTCATGTGGGGGTTCCCTCTACGTTGCTTTTGTATAATAGGTTTACCATCATCCTCCAACTAAATTCTGTGCATACAAATTGTAGGACCAATCCCTTTCAAATCAGCAACAGACCATCCAATAGCACCCTTATGATCAGAGAAAACATGAATCAATTCTTCCTCTTGCTCACAAGATAGAAGAGAAGATATAATAACAGGTAGGGTCTCTTTGGGGCCTAAAAACACATACTTGAGTGAATCAGGAAGAGGTTTCAACTCAAGTTTAGGTGGGGACACAACAGAAGGTGGCATAGGAGAACTACCCAAAGGGGGAAGGGGTTCATAAGTAGACACCCAGGAGGAAGACTCAAGTTGAGGAGTGGAGTCAAAAATAGAATTCATCTCACCTATCATACTTCCTAAGTCAAACAATCTCAAATCCTCATGGGAAAGACAGATTCCCAAGGGATCACTACTCAGAATAGCACAAACCTTCTTCAATCAGTTTATCAATCACATCAACAAAGAAGCATTCAGATTCATCTCCAAACATAAGTTGAACAGAAGCTTTGAAAATATTAAGCCTAACCCTCATGTTCATGACTGAGACATCTATCACTCCCGACTTACAGTTAATGGTAGCACTAGCTGTGGCTAGGAAGGGACGTCCTAAAATAAGAGGGATTTGCTTAGAAGCATGACTGGGGTACATGTCCAACATAACAAAATCAACAGGAAAGAATCCTTTATCAATTTGCACCAAGACATCATCTATACGCCCCCTAGGAGTCCTAACCGACCCATCAGCAAGCTGAAGGGTACAATTGAAATGTTGCAGTTTACCTAATCCCAACTCTAAGTAAACAGAATATGGTATCAAATTGACACTAAAACCCAAATCCAAAAGCGCCCTTTCAATTTTGTGATTGCCAATAAAACTTGAAATGGTAGGGACACCAGGATCCTTGAACATAGGTGGAGGTATCACATTTCATAATCGAACTCACTTGTTCACTAAGAAGAACCTTTTTAGACTTATCATATTTAGATTTTCTTTTAAAAGTGCACATGTCTTTAAAGAACTTACCATAAATAGGGATTTGTCTAATCGCTTCCAAGAGGGGAAGATTGACCTTAACTTGCTTAAAGGTCTCTAGGATGCCATCTCTTTGTTTGTCTCTCTTGGAAGGGAACGATGCATCCAAAGCTTGAGGGTGAGGAACCCTTGGCTTATATGTCATAGTGGGGTCCAAAACAACATGAGAAGGGGATTGTTCAGTTTCCTTTTCAGATTCAAGGTCACTCTCCATGGTCTTAAGTCCTTCCTCTTTATCATGTTCCTTCTCACTTGCCTTGTTATTTACTTCTTTACCACTCCTAAGAACCATTATAGCTTTCAATTGTTCAAATTGTTGGCCTTTAGGATTCTGCATGGGGTGACTTGGAAGTTTTCCTTCTTCTCTTTTTCCTACAGCAATGGCTAGTTACCCAAGTTGGGTTTCTAACTTAGCTATGGATTGTGACTGGGAGTCAACAATATGCATTTTAGACTCAATGCCTTCGACTTTAGAATCAACATTTTGCACAATAGAAGTCAAGGTACCAAGGGGATAAATTACCTTGTCAATTTTAGAGCTCCTAGATGGAGCTGGATGGGAAGAAGGAGGAGCATATCTCTGGTGTTGAAAACCATGAGGGGTAGGTCTATTAGACTGGGACTGAGGATTCTCAATATCTTGAGACCTCGATAAAAATTAGGATGATTCCTCAAACCATGATTATAGGTATTAGAATAAGGATTGTTGGAAGGAGGAAATCCTTGGGCAGCATTCACTTGTTCAGACACACTGTCAGACTTACTAATACACAGACAATCAACAGAAGCATGCATGGGACTAGCACAAATCGAATACGCATCTTGCATATTAAGGGCATTAGACACTTTATTCATACACAACAATTGATCAAATTTGTTAGCTAAAGCATCAACTTTACTAGAAAGGTCAATCGAATGTGAAACCTCGTATATCCCCCCTTTACTTCCTAATTGCCTGGGCAAATAAGAAGGTGAGGAAGTAGCATGCAAGTGTGAATTTTCACTCAAATGTTCAAATAATTCCCAAGCTTCTTCAGGAGTTTTGTACAAAAAACTACCACCATATGATGCATCAACCATCTGCCTATTATGCTCATCTAAGCCAAAGTAAAAACCCTGGGCAAGTTGCCACATAGGTATCTCATGATGAGGACAACATCGCAACAAGTCTTTAAACCTTTCCCAACTTTCATGCAATTGTTCATTTTTATATGTGAGAAGGTAGTTATAGCATGTCTTAAGGCAGTCAATTTACCAATGGAGAAAAACTTTTTCAAGAATTACTTTTGCAATTGATCCCAAGTGGTGATATTTATCTTAGTGTCCAACCAAGCTTTAGCTTTATCTTTTAAAGAAGAAGGAAAAAGCCACAAGTGAAGAGCATCATCAGAGACATTAATCAAGAAAACAGCAGAACAAATATCTAAGAGCGTATCAACGTACTTGAAAGGATTTTCAAATTCTAGCCCATAAAATGACAGTAACATTTGGAGAAGAGAATGTTTAATCTCAAATGGCACCGTAACAGTGGACATACGTGTTCTTGTAGGTGAGTCATATGTGGCACGAGTGAAATACTCCTTAAGTTGCTTAGGTGGTGGGGCTTGTTTTTCAGCCATCTTTTTCTTAGATTCCTTTTTCTTAGCTCTTATCTTACAAAGATAACGTTCAATTTCAAGATTATATGGTTCAAGATCTAAGCACAAAGAACATCAACCATGCATATACCCACAAGCATTCAAGAGATAAGAATGAAATCACTAAACAAGATAAAAAGAAAAGAGAAGAGAGATACAAGAGAGAAAAGAAAAAAAATAAAAAATATAATAAAAAAAAAACTAAACTAAACTAATAAATGAAAGATCTAAGGGAAGGGGGAAAACTAAAAATAAATAAAGCAAAATAAAATAACAAAAAAAGGGATGGGGAAAATAAAAAGGAAAAAAAATGAAATAAAAGGGAGGGGGAATTTGTTAGATTGGATACAATAAATAAAATAAGAAAAATGAAAGAGTTAGATTAGATTAGGTTAGGTTAGAATGGATAGGGAAAATAGTTAGATTAGAAGGGAGAGGAAATAACAAAAACAAAATGGTTAGATTAGGAGGGATTGGGGAATGAAATAATAAAAATAAAGGGCAAGGGAATGGAGAATAAATAAATAAAATTGTTAGATTACTGGGATAAAGGGAGGAAAAAAAATAAAATAAAAAGAAGAAAAAAATTCAAAAATCACTATTTGTTCCCTGACAACGGCGCCAAAAACTTGATGTGGATTTTATATTCTAGTTTTAAAATCCTTTTTACTTGCAAGTGTACAAGGTTAATTGTAGACAAGCGAGTATAAAGGTGTCGGTTCCACGAAGAACAATAGCAATTTTAAATTTATCCTTTCTGATTATAAAGAATAATTCAATTTACGAGTTCAATTATCAAAATGAATTAAGGAGCAAAATAAGAATAAAAAAGTCAAGAGATTGGAGAGAAATCAATAGGAGAAAGATCTAGGACTTTGGATTTCACCTTTGATGCCAATATTGATTTACTAATTCAAATGGGGATTCAATTTGCCGCTTGTCCAACCCAAGCTACAACCATTGAGCCATAAATGTAAGACCCGCGTTTTTGTGTTTTCTGTTAAGCTAACTGTATTACCTTCTTACGTTATAAAATCATATTTTTAGTAACTGTATGAGTTAAATTATTATCGATGTGCTTATGGGAGCTATAATTTTATAAAAAGGGATTATTATTGCTATTATTGATTTTAAAGTTCATTCATGCTATTTGTGCCTTTAAATTACATGAATAGTTTAATTTAGTCGTTATTCGATTTATTTAGTTGTTTCCTGAAAACGATTAGGTTGTCAATTCTAAAAGTCGTTCGATGTTTAATAAATCGAATCTATACGAATAGTCGATAGAAGGTCGTATTAACGACTGGGTTAAAATAAGAGATCGCGTTTGGACTAGCGATTTTAGTTGATTGAGTTTTAAACAAAAAAAAAAGAGAAAAAGGATCAAAAGAGGGGGGGGAAGCCCCTTTCTTCTTCAGCAGCAATAACATGAAGGGGAGGGGGTTTTCTCAAACTCTTCATGGCACCACCACCATCTCCCGCATCTCCCCACCTTACACATGCCATACTCGCCGGTTTCAAGCCCCAATCCGCCTCTCCTGGCTGCCGGCGACCAACTTGTGCCTAGGCTGAGCGAAAATCGACCATGGTTGGGCCGATTCTGGCACAAAGACGGTCGGACACTCGGCCGAAATTATGCATGTGCGATGAGCTTCGAACTCCTCTAATCCTTTAAGTTGAATCCCCACCTTGAATCCTCCTTAACCGTGCCTAAATTTCTCAAAAACCACAAGTTAGGGTATTTGGGTTTGGGCTAGGTTGAGTCACGAGTGAAGAGTAGAGGACTGTCTGACTGTTGATGTTCGATTTTTGGCCTCAATTCAAGCTAAATCGCGTGTCTCTGGCGTGGAATCGAGGTGGGTGTTCCTCGCCTCCTGAATTAGTATTAATTTCAAAATGTTTTAACCTAAACGATGATTTATGTCAGCTTAGGTTTAGTTAATTTTGTGGATTATGTAATGAGAAGCTATGCATGTTTAGAATTGATTCGGACATGTTGAGTTTATTTATGCCTCAATCGTTAATTGGAATTGAACTTTATGTGTTTAGCATCGATTCAAGTTAATTAGTTTATGCATGAAAAAGAATTAAAAACGAAGTTAGTTTAGCATGTTTAGCATCGATTCAAGTAAATGAGTTAATGGGTAAAAAAGAGTTAAAATCGAAGTTATATTAACGTGCTTAGCTTCGATTCAAGTTAATTAGCTAATATATGAAAGAGAATTAAAATCGAAGCCCTTTTAACATGTTTAGCTTCCATTCGAGTTAATTAACCAATGTATGCAAACAAACTAATTTCGAAGTTAATGAAATATGTTTAGCTTTCATTCGAACACTCTTTAGTACATTCATGCTTAGGAAATTTACTTCGAAATGCATCATATATGTTTAGAATCGTTATCCGTATGCTTAGCTAAATCATGTTCGTTCAATGACTTCGAAATGGACTGTAAATACCTAGAATTGATATATGTATGCTTAGTTGGTTCACGTTCGTTTAATCACTTCGAAGTAAACTTTAAATGCTTAGAATCGTTATATATATGTTTAGTTAAATCATGATCGTTTAATAATTTTGATATGATAAACGAAGGCGTAGAATCGTATTATGCCTAAATGACCAAGTAAGCCTAAATAAGTGAATTGTTTTGCGCTTAAATAGAGATTCGATTAATGTTAAGCTTAAATAGTATAAATAAGCATGCTTAGTAAAACGCTTGAATCGTATTATGTCTAAATGACCATATTAGCCTAAGTAATGAACCGTTTTATGCTTAAATGGAGATCTAGCTCATACTAAGTTGATTGACATAACTAGGCCGACTTGTAACCATAATGTGGTAGACGAACACTGCGAGAACGTAAATGATGTAACAGGCTAAATGTAACATGAAGCCAACTCCTGTCTGTTTAGCGTGCTTAGCTTTAGAATGGCCTGTTTAACTAACCTACATGAATGCAAATCACATGCCATGCTTCTTAATAAGTTTAGTCCGTATCAATGCTTACATGTATACATATATATGTGCTTGGATATGATCGTTGGTTGCAGCGCTCGACTAACTGTTAGTTAATTGATCGGTAAAGTTCAGCATTGGTAAGTTTATGTATTCCCTTTCAGTATATCATCATGATTAGGATGCTAGATTGTGAAATTGACACCGAGATGGTAGTTTGATGGTTTGAGGGAGAACTATAAGTGGTTCGAGGTTTTTGTGGTACGGTGCTTGTGAGGAAGGAGTTCGGGTTGTGAATTGACAGCAATCGTGTAGATTACGAGGCCATGTGTGGCTCATTGTGTTGAATTGATTATGAAGTGCTTAAATGTGATGCATGTGAACACCCTTACTAATGTGATATATGTGATATATGTGCTTAAATGCTCAAATTGCATCACATGCATAAGGGTGAGTTTTTCAAAGAAAGATTTCGTGTTTTGAAATGATAGTAGCCATAACTATTAGTGCATGATGGACTATTTTAATTAAATGAAAACAGTTTTGGGAGTGAACTCGCTTGAACGGGGGAATCCCTAAAGAGTTTTACAAAGCGTGAGTTGCACGATAAAGGATTTTGCTGTGAGAGGCAGCAAACTTATTAGTCGTTAAGACCAGTTTAAATGGCTAAGATAAGTGCATAGGGGCAATAGATAGGGAGTGAACCTGCTTGAACGGGGGAATCCCTTTAGCCTAGGGAGTAGTCCCTAGAGACCCTGACGAGGGTTAAGGTCCAAAAGCTAGTTGCCATCCCGAGAGTAAGAGCTTAGGGGATTGAGTGTAGATCTCTCCCAACCAACACTTTATGATCGTATGCCCAGAGTAGTTTCTTATCAAATGAGAAAAGCAGTAGGCGTTTCGCCTTTTTAAGTATTTCAGAAAGAAAGTTTTTAAGGGTCATTATGAGACCAAGATGAAAGAGATTCTTTCAAAAGATATATGAGCCTCAAGAGGCTAAGAGAAGAGTTTTTATGAGCCTCAAGAGGCTAAATGAAGTGTTTTCAAAGAAAAGAAAGAAAGTTTACTATGCATGACTGTGCATATCATATGAATGAGATCTACGTAAAGTATCAAAAGTGTTATGTGCATGTTCTAAGTATAACTTGTGAATGAGATGCTAAGTAAGATACGTTTACGAAAAGAAAGTCTTATGAGCATATTTCATGCATACTCTATGAATGAGATTTGGTTGAGACTTGAAATGTCTATGTCTTATGCACCTCATATGAATGAAGTACCAAGAAAAGTGTGATTCTAAAAAGAAATAATCTTATGTGCACATCATGTGAATAGGGTTTCATGCATAGTTCGAATAGAACGCTAAGAAATTATATTTATCCGAAAGAAAGTTATGTGTTTTGCCTCGTTGCTTGCTTAAGTGTTTGACTGCCTGTTAGTAAAGAAGTTTGGTAATTTAGAGACCTAAAAATGTGTTTTGAGTGCTAAAAGTCAAGTTCATGATTAGTAATGTTTCCATAGGAATTTTATGAATGCCTAATATGATATTAAAGTATGAATATGTGATATGTGACTAGTAAAGATATTATTGCCTGCAACAGTTTTGGTTTTAAGGGGGTTGGGGACACTCACTGAGCGTGTGGTTGCTCATCCCACTGCTTTTTCCCCTTTTCCCTAGGTTTTCTTTATAACAGGAAGATGTTGAGTTAGCTATGTCAAGATGGAACCTGTTCTTGCTTGCCAGGTGTCGTTTAGATCCATTTGAAGGGATCTTACGTGGTTAATGAAGTCAAGTCATGTGTTCTTAGTTTGAAATGATTGTAAACAAGTATTCTAAGTTCATGTAATGCATATTATTTATAAGTCGCTCTGTATGGCCATATGAGCCAACCATCCAGTTGCTAGATGTCTTTTTGGTCAAAGTTAGTTATGTGTTTATGGATGTAAACCCCATACTCCGGTTGTGTGAACCGTTGAGTTGTATCTTTTACTTTTTCTGTATTAATGAACTATTCTGTTTGCTGTACTCCGAGCAAGTGGCTCGTCGAGTTATGAACTCCGGCGTGCGGCCGTTGAGCTATGTTTTATATGTTTACGCTTCCGTTGATTTATAGGGACTTATTGTAAGGCGTTTAGCCTGGAAACGGTCCGTTTTCAAGGGAAACTCTATCCGTTTCATCCCAAAATTTAAGTAAGAAGTTAGGAAAACGTAACGTTTCCGGCCCTAGGGGCGGGGGGTGTTACATTAAATTTAAAAGATGATTATAATTATAAAGTGAGATGATTTATCTAGTGGTTTAGCATGAACTATTCTTTTTAGACATAACTCATCTAATTTCTAACATAAATTATTCAATTTAAACAATTATAATTTTAAGCCCAAATTGCATAATCATCGTATTAGCTTACAAGGTCTAATATTCATTTGAGATAGCAAATTAAACTAGTGTCATCAACATGATTCAACATTAGTATTAAGATGCGTCGGTAGATGAAGATCAAATATAAACTCATGATTAAAGAGACAAAGATAACCCCATAAGAAATTAGCAAAAGAATATTATTACCAAGGATCCATCCTAATCCTATAAATGAGTAGTTTAGTTGGCCATAGTTAGCAAAAACACCATTGGAATCAGTACATTTCACTTCCTATGTCCAAACTTTATATTCAATGACACAAAATTATGAAACTTAGTGTAAACTCTCAAATTTGACTCACAAATGAGATGAGAAGATAAGAGAAAAATAGCTAACAAAACTTCTTTTCTTCTTAACCCCTCAACCCAAATGATCTCGTCTTACAAAGAATCTCTCTAAAAAAAATTAAAAGATGAAAGGACAAGAAGATGCTTCAGTGAGTGGATGGAAGAATGAGAATGAGCGTATGAGTGTGAGGATGAATGTGTGGATTCCTCAACCTTGATCCCTTTTTATAGTAGAAATCCAACCCCTTTGGATACCCCAAAATTAAGGAGAATCAATTCCAATTAACTTTGGGATGTTACATGCATGGACATGGCTAGTCATAAGTATAGAATTAATCTTGATTAATGGCATTTAACTAGGTTAAGAATAAGTCATGTGGGAAAAATGAAGCACTTAAGAGTAGGACTATTGTTGCTGGGAAGGCGGGCTGGGTGGTTGTGACCGTTGGGCCGCGAGAATTGGAGAGAAGGCTGGCTAACTGGGATCGCGGGCAGGCCCAACTGGGCAAAGGAGAAAGAGAGTGAGAGAAGGAGAAAATGAAAGGGAAGGCAAGCTAGAGTCGTTGGCCCATCAGAACAGGCCCAAACGGAGGCTGTCTATGGAGAGATGAGGCGGGCTGGGCGGAAGCTGGGCTGAAGCTGGCGTTTGGGCCAAGTCGCATAGCAGGCTAGGCCACGATGTGAAAGAGAAGTGAGGGAAGAGAGATGAGGGGTGGAATGAGAGGTGATGGGCCATGATCTGGGCCACATGCACATGTGGGCTAGCTTCTATCTTCTTTTTTTTTCCTCTTTTTTTTCTTGTTTCTTTTCTTTGGGCTTGACTTAAGGCTTTGCACTCGTGGGAGATCCGAGTCCAAATTCTTCTATTTCATTTTTACTTGAAAATTTCATAAAATATGCATTATTTACTCATAGAAATATGTTTCAAAGCCTCAAAAGTAGGTAAAATGAAGGAGAAAATTAAATATAAAATCTGAAATATCACTGGCCAGCAACTTCGCCGCCATGCCCACCGTCGCCCGCATCTCTGACCTTGACCCCGCTGCCTCTTCTCTCGCTTGATCCATCTCTCTATGCTTGAGTTCAAGCTATCATGGCGTGCTGGACAAACCAAGCGACCACCGGTGTGGCGCAGCCGTCGCCGGGCCCTTCTCTCTATTTCTCGGTCTCTCTCTCGTCCTCTCTTTCTCTCTCTTTCCGCAGAGCTTGTGGGAGGAACCCCCCCAATGTGATTTTGGCGCGAGAATGCGAGCCTCGGCGCCCTCTTTGTTTGTTGGGTTGCTTTGGTATATTACTCAATCAACTAAAATCATTTGTCACATCTCAAACCTCTTATTCTAAACCCAATTGTTAATACAATCGTTCGTCGATTATTGGTTCCCATATATATCATGGTTCGATTTATTAATCAACGAAACGAATTCAAAGGTTGACCATCTAATCGTACTACGGTTCCTACCCGATTTAGCATCGTTAATAATCCTTATTAATGCCTACCAAAAATCATCGAAGATCTTCAAAACTAAAATTAATAATATTAATAGAGCCAAAAATAATCTTTTTAATAAAACTATCGTTCACATAAGCACATCAACAACAATTTCCCCCGCACAGTTAATAAAAATACGAATTTTGTAATGTAAAAAGGCAATACACTCAACATGACGAAAAAAAAAGAATGCGGGTGTTACAAAGTCTACAAGTATATATGTATGTATCTATATATATATATATCTATACATA
>JACYFF010031954.1:71572065-71587050 GCA_017589665.1 Selenicereus undatus | reverse complement strand
AAGCCATAAATATCACTTGAACAAGAAGGTTGCAAACCCAAGATGAAACCCTAACCCTAACTTAATCCAAAACCAACTCCACCATAAACCCTCAACAAAGTGATTCTTAATACCACAAAAACAGCATAATCCATCATTAGAACAACCAAAATAAGGAACAAAAACCAACAAGATCAAATATCAAAAACAAAAATCAGCATAGAGGTGAAAGAACACTCACTTTGTACTAGCAAAAGAGGTTAAAAAAGATCCGTGATGCTAGAGGGAGTAAGAGGGGTGGTTGGGGGTGGTGTGTGGTGGTTGTTTGGTGGCTGAGATGGTGGTGATGTTGCTGAGGATGCTACTGCCGTGAGCTAGAGAGAAGGAGGAGAGAAATAGGAGAGAGAAAGTCTCTTGAAATTGCTTGGTGAAGAATGAATTAAAATGAAAAATTTGGCCTTTTATATCCAAATTACTTGGCTGAAAATTTAAGAAGAAAAGTCAATAATGTCATGCTTGGATTAAGGCTTAATTAAGAGGGTTTAGGTAAAGAAATAAGGATCAAGTCTTGCTGCATCGAAATCGGCTTTAAACGGGCTCGGGTTTAGCGTAAAACTGAAATCGAGTGCATTTACAAAATATATTTTTTTTTTCTAAACAAAATTGAGATAAATGGTTGTGATGCCATGAAAAAGAATTTTAAACATTAAATTCTGAAAGATCAAGGCCTAACTCAATTTTCAAAATTGACGAGAAGAAATCCCTGAATTGCAAAGTAAGGGCCCCGTTAGAAATATCCAAATGAGAATAACAAAAAGATGGGAATATAAAAAGAAATGATGTGAATGAAATGAACTCAATCACATGGATTAATGACACGAAATTAATAAATAGAATTTAGGGTCGGACTATTACAGTCTTCCCCCCTTAAAAGGGTTTCGTCCTCGAAACTAAACTAGGGAACTTCCCCAAATCATGCTAGATTACCTCAAATAAATGTGGGTATTTGGCTTTCATTGCCCCCTCGGTCTCCCAAGTAGCTTCTTGGGAGGTATGGTTCGTCCAGAGTACTTTAACCAATGTTATCTGTTTGTTGTGCAGCTGTTTGATCCTGCGATCTAGTATTTGAACGGGATGCTCTTCATGGACTAGATCTTCAATGATATCGATAGGTTCAGACACAATGGTATGATTTGGATCTGGAATATATTTTTGAAGCTGATAGATATGAAACACGTTATGAACGTGCTTAAGTTCGGCAGGCAACTCTAGGCGATAAGCGACAGGATTCAACCTCTCAACGATTTCATAAGGTCCAATGTATCTTGGACTCAATTTGCCACGTACTCCGAACCTCGTCACACCTTTAGTTGGTGAAACTTTTAGAAAAAATTTATCACCGACATAAAATTCTAGAGGCCTTCTTCTTTTGTCTGCATAACTTTTCTGTCGACTTTGGGCAACCTTAATATGCTCCTGAATCTTTCTGATTGTCTCAGTAGTCTCTTGGATCATTTGAGGACCTATAATCAGTGCCTCATCCAAATCACTACAGCACAACGGGGTTCTACATTTTCTCCCGTACAGAGCCTCAAATGGGGCCATTTTTATGGTGGATTGATAGCTGTTGTTATAAGAGAATTCTACCAAAGGTAAATCATCTTCTCATTTCCCTTGGAACTCCAATTCACAAGCTCTCATCATGTCCTCCAAAATTTGGTTAACCCTTTCAGTTTTTCGATCAATCTCGGGTGATAGGAGCTGCTGAAGTTTAGTTTGGTTCTAAAGGCCTTTTAAAGTTCTTTCTAGAAGCGCGCTGGAATCGTTGATCCCTATCCGAGACTATGTCGAGAGGAATCCCATGTAAACGGACTATCTCCATTACATACAGTTGGGCTAGTCTTTCTATTCCCCAAGTATCCTTAATTGGCAGGAAATGAGCCGACTTCGTGAGTCGATCAACTATGACCCAGATAGCATTCTTCTTCGAGGCAGAAAGGGGGTAAACCCATAACAAAATCCATTGAGATTGAATCCCACTTCCAAGTGGGAATTTCTAAGGGTCGTAATTCACCCACAGGGCGTTGATGTTCTGCTTTAACTTTCTGGCAGATTAAACACTTGTTCACATATTCTGCAACATCTTTCTTCATGTTATTCCACCAAAAATATTGTCTCAGATCTCTGTACATTTTTGTACGTCCTAGATGCACTGAATAACGAGTATTATGAGCTTCTTCCAAAATTTGCTTTCTTACCTCCCCATTTTTGGGCACACATAGGCAATTCTGGAACCGCAAAGTCCCATCCTCATGTACTACAAACCCCGAGAACTTCCCTTTTTCTAAATTTTGCTTTATACTTTGGAGTTTAGGATCACTTTCTTGATTCAGTCGGATTTCTTCCACTAGGGAAGACTGAACAATAAGTGCTGATAGTTGAGCATTCGTTTGCCCATGAGATACTAATTGAATCCCAAAGTCCTCCAATTCTCTCAAGAGGTTTAATTGAGTAATCATTACAGTGTTTGAGCTATTTTGCGACTTCCTACTCAGGGCATCCGCCACCACATTTGCTTTCCCCAAATGATATTGAATCTGCAGATCATAGTCTTTAAGCAACTTAAGCCAACACCGTTGCCTCAAATTGAGCTCCTTTTGGGTGAAAATATACTTTAAACTTTGATGATCAGTATAGATCTTGCATGGGGCCCCATATAAATAATGCCTCCAAATTTTTAAAGCAAAGACCACAGCTGCTAACTCCAGGTCATAGGTAGGGTAGTTTTTCTCATATGGCTTGAGTTGTAGAGAGGCATAAGCTACCACTTTGTCCTCCTGCATCAACACGCACCCTAGGCCGTTCTTCGAAGCATCACTGTAAACAGTATACTCCTTTCCTTCGGTTGGTAATGTTAGAATCGGGGTGGTTGTCAGTCGCTGCCTTAACTCTTGGAAGGCTTTCTCATACCTTTCAGTCCACCCGAACTTATTCACCTTCTTTACGAGAATGGTCAGTGATGAAGCTATTTTCGAAAAGTCCTTGACGAACCTTCGGTAGTAACCGGCTAAACCCAAAAAGCTTCTAATCTCAGTGACAATGGTAGGCCTTGGCCATTCGGTGATTGCTTTCACCTTCTGGGGGTCAACCTTAATTCCTTCTTTCATGACCACATGCCCCAAAAATACCACTTCCTCCAGCCAAAATTCACATTTCTTTAATTTGCCATAAAGTTGATGCTTCCTCAAGGTTTGCAATATCGTTCGCAAATGGTCAGCATGCCCCTCCTTATCCTTATAATAGATAAGGATGTCATCTATGAACACCACTACAAACTTGTCCAAATAAGGTCTGAAAACCCTATTCATAAGGTCCATGAAGGCTGCATGAGCATTAGTGAGACCAAAAGGCATCATTGTGAACTCATAGTGACCATACCTGGTTCTAAATGTTGTCTTAGGAATGTCATCAGATTTAATCCTAAGTTGATGGTACCCTGACCTCAAATCAATCTTAGAGAACACTCCTGCCCCTTGTAATTGATCAAACAAATCATCTATTCGTGGCAGAGGGTACTTGTTCTTGATGGTAATCTTGTTCAACTCCCTATAATCAATACATGGCCTCAAGGTTCCGTCCTTCTTCTTGACAAACAACACTGGAGCACCCCATGGTGACACACTTGGCCTAATAAAGCCCTTTTGTAACAGTTCATCTAGTTGAAGTTTTAATTCCTTAAGCTCGGTTGGGGTCATACGATATGGGGCTTTAGAAATGGGTTGGGCTCTAGGAATTAACTCGATCCCAAAATCAATTTCCCTCTGCGGGGGTAGTTCTGGTAATTCTTTTGGGAAAACATCTTCAAATTCACAAACCACAGGTATATTCTCTACTTCCTCTTCTTTTGTTGGGGTGCTGACAGCATAACACCAATATCCAATATATCCTTGAGGTAGCAGCTTACTCGCTTTCATAGCAGAAATCAAAGGACAAGGGTTTGCCTCTCTCTGCCCATAAAAACACACTTTTCTCCCTTTTTCATCTTTCAGGATAACCTTAAGATCTTCACAATCGATTTGGGCTCCATAAGAATGCAACCAATTCATCCCCAAAATGATATCAAGATCAGACAAGTCAAATTGAACCAAATCCACAGGGAAGGTGGTTTCACCAATGGTGATGGGGACAAGTTGATAAGAGAGGGGGCACTCAATCATAGAATTATTAGGCAGCTTGATTCTATAATTGGTTGCCATCCTTCTGTTATCAAGGCCTAATTGTTTAGCAGATCGGGTAGATATAAACGAATGAGTGGTACCCGAATCAAATAATACGCAAAATGGCTTTGAATTTAAAAAGAGAGTTCCAGTGACTACCGTACCAAATTTTGTTCATCACAAATGCCCTTCCTGCAACTGCAGGCCTTGAAGGTGGAGGTCCTTAGCGGAGCGGGGCCAAGGGTTTCGCTGCGCCCTTATCTACAGCTTTTAATCGTCGGGGGCATGCATCGATAAGATGTTCAGGACAACCACACCACATGCATTTGTTAGTGCCAACGCGGCATTTAGGAGTGGTATGATTTGTTCTTCCACGCTTCGCACAAGGTGCTGTTGAGCCTGCAGGATAGCTCTTGGAGGGAATAGGAGTAGGCTTCTTCTAGTTCTGCTGGTTCTGGTTCATACTCTCACTTGGAGTCCCCCGCTCAAACCCCTTTCTCTTATGGTTGATTGGATTCAGTGTCCTCAACTCCGTCTTCACTCTTTCCACTTTAGGTGCTCGCTCATATAGTTCTTTATAAGTTAGCATTGGTTGTCCAGCTAACTGATTTCGAATATAGAAGGCCAAACCTTCCTCAAACCTTCTCATCTTTAACCTTTCAGATGACACAAATTCAGGGACAAACCTAGATAGTTCGGTGAACTTACTAGCATACTGCATCACCGACATGCTACCGCTCATTTTTAACTCCATAAATTCTTTCTCCTTTTTCCTTTGCACTACAGCTGGGTAAAATTTTGCCCTTAACTCTGCTAAGAATTTATTCCAGGTAAATTCAGGCCCTTTGACCTTATCCTTCACTGTATTCCACCAAATGTCAGCTTCACCTGACAAATAATATGTCCCAATGTTCATTTTCTTTTCCTCTGGTACCTAAACTACGGTAAAAATTTTCTCCATTCCCCTTATCCATTCCTCCAATACCACTGGATCATAAGATCCATTGTAAATTGTAGGGTTTCTCCGTGCTACCCTATCTGCCAATTTATCCTCCTTAGGAGGGGTTTCAATAGGTACCTGAGGAATCCGCTTCATGAATTCGACAACCATGGTTGGCCAGTAACTCGGGTTTCCTAAGTTGCTAACTAAATCAGAGAGCGATGGCGGCACGTCACCATGTGGTGGTCCGTGACATGAGGCTTGATCCCCGGAACCCTGGCCTTGCTCTGAATTATCCTCCACATGCACCTCAATGTCGTTTTGAGATATTCTGATCAGACATTAAATAAAACAATTCAGACATTGGGACCCCAATAAATATATAAGAGATGGCTCATAGAATATTTCATAACTTAAGGCATCCTCATTTCATTTCATAACTACTTACTTATATACATAGTTGTTGATTTATATACTAACAACAAAGGCATACAACACCTAACGGAGTAGGCAAGCCTAAAACTGACTCCTAAACACTAAACACTAAATAGCTCCTAAACACTAGATCCGTCACGTGACCAAAAAGGGTTGCGGATCATGTCGCCATGGTCAGATAGGATTGGACTAAGTATATACAATGTTAGATGTCACACAAAACATAACCATCCAATCACACCATACCATATCTACATACAGGGCTAAAAATTTAAAAAAAAAACCACCACGCCGATCCTTAAAGCCACCTAATGATCCCTAGATGGATCGTAATCTGGGTCTGACTCGTCATCAGGTTCTTCACCTGAATCAAAACTGCTCGTGGATGCCTCTGACTCGGCATCACCAACCTCTGGTTGAACTTGGGGTTCATGTTCGTCCTCTACCATCAACTCCTCCTCCTCTTGCTCCCCTGGCTGCTCTATCCCAATCTCCTCATTGCCTTGATCCTCCTCGGGATCATCCTCCTCGGGATCATCCTCCTCCTCCTGGTGGTCCTCACTAGAACTGATCACCACTAGGTCCAGGGTATCAGGGATGCTTATCACCTCGTGGGCTCCCCAAGAATTTCAGGCATCAGTGAGGTGCCTAGTACGGGTGGGATAGGTGGCTCCTGTGCTGGCGCTAGGGCTACTGATGGAGGATGGACTTGATGGAGGGGAAAAACGTGCTAAAGGGTTTCCATGGTAAGTCCCCTCAGTTCAAACTCCTCTCTCAATAACAACTCTATAGTGAGAGTCATCCAAGCCCCCCCCCGGGCCTGAAACCTAGGCCCGTCTACGCCTAGGTTCCCTTTTGTCATAAAGTCATTATAATGATGCCTGAATTCCACCCACGGGCCAACCGGGGGTAGTGACCACAACAATCTCCGCACACGGAACGCAATACTGTGAAACTCGGAATACGGGTCCTATACGTGTGCCTCCATACTAATATGGAGCAACGCAATGTGTGCTATCATTGATCCACCCGGCAATAGGTACACACCATAGGGATCCATCTAACAAAGAAAACACATATATGAGGCACAGGCAAACATAACCATAGCCATCCATAAATAAGGAACATGCATATAGAAGGAACTTGCATTCTCCTAATATCACCCTAGCAATATACGACAGCCTCTCCTAGCCACTACTCTCGCCCTATTGTTTATGGCTCTACCTTCCTCAAGAAAATTTAAACCAGGCTCTAATACCAAATCTGTAATGCCCCAATAATACATAAATCATAGCTGAACATCAAGAACTCCATAGATGGGCGTTACCGCCGTTCGCAAGGACAAGGCTTCTCTAAAATATGAAAGTTTAACCATAGAATCAAAGTATAACCTTAGAGGGCATTCACGAGCATTCGAAACATTTAACAACACACGGGAATGATTCTAACTTCCCAGGGTTACATCATACGTAACTCAGCTTAAGCTTACAATTATAACATTAAAATACATATTGCAGTTCATATATACAGCTAGGACACCAAAATGCACCACAAAAAGGCATGAAAACATCTTAGCACTTCTATCCGCCAATCATAGGAACGGTCTTGATTTATTTATCACCTTCAGCCTCCCTGCCCACCTGAGAGCGGTTTACTGAGCATTTTCCTAAAACAAAGCATAAAAGCATTTCGAACTATGAGCCAAAGCTCACTACATGCATCCCTGTACTGATAAAGATTCAATGGGGAAAGAAATTATGAGGGCCTGCTTTGCAATTCATTTTGATTTTAAAACAGGGAATGGGATGTATATAAAACTAAATTGCCAATTATTATCTGTTATTGCACCCCTTAGTAACTGTTACGATCTATGTATAGGTGTACACCTACCCAGCTGACCGGAAGACCTGACCTGAAGCCGCGCGGGTAACTGAAGGGCAATGCCCTGTAACTGATAACTGATGGGGTCACTAATTATGTTAAATCACTGGTTCAATTGATTCATTAATATACTTACCAAAACATTATAATTTCAATAAATACGTGCTGATTTCTAAAGATACAGTCAATGAACGTACCTTGGGTCTTTAAAAGTTAGTTCACATATTAAATAGATGTACTAAAATGGAGAGGATGAGAGCTTAGGCCTTGATGTTGTTCAAAATCATTACAGGCATAAAATTAGTACAATGGTTACCCTTAAATAGAAAAGGCTTATAAAGAATTTATGTGAACCAGTTAATAGCTTAAATAGATAAAGTTAAATAAAGTACAGAAATGATAAGTTAATGGCACGATAGCAAGTTTAGAGGGTAGCGTTTATAACGAGGGTACAGAATGAATAATCCACAACTTATACTCCCGACCTCCAACTGAGACGTAAGACAACAATATAAACAGCTTAGGAAGTTCTCTAAAACTTTCCTGAAGGGCACATAACCAGATTCCTATGACAGGTTTCATAAAATGGGGTTAGAACAACATGTTAGGTTTTGGTGCTAAAAACAACCATTCTGTCCATTCTGCCCAGGTTCAGCAAAATAGCCATAACTTCCTCCATAGACCTCAGATAAAGGAAATTCAAGATTCATTTTAAAGCTAACATCCAGACCTATCTCCCACCAAAAATTAGAGTTTTTGGCCTGGCCGATCATTACTATGTTTGTTCCAAAGTTCATCCTGTTTCACTAAAAATTCCAGCCTCACTGATTTAGGTTGTTCTCTCACTTTTCACACCAAACCTCAACTTAAACTCTTTCTTAAGAGCATGTAAGCACACTATGGTACATCCCAGCATCATACAAGATCACCACACTCAAATTCACTTCATATATATATCCAACAAGGCTTACTTTCTAGGCATATAAACACATACCTCAAGTTTAACACAAATTTCGTCCAAACCATGCATTCATAGATAAAACCCTAACTTTGGATCAACTTGAACCCCATCTCATCTTTCCAACACATCATAAAAACCATAATAAACTTCAGTACATTAAAACATAAGTAAAACATGGAGAAAACAAGCCATAAATATCACTTGAACAAGAAGGTTGCAAACCCAAGATGAAACCCTAACCCTAACTTAATCCAAAACCAACTCCACCATAAACCCTCAACAAAGTGATTCTTAATACCACAAAAACAGCATAATCCATCATTAGAACAACCAAAATAAGGAACAAAAACCAACAAGATCAAATATCAAAAACAAAAATCAGCATAGAGGTGAAAGAACACTCACTTTGTACTAGCAAAAGAGGTTAAAAAAGATCCGTGATGCTAGAGGGAGTAAGAGGGGTGGTTGGGGGTGGTGTGTGGTGGTTGTTTGGTGGCTGAGATGGTGGTGATGTTGCTGAGGATGCTACTGCCGTGAGCTAGAGAGAAGGAGGAGAGAAATAGGAGAGAGAAAGTCTCTTGAAATTGCTTGGTGAAGAATGAATTAAAATGAAAAATTTGGCCTTTTATATCCAAATTACTTGGCTGAAAATTTAAGAAGAAAAGTCAATAATGTCATGCTTGGATTAAGGCTTAATTAAGAGGGTTTAGGTAAAGAAATAAGGATCAAGTCTTGCTGCATCGAAATCGGCTTTAAACGGGCTCGGGTTTAGCGTAAAACTGAAATCGAGTGCATTTACAAAATATATTTTTTTTTTCTAAACAAAATTGAGATAAATGGTTGTGATGCCATGAAAAAGAATTTTAAACATTAAATTCTGAAAGATCAAGGCCTAACTCAATTTTCAAAATTGACGAGAAGAAATCCCTGAATTGCAAAGTAAGGGCCCCGTTAGAAATATCCAAATGAGAATAACAAAAAGATGGGAATATAAAAAGAAATGATGTGAATGAAATGAACTCAATCACATGGATTAATGACACGAAATTAATAAATAGAATTTAGGGTCGGACTATTACAGTCTTCCCCCCTTAAAAGGGTTTCGTCCTCGAAACTAAACTAGGGAACTTCCCCAAATCATGCTAGATTACCTCAAATAAATGTGGGTATTTGGCTTTCATTGCCCCCTCGGTCTCCCAAGTAGCTTCTTGGGAGGTATGGTTCGTCCAGAGTACTTTAACCAATGTTATCTGTTTGTTGTGCAGCTGTTTGATCCTGCGATCTAGTATTTGAACGGGATGCTCTTCATGGACTAGATCTTCAATGATATCGATAGGTTCAGACACAATGGTATGATTTGGATCTGGAATATATTTTTGAAGCTGATAGATATGAAACACGTTATGAACGTGCTTAAGTTCGGCAGGCAACTCTAGGCGATAAGCGACAGGATTCAACCTCTCAACGATTTCATAAGGTCCAATGTATCTTGGACTCAATTTGCCACGTACTCCGAACCTCGTCACACCTTTAGTTGGTGAAACTTTTAGAAAAAATTTATCACCGACATAAAATTCTAGAGGCCTTCTTCTTTTGTCTGCATAACTTTTCTGTCGACTTTGGGCAACCTTAATATGCTCCTGAATCTTTCTGATTGTCTCAGTAGTCTCTTGGATCATTTGAGGACCTATAATCAGTGCCTCATCCAAATCACTACAGCACAACGGGGTTCTACATTTTCTCCCGTACAGAGCCTCAAATGGGGCCATTTTTATGGTGGATTGATAGCTGTTGTTATAAGAGAATTCTACCAAAGGTAAATCATCTTCTCATTTCCCTTGGAACTCCAATTCACAAGCTCTCATCATGTCCTCCAAAATTTGGTTAACCCTTTCAGTTTTTCGATCAATCTCGGGTGATAGGAGCTGCTGAAGTTTAGTTTGGTTCTAAAGGCCTTTTAAAGTTCTTTCTAGAAGCGCGCTGGAATCGTTGATCCCTATCCGAGACTATGTCGAGAGGAATCCCATGTAAACGGACTATCTCCATTACATACAGTTGGGCTAGTCTTTCTATTCCCCAAGTATCCTTAATTGGCAGGAAATGAGCCGACTTCGTGAGTCGATCAACTATGACCCAGATAGCATTCTTCTTCGAGGCAGAAAGGGGGTAAACCCATAACAAAATCCATTGAGATTGAATCCCACTTCCAAGTGGGAATTTCTAAGGGTCGTAATTCACCCACAGGGCGTTGATGTTCTGCTTTAACTTTCTGGCAGATTAAACACTTGTTCACATATTCTGCAACATCTTTCTTCATGTTATTCCACCAAAAATATTGTCTCAGATCTCTGTACATTTTTGTACGTCCTAGATGCACTGAATAACGAGTATTATGAGCTTCTTCCAAAATTTGCTTTCTTACCTCCCCATTTTTGGGCACACATAGGCAATTCTGGAACCGCAAAGTCCCATCCTCATGTACTACAAACCCCGAGAACTTCCCTTTTTCTAAATTTTGCTTTATACTTTGGAGTTTAGGATCACTTTCTTGATTCAGTCGGATTTCTTCCACTAGGGAAGACTGAACAATAAGTGCTGATAGTTGAGCATTCGTTTGCCCATGAGATACTAATTGAATCCCAAAGTCCTCCAATTCTCTCAAGAGGTTTAATTGAGTAATCATTACAGTGTTTGAGCTATTTTGCGACTTCCTACTCAGGGCATCCGCCACCACATTTGCTTTCCCCAAATGATATTGAATCTGCAGATCATAGTCTTTAAGCAACTTAAGCCAACACCGTTGCCTCAAATTGAGCTCCTTTTGGGTGAAAATATACTTTAAACTTTGATGATCAGTATAGATCTTGCATGGGGCCCCATATAAATAATGCCTCCAAATTTTTAAAGCAAAGACCACAGCTGCTAACTCCAGGTCATAGGTAGGGTAGTTTTTCTCATATGGCTTGAGTTGTAGAGAGGCATAAGCTACCACTTTGTCCTCCTGCATCAACACGCACCCTAGGCCGTTCTTCGAAGCATCACTGTAAACAGTATACTCCTTTCCTTCGGTTGGTAATGTTAGAATCGGGGTGGTTGTCAGTCGCTGCCTTAACTCTTGGAAGGCTTTCTCATACCTTTCAGTCCACCCGAACTTATTCACCTTCTTTACGAGAATGGTCAGTGATGAAGCTATTTTCGAAAAGTCCTTGACGAACCTTCGGTAGTAACCGGCTAAACCCAAAAAGCTTCTAATCTCAGTGACAATGGTAGGCCTTGGCCATTCGGTGATTGCTTTCACCTTCTGGGGGTCAACCTTAATTCCTTCTTTCATGACCACATGCCCCAAAAATACCACTTCCTCCAGCCAAAATTCACATTTCTTTAATTTGCCATAAAGTTGATGCTTCCTCAAGGTTTGCAATATCGTTCGCAAATGGTCAGCATGCCCCTCCTTATCCTTATAATAGATAAGGATGTCATCTATGAACACCACTACAAACTTGTCCAAATAAGGTCTGAAAACCCTATTCATAAGGTCCATGAAGGCTGCATGAGCATTAGTGAGACCAAAAGGCATCATTGTGAACTCATAGTGACCATACCTGGTTCTAAATGTTGTCTTAGGAATGTCATCAGATTTAATCCTAAGTTGATGGTACCCTGACCTCAAATCAATCTTAGAGAACACTCCTGCCCCTTGTAATTGATCAAACAAATCATCTATTCGTGGCAGAGGGTACTTGTTCTTGATGGTAATCTTGTTCAACTCCCTATAATCAATACATGGCCTCAAGGTTCCGTCCTTCTTCTTGACAAACAACACTGGAGCACCCCATGGTGACACACTTGGCCTAATAAAGCCCTTTTGTAACAGTTCATCTAGTTGAAGTTTTAATTCCTTAAGCTCGGTTGGGGTCATACGATATGGGGCTTTAGAAATGGGTTGGGCTCTAGGAATTAACTCGATCCCAAAATCAATTTCCCTCTGCGGGGGTAGTTCTGGTAATTCTTTTGGGAAAACATCTTCAAATTCACAAACCACAGGTATATTCTCTACTTCCTCTTCTTTTGTTGGGGTGCTGACAGCATAACACCAATATCCAATATATCCTTGAGGTAGCAGCTTACTCGCTTTCATAGCAGAAATCAAAGGACAAGGGTTTGCCTCTCTCTGCCCATAAAAACACACTTTTCTCCCTTTTTCATCTTTCAGGATAACCTTAAGATCTTCACAATCGATTTGGGCTCCATAAGAATGCAACCAATTCATCCCCAAAATGATATCAAGATCAGACAAGTCAAATTGAACCAAATCCACAGGGAAGGTGGTTTCACCAATGGTGATGGGGACAAGTTGATAAGAGAGGGGGCACTCAATCATAGAATTATTAGGCAGCTTGATTCTATAATTGGTTGCCATCCTTCTGTTATCAAGGCCTAATTGTTTAGCAGATCGGGTAGATATAAACGAATGAGTGGTACCCGAATCAAATAATACGCAAAATGGCTTTGAATTTAAAAAGAGAGTTCCAGTGACTACCGTACCAAATTTTGTTCATCACAAATGCCCTTCCTGCAACTGCAGGCCTTGAAGGTGGAGGTCCTTAGCGGAGCGGGGCCAAGGGTTTCGCTGCGCCCTTATCTACAGCTTTTAATCGTCGGGGGCATGCATCGATAAGATGTTCAGGACAACCACACCACATGCATTTGTTAGTGCCAACGCGGCATTTAGGAGTGGTATGATTTGTTCTTCCACGCTTCGCACAAGGTGCTGTTGAGCCTGCAGGATAGCTCTTGGAGGGAATAGGAGTAGGCTTCTTCTAGTTCTGCTGGTTCTGGTTCATACTCTCACTTGGAGTCCCCCGCTCAAACCCCTTTCTCTTATGGTTGATTGGATTCAGTGTCCTCAACTCCGTCTTCACTCTTTCCACTTTAGGTGCTCGCTCATATAGTTCTTTATAAGTTAGCATTGGTTGTCCAGCTAACTGATTTCGAATATAGAAGGCCAAACCTTCCTCAAACCTTCTCATCTTTAACCTTTCAGATGACACAAATTCAGGGACAAACCTAGATAGTTCGGTGAACTTACTAGCATACTGCATCACCGACATGCTACCGCTCATTTTTAACTCCATAAATTCTTTCTCCTTTTTCCTTTGCACTACAGCTGGGTAAAATTTTGCCCTTAACTCTGCTAAGAATTTATTCCAGGTAAATTCAGGCCCTTTGACCTTATCCTTCACTGTATTCCACCAAATGTCAGC
Source organism: Selenicereus undatus (assembly GCA_017589665.1). Taxonomy (NCBI): domain Eukaryota; kingdom Viridiplantae; phylum Streptophyta; class Magnoliopsida; order Caryophyllales; family Cactaceae; genus Selenicereus; species Selenicereus undatus. Next base: position 71,573,373 of record JACYFF010031954.1, on the reverse strand, counting down.
TTCACCTGACAAATAATATGTCCCAATGTTCATTTTCTTTTCCTCTGGTACCTAAACTACGGTAAAAATTTTCTCCATTCCCCTTATCCATTCCTCCAATACCACTGGATCATAAGATCCATTGTAAATTGTAGGGTTTCTCCGTGCTACCCTATCTGCCAATTTATCCTCCTTAGGAGGGGTTTCAATAGGTACCTGAGGAATCCGCTTCATGAATTCGACAACCATGGTTGGCCAGTAACTCGGGTTTCCTAAGTTGCTAACTAAATCAGAGAGCGATGGCGGCACGTCACCATGTGGTGGTCCGTGACATGAGGCTTGATCCCCGGAACCCTGGCCTTGCTCTGAATTATCCTCCACATGCACCTCAATGTCGTTTTGAGATATTCTGATCAGACATTAAATAAAACAATTCAGACATTGGGACCCCAATAAATATATAAGAGATGGCTCATAGAATATTTCATAACTTAAGGCATCCTCATTTCATTTCATAACTACTTACTTATATACATAGTTGTTGATTTATATACTAACAACAAAGGCATACAACACCTAACGGAGTAGGCAAGCCTAAAACTGACTCCTAAACACTAAACACTAAATAGCTCCTAAACACTAGATCCGTCACGTGACCAAAAAGGGTTGCGGATCATGTCGCCATGGTCAGATAGGATTGGACTAAGTATATACAATGTTAGATGTCACACAAAACATAACCATCCAATCACACCATACCATATCTACATACAGGGCTAAAAATTTAAAAAAAAAACCACCACGCCGATCCTTAAAGCCACCTAATGATCCCTAGATGGATCGTAATCTGGGTCTGACTCGTCATCAGGTTCTTCACCTGAATCAAAACTGCTCGTGGATGCCTCTGACTCGGCATCACCAACCTCTGGTTGAACTTGGGGTTCATGTTCGTCCTCTACCATCAACTCCTCCTCCTCTTGCTCCCCTGGCTGCTCTATCCCAATCTCCTCATTGCCTTGATCCTCCTCGGGATCATCCTCCTCGGGATCATCCTCCTCCTCCTGGTGGTCCTCACTAGAACTGATCACCACTAGGTCCAGGGTATCAGGGATGCTTATCACCTCGTGGGCTCCCCAAGAATTTCAGGCATCAGTGAGGTGCCTAGTACGGGTGGGATAGGTGGCTCCTGTGCTGGCGCTAGGGCTACTGATGGAGGATGGACTTGATGGAGGGGAAAAACGTGCTAAAGGGTTTCCATGGTAAGTCCCCTCAGTTCAAACTCCTCTCTCAATAACAACTCTATAGTGAGAGTCATCCAAGCCCCCCCCC
>JACYFF010031954.1:71527187-71571965 GCA_017589665.1 Selenicereus undatus | reverse complement strand
ATATATATATATATATATATGTATGTATGTATATATATTGTTTGTGATCAATATATCAATGTATTGTGTTCAGCAAAAACATATTGTCAGTGATCACTATATCAGTTGTATGTGTTTTGTTGAATCATTTGAGCTGTGTTTGAATGATCACAGAAACTTTTGTGGTGATTAATAATTGCTCAATATGTATATCATTCTAGGGTTGTTTTGCGTCATTTTTAGGGAATATTGTGCTTTAAGTTATTATTTGCACTTCTATTCTCGATTTATGCTTAGGTATGATTATTTGTTGTGTTTTATCTGATGTAGGTCTTTTTACCCAACATTTGACCATATACAGTTTTATGTTGACTCACCACGGATGGCCCTAAGTTGCCATGCCCATGGAGGAGAAGAAGAATAGAAGAATGAAGAACCAGCCCAGACCGTGGTCAGTCTGTGGTGTATGCCACAGTTCGTGACTGGCCTGTAATAGTTGGCCTCTTTGTTTTCCCTCATCGTGTGGCTGAGATCAATCGAGCTCAGCCTATAAATAGTCCCGTTCTGCAGCAGAATGCAACCATCCCATCCATCCCATTCCATTATTTTCCTTTTTTCAAGTAGATTAGGATTTTAGATTAGAGAGAGAGAGAGAGAGAGAGAGTGTGAGAGAGAAAGATAGAGTTGAAGGGGAGACTAGCAACGATTCCACCTCGGGTTTGCACGACAGTTTAAGCATGAACTTAGCTAAGCATCTCTTTTCTCTTCTCTCTTCTCTTCTCTTCTCTTTAGATTTATCATTTTAGATTTTTGTTTAATCATGCTTAAGTAGTTTTATTTTATCTTGGGATTTATTAGTTTGTGAAATTTTTATTGGATCATGTTTTAGTTTATTCAACTGTGCTTATCTTCGTGATTGGTTGGATTTCGTTCTATTAAGTGTTATTTATGTTGTGAGTTGATTTTTGGCCAAAATTTACTTACACACTTGAAACAATCGAGTGAACTTTCAAAAAATGACATTTTGGTCATTGGACTGCTTAAATAGACTTAGCATAACTTCGTCTTGAAAGAGAGATTTATATGTTAGGACGGCTAGTAAGTAATTGAAGATGTTAAACTTAGATTAAGTCAAATTAGTTTGAAAGAAAGATTTTTGCTTAGTTTAGGAAAATTTGGTTGATATCGAAAGAACAAATCAAGTTTCTCGAAACGATTACAATTCCTCGAATTTAGTCGATTAGAGAAAACGACATGTTTATCATTTTGATCCAATCACCTTTCATAACTATATGAATTCCTAGACATTTTTCCTTAATTAATTTAGAATTAGTGTATGAGAAATTGTTAATTAGAAACCATTTGAACTTTGATTCGCTTAGAATATCTTGAGGGGATATAGCCCAATAGATTAACCTAGTCTCTGTTAGATCGACCTGGAATAGCTACAATGCCACCGTGCGCTTGTCGGTCGATCAAGTTTTTGGCGCCGTTGTCAGGGACTAGTCTCAAATATTGGATTTTTCTCAATAGGTTTGACTTAGCATTTTATTTTTCTTTGAAAAAAGAACTTTAAAAAATTTTTGAAAGTTAACAAAAAATAAATTTAAAAAAAAACACAATGCCCATTTTCATTTTCCCCAATTGAAGCATGAATTATTTTGGAGGTATTTTAAGTGATTAAATATTTTTCTTGCTCAATGTGGTTATTATGTGGGAAAATGGGAAATTTTAGACATAGTTGACGAGGGTGTGAACAGTGAAACTTGTATTCTCTTAGAGTATTAGGATTTTCATGGTAGAAATGTTGATAATGCATGGTATTTGCTTAAGTGGATTGCTTGGGATTCATTTGAGTTTTAGAAGGTGACTATTATTTCTAAATATTCATTTTCTGATCCATGCGCATTCTATTGTAGATCCTATTATGCTCCTTTTTGGTGTGATTTGTGTAATTCATCTGACCATGCTACTAATTTGTGTCATTATTATGCATGCTATACTCAACCTTATTTTGCACCACCCATAGACAATACTGATGTTGTCCTATCCTTACATAACTCGTCCTTTCCTTTAGCTTAGTGCATGGGGGTCGAGGTGGGAGAGCCTTTTGGGTTTGATACTAAGTTTGATTTTTCTGATGGATGTTTTAAGTTAGAAGATATTTTAGATAAGGTGCATGATCTAGTTGAGACTCCTTTGGAGGGGTCGCGTGATGCGTTTGTGCGTGAGGAGTCTCCTAGCATTGGTTTTGACGATTATGTTTTTCCCAATCGCCTTGGTCATTCACATGTTTCAACTATGTATTTACAACCCTTTCCTTTCCTTGAGTATGACATTGTTAAGCCCATTGATAATGCTATGATTTGTAATGCTAATATTGATTTGGGCTACAAAGGCATAATGTTTAATATGCTTGGTGGAAACATTGATAATTTTCTTTCCTTAGGTTACTTTAGTGGGTATAATGCCTCACTTGACCCATATTGCATGTGCCCAGAGGACTCGCCTAGGAAAATCACGTGGACTACATTCTTTAAAACTTCCTATGATTTTTCTATAGTCTTTGATAAGGTTAAGAGGATACTTATATTCTTTAGTGTGCTTTCCATTTTTGCCTCTTACCTTTTATTTTTTCAATTGTGGTCCCAGGAGTTTGATAAGCTCCTGCATGCGTCAACGGCGTCTGATTTAATGGGTTGAGTCCTGACATTATGATGGAGTGGATGATGCTCTATTTGCCTCATTTGCGTGGAGGCCTTAACTTAGGTGCACTCTGCACCTAACCTAGTGAGATTGTTTTCTTTTGTTCATCTTCTCTTTATTTCCTTCCTTTGAATAATAAAGCTTTATTTAAGCATGGGGGAACGGTAGCTTCCTGTTTTCCAATTTGGTTATTAGTTTGCGTACATGTTAGATCATATAGTTTTAGGTTTCTTTTTGTTTACATTATAGTGTTGCATTTTAAGTTTGCATTTCTAGGATTGCACGTAGGGATGATATGGATTCCATCTAATGATGCTTTTGTTTAGGTAAAATAGCTTTCATAAGCTTGAGTAGCTTTTGATGTATAGTCCCTTTTGGTGCTAAAATTTTTTAAAGGTTTTAAAAAAAATTTGTTATTTTGACCCTTGTCTTGATTTAGGTTGGAAAGTTGGAGGCATACGCTGGAGGCTAAGGGCTTTCGGTTACGTAGATCAAAAACGGAATACCTTCACTGTTGTTTCAGCGGCAGGATAGAAGAGGGGGGGAATTGTACTGGATGGGAGGGCAATACCGAAGGTCGCTAAATTTAAGTATTTGGGTTCGATCATCTAGCAGAATGGGGACATTGACGAGGATATTAGCCATCGGATTAGAGTGGGCTGGCAAAAGTGGAAGTCAACGTCAGGGGTGCTCTGTGACAAGAGAGTGCCCATGGGTTTGAAAGGCAAAGTCTATCGGATGGTAGTTAGACCGGCTGTTCTCTATGGATCGGAGTGTTGGCCTCTAAAAAAGACGCATGTCCAAAGGGTGATTGTGGCTAAGATGAGAATGGTCAGGTGGATGTGTGGTTTTACGAGATTGGACAAAATTAGGAATGGAGTAATCAGGGGCCTAGCTTAAGTGGCCCCCATAGAGGAGAAGATGAGGGAATCGAGGCTCAGATGGTTCGGCCACGTGAAGAGGAGAAGTGTGGCCGCCCCAGTGCGGAGGTGTGAGAGGATCAACCCCCAGGTGGTAAAAGAGGGAGGGGTAGACCGAAAAAGAGCCAAGAAGAAGTGGTTAGAGAGGACCTGCAAGTTGTCAATCTGACGGAGGATATGGCTCAGGATAGGGGGTTGTGGCGGGACAGGATTAAGGTCTCTGATTGTAGGGGACCGGCTCCGTGGGGGGCAGTAGCTTAGGAGGGGTGGGGCGGGTGGGGTTTTGATTTGCTTGCCTGTAGGTCGTGCTTTTCCTGGAATGTGACGGCACCTAGCGCCCCTGGATTGTTGAGGTATGTCTCTCCTCTCTCTTTATTTGTTAGCTGGAATCTTTTCTCTTCCTCTATCTCTCACTCGGCAAATGGTTTTGCAACAGTTTTCTCTATAAACCTTTTCCACCAAACTGTTTTATGGGTCTTATGGAATCAACGTCTCTATGGGTAGGAATACCAGTAGAGGTAAGGTTGCCTACAACTGGGTCTTCCTAGACCCCGCGAAAGCGGCACCCACACTGGGAGTTTGTTGTTATTGTTGTTGTTGTACCCATGTCTTGATTGAGAACTATGTTACCCCGTAGAGGCTTTCACACTAACGTTTGTATACGGAGTTATTTTATGAGCTTATTGAGACTTTGGTAGATATACATCCTGTGAGATTTTGAGTTTGAGTTGGACTAATCATTATTTTTATTCTTATGTTTCTTTCATGTGCGCGACTCTTCCATGTTACATCTCTAGAACTTGCTTTGACTCTTATTCTAGATCATATTTAGCATGCTTGTTTTGGCATTATGATTGAGGTATTCTTTTAATTTATGAGCTACATTAGCCAAATAGCCACCCTTTTTATGATGTATCCCTTGCTACCCCTATTGAGTCGTGACCTTTCTTTTTCTTGATGCAAACCTATAATATTGAACCTTTGCCGATTACATGTTCTCTCCTTTTTAGCCAAGACTATAGAGTTTCATTAGTGATTGGGAGTAGTTGGTGGATACTAATGGCATTGTTGATGGGTGTGGTTTATTTGTATGCAATGAGGGATTTATGTGATATTTCCCTTAGTGTTATTTGGGTTAAATTTTACGCGTTATTAGAAACGCTGTTGAAAAGTGCACAATTTCTCTCACCATAATCTTTTCTTATCTAAAAAACTAATGAAAAAAAGAAGGAAAAAAAGATGCCAAAAAAGAAAGAAAAAAAAAAGAAAAAAAAAGTTGAAAGAAAATGTAGCAAAAATAATGCAAGGATTTGGTATAAATTTTATAGTTCAACACTTTTTCACATACTCGACCAAGTCGGGGTTATTTTGTGTATTTGAGACGTACTGATGTTTGATGTGAGGAGTATTTTTTGTAAAGCGTTGGATGTAGATGATACATGGTCACAGTCTTTGGCTTTGAGCTCCACAAATCGTAACACATTTGTTCCCTTCTTACCTTACCCATAGCCCCGTTACAACACTATCAAAGTCCTCATGATTGTCTAACAAGCATTGCATTTTAGTGGTGGAGAATTTGAGAGTCTTCGCAAGCATATGGTAGATTGCATCTTTGGAATGAGTCTTGAGTGAACCTATAATATATTTTAAACACATGAACGGGAGTGATTCACATTTCCCAAAAGCGATGTTCTACCGGCCCATTTAGCTCTACAATCTCTTGTGCTTGCATGACATGTTTGGTGGTTCTTTGGGGGTGAGAAAGTTTGATATTGAGCTTGTGGTCTTATACTTTTTCGAAAACCTTCTTTTCCTTTTGATTTTGAAATATTTTGTGCACTACTTGGAGTTGCCGTTGATTGTTATTCTTGCTTTTGGCATGCTATGGTTTGTTTATTTTAAAGAGGTTGTTCCGTTGCATCTTCCCTTATAGGTTTTCCTTACTGTTTGCTTGAGGACACGTAACAGTTTAAGCATGGGGGAGTTTGATAAGTGCCTGATATGTATGTCATTCTAGGGCTATTTTGTGTCGTTTTTAGGAGAATATTGTGCTTTAAGTTCCTATTTGCACTCCTATTCTCGATTTATGCTTGGTTATGGTCGTTTGATGTGTTTTGCAGGATTTTAGACCCTTTTACCCAGCATTTGGTCCTATATAGGTGGATTTTGACTCACCTTAGATGACCCTGAGTTGCCATGCCTGCGGAAGAGAGGGAGAACAAAAGAATGACGAACCAGCCCAGACCACGATCGGCCCGTGGTGGATGCCACGGTCCGTGCCAGGCCTATAACAGCTGGCCTCTTTGTTTTCCCTCATCGTGTGGTTGAGATCAATCGAGCTCTCCTACAAATAGCCCTCTTCTAAAGGAGAATGCAATCATCTCATCCATCCCATTCCATTCTTTTCCTCTTTCCAAGTGGATTAGGATTTTAGATTAGAGAGAGAGAGAGAGAGAGAGTTAAATGGAAGATTTGCAAGGATTCCACCGCGAGCTCGCACGACGGTTCAAGCGCGATCTTGGCTGAGCATCTCTTTTTCTTGCCTCTTCTCTTCTCTTCTCTTTAGATTTATTGTTTTAGATATTTGATTTATCATGTTTGAGTTATTTTATTTTTTCTAGAGATTTAGTAGTTTGTGGAATTATTATTGGATCATGTTTTAGTTTATTCAATTGTGCTTATTTTCATGATTGGTTGGATTTCGTTCTATCAAGTGTTATTTATGTTGTGAGTTGATTTTTGGCTAAAATTTACTTGCACATTTCAAACAATCGAGTGAATATTCGAAAGACGACATTTGGTTGTTGGACTGCTTGAATAGACTTAGCATAACTTCGCCTCCAAAGAGAGATTTATATATTAGGAGGGCTAGTAAGTAATCGAAGATGTTAAACCTGGATTAAGTCAAATTAGTTTGAAAGAACGACTTTTGCTTAGTTTAGGCAAATTTGGTTGTGTTCGAAAGAATAGATCAAGTTTCTAGAAAAGATTACAATTCCTCGAAATTAGCCGATTAGAGAAAAGCATATTTTTATCATTTTGATCCAATCACCTCTCATAACTATATGAATTCGTAGACATATTTCCTTAATATATTTGCAACTAGTGTATTAGAAATTGCTAATTCGAAACCATTTGAATTTTGATTCACTTAGTGTATCTTAAAGGGGTATAGCCCAATAGATCAGCCTAGTCTCTGTGGGATCGACCTTAAATAGCTACAATGCCATCATGCGCTTGCGGGCCTATCAAGTTTTTGGCGTCGTTGCTAGGGACTAGCGTCGAATATTGGGTTTTTCTCAATAGATTTGACTAGGCATTTTATTTTTCTTTGAAAGAAAAAAACAACCTATAAAAAATTTTGAAAATTAACGAAAAAAAAATTGAAAAAAAAAACAATAGCCATTTTTCATTTCCTGCAATTCGAGCATGAATTATTTTGGAGGTAATTTAAGCGATTAAATGTTTTTCTTGCTCAATGTGGTTATTATGTGGGAAAATCGGAAATTCTAGACATTGTTGATGAGGGTGTGAATAATAAAACCCGTATTCTTTTAGAGGGTTAGCATTTTTGTGGTTGAAATGTTGATAATTCATGGTATTTGCTTAAGTGGATTACTTGGGATTTATTTGAGTTTCTGAAGGCGATTATTATTTGTAAATATTCATTTCCTGATTCTTGTGCATTCTATTGTAGATCTTATCATGCTTCTTTTTGGGGTGATTTGTGTAATTCTTCTGACCATGCTACTAATTTGTGTCCTTATTATGCATGCTATACTCAACCTTATTTTCCATCACCCATAGACAATACTGATGTTGTCATATCCATACATGACTCGTCCTTTCCTTTAGTTTAGTGCACGGGGCTCGAGGTGGGTGAACCTTTCGGGTTTGATGCTAGGTTTGATTTTTCTGATGCATGTTTTAAGTCAGAAGATATTTTGGATAAGGTGCATGATCTAGTTGAGACTCCTTTGGACGGTAACGTGATGCGTTTGTGCGTGAGGAGTCTCCTAACCTTGGTTCTAAGGATTATGTTTTCCCCAATCCCTTTGATCGTTCACATGTTTCACCTATGTATTTACGACCCTCTCCTTCCCCTGAGTATGACATTGTTGAGCCCATTGGTAATTCTATGATTTGTAATGCTAACATTGATTTGGGCTATGAGGACAAAATAATTAATATGTGTAACGCCCCAAAATTTAGCATGTTTCAGTGCTTGTATTTTCCTTCATAAGTCCCTTAATTATAATCTAGACAATCCAATGATAGGGGCATTACTGTCATCCAAAAGGACAAGGCTTGAAACATTAGTGCTATAAATAACACAATTAAGCATAGCTTCAATCATAGACGTACTCACCTTATCAATCCATATATAATCAACTGTTAACCAATATAAGGTTTTTATACCATAACAAAAACAATTCACCATGTAATATGCATCTCCATCCAATGAAGATTTCAATATACAGCTGTAAAAATATGCATACACCGTGTCAATGTTGATCCATCCAAATTCCCTTGCTCAACTTATTCTCTTACGCTGGTTTACTATCATGAAGACGATTCTCTGAGCGTTTGTCTAAAGCAAAACTTGAAAATATTTTGAACTGTGAGCCGAAATTCACTACATGTATTCCTGAATTGTTAAATGATCATTGAAACACTGATTAAGCCCAATTTGGAATTCATTTTAAGTTAAAACAGTGAATGAGATGATGTAAAACTGCATTGCTAGTTATTATCTGATAGTGAACCCCTTGATACTGTTACGATCTATAGATAAGTATACACCTGCCTAGCCTATCGGGGACCTGGCCTGAAGCTGCGCGGGTAACTTAATGATGAATGCCTTATAGATGATAACTAACAGAGTCACTAATTAACTGATAAATCATTGTGTAAAGTGATTCATTGATGTACTTAGCAGAACATGATAATGTTGATAAATACACTTTGATTTCTAAAGATACATGCAATGGACGTACCTGAAGTCTTTAAAATGATATTTCACTTGATAATACTTATGCACAATGGAAACGATAGACTAGGCCCCGATTCTGCTAAAGAAATGTAATTATAGGTAAATGCAGTTAGTAAACAATATTTACTCCCTGAATTTCTAACTTTAATGAAAATTGATTACTTAAAGAGCTTCCACAATTCCAATAATTCAATATAATATAAGTTACAACAAAATGATTTGAAAAATAAATCAATTAGGGTTATTGAGCTTGAAATACAACAAACTGAAACAAAATAGACCAAATTGGAATGATTGAGGTGATAATGAAAAGATTTTAATTGATATAAATGAAATATGGGTTTCTAATATTTCCGAAATGGATAATGGAAAGTGTAATGCTTCTAAAATGGATAATAGAAGGCTTAATATCAGGAGAGGTGTTGTGAGGTTCATAAAAGCTCAAATAACCCTAACTAAGTCCAGTAGATACTGACTTGAGTCATTACTCTGCCCACTTCTCAAATTTTATTTTCATGCTCATTTAACTGGGTTTTCCAACCCAAATAAGCTTCCATACACTAATCAAACTTGTTGAACTCACTAAACCTTGTAATTTCCTTGCAATACTCATAATTATATAGAAGCTTCTGATAATATTTCCAAATGTCACGATTTGTTTCTTTCGCCATATTACCGTTTGATGGCCTACTTTAGAAAATCCATATCTTCCACTATCGACCTCCAATACAGATATACAACCCCAATATGAAAATCTAATAATGTCAACTAAAAATTTTATTTAGGACACAAAGCATGATTGACATAGTAAGGTCCCTAAAATTAGGGAATAACACAGACGTGCAAAATTTCAGTTCTATCTGTGCAGTTTTAGCAAAACGACCATAACTTTTTTCATAGACCTCGGATTAAGGAGATTAAAAAGGCATTTGAAAGATAATTCATTGCTATATCTACACAACAAAAATAACAATTTTTCAATGACCCAATCAACACCAGTTTTTCCGTAAAGTCCCCTGTGCACATATGCTCCCAATTTCGATGTAATTTGCGCAATCTTTAGTAAATTGGTCATAACTTTGTCCACACAACTTGAAATGAAGTAATTCCACATGCCATTAAAAGCTAACTCAATAAGCTATCAATCCCCCAAAAATCATAATTTTTCAATTTGCAATAAACTACCAGTTTAATCCCGAAGTGGCCCCTGTTTTAGGTCTGTTTACAGCTCAATCAGCACATATTTGCAAGCTTTTCATCACATAAAAACCCAATAAAATCACTCTTTACTCATCCAAAACAACACCAACATTACCCTAATCATTTATGAAGATAAAGATTACCAAATCAAAGACAAAATAATCCAATTCCATCACTTTAACTTAAGCTTGCTTGTTTATGCACAATTTCAATCTTTACTTGCTCTCAAGATGAGCCAACCATTAAAACTTCAAAATAACTCTTGTTTTTACCAAAATAACATGATTTATAAACAAATACAACATAATCAATAATCAAAAGCAACACAAACTTACTTGATGCTTGAAAGAAAAGAGTCAAAGTGGTGCTTGAATGCTTGAGGGGGTGTGGATGATGGTTGGGGGCTGATCTGGTGGTGGTACATGGTGGCTGTCCTGGTGGCGGATGATGGCCGAAAACCACCAGAATAGTGGTGGCAGGATGAGGGAGGAGCAACCAAGGAGAGGGCCATGGCTAGAGAGAGAAAGAAGAGGTAGAGAAGAAGAAGCCTTGAAACTTTACTTGGTTCAAAATGAAGTAAAACACTTGGCTGAAATTTAAGCCACCAAAAATAATATCTTTGCCAATTATAATTAGGGGTTAATGATGGTAATTTGCTAAACAGATGGATTAGGAGCTTGTTGGCCCAAAATTGGCCCTAAATGAGCTCAGGTTCAAAAAGAAAATTAAACAGAGTGCGATAAATTCTTCGTTGCTCGAACTTAAAGTTTTGAAATATTATAAAAAATGATTTAATCTCATAAACCATAATTATCGATGCGTACTATCAATTTTTCCGAAATTGTCCGGCACCTGAAACTCGAATTGCAAAGTGCGGTCAAAAATGAATTCTCCCAACCAAGAAAATTAAATGAGATAAATAAATGTGAAAAATGAATTACATGACTTAATTAAATAAATCAACATGATTTAGAGTCGGGGTATTAAAATACGCTTGGTGGAAACGTTGATAATTTTCTTTCCCTAGGTTACTTTATTGGGTATAATGCCTCGCTTGACCCATTTTTCATGTGCCTAGAGGACTTGCCTAAAAAAATTACGTGGACTACATTCTTTAAATCTTCATATGATTTTTCTATAGGCTTTGAGAAGGTTAAGAGGATACTTATATTCTTTGGTGTGCTTTTCATTATTGCCTCTAGCCTTTTATTTTCTGAATTGTGGTCCCATGAGTTTGATTAGCTCCTGCGTGCGTTGATAATGTCTAATTTAATGATTCAAGTCTTGACATTGTGGTGGAGTGGCTAATGCTCCATTTGCCCCATTTTACGTGGAGGCCTTAGCTTAGGTGTACTGTGCACCTAACCTGGTGAGATTGTTTTCTTTTGTTCCCCTTCTCTTTATTTCTTTCCTTTGAGTAATAATACTTATTTAAGCATGGGGGAAGGGTAGCTTCATGTTTTCCATTTTGGTTATTAGTTTGCATACATGTTAGATCTTATAGTTTTAGGTTTCTTTTTGTTTGCATTATACTGTTGCATTTTAAGTTTGCATTTATAGGATTGCATGTAGGGATGATGTGGATTCCCTCCAATGATGTTTTGTTTAGGCAAAATAGCTTTCATGAGCTTTAGTAGCTTTGGATGTGTAATCCCTTTTGGTGCAAAAAATTTCTGAAGGTTTTGTAAATATTTCTTATTTTGACCCTTGTCTTGATTGAGAACTATGTTACCCCCTAGAGTCTTTAGCACTAATGTTTGTACATGGAGTCATTTTATGAGCTTATTGAGGCTTTGTTAGATATCCCGTGAGAATTTGAGCCCAATTTGGACTAATCATTATATTTAGTCTCATGTTTCTTTCATGCGTGTGACTCTTCCATGTTGGATCTTTAGAACTTGCTTTGACTCTTGTTCAAGATTACATTTAGCATGCATGTTTTGGCGATATGATTGAGGCATTCTTTGAATTTACGAGCTACATTAGCCAAATAGCCGCCCTTTTTATGATTTATGCCTTGCTCCCCCCATTGAGCCTTGACCTTTCTTTTCCTTGATGGAAACCTATAATCTTGAACCTTGGCCGATTACATGTTCTACCCTTTTTAGCAAAGATTGTATAGTTTTATTAGTATTGGGAGTAATTGGTGGATACTAATGGCGTTATTATTGGGAGTGCTTTATTTGTATGCAATGAGGGATTTGTGCGATATTTCCCTTGGTGTTATTTGGGTTGAATTTTACGTGTTATTAGAAACGGTGTTGAAAAGTGCACAATTTCTCTTACCATAATCCTTCTCTTATCTAGAAAACTAATGAAAAAAAAGCAGAAAAAAAAAGAAGCCAAAAAAGAAAAAAAAATGTTGAAGGAAAAGTGTAGCAAAAATAATGCAAGGATTTGGTATAAATTTTATAGTTCAACACTTTTTCACAAACTCGACCAACTCGGGGTTATTTTGTGTATTCGAGACGTATTGGTGTTTGGTGTGAGGAGTATTTTTTGTGAAAAGTTGGGTGTAAATGATACATACTCATAGTCTTTGGCTTTGAGCTCCACAAATCATAACACATTTGTTCCCTTCTTACCTTACCCGTAGCCCCGTTACAACCGTATCAAAGTCTTCATGATTGTCTAGCAAGTATTGCATTTTAGTGGTGGAGAATTTGAAAGTCTTTGCAAGCATATAATAGATTGCATCTTTAGAATGAGTCTTGAGTGAACCTATGTTATATTTTAAACACATGAGCGGGAGTGATTCTTATTTTCCAAAAGTGAGGTTCTATCAGTCCATTTAGATCTACAATCTCATGTGCTTGCATGACATGCTTAGTAGTTCTTTGTGGTGATCAAGTTTGATATTAATCTTGTAGTCTTATACTTCTTCAAAAACCTTCTTTTCCTTCTGATTTTGAAATGTTTTGTGCACTACTTCGGGTTGCCATTGATTGTTATTCTTTGTTATGACATGCTATGGTTTGCCTATTTTAAAGAGGTTGTTCCCTTGTATAATCCCTTATCGGGTTTCTTTAGTGTTTGCTTGAGGACAAGCAACGGTTTAAGCATAGGGGAGTTTGATAAGTGCTTAGTATGTATATCATTCTAAGGCCATTCTGTGTCGTTTTTAGGAGAATATTGTTCTTTAAGTTATTATTTACACTTTTATTCTCAATTTGTGCTTGAGTATGGTTGTTTGATGTATTTTGCAAGATTTTAGGCCTTTTTACCTAGCATTTGATCTTATATAGGTGTATTTTGACTCACCACAGACGCCCCTGAGTTGCCATGCCTGTGGAAGAGAGGAACAACAGAAGACTAACGAACCAGCCCAGACCACGGTCGGCCCGTGGTGGATGCCACGGTCCGTCGCAAGCTTGCAACAGCTAGCCTCCTCGTTTTTCCTCATCATGTGGCTGAGATCAATCGAGCTCTCCTATAAATAGCCCTGTTCTATAGCAGAATGCAATCATCCCATCCATGCCATTCCATTCTTTTCCTCTTTTCAAATGGATTAGGATTTTAGATTAGAGAGAGAGGGAGAGAGAGAGAGATAGACTTAAAGGGAAGGTTTACAAGGATTCCACCCTTGGTTCGCAGGACAGTTCAAGCGCGATCTTGGCTGAGCATCTCCTTTCTCTTGTCCCTTCTCTTCTCTTCTCCTTAGATTTATTGTTTTAGATGTTTGATTCAATCATGTTTCAGTAGTTTTATTTTGTCTTAGGATTTAGTAGTTTGTGGAATTGTTACAGGATCATCTTTTAGTTTATTCAATTGTGTTTATCTTCATGATTGGTTGGATTTCATTCTATCAAGTGTTATTTATGTTATGAGTTGATTTTTGGCCAAAATTTACTTGCACACTTGAGACAATCGAGTTAGCATTGGAAAGACGACATTTGGTTGTTGGACTCCTTGAATAGACTTAGCATAACTTCGTCTCCAAAGAGAGGTTTATATATTAGGAGGGCTAGTAAGTAATCGAAGATGTTAAACTTAGATTAAATCAAATTAGTTTGAAAGAACGACTTTTGCTTAGTTTAGGCAAATTTGGTTGATTTCGAAAGAATAGATCAAGTTTCTAGAAAAGATTACAATTCCTCGAAATTATCCGATTAGAGAAAAGTACATTTTTATCATTTTGATCTAAACACCTTTCATAACTATATGAATTCATAGACATTTTTCCTTAATTGATTTACAACTAGTGTATTAGAAATTGTTAATTTGAAAGCATTTGAATTTTGATTCGCTTAGCGTATCCTAGGGGAATATAGCCCAATAGATCAACCTAGTATCTGTGGGATCAACCTTGAATAGCTACAACGCCACCGTGTGCTTGCAGGCCTATCAAGTTTTTGGCGCCGTTGCCAGGAACTCGCGTCGACTATTGGGTTTTTCTCAATACATTCGACTAAGCATTTTATTTTTCTTTGAAAGAAAAAAAAACCTATAAAAAAATTTTAAAAATTAACCAAAAAAAAATTGAAAAAAAAACAATGGTCATTTTTCATTTCCCAGAATTCGAGCATGAATTATTTTGGAGGTATTTTAAGCGATTAAATATTTTTCTTACTCAATGTAGTTATTATGTGGGGAAATGTGAAATTCTAGTCATTGTTGATGAAGGTGTGAATAGTAAAACCCGTATTCTTTTGGAGTGTTAGCATTTTTGTGGTTAAAATGTTGATAATGCATGGTATTTGGTTAAGTGGATTACTTGGGATTCATTTGAGTTTCTGAAGGCGACTATTACTTCTAAATATTCATTTCCTGATCCTTGTGCATTCTATTGTAGATCTTATTATGCTCCTTTTTTGGGTGATTTGTGTAATTCTTCTGACCATGCTACTAATTTGTGTCCTTATTATGCATGCTATACTCAACCTTATTTTGCATCACACATAGACAATACTGATGTTGTCCTATCCTTACATGACTCATCCTTTCCTTTAGTTTAGTGCACGAGGCTCGAGGTGGGTGAACCTTTTTGGGTTGGATGTTAGGTTTGATTTTTCTAATGCATGTTTTAAGTCAGAAGGTATTTTGGATAAGGTGCATGATCTATTTGAGACTCCTTTGGAGGGTCACGTGATGGGTGTATGCGTGAGGAGTCTCCTAGCCTTCGTTATGATGATTATGTTTTCCCCAACCACCTTGATCATCCACATGTTTCACCTATGTATTTACAACCCTCTCCTTCCCCTGAGTATGACATTGTTGAGCCCGTCGATAATTCTATGATTTGTAATGATAATATTGATTTGGGCTATGAGGACAAAATGTTTAATATGCTTGGTGGAAGCATTGATAATTTTATTTCCCTAGGTTACTGTAGTGGGCATAATGCCTCACTTGACCCATATTGGATGTGCCTAGAGGACTTGCCTAAGAAAATTATGTGGACTACATTCTTTAAACCTTCCTATGATTTTTCTATGGGCTTTGATAAGGTTAAGAGGATACTTATATTCTTTGGTGTATTTTTCATTATTGCCTCTTGCCTTTTATTTTCTGAATTGTGGTCCCATGAGTTTGATAAGCTCATGCGTGCGTTGATAATGTCTGATTTAATGAGTCAAGTCTTGACATTGTGGTGGAGTGGCTAATGCTCCATTTGCCCCATTTGCATGGAGGCCTTAGCTTAGGTGCAGTCTGCACTTAACCTGGTGAAATTGTTTTCTTTTGTTGCCCCTTCTCTTTATTTCTTTCCTTCAAATAATAATACTTTATTTAAGCATGGGGGAAAGGTAGCTTCATGTTTTCCATTTTGGTTATTAGTTTGCATACATGTTAGATCTTATAGTTCTAGGTTTCTTTTTGTTTGCATTATAGTGTTGCATTTTAAGTTTGCATTTCTAGGATTGCATGTAGGGATGATGTGGATTCCCTCTAATGATGTTTTGTTTAGGCAAAATAGCTTTCATGAGCTTGAGTAGCTTTTGATGTGTAATCCGTTTTGGTGCTAAAAAATTCTGAAGGTTTTATAAATATTTCTTGTTTTGACCCTTGTCTTGATTGAGAACTATGTTACCTCCTAGAGTCTTTAGCACTAATGTTTGTACATGGAGTCATTTTATGAGCTTATTGAGGCTTTGGTAGATATTCCTTGAGATTTTGAGTCTGATTTGGACTAACCATTATATTTAGTCTCATGTGTCTTTCATGTGTGTGACTCTTCCATATTGCATCTCTAGAACTTGCTTTGACTCTTGTTCAAGATCACATTTAGCATGCATGTTTTGGCGATATGATTGAGGCATTCTTTGAATTTATGAGCTACATTAGCCAAATAGCCACCCTTTTTATGAGTTGTTCCTTGCTAACCCCGTTGAGTCTTGACCTTTCCTTTTCTTGATGGAAACCTATAATATTGAACCTTGGCTTATTACATGTTCTACCCTTATTAGCCAAGACTGCATAGTTTCACTAGTATTGGGAGTAGTTGGTGGATACTAGTGGCATTGTTATTGGGTGTGGTTTATTTGTATGCAATGAGGGATTTATGCGATGTTTCCCTTGGTGTTATTTGGGTTGAATTTTACACGTTATTAGAAGCGGTGTTGAAAAGTGCACAATTTCTCTTGCCATAATCCTTCTCTTATCTAAAAAAATAATGAAAAAAAGCAGAAAAAGAAGAAGCCAAAAAAGAAAGAAAAAAACAGAAAAAAATTTTGAAAGAAAAGAGTAGCAAAAATAATGCAAGGATTTGGTATAAATTTTATAGTTCAACAATTTTTCACATACTTTGACCAACTCGAAGTTATTTTGTGTATTTAACACGTATTGGTCTTTGGTGTGAGGAGTAGTTTTTGTGAAAAGTTGTGTGCAAATGGTACATACTCATAGTCTTTGGCTTTGAGTTCCACAAATCGTAACACATTTGTTCCCTTCTTACCTTACCCATAGCCCCGTTACAACCCTATCAAAGTCCTCATGATTGTCTAGCAAGCATTGCATTTTAGTGGTGGAGAATTTGAGAGTCTTTGCAACCATATAATAGATTGGATCTCTGGAATTAGTCTTCAGTGAACCTTTGTTATATTTTAAACACATGAGCGGGAGTGATTCATATTTCCCAAAAGTGAGGTTCTACCGGTCCATTTAGCTCTACAATCTCATGTGCTTGCATGACATGCTTAGTAGTTCTTTGTGGGTGATCAAGTTTGATATTAAGCTTGTGGTCTTACAATTCTTCCAAAAGCTTCGTTTCCTTCTGATTTTGAAATATTTTGTGCACTACTTGGGGTTGCCGTTGATTGTTATTCTTACTTATGACATGCTACGGTTTGCCTATTTTAAAGAGGTTGTTCCCTTGCATCATCCGTTATCGGTTTTCTTTTGTGTTTGCTTGAGGACAAGTAACGGTTTAAGCATAGGGGATTTTGATAAATGCCTAATATGTATATCATTCTAGGGCTATTTTGTGTCATTTTTAGGAGAATATTGTTCTTTAAGTTATTATTTATAGTCCTATTCTCTATTTATGCTTGGGTATGGTTATTTGATGTGTTTTGCAGGATTTTAGGCCTTTTTACCTATCATTGAGCCTATATAGGTGTATTTTGACTCACCACGGATGCCCTGAGTTGCCATGCCCATGGAAGAGAGGACGAACAGAAGACTGACGAACCAGCCCAGACCACGGTCGGCTCATGGTGGATGCCACGGTCCGTGGCAGGCGTGTAACAGCTAGCCTTTTCGTTTTCCCTCATCGTGTGGCTGAGATCAATCGAGCTCTCCTATAAATAGCCCCGTTCTACAGCATAATGCAATCATCCCATCCATCCCATTCTATTCTTTTCCTCTTTTCAAGTAGATTAGGATTTTAGATTAGAGAGCGAGCGAGGGAAAGCGAGAGAGAGAGATAGAGTTAATGGGAAGATTTGCAAGGATTCCACCCCGGGTTCGCACGACTGTTCAAGCGTGATCTTGGCTGAGCATCTCTTTTATCTTGTCTCTTCTCTTCTCTTCTCTTCTCTTTAGATTTATTGTTTTGGATGTTTGATTTAATCATGTTTGAGTAGTTTTATTTTGTCTAGGGATTTAGTAGTTTGTGGAATTGTTATTAGATCATGTTTTAGTTCATTCAATTGTGCTTATCTTCATGATTGATTTGATTTCGTTCTATCAAGTGTTATTTATGTTGTGAGTTGATTTCTGGCCAAAATTTACTTACACACTTGAAACAATCGAGTGAACATTCGAAAGACGGCATTTGGTTGTTGGACTGCTTGAATAGAATTAGCATAACTTCGTCTCCAAAGAGAGATTTATATATTTGGAGGGCTAGTACGTAATCGTAGATGGTAAACTTGGATTCAGTCAAATTAGTTTGAAAGAACGACTTTTGCTTAGTTTAGGAAAATTTGATTGATTTCGAAAGCATAGGTCAAGTTTCTAGAAAAGATTACAATTCCTCGAAATTAGCCGATTAGAGAAAAGTGCATTTTTATCATTTTCATCTAATCACCTTTTGTAACTATATGAATTCGTAGACATTTTTCCTTAATTTATTTACAACTAGTGTATTAGAAATTCTTAATTCGAAACCATTGGAATTTTGATTCACTTAGCGTATCCTGAGGGGATATAGCCCAATAGATCAACCTAGTCTCTGTGGGATCGACCTTGAATAGCTACAACACCACCGTGCGCTTGTGGGCCTATCACTGAGCACCATAAATATGTTGGTTTTTGCCAAACGTATTTACGTTGTATTTGTCTTTTATTCTAATCAAACATAATAGTATACATTTTTAAAGAAGACATCATTTGGTGATCAACAACTCCAGTTTTGGTGATTGTTAGAGCTATGTTTGGTGATCATTATAACCATGTTTAGTGATCACTATATCAATATGTGGTTTTCAACACAAATATGTTGGTTTTTTCGTCAAATATATTGTGAGTGATATCTTAAAAGAGCGTTATTCTATTGTATTTGTGTTTTATTATGATAAAACATAATCTTATATGTTTTTATAGAAGATATCATTTGGTGATGAATAATTACAGTGTTGGTTGTCATTACGATTATCTTTTGGTGATCAGAACATTTTCTCATGCTCACACCATAAATATGCTGATTTTGGGTCAATCATATTCGTTAATATGTTTATGTTGCTGCGTTTGGGTTTGGCTCTCATCAGGATAGTAGCATATGCTTTTATAAAGAATGAGGCCTAGTGTCTTATCAATAAGTCTAGTAGTGGTGATCAAAAGACGTATGTTTGGGATTGCTAGAAGTATCTTTGGTGATCACTGAATGTTGTTTGGTGATCAACATCTTCTTACTTGCAGTTGCTTACTAATTAATAGGCTAGTTCTCGGTGATTGTTACTATTGCTTTTGCTCATAAGGAGAACTATAGTTGCTCATCAATAGTAATGTTATCGGTGATCACCAAAGTTATGTTTGGTGATCATTCTTTATATCTTTACTAAATTCAATGCCGTGAAAATTTGCATAAACCTAAAATGAATAAAATGTTACACAATGTGTTATATAATACATACAAAATCATTTTCATTTATAAAATAATTTGCAACACAAAAAAGCAGGATAGGGATAAACCTAGTCCTTCTTGGTATCTTCCTTGAGATTGGGATAAATTGTCCCGAATTCCTTCAAATCTTTCGCCTTTTTAATTGCTGTGAATCTTGCCTCGTTGCCCTCATAGGTGACTATGTCGTGACAGTACTGACCCTCAAAACATTGAGCTTTGCATCCTAAGGATAAAAGATAGTTCATGATGAAGTAGTAACATCCTTGTTTTTTATATTGCTAGGAAAGTCAGTGTTCTGCTATAATGCTTACATCATTAAAATTTAGTCCAGACTGCCACTTCTCTCCTTACCCAAAGTAGCTCTCCATGTGTCTCATATAAAATATGCCACAATTTGTGACCTTTGTAGTTGTCCTCCACGACATCTTCAAGCGCACCACATTTAGTTTTTTAAGGATCTAATGCTTAGGATGTTGTACAACCAACAGATAAGGTTGAGTACATTTCTCTGCATAAATTTTCCAAAAATTGCACACTATGGAATTATAATGTAATGACATCAGCATAGTTATAAACAGTGTAGTATTTAAAACTCACCAATTTCATCGAAAAGTCCCCATATTCAACCGTAAATCTTACTGTTATGAGCATGTTATCGATGATATCAAGCTTCTCAGGCATTGTTCGATGTGGGACATTCAGGCAAGGTTCAACGATGACTTACCCAAAACCATGGTTGTGATCCTCGTTTTCTATCCTTTTCTTGATGTGCTCATTAGTCCATGTGGACATTGTAGGGAATTTTCTCTTCACTCTTCTCATAATGAAGACAACTCTGTCTAAGTACAGCGTCTGCAAATACAGAAACATTAAAAAAACACTTACCACAAGGAATTATGTTACTTACACAGATATCAATAGTTGATCACTCATGCATAACTTATTGATCACTAAAGCACAAGTTGTTGATCCCTAGTCATTTAACTATTGACTAGTAAGGCATTTGTTTTTTTTAAATGATCATTGTATTTGCTTATATTGATCACAAATTTTACCAGGGGCTACATTGTTGAATAGGAGAACGGACCATCAAGAAGAAGAGCGGACCGTCGAAATGCACCCCTTTTGCAACCGTACTCTCCTTGTAGTGCCTGACACTAGTGATCAGCTTATCCAGTGCAAACTGGCACCAGCCTAGGGATGCAATCTGGCTCACATGCTTGACATATTTCAGGATGGACTTTCTACAATAGTGGTTCTTTGGTCCGCTGAAAAAAAAGTTCACCAAATATATGATGAAGTTCCTTTTAAAGCTCTCGCCCCCGTCTTTTTTAGCCAGAATGAACTCCGGCATTCGAGGGAGTTCTGGGGCATTCTATTGGACTTCAATTCCTTGAGCCACGTCGCATGCACCTCATTAGACTATTCGTTCATCGAAGACAATGATTTCCCTTCCCCCTAAAGGGACACCCAAGGTTGCATACACGTTGAATGTTGTGACCGAAAACTTCTGCCCATCTGGAAGTCTGAAGCACACAGCGTACGGATCAAAGCTCTCCACCAGCCACTTGGCAAACTTCCTTGGGATTTGCTTCAGATCAACTTTTAGGAAGGAAGCGAATCTCATTGATCTGACCACCTTCGCCTGAGCTTCGTTGAGCTGTGCCACTAGAGATGAGAATGAACACGTAGACATTCTCGTAATGAACGCCTTCTGGTACATTCTCTTTTCACTAGCATCCTCCTTAGATTTTAAATCCCGCTCTTCCTACAAAATCTTAACCTCCTTCCCTGAGCTGGTTGCTTTCGCTAACACCAAAGCAGCACCGTCGCCTTTGAATTTTAACGAATGCTTGTTCCTCTTTCGCGCATCTTTTATAGGTTGACGAGTGGCGAGCTCTACTTTGCCTCTATCTGCTCATTCTCATGATCGACCTCTTTGCATTCATAAGTCAGATCATTTTCTTCTGAATCTGAGCTGTTGGAAGTTCCACATCAAATACGTGGCCTTCTCGTACTGCATCATTCGATAATTGCTGCATCATCTCTGATTGCCCGTCATTGACTGGCTTGTGCTTTTTTGGTTATTCTGCCTTCTCCCCCTTCTCCTTGTTCTCAACTTTGGTGGGGGCTTTTTGAAGATGTTTCTCTTTGTGTTCGGGCTTCTTAGGAGATTTTTTACGCCATTCATCATCACTTAGAGCATTCTTGGTAGTGATATGCTCGCTGCTCTTCTTGTTCTCCACACCTTTCGCTGCCCTTTTCTATGCAAGCTCGCCCTTTCTTTCCCAATTCCAGTGGAAACTTGTCCCTCTTTGCCTTCTTGCTTAAAGGCTTGTCAGCGGGGTCTTTGCTGGGCTTCCTCTTTTCAGCAACTTTGTCCATAGGTTGGTTGGGAAGTTCTTCTTTTTCCTTTTCTTTCTCCATTTGCTTGTCATGTGTAACATGCTTTTTAAAGTTGAGCTCTTCATTGCTCTTACTGTTAGTCTTCCGTTTCTTATCAGCCTTCTTCTTCTTTTTGGGCTTTTCAGTGGGTTCTTGAGAGAGATGTTCTTTTTGTGAAAGCTTCTCCGGTGTTGCACTGCTTTCAACATTTGTGTCACTCTTGCCTCTCTTTTCTCGTTGTTTATTAGCCGGGGATTTATGTTTTGATTCCTTGTTGTCGTGTAAATTGTCTTCTTCATCAAATTTGTTTGGATCATCATCAACACTTCTGGTTTTCCGGGCAAACACTTTGAAACAACACTTTTTTCCTTCACCAGCGTTGCTGCTACTTTTTTCAGCAGATCCTCTTCTTTCATCATTCGGTATAGCACTTTCTTTTGAATCCAAAGGGATGTTAGGATTATCGAATACAAAAGGAAAGTTACTGTGTAAATTTTGAAGGTCTACTGTAATTAGAATGTGTTCCTTTTGACTTCTGTGCTGAACAGAAAATCGTTACCATACAAAAAGGCAAGTTAGTATAAGCAGTACCTTTCCAATTCTTTTCTAGACAGACTTAAAGTGATAACGTCTTCAATGACATTTTTTATTGTTTCAGAAATTTGTTCCTCGGTAGGATCATTTTGGGGCCTATAGTAAAGCCAGAAAGTTATGTATACAACATACATATAAAACATATATATATATATATATATATATATATATATATATATATAGCACACTTCAATTAACTTATGTAATATAATCCATCACTGATCATAGTTCAAATGACTAGCAATGACAACTACATTGATCGGTAATACTAAAGCACATGATAAAAGGAGTTGTTTATTATATGTACTATGTCTGTGTATATTTATAGCAAATAAGGCATACATCTATTGATCATAAACACTACTCATCAGCAATCATAACTCTACTAATCACCAACAGCAACACTACTAATAACCAATCGACACTTATTTAGCATATCACCAATCATAACTATACTGATCAACAATCATAACTATAATAATCACCAACAAGAACACTATTGATCACCAACAAGAACACTACTTATCACCAATCAACACTTTGTTAGCAGATCACTAATCATAACACTACTGATCACTAATAATGAATATGTCAAACAAGGCATACATTTATTGTTATGGCAAAAGGCCTGATCACCAATCATAACTATACTGATCACCAACAAGAATACTACTGATCATCAATGATACACCTCGTAATCACAAATGAGGGATGGCTACTTTGTTAGCAAATTATAGTAAGTAAAAAATTTATGTTAATCATTATAGTAATTCCAATTGCTCGCAAATTAACAAGTCACATATGTAGTGTGTGTGTGTGTGTGTGTGTGTGTGTGTGTGTGTGTGTGTGTGTGATTCACTTGGTGGTGGGAATAGGGCTGATCACCAATCATTCTTGAGTTAATCACCAATGACAACACTAATGATCACTAATCATACCCCTATTGATCACCAATAACGTATTGCTTGCAAATTGAACATGTAATACGAAAAAATTTCACCCAAGGTTTTTCAAATAGATTTTTGAAGCAAATAGTTAATCGTTTTAAGAAAATCATTTGGTATAAAAAATTCTCCAAGAAAATCCTCACGAGATAAACACATATGTAAAACGATCACTAATATCTTATCTAACGATTACTAATTACATTCCTAACAATCACAAACTACACAAACAGTATGAAAAATAGTTACTGGATAGTTTTTTCACATTTTTTGTAGAAAACATTTAAAGTGTCTTAGAATTCAAATTTTTGTGAAACAACATGCCGAGATTCATCAATAGTGAAACCAACTCCATGGTGGCGGAAACTGTCTTGCTTACATCCTTCTACATTTTTCAAAGAAAAAAAATATATTAAAAAGAAAAATATATATACATATAGATATGTTAGTTGATCACTAATAACATGACTATTGATCATGCACAAACACAATCATGAAATTGGAAACTGATACAATTAATATTAGTGATCACTGAAATTGGTGTTTACTCATTTGAGATTTTCATTCACATGAGTGTGAATCAAAATATCAAATAAGTAAACAACTATTGAAGTGATCAACAATATTATATATAATTATCACCAAAAACATGAGTGCTCAACACTTTTTAGATAATCCACACAAAGACAGACATAAAAAGTTAAGTTAGGTGATCATTGACATGTGTCTCTATTGATCACTCATCACATAAGTATTCATCAAAAATAACATATCTACTGATCACCAACAGGATGTATTTTGCTCATAAAAACACATACACTTTGATCACTAAGAACATTAATATTGATCACTAATGCTATTTTGAACGCATACACTTTGAAAAAATTGAGAGATCGACTTGAATTGCATACTAATATGATTTGTACAGATCACTAATTCCACAACTTTTGATAACTGATATTACTTCTAAAGATCACCAGGAATACATCGATTGATCTCCATGCCCAGAAGGACTGTATTGGAAGTGTTAGGAGTAACATTGAAACAGGTAATGCAAACCATCAATACATTAAATCAAAACATGACTAATGACACATGTAATTGTTGAATGTAAAATTTTAGCGAATTTTGGATAGTTAAGATTAATATTTGTAAAATTGAGCCTACCTACATTATCACATCACGGATGTGGATAAAATATCAAGCGTATAAAAGCACTCTTGAAAGAAACTGAAAATAATAAATGGGTACACGTGACGTGTTCTCTAACAAATGCAAATTGACTTGATTTCTTTTATTAAAAAGAAAATCAATACATAGAGTGGGAGCATGAAATTTGACCTGGACCTTGATTATTGTTTCACTTTTATGTAATGTCCTTTTAAACCCAAAATAAATTTTTAAAAAAAGAGGAGCCAAATTAATTAATTGGGCTTTGGGTACTTGATGAAATCAAAGCCCATAAATTAAGTTTTACTAGCAAACTCACCAAAAAAAAAAGAAAATTCTACCATAGTTGAAAAAAAAATCACCTCCCATAGTTGAAATTGTTGTAACCGTTGATGTAATTTATATAGATCTCAGTCGTTAAATAAAAAAAAATGACCTGTTATAGCCGGTCACCAATAGGTCGCTAGTTATTGATTTCACGCTCTCTTTCTCTCTCTCTCCCTCTCTTGCCCTCTATCCAGACTTCACCGACTTATGCCCTTCTCTCGCCTTCCCCTCTATTCATGGTTTGCTGCTTCCCTCTTTACTCTCTCTCTCTCTCTCTCTCTCTCCCCTTCACCTCCATCCTCACTGCAGTTTTCAACTCTCTTTCTCTTTCCTCTTGTACATTGTAGAAGACCCCATCAACGTCGACATCTCCTTCAATTCACTACCTTCTTCAACCAAAGTCGCCATTATCAAACCTCCTACTTTATCTGAATGTGCCTTTCTTTCTCTCCCCCCCCCCCTCTCTCTTTGATGAACCTCTATTTGTAGCATATTTTAGCACGTATTTGACTCGATCTCTCCTATATTTGCATGCTTTATCACGTCAAAGAAGGGTCAAATCGACCTCTTATGCATATATTTCACTCATATGATCTCTTTCTGTAATTTCAGGAACCTTGTTGAAAGAACTAAAAGATAGTTAATATTTTGCAGAAAGAGCTGCCAACAAGGAGAGAAAAGCCGTGAAAAAGCGTCACACGGAAGTCCCATGAAACCGGACTCATAGAGCGCGGCCAACCCGCCCAGACCGGCACACTTGGCCGGATAGGCAAGTGGCACGGCCTGGCCGTGCCAAGTGGCACTCCCGTGCCACTTGTGCCATTTTGGGGGTGTTTTAGGCAGCGTTTTGGCACGGTCATCCCGTGCCTCTGGGCACGACCGTGCCACCCCCGTTCCGCGTCGTGACTTAAATCTTTCTTCGGGGCTGTTTTGAAGGCATTCAGTTTTCATTCAGTTTTATTTTCCCCAGATGTTTTCTTAGGCGATTTTAGGTTTAGTTTTAGAGTTTAATCTTCACGTTCGTGGATTGTAATTTTGGATTGGAGTTTGATTCTGCCTTCAATTTATATGATTAATTCCAGCTTCTGTCTCAATTCGCTTTCCTGTTGTCCTTAATTATTTTAGGTTTTGGTTGTCATGGTTATTAGATTGAATATTGTGATTGTTGTGTTAAACATGATTGTAGGCTAAATCCTTCAACCTAGGTTGGGATTGACGCCGAATATGTGTAGTTGAATCTCGTACTGGCCCAATCCCTGCTCCCCCTTTGTTTTGTAATTATGAATTTTACTATGCACGCCACATGCTCGATGAAATGCTCGAAAGAACATTCATCCTTTTCTTTGGGGTTTAGGGGAGCATTAAGAGACAAAACCTTTACCTAGTGCGTCTTAGTAGACAGTTAGGGTTTTAACATGAAAATAGTTGAGATTCTAATTGGGGTTTGAGATTGTAAATCTTGTAATCCTTCGACCTTTAGTCCCATGAGAATAGGCGACTATAGTTCCAGGATTAGTCTTCGACCCTTGAGAGGCGGAGAAGATGGGCTTAATTGACAATTTATCCATTTGTGATGCATGCTTGGGAGTGTTTGATTGGGTTAGTAACTTATTCACTAGCATAATTGTGCTGTTAATTTCGACCTAGGCGCTTTCTATTATGCTGTTTATTACGCTTTTTAGTTGTTATCATTTCTCTTAGTTTAGTCTCCAAAACCTTGATTGTGATGACCTAGCTTGAGTAGTCTAAGTAGTTCTGGTAGTTGAAGTCCAATTCCCTGTGGATTCGACCCGTACTTGTCGGTTGCTAGCTACAGCTGCGCCGTGCACTTGCGGTAATTAAAACGATAACACTCTTCGTCTCCATAGTCGATTCTGACACCACTACAACAACTGGGTCATCTTCTTGACCTGACGCACTTTAATTCCACCCACTTGACTGGGTATTATTACTCCCTTTCATCCCTTTCCCAAATGTCGGTTTCTCTCTTCGAGTCTAAACCACCCCAATTGCCCAGATTTATCGTAGCAACAATCTAGGGTTCCTATTCATTCACCCTAATTTCTGACGAGGGGTTTGCAGAGGACAGAAAAAGTGAGAGAAATCGACATGAAGAGTAGTAGCAGTAGCAGTAGCAGTAGCAAACTCTTCACGTTCGGGCTTGCTGCCACATGGTATTCATCAAACATTAGGGTTCTGTTGCTCAACAAGTATTTGCTCAGCAATTATGGGTTTAAGTACCCGATCTTACGTATGATGTGCCATATGACTGCTTGCTAGTTGCTCAGCTACATCGCCATAACTTGGATAAGGATGGTTCTTATGCAGACCACCCGATCTCGGGTTCAATTCTTCAAGATCTCTACTCTTAGTCTCATCTTCTGCGCCTATATTGTTAGCCTCATAATTGCTAGCGGGGTAATTAGTTGTTCTTCCTTTTTTGTGTTCCTGGATGAATGAATGTGTTTTCAACGAAATGGGCTTCTCGTGGGTGGGGTGAAATTTTTTACTTAAGTGAACAAATTGAGGAATTGGTTATTGGAATGTTGTTGTAGCGTTGAGAATTTAGAAAGAGTTGTGTAAATTTTTGGGATATCTTTAGCGGGCGATTGCATGTACATTGGAGATTGATTGAGTTAGAATACGAAAAGTGGCAATCTTTTTTTGACACCTCAGAACTTTTATGGAACATGAGATTAGAAGTTGTGAGTTTGCCCTTATAGGTGGAAACTCTGGGATAATCTGGGACCGTTGCTAATTAGTTTGACTGAATATCTTCATTAAGCATTTGGTAATAAATAATTTTTGTGATTAAGACATATATGAGACTCACAACAGCAAGAATACTAAACTAGGGCAGATAGCATCTTGAGGATGTTGATTAGGTTATCAGATGTAGTGTGGCTTGGCAGGTCTTAAGCTAGGGAGGAAATTCTCCTCTATTTTCATTCTGAAGTAGCTTAAAATCTTACTAATGCTTGTTAGCTGGATTGAATTTTATAGATCAATGTTCCATATACTTGGATTTTTTTTTGGCGGGGGGGGGGGGGTTGGAATCTGAAAGTACATTAATCATATTTTTGAGCTATTCCTTAGAAATTCTGCTTAGGTGAGCCAGTCTTTGTTTTTGTATTTGACTGTCAAAATTGATTGTTGCTAGTGCTATGTTATTTATTGGTTATGATTCAGTATGCATGACTTGCTAGATCGTCAAGCTTTTCTAGCATTAATGTCTAATGTAAATGCTATTAGGTGTTGTATTTGTCAAATTAAGATCTTAGTTTGAGAATGAATAGTAGTTTACATATGCCATATGATCTAAAGCCTTTTCAACGCTAATATCTCTTTTTCACGTTGCATTTTGTTACAGGGTGAACTGAGTTTTCACCTTTTTGGATTTATAATGTGTTTGGTTCGAATTTGGGGTTTGCATTTAAGATCCCTTTTAGGATTAATGATGTTCTCCCTGTTTTGCCCCACGAAATTGCGTTGCCTGTTCTTAATAATCTCCATAGCGTCGTTGACTGACTGCCCTCATTTGTTGGGTCGGTGACGCCTAATAATGGGTCAATTCAGTGGAAAGGTGCATGCGTTTTTTAGAATAGTGCTCAACTTGAGTTCACTGATGGTGGCGATAAGGGTCCATTACAGCAGATTACTACTTACATACTTTTCCCCTTATACAGTATCCTTACAACAAAATTTGGCAACACATTCCGCTTCCCCCATGCGGTAGTGGACAGACTGAGACGTGAGGAGAAAGCATATGTGACCTAGTGTTGGCAATTGGCGAAGAGTGATAAATGTTTTGTTGACGTTTATAACAATCAGGAATTTGGTTTCAGAGCATCTCTATTTGATTTTTTAACACTTTTTCTAGAGGCATGTTTAATTGACACGGTATACATATAGTATCAGTTTCACATGACTTTGAATTATGCTTTTCATAATAGTTCTTTATGAATTTCACATGAATGTGTAGATAATTGACTTGGTTGCTTGCAAGCTCACTATTGAAGCGTGTATGAAAAGAGTGAATCGAGTCTATTTGCCATCAAGTTTTCAGGTAAAATTATATGATTAATTGACTGTTATGAAGTTATGGTATAATTGTAATAACACCCATATTTTGTGTAGCAAGTGATGACAACATGGAAGTTGCCCCATGAAAATGTAACAGAAGTGTCATTCATTTTCAAGAGAAGCTAATTTCCAAATTCATTCCAAATGATGTTAGTCAATGTGAGAAGGTGGTTGCTCCATTTCTTTTACAAATAATGGAATAGTAAGCAAATTTGAAATTCTGTTTTCATATGGGTTATAAAAACATTCTTTCTCCTACATAGGTCAACATCCCTATGAATGATCAAGCAATTCATTGGTTTTTGATTGTTGTGGATTTCGAACGTAGACATGTTGATCTTCTCGACTCCTTATCATTGAACAATAGTAACGATTTTAGGCAGGAATTAGCAAAAGATTTGGTAACAATTTGACACTTATCGTATTTGGTTTAAATAAATGTTATGAACAACTATCAAGTATGACAACATTTTTCTCTCTAGTTAAGATCAGCACTTGAGTACTCAATACAATATGCCAACCGAAATCATTTATTTGCTGTTGCATCAAATTTTCCCATTCATGTTGAACACGTGGCAAGACAAGCAAACGGGTTCATACAATACAGCTTATTTGTATATTTCGAAAAACAATATCTTCGTTGAATTATGACTTATGTTTCTCAATATTAGGTAAAATGATTGCGGGATGCATGTTATCAAGTATATGGAAGTTGAGTCTGAATATGATTGGCCTCTTATATGGGAGGTAAGAGTGCATGCAAATGCAACATTTCCCTTTTCTATTCACACGTGGAGATATGTAGACATATCTTAGTATTACTCATTGTTAATGCAGGACATGGAAGTTAAGCGGTTACGAAAGATAGTTGATTTGCATATGAGTGTTAACAATCACATAAAGTAATTACATGAAAACCTTTTACACATGTTGTTAATTGAAGATATAATTACGTGATTCATCATGGACATATTGCATTCATAAAACAATTTTGAACCATAAAATGTTTAAAACAAACTCTTATGAGCGCCAGGAAAACAAATGCAGCTACAGAGAACTCTACTATTAATATCACTACTGTGGACACATTATGGGACAAAAATGCCCATTTGTCAGAGGGTGATAGTTCTATGGAGAACTACTTAAACATATTTGGAAAGGTAATGATTGTACTAAACATTATCAATACTTGTTGTGAACTTCTGATTGATATATTTCACAAATCGAATCATTTTTGTATAGTTGCTTTCAAGATTAGGAGGCGATTTAGCTAACAAAGTAATATCATATGTTATGTAATTCGACATACATCGTCATGTGTCAAATTACTTGCTTTTTAGTAAAATAGCATTTAGTTGAGATTCTAGTTACAGTACTACTTAGTGCTACAATTGCAATCCAGATTCTAGTTACAGTACTACTTAGTACTACAATTGCAGGATTGTGAAGAGGTTGAAATTCAACCTGAATACACATTTCCACAACCAATAGTGGATACACTCAATGGTGAAGAGCGAAAATGTTGTGAATTATGTTGGACTTTGTACATGCACAAGTGTTCAAAAGATGAGATTGTTTACTTGAATCAAGAATTTGGGATAAGTGCAACAGTGCGAGAGTTTATTAGTTTATTTTTAATGGGCCGTATAACCGATTCCGTAAGATAATATATTGACTCTTCCCTTACCTTGTTTGCATTTATGTTGTAAATTTTGTAATTGAATGGTTGTTCTTAAATTGTTCAAGTTATTGATAAGGTCGCTGGTGAGTTAATACTTGAATCGCGTAAAAGACATCTGAATCGAATATATTTGCCGACATACTTCCAGGTGAATTCAACGAATTTACTCACTTTGTTTTGGGTTTTAAAATGCGTTACATATGCTGACTACCACACTTGATGTAGCCAAGGATATATTCGTGGGTTGGACATTGTGATCACCCTTGTGACGGGGGTAGAACGAAGACAACAAAATTGGAAGATTTTGAAATGGATGTTACGTTTAAGATGATTCCAACATATATTACTGAAGTTGATAAGGTAGACATCTCTGTCACAAGGAATAAATCTTGATGTTTAAGCTTCCAGAGCGGTGAATGTTTTATGATGGGTTTTTTTTTTAATAATAGGTATACACTCCTTTCAAGGATGGACAAGTTCACTGGTTACTGATTGTTGTCGATTGTTTACATAAAAAAAGTACATAATTTAGACCTGCTACGAGAGAATCAAGCAAATAATGGTTAAATAACTTTAATAAGAGACTTGGTAAGTGTTATATGTGGTATTTATTTCCATATAAATGATTAATACATTTGATAAGGATAATTATAATGTTTGTTTTCCAATTACACCAATCTTGTCGGTTTGCGGTAATTCATACTCAATTAAACCATCTCTTTCATAATGTTCATACTTATTCCGTGCATGTTGAAAATGAGGTTATGTAAGCAATCAGGTATGTATATCAAACCATCCCCTAGCCAACTAGTAAAGTTTCATTCTTTTAATCAATATTTTTGATCTGCATTTCTTCATCTTATTTACCAGGTCAAATGACTATGGTATGCACATAATTAAATATATGGAAGCTACTCATGAATGGGAATTGCGTATCCCATTTCAGGTACTGAATCAAATTCGTTAACAATAATGTATGTGTCTTTTAAGTGATATTGGAAATAAAACGTTACATGGTAGGTTTATGATCCCCATAAAAAACTGTTTATACTAACATAGATCATTGATGTTGCATGACATACAAGCAAAACGATTATGGAAGTTAGTTGCATTATGGAACAGTGACAATAACGTGTTTAGGAATTGGAATTGATTTATCTAATAATGACTTGCCGTTAATTACTCTTTTTACTCTACTAAATTGCTCCACTATGCACTAGGATTTTGTAATTGTCAAAAAATTGTTTCTATGATTTATTGATACGGTACCCGACGTCAAAACTATGGTTGAGGGATGCCATTCCCTCATGTTCAGTACGATTGACATATTGAAAACACATGACCTACGAATCACTTTTACTTTGAGTTAAATATAGACAATAAATTCATTTGAACATAATTCCATTTCTAACTGCGATGTAATTTAAGCCTATTATGAAATAAGATATGCTGGTACACAAGAATTAACATATACTATGCACATTCAGTCTAAAACCTTATGCTCCAGCGAAGGTGATGCATGAATTCTCGCAGAATCAGCACTTGCCCTCACTAGCACAATTGCTAGTGAGTCAATAGCAGGCTAGATGGTCGTAGGAATAATGGTGGGCTTCAGAACTTTAGCTGACACTTCAATTTTGCCTCTTTGGACAACTCTAGCATGGTTGCAGTGCATGGGTATAGAAGAAGATTGTACTTCAACGAGTATGTGAAGCCATTGCAATGAGTATATACATAATGTGGTAACTGTTACATAAGTAAACACAACAAAAGAATTGATTTGTGCCTATCTATACATTCCACATATTCTTGCAATTGTTAGTGGAGAGCTCCCAAACTTTGCTGCTTATATACTCTATTGTTTATAGAACTTGAGCTTTCAATTAAGGGTAGAGAAAAATGGAGCGTGGGATGACCTTCTAGGAGTTTGTCGGTTGTCCTCTAATCGTGCGCCAAATGGAGAAGAATCTAGTGGCATTAGCTCTGCCAACCGCATTCTTTCACTCATGATCTTATTCTGCAAAATGTTCACCAAGTCATTTAGTGAGTACATAAGGCAGAACTTGAAGAGAAGCTTGTGTGTATCTATAAAACAGGAAAGGCCTGTTGAGTACATTAAGTTTTAAATCTTCCACTTCTCTCTCTAATGACATAATACGGGCCTCTATCAACTCGAGGGCTTCTTCAGCTGTCGAAAGGTCGATTTTCGAGGTTGGTTTGGTTACACCTGTAGCCTAAGGACATAAAAATGCCAGGAAGCCAATAATCATCAAATGATCAATAAAGGTTGGGAGGGTTTAGAGCCAGGGGCATTTTTTTTCCTCCTTACAATGCAGAAGCATTGTATACCTTTAAAATGCTTGTACATAAGGCCAATAATTTCTATGCTAAGTGTAGTTTTTCCTTTTCAGTCTCTTGTGAAACAAAAAAGTAAAAGGCTTTGAGTTTCCATCTGTTTATTCCTCTTATAACTCATGCAAGAATATCATTTTTACCAACCAACCTGTAGTCTGTCAATTAATCTCTGTTCCTCATCAAAGTTAATGTGAGGACTTCTCCCATTACAAGCACAATAATGAGCCAGCTCTTCCCTAATACGTGAGAGATAAGATTCTGCCCGCCTTAGTCTAGAAGCAAGGTCCTTGTTCTAAATCTTCCGCACATTGTTTTCTTCCTATAACATTTGAGTTCAAATTGGTAACTGATGTTACTAAATTTGAGGTAAATTTCAACCAAAAAGAGCTTTCTGTCTATGACTAAGTGTTCCAGGTTGGGCACTTGCCTTGATTTTAGCATGATGATGGATACGCTCATGGAGGTTTTGTTGCCCTGATAACTTCTTTACCTCTTGTTCGAGTTCTGTCACTTTCTTCTTATGATTTGTGAGGTCCGTCTGCATTAGTTTCACATATGAGAACATCATTTTCAATATACCCTATGAGGCATCAATATCAGCAAAACAATGGTGTGTTCTCACCTTTAATGCTTCATTTTTGGTGCCAAGTAACTGCTCTTGCTAACGATGCTTTTCTATTGAAATCTGAGCAGCAACAAGCTTAGCCTGTCCCCTATCAATTTCTTGTAGCGATCTACAACAGCAGTTTGAACCCATCAGTTGATCCAAGTTTTTCCCAAATAAATAAGTAAATAAACTACGGAGCCTAAAAACCAATGAGGGCAAGGAAGGGTCCGACCCATCAGGGGGATATGGTTAGGCTGCATAACATCCCTACATTTCACCGATGTGATGGGATGGAGATCTTGGACTTAAAACAATGTTAATAAGTTCCAGTAACAATTTTTACCCTTGTCTCTCTTCTATAAACTCATTAAGCTGCTGCCTGAGATTTTTCACATCCCGATCTTGCATGAAAATCACAACTCATGCTTAGAGAACCGTCCCACTAAAAGATGAGCTTTCGCAAAACAAGAAACATGCTTCACCTGGGATCCTAAACAATCAAATTGGGCCTTCTCTGTTATCTTTTACACCTACTGCTTATCTACTAATGTCTGCCATCACGAAAGTAAAAGTTTTATGTAGATTATAGACATGACTGTTGGATCAACAAAAGTATTCCAGATTGCTTTGCTTTGAAAGGAGAAGCAGAACCTCTCCCTTTGGAGGCATTTTTCTGCAATTTATTTGCCGAAATTCTCTCATGGCTCGATGCCTCTTCTGGTTTAACCTGTTCAACCATTGCCTCTAACTCCTTGAACTGCATAATAATTTGCAGAGCAAGTTTAAGGGACCAAATTATAAAGAAAGGCACACTTGAAAACAACATATGAACTTCGACAAAGTTGAAGCTAAAAAAGCTAACCCTGTGCATGTACTCACTAGCTTCTACCTCTGCATGTACTGTCAGCTCCAACATATGTGCCTTGCATTATGCAATATATAAAAAAAAGTCATATTGAGATTAAGTTTGAACTAGATTTCTAAGTGAAGAGAATGAGCAGCCAAGGAATAAACCGCTATATCTTTGTTTGCCAAATCTTTCTCTAGAATCTTTATGCACTTCAAGGTTTCTTAGAGGTTTCTTGCTTTCTCATCCAAATGCCTGAAAATGAAGATATTCAAATCAGCAGAAGCCAATACAAAAGAATGTTGTGATGCCCACAAACCGTTGAACATCAGCGTCAGTACCTTCAACATTTTACATCTTATTGCTCAGAGCATGGAGCTCCAGTTCTAGCTCTTCCCTCTGTAGCCTCTGCCTTTTAGCTTCTCCTTTCAGGATGTCAACCTGCACAGGCAGAAAAAAAATGTCACAATTAACGGAGTACAAGAAGTAAATTAAAGTTAAGCATAAAACACACTAATGGTAGAATCCAACTCTTGCACAGATTTCTCCATAAGCTTCACCTCCTCTTCCTTTTCTTCAGCATAAACCCCTCTTGATTCAGCTATCTGCATTTTGACAGGAGAGGGGGCAAAAAAAACCCCATCAAATGGTTGTCTATCAAAACTGAAAAGATTGACATATACATTGTTCATGTCAAGAAGTACCTCCTGAGCTTCTCGAGCAATTGCTACTTTTTCGTCAGCAAGGGCATATGCAATTCTAACCTTTCCTTCCAGTATCATTATCTCCTTCTGGAGGTGGTCCCTTTCACTGCTAACTTCATCCAAGTAGCTTTTCAGAGACTCAACCAGCTCATTCAAGTGACCAAGTGTGTTGCCCAACTCAAGTAGCTCATTTTCCAAGCTGTCAATTACACTCCTTTTCTCAATCAATTCTCTATCTGCAGAAGCTCTTGCTGCACTGATGTCCTCAACATAAGACTGCAGCTCCTTATTCTCATCAGATAGAAATTTGGCAGCTAACTTCTAGCAAGAGTAGCATGCTTAGTAGGATTTTGCTTCATTCTACCATAAAAAGTGGAAAAAATAGCCAAAAAAGTTACATGCCCATTGGTATTCTATCAAAAAGGGAGAAAATAATTATCAAAATGGCACAAAAGCATAAGCAAACCTACCATAGCAAAGAAACCACCAACTGTAGGACCAATGACAAATCCAATACCCCGTGACGTGCTAACTTGCAAAAAGTGGCAAAAAGGAAGATGTATAGCAGATATAAATACATGGAATGGAACCCCCTAGTAGAACAAATATTAACATTCATAATTTATCTCATTTCAATGTCAATTCTATTCAACTATTATATGCTATATTTTGTCAATAATAGTATCTAGATATTTATAAAACATGCTTGTAACTTATAAGTAATCCTTACAACTGACAGTGCCAAACCACAATGTTCTTGTATGTAAATTTCTAAAGCATATGCCTGAAAAGATTGCCAACATCAGGAAGCTCACTAAAAAGCTATACATAGAATCAAACAAGAACCACCTCTTTATCCCTTCCCCCCCCCCCCCCCCCAAAAGGGAAAAAAACTCAAAACCCAATTTATTTGTTGTGAAATGAAGGTTCAACTTAGCAAATCATTTAATTCTCACTCCACTCACAGTGGCTAGCACTAGCAGAGATCAACGCAGAGTGTTTACTGGTGGGAGGGTCAAGGAATCGAAAACCACAAAAGTCACTGTAAGTGGTTTTATATTTGGCTAATTTAATCCAAAACACAACATTTGGGGGGTCGGGGGGTTGTGTTTCCAAATAAATCACCATTAACACAACCATTACACCATGACAAAGAAGCAACATAGCTGGTGCAGGATGGGGGGATGCAATACGAATAGATAAAGAGTTATGTCTGCGGTTGTGACTTGAAGAGGGGGAGGGGGCAGGTAGCTGGTGAAAATGTGTATATTACAAAAAGATTAAACTACACCATGCCACCGCAAGCATTGGATTGACTCCTAGTTTATGGTTGGTCCAATTAGACGATCTGTAAATAACAGTTAATTCTCACTTGATTGAGTCCCTACACCCCCCGCCCAACAGTTACGCAGGCATTATACTTTTTATAACTCAATAAGTGTGATACGAACTTTGTCTCTACAAAAAACTTACATACCCTTATGGAACCAAGCAAACTATTGAAACAACCAAGGAAAAATCTCACTGAAAGTGCCATCCAGAACTTTGAACTTAGACCAAATAGGGTATTGAAAATAAACCTGGAATGAAATTGATGTGTCAGATAAAACATAACAAAAACACAGATTTTATTATCCTTAAATGAGTATCCATCTCATACATATAGTAACCTATGTACCAAAAGACCAATAAAGCCAGAGTTTATGGGCTAGAAACCTTAATATAAACAGCGAAAGAAAGTGGCATACCGAAGGACCAAATGTGGGATACAAAACCATTTGGTATATCTCGCAGCAGTTCAAGGCACATATAATTTGGAGTTCAGACCACCTAAAGCACAGGAACGTCAGTCACAATCATAAAAGACCAAGAATGTAGGACAGCAACAACAGAAAAAAGGCCGGGACGAACCCAACAGTAGGGGGATGAGAGAAAGAAGTAGATTTTGCTTACCATTAGATAGAAGTTTACCCTTCTTGAGCACTTATTGACAAAGCTTTTGTACAAAACATTACATTCACAGCAGAAAAAGATATAAGTCTACTTAAATTTCAATCATAGCAAGCAATATATAGAAACACCGCCAAATAGAAATGTGCAATCACCCACCGAGCCAAACATCATGATCTTTCATCAGAAATATATTTGAACACTGCAGATGATTAATGATCGTGTAGAGTCAAACACATAATGCATAATAGTTGGTAATCTGGAGCAAGAGGGGCACAAATTGGGTTATGCAATACACATTGACATACTTTAAGGTCTCGATGAAGGACAAAGTTCAAATCCAGAAACTCAATAGCGAATAGTAATTAGGTAAACCACTTGTAGAGTTTCTAAGGCAGAGATCAATGAGCTTCAACTAGGAAGACCCAA
The DNA here is from genome assembly GCA_017589665.1 of Selenicereus undatus. Lineage (NCBI taxonomy): Eukaryota > Viridiplantae > Streptophyta > Magnoliopsida > Caryophyllales > Cactaceae > Selenicereus > Selenicereus undatus. Next base: position 71,534,589 of record JACYFF010031954.1, on the reverse strand, counting down.
ATGTCAAAACAGCAAACATGACAAGCATTACCTTAAGATGGGTGATTCCATATGCTAATCTTCGATGACAATCACGGTCTCTTCCAATGCATCCATTTGTTGCTTGATTTTCTACAATAAGCCGATAAAGAAGTAGACAAAGTATACTGAATAAAGTAAATGAATTATATTAATCTAGCAAAATATGTACCCCATAATTGAGCATAAGCAATAACAAATCAGATGGACACAACATATCTTAATTAGACTGGCATGGACACGATCCCCATGGATAATTGCCAAATGTCTGATAATGAGACTTAAGGAGATATTAGTCTTTACCCATACATAACCACTAATTGAGCAGTATGTGGGTGTTTGACAAAACCTACAAGTTATTTAGCACTTCAGAACGATCGGACCTTATATGAGCTATAAAGCAAGTCACCTATAATATGGCAAAATAAAGAATTACAATTATATCAAAAAACCTAGGAGAAGTTAGAATGCACAATAAGGCATACAAAGACCACTACCAGGCCACTACCAATGTAAATCTGGATCCCAATCCGCCGCAAGCGTATCATTGTCTAACTTGTTCACATCCACGTGCGGATTATACATAGCTTATGTGCATAATTAAGAATAAAACAAATTTGAGCATCACCCGGCAGAGAAATATGACTTACAAAATTACGAAATACCAACATATGAGCTGATAATGTAAATGCCAATATGAAATGATTACCATTGAGGCCTCTCCTTCTTCATACAAAGAAGGCATACAATGTAGCAATCCGTTCGAAGATGGTGGTTCCATTCGTGAGGTAGAAGCTTCTTTAGGCGATGGTGGAGAGTTATTCAAGTTTATGCTATTGTCCTCATCTTTGAGAGGTGTTTCATTCAGATTAAATGATACTTCATGCGATAAAACAGGCGTTCGGGGAAATTAGGAAGACTGGAATTTGCATGCATTGATGTGTACATCATTCCCAACTTCTAATTGAGGAGATTTGCGCTTATTATGCCCTCAAATGCCACAATGTCCGCATTTTCTTAAACTTTGTTTATTGCCACGCCCTTTTGTGGACACAACATCAGGATCTCGAATTCCGTTTAATTTCAATGGTCTATCTCTTTCAGTAGTTTTCCCTTGAATCTTTGCATGTTCGTACTTGAGCCAAAGCTTTTACACACGCAATCCATTGTCTCCTTGTAATATGCATCTTCCTTAGAAGCCATGCGACATAAGGAGTAAAAAGTGACATAAGGTACGCGCATACTGAATTTTTCACATGTTGATCAACAATTGCTGTCTCATTCACACTTAAATCTGGCCTTGCCTAAATCGCCCATCTCTTTAGAATGCACCCCCTAGGGATTCGATCAAATTGTTCATGTTTCATCATAGCAATCGTATGCCGACATGGAAAACCTACGGACTCCAACTTCATGCAGCAACAACTCATAATGTCATTGGAAGACATATACACTACAATGTATGAGGAGTATTTTTTATCGGACTCTTCTAACCTGCATGCGATGGAAAAATATGCATTATAAGTAAGCTTCTAATGAACGTTAATACAAAATATTACATGTAATATTATAGAGTAACAAACCTGTAAAATTTACATCCATTTGTTTCTTTCTGTCCTTTTATTACGTACGCTGACTCAAACATTAGCTGTTGTTGGAACTTGTTGTATGCTCTTCTTGTGTATACTTGGGCAGCATCTCTTTTCATATTTAGTAATGGAGGGTGAATTTCGGGAATGCTATATTTTAAGATATAATCATTTTGCATCTCTTAGTACCGAATTTCACTCACTCCATGTTCATAACTTTGAACAAATTGGTAGAATTTAATCTTTTTGTTAACAAATGCTTTCACCGTTCGATTCATCGACTCACATCGTTGTGTGCTTCAATTCTCATCCCACCAAAAAAATAACCTTGTAGATAAGCCTCCACCCATTTTTCCTTAGTTTCATACATATCAGTAGCCCATTTATGCGTCTTCATATCAATCTTATAATGATGTAATAGCTCTTGCCACCCTTTTTCAAAATCTTCAGGTTTTTTGTACTTATCCACACATTTGATAAACCATGTGCAAATCATTTACCAGCATGTGTAACAACATTTTTCATTAAATGCCATAAACATATGCGATGACATGTGCCTGACTTCTCTTATTGCATATGCTATTGCATTATCTCTATATATCATAATTGTTGCAGGCTTCCGTCCATCCATTGCTTTCACCAACTGATGTAATACCCATATATATGTCTCCTTCATTTCATCAAGTAGCAAGGCACATCCAGATGGAATGGTTTACAAATGGTGATTTATCCCAACAAAAACCGTAAGTGGTTTATTATATTTATTCAACTTGTAGGTAGTGTCAAATGCCAATGTATGCCCAAAAATTTCGTAGTCTATGCGGGACCTACCATCACACCAAAACAATTTCTCTAATTTCCCATCTACATCAACAGTATAACTCACAAAGAACAGTGGATCTATCTCCTGCTTTCCATGTAAGTAACCTAAAACTACTTTGGCATCATTCTCTAACCGCATCCGGTGTTGATCCACAACATTATAGACATCTTTCCTTACACAACCAAAATTATCATGGCCTGCAGCATCATGTACAATTTTCGTATAAATTTGCTTCTGACTTATTCCTAAATCATACGTCTCACTTACTGATTATGTCACCTATTCCTAAATCATACATCTATTCTTCTTTTATTATAGATAGATTAGTTTAAAATATGATGAGACATAAAATAATATTCAAGAAAGGTAACAATCAACAAGCATGAAATTATATCAATACTGATTATGTCACCTATTCCAATAAGTATTTTCCAGCATCCCTAATACTGTTTTCAAAAAGCTCTGTCAAAGTGGAGGCATTATCCTCAGAAGATGAGTCTGGTTCGTACAAGCTGGAATGGGAAATTGATAATATTGTTGGTAAGGTATGTTTTCCTGCTTTCTGTAGTGATTCAGTTAGACATCAACTGCTAGAGTTCGTGTTAATTGAATCGAAGCTAGCCGCTTTATGTTAATAACCTGGAACTTCCCAACGAAGTTCATATTTTTGTTTTTGAGATTATCTGGCTGAGGACTTTAGCTTATTCTGACTTGGGGAAAATACTATACTGGAAAGTATTTCACTTTTGCAGTAAAGGAAAAGGCAGCCAGGGATCACTATATTTCCATCCTATCCTCCAACATTGATTTGGTCAAACAACAGTACAAGGTGGCTTGGATCCTATGGAAAGGATTGCACAAAATTCTTTTTTGTGAGAGTCAAGCAAAGGAAGTTAGCAACATACATTTATGCTATGAAAGATAGTGATGATAGATCAGTTGAGGGTTTTGAACAAGTAGGTCAGGTCATGCTTGGTTTTTACAGGAAATTGCTTCGGCCCTCATCTTGTATCAGAAGGCCTTTGTACCTAAAAGTCATAAATCTTAGCCCAGTGCTCACAAGGGAGCAACAGCTATGCTTATGCACTCCTTTTTCTAATAAGGACATTCATGATGCAGTGTTTTCTATCCCAAACACTAAATCACCGAGTCCAAATGAGGGAAACTAAAATGGTTATACAAATTAACAAATCACGTTCTAACCCCCTATAGACTCAATACCAACAATATTATCAATTTCCCATTCCAGCTTCGACGAACAAGACTTATCTTCCAAGGATAATGCCTCCACCTTGACAGAGCATTTTGAAAACAATATTAGGGATGCTGCAAAATACTCATTGGAATAGGTGACATAATCAGTATGAGGAACAATGGAATCCACTTCCACCTGCCATATGTATAATAATCAATATAAAGCTAGAACAGTTAATGTGTCTCTTGAATATTTTAGCCCAAACTTTACGAATTTTCCAACTATTAACTATTAACTTTTGAGAGGTAACATTATTATGCTAGGGCATTAATGTTCAGGTGGCATTCTTTAAAATCAGGGCACTGACACATCATTCTCAAAATTGATTATACAAATTTTAGTTCCTATTCATATTCTTTTGAAACTGTAAACCTTTACTTCTTATTAGTTTGCTACCTTAATACCTTGATTGTCTTGACACTCGGCTTCTTCATGAGTCTAAATTCTTTCTCCCAACACAAATCTTCTTCATTCCTTGTGATGTCGCCCCTTACATAACTTATGAATAAAGACCATAAGATCACTAAACACACCAAGAAAGTGTTCGAACCCATGGCTCTCCAGTATCTTACTGTTTTTCTGGGCTTTTTTCATGTCTTCTTTTTCAAGGTTTATATTAGGTAGGTGTTCATATGGATCATTAATAAAACAACTTGTGTGAATCGTATCGAATCAGATTTGTTTTCATTTAGAGCATACACTAAATGTAAGTGTGATAGTCATGCCATCGGAACAAGTAAAAGTCCTTGTTGATTGTTTTTAGCCGTTACAGAGTGTGGCTTCAGGGAAACAATGGATGCAAGTGACAATTGATAACTTGAGCTATCATTATACAACAAGGATATAATTAGCTATAGGAGGCAAGCAATCAGATGTTTAGGTCAACATGGAAAATACTTTTTATGCAATAGAAATTCTCAACTGCATTATGTCATCATTTTTGTACTTTAAGTTTTTTTTTTTTTAAAAAAAAAAACAATCCTGCTTTGCCTAATAAATAAAGCCTATGAGGATAGGAGAAAGAATGAAGAGCCCTACTGTCAAACAACCTTAGAACTTTTATAACGCCTGAATTCCAGAAGAACCAAAAGGAAAAAGTGAATAAGAATAATAATAACAATAATTTCAACATATATTATTTCAACATGCGATATCAGTACTGTGTTTAATATCTCGCAACTACAGCAAAACCCAAGGCATTTCACTGTTACAGTAAAGGAAAAGGCAACCAGGGATCACTATATTTCTATTCTATCCTCTAGCATTGATATGATCGAACAGAAATGCAAGGAAACTATAAGGAAACTAGTTATATTGGTACTCTATGCTACGTTGACCGTGAATATCAAACGCCTAGGAGGGTTTCAACTAAATCAGACATATATGCCCTAGGGGTGGTGATCTTGCAATTGCTGATAGCAAGACCTGCAGTAGGCATAGCCTATATGGTTGACGCTGCTATAGAACGAAGGTAATTTGATAGAAGTCTTTGATCTAGATGTCGGACAATGGCCAGAGAAGGAGACGCTTGAACTGGCTTTATGAATCCCCATCCGCAAAAACCTCACCTCAGTCATTTCATTGAAATTCAGCTTAATTGATGGCAAGTTACACAACCTGATGCAAATCTCAGTCATTCTACTGTGGGCTTAATTAGAAACTAACCTTAATTTGAAGGATTGCTGATGCACGCTTGGAAGGAAGGTGCGGCTCAGGAGTTCGAACACAGCAGCAATGATAAACTTGGGTGGAGAGAGACAGATTTGAAGACAAAGTTAATCTATAAATTAATAATTGCGATGTATAATTGATCAAAATTGTTGGAGATTGTTTCTAGGAAGATGGGAAGTGAGCAGAGAAGGGAGAACACTCAAAACAGGCAACAATGAATCTGGGAAATCTGGTGGTATCAAATTGGCAAATTTTGAAGGAAGATGAGACAGACTTCACATTACCTTGATGTTCTCTACTATGGCGTCAGAACATTGACAACAAATCAGTGATGAAATACGTAGAAGCAGTGAGCCAGCATCAATAAGGCCAGAGGTATAATGTTGTGTGATAGAGAGATAGAGAGAGAAAGGGGAAAGGGAGGTAGTGGGAAGGAAAAAATAATCGGTTCTCTTAAAAAGATAATTGGTTTTTTTAAATATTTCAAGGGTTGAGATTTTGTAAATAAAATCAAGGGTTGTTATCAATTTCAACTATGATAGTTGAAAAAAAAGTTAATCATGGTAGAGTCATCGAAAAAAATAAGTTGGTTTCATTCCCTTGACTTGGCTATCAAGTCTAGAAGTTACCACATAACCAACCCAATAGCACCACTTCTCCACCTTTACTACAAGGTGGCAGACTGCAAGCAGAATAACTATCTCCATCTTTATAAGGCATAAGGTTCGATAAAAAAAGAGAGTGGATGAAGCACAAAAAAAAAAGAAGAAAAGGAGTGAGACAAACAGTGAAACAAAGAAAAGAGAAGAAGCAAGAGGAGAAGCGAAACTGAGGGTAAATTCAATATTCTCTACAAGCTGAAGCCAACCGAATTGGAAGGTAATTCAAAAAATGAAATGGAGTTAACTTACCCCACTTATGTCTTTCATCTCATAATTCATCTCCTCCATGGTTGTATACAAGAAACTCCTATACCTCCCTCAAAGTCGAAAGCATATCAGTAATCCAAGTAAATGGGTACCCCATTATCGATTCAGAAGGTTCGAAATAAGATACCCGATAAAAATTGGGTTCAAAGGGAGTCACAACTCTGGATTCTCAAGGATCCCGATAAAGTTCGAAAAGAATCATGTATTTGGATTCGTAAGAATCATGAGTTTGAAACGATTCGGAAAAAAAGATTCCGAAGGATCTTGGGTTTGTAAGGATCCAAAATTTGGATCTGAGAGGATCCCGGTTTGCAACGACCTTTAAAAAATGTGGAGTTCGCGAAGTCCCATGGGTTATCGGTTCCAAATGTGAAGGACTTGGTTATGTTTAACAAAATTAACAAAAAATGGAAGTGATGATGATGGTTACCCAATGAGATCGCCATTCCTTATCACCTCACGAGGCTTGCATAGTCAATGAATTAAAAACTGGGCCGGTGACATAGATATTCTTTTCGTATTATGGATCACAGGGGTTGCCTCTTTCAATTAATTCAGAGAGGAGATGAAGAATAAAATGAGAGGGGTCTTTTAATTGGCAAAACTCATTCTGAACGAATCACTCTGTCGTCATCTTTATCACCCAAACGAAAAGGGGCATTTTTTTTCTTCTTCAACCTTCTTATATAAAGTTAAAGACTTGTTAACCAGAGTAGTGTGGTTCAATGAAGGGCCTGTTCTATTTCGCGTTTTAGATAGATAGATAGATACAATGAGATGTAAGGAGCTGTAAGGAGCTGCAAGGAGATGTAAGCAGCTGTAAGGAGATGTAAGGAGATGTAAGAAGCTGTAAGGAGATGTAAGGAGATGTAAGGAGCTGTAAGAAGATGTAAGAAGCTGTAAGGAGCTGTAAGAAAGCTGTAAGAAAGTTGTAAGGATAGATATAAGGAGTTGTTGAATTGTAAAAGAGCTGTATAATATAATTTGTTTTAAATGAAAAATAATAATATTAAAATAATATACTTAAGAAGCTGTATTTTGTATTTTTATTTTATTATTATTATTATTATTATTATTATTATTATTATTATTATTATTATTATTTTAATTTTTTTTT
>JACYFF010031954.1:71487924-71525257 GCA_017589665.1 Selenicereus undatus | reverse complement strand
ATATGGACCGATTCCAGGCAAGACTAAATGGGCAAATAAAAAAGGGTCTCGAAATGGCTAAAAGATGCATAACTTAGCTATCAAAGCCACAAAAAAAAATCAAACGACAAAATCCAATCATATTTGCGGCTATTAATTTAGTCCATATAAATAAAATCCAAAACTAAAATCAAATTAAATTATGGTTATTAACATAACCAAAATAAAATACAAATCCAACCAAATTAAATTAAAAAAAACTACGGCTGGTTTGATCCTCTATAAGAGAGGTACGTAGGCAGCTCACGATAAAAGAGTTAGTACAACCCAAATTCCAAATCAGACAAAATTATCTGTTTTCATAACCTGCACATGAAGAATGTGTGCGTGTTGTACCCTTGTTCAAAGGTGTCTATACGATCACTATCTGATGCAATTAAATTGTTGATATGTTGTAATTTGACATTTAAAAAACGATAAATGTCGATCCAAATTATATAAAGTCTTATTGATATAAAATAAAACAGAGAATGAAAAATAAAATAGAATGAGTTGGCATCAAAAGGTGGTTTGCTGAGAGGGGGACGTAATTAAGGAGGTCTATCTTCTTAAATAGAGTCGTACTCAAAAAAATAGATCGATGTACATTTTTGTACATCAAAAAGTTGTGTTGTGCATCTTATTTTTATTAAATTTTTGCTCAACATAATTTTTGATACACCTAATGGGATGCTATTTTCCTTTTCATCTCCGATTTGTTTATATTTGACTATTGTTATTATTTTTCTTTCTTTTGTTTTTGTTCTTTTTGTGTATTTTGCACGAAGGAACAATGGCGCCTCAAGTTACCATTAACTTCAATGAGCTTCCTGTAACTTTCGTGATCAAACACAGGATGTTCCGGGCAAAGAGGAATGTCCAAATGGTCTTTACAGTAGGACCACGATCCATACTCGCTGAATTTCCATTGGCAAATTCAACGGAACCTCTACGGGGCCTTGAAAAGGCAAGCAAGCTTGCCCCTAAGACTGAAGGACCGCTAACCCAGAAAATGGGCAAGAACCTGAAGAGCAACAAGCGTAGAAGCGTCAAGCGTTGCGCTAAGTCTGGTGTACCCAAGCTAGCTCCATCATCAGCCTGGGAGTTAGCCAAAACAACTTTGAAGAGGGCTTCTCAACAAAGGCGATCTTTCGCGACATGCCCCTCAATGGTTTTGCCGCTTAACCCAATGATAGCTCACTGCCCAAAGCCTGTTCCAACTCAAAGGGGAACTCTAACAAAGGATTGACCGGCAACAACCCGACCAAGGCAAGTTCGGGTCCCTAATCTACCCCTGAGGTAAGATTGAGTTCCTTCCTCAGGCCCGATGTGGACTTGGGCTCCTGCATCCACGAGGAAGAGGGCAAAGGCAATAAAAAAAACCCCAACCTTGAAGAACCCCAATAAGCTATTTGGGGAAGGAATCTCAGAAGTCAAAAAAGCTCCCCAAGTTCACTTTACGAGGCGGATTTTGATCGAGACTATCCCCATTGATACTGTCATAGCTGAGGTAATGATGACCTCCTATTCAGATGAGGGAACAATACCTAAATTTCAAAGGTTAAATTTATCAAGCCTTTGACCTCAAGCACCCCCACCATGGTACTAGGACCTTTGCAGGTCGATGAGGCTACACTTCCTCAAGTTCCTACAAAAGGCAAGAGGGTCTTGCCTCCTAATTCACAAAGTCAAAGTGACTTGACCTCAAAAGGGATTGAATCACCAGCCTATAGGGGCCTAATCATAAGATCAAGGGCCAAAGCATTAACACATGTTGAGGTGACTTTGCAATCTTTCGTCACCACCCTCAACCAAGGTATGGACCAACCCGAAGAAGAAGAAGAGGTTACAAGTCCTGCCTTTTATGATCTTAGAACTCTTTTCCGTGAAGAGGAATTGTCAGCTTTTATCCCACATGACAAAATGAGCCACGATAATCAAGCGGACAACATACCAATCTTAGTGACCAGCACTCCAAGCCTCGAGGAACAAATGTAAGAGCTACAAAGGAGGCTTGCAGAAAAAGAAGCTGAAATTGCTAATCTCACTACCCACCTTGAAAACAAAGAGTGTGAAAAAAATAATGAGACTGACAGTAGCAACACAGTTATCACTCTGTAAGATATCAAGAAGTCGATAGCCCAAGGGATCAGAAAGCATCAACCAGCGATGAATCCCCCAGTTTTGGGATACAAGAACCCTTATCCAAGTCATTACGAGTCGGTTTCTTTCCCGAAAGGTTACAAAAAGCTAAACTTTGAAAAATTTGAGGGAATAAACGGGTCACCGCATGAACACTTGGCCCATTTCTACTCAGCTTGTGGTGAAACTGCTTTAAATGATGCATGATTAATTAGGCAATTCGTGCAATCGCTAAAGGTGGCACCTTTACGTGGTACACCCAGCTACAATTTGGGTCAATTCACACTTGGGATGACCTCCAAAGGGCATTTTTGGCTCAGTTTGTGAGTTCAAAATGAAAGGTTTCCATAATCGACCTTACCGACACATGCCAAAGGCCAAACGAAAGCGTGAACGACTTCATTGGAGGAGTCTAAGCTTGCAATGCCTAGAAAAGCTAAATGAGCAATCAGCAGTTCAAATGTGTGGTAATAATTTAGATCCTCAAATTGCTACATGCGTGGGCATTGTTAAGCCTCAAAACTTTGATGCCCTCGTATCTAAGGCAAGCAATGTAGAAAGACAACTTGCCCATCAAAAAACTAAACCACCTAAGATGGAAGAAATCAAAAGGCATACCAAGAAGGGAGAGTTGATGGCTACCTTTGTCAGGACAGCTAAAGCCAACCAATGGCGGAAATTTCAACAAAAATAGCAAACACAAGCAACAAGAGGAAGGCCGACGACTCACTCTTCAGAAAAGGAAAGAAAAGAAGTATCCCTTCGATGGTGATGATGTTCAAAGGACATTTGATGAGTTGATTGCTGCAAAAGCCATTTCCCTTCCAGATCCAAAATGTCCTACTGAAAGTAACAAGGCAGATGATCCTAAGCATAGGATCATTAGCCACCCCATAAAAGATTGTTATGTCTTCAAAGAGATAATCGAAGACATGATCAAAAGGGGAGAAATTAAGATAGAAAGAGCTCCACCCAAAGGGCCCACTACATAATCAAATGCAACCTCATTGGTTAAATAGAAGGACAAATCTTATCCATCATCCTCAGAAACCAATGAAGGGATTCTAACGTTGTCATTACCACCTCATGTGATCCCGATCAAGTTTATCGCTTATGATGATGTGGCAATAGTATGGGCATATCCAGATATGCCTCCTCCGTCACCAGGAGTACCAACTTTGTACAACTTCTACCTTGACTTAAGTTTAGAAGCATGGAAAACATCAGAAGATGATGATGATGGGGGCTTTGGGTGGCAAACCTACTTTAGTAGAAGATCATTCCGGTAGGAAGTGGCCTGAGATTCTCAGTCCCTAGGAGTCAAAATGATAGGACAAAAGCCCCCACCAAAGGAAAAAAAGAAAAATAAGAAGAAGAAATTGAGAACCAAAAAGAAGCTAGAGATAACTTCTGAAGAGGAGTACGTACCATCGATTAAGACCCTTTTCACTTTAGATGATTATATCCCTAAGGGTTTTTTCAGTAGTGACTCCTCAGATGATGACCCTACAGAAGGGGAGGTAGCCCAGTGTTGTATGGTTTCATGGGGAGATGAGTGTGAAGAAGTAAGCGCTAATCCTGCAAACACCACTCAAGAAGTGGCTCAAGTAACTCTTTGATCTAGTCGTTGACTCCAACCACCTAAATCAGCAAGAAAATAGAGGGAGGAAGAAATGGCACGAAAGGAATTGCCAACATCGGAGAATGCTAAGGATCTTCCCACCTTGGTTCTAATTTCAACTTCATCAAGGGTCTCATAAAGAGAGGGTCCGTTATGATGTTATCTCCCATCTCAAGCGAATCCTAGCATGCCTAAGTGTCTATGATGCTCCACAAATGTCGAAGGAGCTAAGATGGGCACTTATTCAGGCATTAATGAACCCAAATGACTATAAGGAGCAAGTAGACCCTGTTGTCTTCCCCTTTAAATCGGTGTGCTACATGTATGACTTGCATAACTTTCATTGATGAGGACTTACAGTTAGTGTCCATGAATCACAACAGGCCTTTGTATGTTACCGGTATGATTAGGGATAAGAAGATAAATCGAATCCTACTCGGTTGTGGTTCTGCAGTTAACCTTCTTCCATTCAGAGTGTTAAGAGCGATAGGGATAACACCAGATCAGTTGTCTCTGACTTTGCTCACAATACAAGGATTTAACCAGGTGGGGTAAAAAGCCTTATGAACTATTGCTTTGAAAGTTGAGCTAGATGACCTCTACATAGATGCTCTCTTCCATGTGATAGATGCTGATACTTCGTATAATGCCTTTCTTGCCTTTCTTGGCCGACCTTGGCTCCATACTAGTAAGGCTATTGCCTTAACTCTTCACCAGTGTTTGAAATACACCGACAAGCATAGCAATGAGAAGACAATCCGAGGGGATGCAAATCCTTTTCATGGTGAAAATGTTAATTACGCGGATGCCAAGTTTTATAAAGTTAGTAGATTTTGAAATCTCCTAAGTCCCTCTAGACCAAAATAGGGGAGGCCAGAGAGAAAAGGCCAAAACTCCTACTTGCCTCAGAAGGTCATTCATTTTGTCAATAGCTATGTCAATGAAGTGAAGGAGCATCAACCCATGCAATCAAAGGTGTTGTTCAAATATACACCTAAAGATAAAAGAAAGGTTGGCCAAAAGGCATTGACACCAGTTAGGGAAATTGTGAACTCTCCTGTCGTGGGTTATACTTTTCCACTTCGAAGAATTAATTAGTCAATGCCCGAAGAAAACTTGGTCATAAGAACATTACTCAGCAACAAGAGAGTGGTCTTAAGAGAAAACTCTTCAAATCCCCTGATGGAAGCATCCTCTTCAGGTGCTCCATCTCCAGGAGGACCATTACCGTCTCAAAGAACTTGGAAGAAAGACAATACGAGGAGATTTACCGAAGCCAACAAGGAAATAAACATCTCATGAAGGTGGATTCCTAAAAGGATCATTTCAAGGAGATACCTTTGAAAATCTTCAGCTATCACATGATGGGGGAGTTCTTAAGGCCTATACAACAGATGACCTGATTTTCACACCCCAAGAACAAGATTTGTTTTCCCAAGACAAGCAAATCCAACCTCGAATCTCAGTTTGTCAAAGGCTTGGGAAAGTCAATGAACCTAAACAAAAGAATATCTGAGTTAGAAAGAAAAAGAAGTGGAATGTGAATAAGAAAAGCAAACAGTTTAGGAGTTTTGTTTGGGTTTGTTAACAAAATGACATCGGGCAGGTAGATCAAGTTAATGTTGTGTCTATCAAAGATAAGAAAGATACTCAAATTTTTGAATTTCCTTGTCAAGAATCTCCCAAACATCAAAGGGCTGCCATGGTAGACTTGAAAATGTGTGGTGAAATTCAAGCTCAAGATGATTTACCCGAATGCTTGAAAGACAACTCAATTCTTATAGAACAAGATAGGATTTCGTCAAGGCTGTTCAAGCAGCACTGCTAGAAATGGAGGACAGCGGTCAGGCAACAATCGATGAGGGGCCAATTGTTGTGAGTGTCGTATTGAACGGTGAAGAGATGGCACAATATGAACAACTCCTTCAAGAATGCAAAGATGTATTTGCTTGGGGATATCCAGACATGCCGGATTTGGATCCAAATGTCGCTGTCTATAAGTTGGTTGTTATTGAAGGTGTAAAGCCAATAAAGCAGCCTTAGCGGCGCCTTCGTCCTGAGTTGACAATCCAAATAAATGCCAAAGTGGACAAGCTCATAAAATCTAACTTCATTTGTGAAGTTCAATACCCAACTTGGTTGGCTAGCATCGTCCCTATTCGAAAAAAAGTGGCCATTTCCGAATATGTGTAGACTTCAGGGACTTAAAAAATGCATGCACCAAGGATGATTTTCCACTACAAATCATCGAGCGTCTTGTGGATGCCACTACATTGTTTGGTGCTTTATGTTTCATGGATGGTTTCTCGGGGTATAATCAAATTAAAATGGACCCTAAAGATGAAAAGCTAACCGCGGACACCACAAGGTATATACTATTAGATGGTAATGCCATTTAGTTTTGAAAAATGATGGGGCCACCTACCAGAGAGCCATGACAATCATCTTCCATGAGTTTCTCAATAACTTGGCTGAATGTTATGTTGATGACTTGGTTGTAAAAACCAAAAGTAAAGGAAATCATCTAAATTACCTAAGAAAGGTCTTCGAGAAGCTACGCATGCATGAACTCAAAATGAACCCTTTAAAATGTGCATTTGGAATTACTTCGGGAAAGTTCCTTGGCTTCGTTGTTCGAAAAGGAGGAATTGAAGTTGAGCTGGAAAAAGTCAAAGCCATAGTACAAATGCCCCCTCTGAGAAACTTGACAGAATTGCGGGGTTTACAAGGAACGTTGACTTACATAAGATGGTTTATTTCAAATTTATCAGGAAGGTGACAGCCTTTCACAAGACTCCTGAAAAAAGACATACCTTTCATTTGGGATCAAGCTTGTCAAAATGCTTTTGAAAGCATCATGCAATACCTCACAAGGCCACCTGTCTTAATGGCTCCAGTATAGGGAAGACCCTTGATCTTATACACTGCAGCCCTTGAACGGTATAGGTAATGATGAAAGGAAAGAAAATGCCTTGTACTATACCAGCTGAATAATGGTGGGTGCGGAAGTAAATTATTCCTCTATGGAAAAGGTTTGCCTTGCCTTAGTATTTTCCATTCAAAAGTTAAGGCATTACCTTCTGTCCCATCAAATCACTGTAATCTCGAAGGCAGATACATTGAGATATATACTATCTAAGCCCCTACTATTAGGGGGATTAGCTAAATGGGGTATGCTTTTGGTCCCATTTGGCATCAAGTTTATGCCTCAAAAGGCAGTAAAAGGAAAAGTTATAGCCAATTTCCTAGTAGCACATCCATGCCCAAAATAATGAGGAGCTGCCAGATGATCTACCCGATGATGGCAACACGCTTGCTGAAATTAAAGCTTAGCAGTTATATTTTGATGGGGCAGCAAGGAGTCGGGGAGCCAGAGTAGCGATTGTGTTTGTCACACCATCATGAGGAGTTATCCCTTATTCAGTCTCTCTCCTTGAGATCTGTTCAAATAATATGGCTGAATATGAGTGACTCATCATTAGCCTCGAATTGGCCCTTGAAATGCGCATTGACAAGCTTGAAGTATTCGGTGATTCTCAATTAATCATCTGACAAATAAATGGTCAATACGAAGTAAAAAATACCAAATTGGTACGTCTTTTCCAAAGGGCAAGGTGTCTAATGAACCAATTCCTACAGGTACAGGTTAGGCATGTGCCAAGGTTCGAAAATGACAAAGCAGATGCCTTAGCAAAGTTGGTTGCATCACTGATACTCCCTGATGAAAGGAAAATTCAAATAACAATTTGGGAACGTCATTTGTTGGCCTCAGCCTTAGACTGTTTTAATGAAACAGAAGCAATAAATGTGGTCTCGATTTTTAAGGTCGAAGGAGAAGCAGATTGGAGACTCTCATTGAGTATATCCAGTATGGCATATTACCCACTTATCCAAAGAGGAGAGTAGATGTAAAATGACGAGCACTAAGATTTACAGTTAAAAACGTCACCTTATATCGAAAGGCTTTCGAAGGGGTGTTATTCAGATGCTTGTCAAGGGAGGAGGCTACTTATGTCTAAATGAAGATCATGCCAGGGTATGTGGTGCTCACCAGGCAGGTCCAAAACTTGCTGACCAAATCAAACGATTGGACTATTATTGGCTAACTATGGTCCAAGATGTAAAAAAATTTGCCAAAGCATGCCAAGCTTGTCAAATACATGATGATTTCATTCATCAGCCACCACAGTTATTTCATCCAAGCATATTGTCTTAGCCCTGCCATACATGGGGACTAGATGTCATAGGACCTTTCAAGCCTTCCTTCTCCCGAGGCCATGTATTTATTTTAGCAGCCACATATTACTTTTCAAAGTGGGCTGAAGCCATTTCGTTAAGAGAAATGGGGGCAAAGCAAGTCGCTGACTTCATCAGGACCCATCTTATTTACAAATATGGAGTTCGACACAAAATCATTTCAAACAATGCCCTCTACTTTAAAAATCAAGTGATGACAAGGCTTGTAAAAAAGTACAAGTTTAGACACAGTTTCTCATCAAGTTACAATCCATCGTCAAATGGTCAAGATGAGGCATTCAATAAAGTGCTTTGCAAGATCCTAAAGAAAATGGTCTCAAGATCAAGGAGAGATTGGCATGAACGACTGCCAGAAGCATTATGGGCTTATCGAACCACAGTTTGAACAACGACTAGTTGTATGCCCTATAACTTGGTTTTCAGTTCGGAAGTTGTGCTACCCCTCGAGGTGTAATCACCTTCCCTAAGAGTGGCCATGCAATTCACTGATCTAGATGAAAATACTCAAGTTAGATTGACTGAACTGGAAGCATTAGATGAGCGTTAGTTAATGGCCCAACAAAGGCTTGAAATTTACCAAGCCCAAATGGCCGGTGCATTCAACAGGCGAGTCAAGTTTCGCTCATTTGTCATTGGTGATTTGGTATTAACAATAAGGAGACCTATTGTTATCAATCGAAAGACACAATGAAAATTTGAGCCCAAATGGGAGGACCCCATATAATTACCAAGGTCATTCCTAAGGGGGCATATGAGCTCTCAAATCATGATGAACAAATAGTACATGCTTGCGTCAATGACAAATTTGTAAAGAAATTCTTTACTTGAAACTTTTGGATAGTTCAATTGCATTGAACTACGGAATGCTTGATCCCTCAAAATGAGATACATAGGCAATTTGGCTTCATGCCAGACCCAGCCACAAAAAAATAAATAAACTACCTTTCCCAAGAAAAAAAAAATTTCTCCCATATGAAAAAAAAATCCAAAAAAAAAGAGAAACATAGGTGACATATTCCATATTAATATGGATAACAAAATGAGGATGTCAAAAAGGAAAAAAGGTATTTCATGGAATCATGATGGAGGTAAAAATAAATGACATGTCGATAATTGGTGGATACAAATATGATGATCAAGATATGCAACCAAAGTTAAATTTGAAACATGGCATGTCGACCTCTATTTACATCGAGTTGTTGTTAGGTCACTCATGTTTGAAAAAAAAAAGTCCAAGTTACCTCCATGTTTGCGAAAGAAGCTCTCTACAGTCCTCTTCATGACTGTGTGGAAAATAAGAGTACTGATTTACCTAAGTCAAGGTCAGCTAGCAAAGCAAGACCCAAAATACCCTTTTAAAAGCTAGCATATGGTGTGGGGTGACACATAGACCTTTCCTATAAGATGACTTGTTCAACTATCCAATGCTTTCACAGTTTTTTCACGCAATTAGCTTGTGACTTGCATTAAATTGACAACACAAATATTTAGGCACAAAAACAAAAACAAAAAAGCGATTAAAAAAACAGGTTGTTCAATGTGAAATCAATATTCTCTAGAAGCTGAAGCCAACCGAATTCGAAGGTAATTCAAAAACTGAAATGGAATTAATTTACCCCGTTTATGTCATTCATCTCATAATTCATCTCCTCCATGGTTGTTTACAAGAAACTCCTATACCTCCCTCAAAGTCGAAAGCATATCAATAACCCAAGCAAATGCGTACCCTGTTATTGATTCGGAAGGATCGAAATAAGATACTCGATAAAAATCGGGTTCAAAGGCACTCACAACTCTGGATTCTCAAGGATCCTGTTAAAGTTTGAAAAGAATCATGTATTTGGATTCGTAAGAATCTTGAGTTCGAAATGACTCCCAAAAAAAGATTCGGAAGGATCTTGGGTTTGCAAGGACCCAAATTTTGGATCCGAGAAGATCCCGGTTTGCAAGGACCTTTTAAAAAATGTGGAGTTCGCGAAGTCCCTTGAGTTATTGGTTCTAAATGTGAAGCACTTGGTTATGTTTAACAAAACTAACAAAAAATGGAAGTGATGATGATGGGTACCCAATGAGATCACCATTCCTTATCACCTCACGAGGCTTGCATAGCCAATGAATTAAAAACTGGGCTGGAGATCATGCTTTGACATAGATATTCTTTTTGTATTATGGATCACAGGGGTTGCCTCTTTCAATTAATTGAGAGAGGAGATTAAGAATAAAATGAGAGGGGTCTTTTAATTGGCAAAACTCATTCTGAACGAATCACTCTGTCGTCATCTTTATCACCCAAATGAAAAGGGGCATTTTTTTTCTTCTTCAACCTTCTTATATAAAATTAAAAGAGTTGTTAACCAGAGTAGTCTGGCTCAATGAAATGAAACAAACTACAGCGCTGGCATTTTGATGATGAATCTCCTTCGTCAATAAATCTAAATTGCGGCAAAGCATACAGAACACACTTGCCGAATCTATTACCCATTAAGGAGTTGTTGTCGACTGGTACAAATAGAGGTGCTTGTCGCTTGGTTTAATTGGGAATGAAGTTGTTCAGAGAAGGCTGATTAAGAAGGGATTGTTGCAAGTTCAATACTAGTTTAATAAAAGCAGGGGAAGGCCTGGAAATTTCTATCAACAAATTTGCTGAACTGGTTGAACCGGTGAAATGCTGAGTCCATTCGATTATAAATAAAACATAAGGGTTTGATTATTATTTTATTAATGACGTCAACATGTCAAAGTTAATCGTATTCAATATCTCTCTCCACACACACACACACACACACACACACACATATATATATATATGTGTGTGTGTGTGTGTGTGTATATATATATATATAAGCGAATAATATAGTCACTTACTCCCTATTTGATATTAAATGGACTGTGTCATAGTGAATTAAGAAGATCGTATCCATCAATTGTCCCTTAAATGTGAGTAAGGAATATGCATCTATTTCAAAATTCGCAAAAAGGGAGGAATACAATATATGCCTAAATCAAATCTTCACTAGAACTACGGTGACTTGATTCCAATAAGGATTCCTATTCAAATAAGGATACGTAGGAAGCCCGATATAAAATTTTCGGGTTCAATCTAAGTCGAGGCCCTCAAACGGGCTTAAACCGACACCCCCCTTTTCACGAAAAGTTAATTTTTTAAGATAATTGCACTTTGCCTGCTTAAAACTAAGAAAATCCAAGCCTTACAAAATAGAAATCGAGTCCCTCAAATTTCCAGGTCTAAGAAATGGACCAAGAGCCATTATTCGTTTTCCCACTTCTTAATAAAAAAGCTAAAGTTACAGGTCCGCGACCTTTTGTTACACGCTACGTAACTAAAATAAATTTTAAAAAACGAGTTTTTCAAAAAGTCGAAGATTTTTTCAAAGAATAAGTATGGAAAAATATATTAGACCTGAGCCAAACATGCAACAAAACTTACTAAATTTCCCCCCTTCTACGAGGAAAGCCTAAAGAAAATCTGGACCAAGAACTATGTTGATTTGATATCGCGAAGAGTACGTAGGAAGCCCTTAAATAAATTTTGGGTGCGATCGGAAGTCAAAAAAAAAAAATATGTATATAGAAGGACCGATTCCAAGATGGGCTAATCGGCAAGTAAAAAAAACGACTCTAAACGGCTAAAAAATGGATAACTTGCTATCAAAGCCAAACAAAAAAACAAACGACAAAATCAAATCATATTTGCGGCTATTAATTTAGTCCACCTAAATAAAATCCAAAACTAAAATCAAATTAAATTATGGTTAATAACATAACCAAAATAAAATACAAATTGAACCAAATTAAATTAAAATGAAGTACGGCTGGTTTGATCATCTAAAAAAGATGTACGTAAGCTGCTCACTACAAAAGAGTAAGAGCAACCCCAATTCGAAATCAGATAAAACTATCTGTTTTCATAACCTGCACATGACGAATGTGTGCGTGTAGCACCCTTTCTATAAGGTGCCTATATGACCATTATCTGATGCAATTAAATTTTGGATATGTTGTGCTTTGACGTTAAAGAAAAACGATAAGTGTCGATCCAAATTATATAAAGTCCTATTAATGTAAAATAAAACCGTGAAAGAAAAATAAAATAGAACGAGACGGAATCAAAAGGTGGTTTCTCGAGAAGGGGACGTAATTACGGAAGTCTGTCCTCTTGAATAGGGTTGTACTTAAAAAAATAAGTCGATGTAGATTTTTGTACATCGGAAAGTTGTGCTGTGCATTTTATTTTTCTTAAATTTTTGCTCAATAGTAATGATCACCAGAAAGAGATGAGAATGCTTTGTTTACTACCTCAATTTTAGTCGCCCTTTTGTCTTTAGGGGCTTGCCGCTCAGCCTCTATTCGCTGAGCAACATCAAGCGGAGGTTGAACAACACCCCTCCCAAAACCTTTACTCTTGTACTCAGCTTCTATCGTTCTCTTAACGTCCTCATTAGTCCAAGTGGACGTCGTTGGAAATTGTCTCTGCAATGTTATCTCAATGAAAACAACCATATCCAAGTATAGCATCTACAAATACAGAAAGATCCAAAAAAAAAATTCTATTAATACATGCATTTTGGTAATCGACACACATATGAATAGTTTATCACTAATCAACAAGTTATTGATCACGATTAGGTTAATTGTTAATCAATAACACATTCTAGCATTGCTTTTTTAAATGATCACTGCGTTTCATCATATTGTTCACAAACTTTATAAAAGAGCTAGGTTGTTGTGTAGTAGAACGCACCATCAAGAAGAAGGGCGGACCATCGAAGTGCACCCCTTTCGCAGAATTACTCTCCTTGTACTGCCTCACACTGGTAATGAGCTTCTGCACTACAAACTTGAACTAGTCTACGGATGCAATCTTATTCACATCCTTCACATATTTGAGGATGGACTTGCTACAGTAGCAGTTCTTCGATCCGTTAAAAAAGCAATTCACCAAATGTATGATGAAGCTCCTCTTAAAGCTCTCATTGCCGTCTTTTTTTAGCCAGAATGAAGCTCGGCATGCGGGTCAGTTCCGGGGTAGTATCCTCAATTTTCCATTCCTTAACCCAGGCAGCATGCGCCTCATCATATTGTTCATCTGTTGAAGACCTACTGATCTCCATGATTTCCCATCCACTAATAGGCACACCCAGGGTCACATAAGCATCAAATGCTGTGACCGTAAACCTTTGCCGGCGGGAAGCACGAAGGAGGCAGAGTAGGGATCAAAGCTCTCTACGAACCATTTTGAAAACTTTCCTGGGATTTGCTTTAGGCCAACCTTCTCTGGATTGTGATGAATGCCTTTTGGTACATTCTCTTTTCTTTGCCACCCTTCTCATATTTTAAAGTCTACTATTGTGGGGCAATCTGAACGTCCTGCCCCAAGCTGCTTGTTTTCTTCTCTGGCAAAGCAACACCAGTACTCAATTGAGCATCATTTTGCTCAATGGGTTGTTGGCCTTCATATTTTAATGCAAGCTTTTTCGTCTTTGGAACAGCCTTTGGAGCTTCTAGAATGGGCATTTCTTCTTCCCCTCTTTCTTCTTCGCATTATGATCGATGTCTTCATGTTCACGGGTTGGCATGTTTTGTACTGCATCTGAACTCTCCAAAATCTGGACATCAGATATGTCGGATTGCCGTATTGCAGGCTTCGGTAAGCCTCGCACCCCTTGTGATCGCCTCATGGCGACTGGTTTCTTCTTCGGTTCTTACTTCTTTGTTTCTTCTCCCTTTTCCTGTCTTTCTTTGTGCTGGAGTTTGGTGGGAGATTTGTTAAAAGGTTCCTTTTCCTCCTGCGGCTTCTCAGGAGATCTATCAGAGCTTTCATCTTTACTTTTAACCATCTTGGCACTACTTTCTTTATCGTCTGAACTATCAGAAGAAATCTCTAACTCAGAAATGTGTCGTTACTGTACCGGAGGCTTTGATAAGTTTTGCACCCTCTGTGATCGTCTCACACGGAATGCCTTCTTCTTTGGCTTCTTTTTTTTTGTTTCTCCCCTCTTCTCCCGTCTTTGCTTCTTCTCAGATTTTGTTGGGATTTTTTCTAAAGTTTTACGTTCTTGTAGTGGTTTATTAGAACATGTCTCAATCTCTGGATGTGTACTTAGACCCTAGCGAAGAATTTCCCCCTCTTGTGGTCTATCAGCAACATTTTTCTTCCTGCCCTCGTTCTTCTCCTCCACCTTCCCCAATGAACTGTCTTGTTCCATCTCTTTCACATCAGTCTTCTGTAGAGATTCAGCACCCTCTCTTGTTTGCTAAGAAGAATTGCCCTTCTTTACCTTCTTACTTATAGCCTCCTTACATTTCTCTTTCCCAGCGTTTGTCTTCTTGGAACGTTTCTCAACGGGCTTCGTAGGGAGGGCTTCTTTTTCCATTGCTCTTTTAGCTGACTTATCGGTCTTTTCCTTGCCATCAACATTCTTTTCAGGGGGGACCTCTTCAATGCTTTTCTTCTGAGTCCCCCCTTTCTTCTTTGTCGTATTTTGAGTCGATTTGTCAGTCTTCTTGGAACGTTTCCTAACAGGTTTCTCTAGGAGAGCTTTTTTTCTGTTGCTCTTTGAGCTGGCTTATTGGTCTTTTCCTTGTCATCGATATTCCCTTCATGGGGGACCTCTTCGTTGCTTTTGTTGTCTTAAAATGTTATCGCAAGTGCACGGTACCAGTTGTAGCTAGCACCGGCAAGTAGGGATCGTGTCCACAAGGAACTTGTTTTCAATCACCAAATCTACTTACAACACTCTATTTAGGCAAAAATCTACGAAGGTTGAGTATCACTAAGTAGCGGTTCTAATCTGTTGAGAGCTAATGTAATTGTCTAAACCAATAACATTGAAGGTCCTGGATTGGGGTTCACCACACTATTGTGCTATATGAATCATAAATAAGATCATGCAATTCTACCTATGCAAATAATCGAAGTGGAAAGGATTACAATTAAAAGCGCATATAAGCCTTCTCTCAAATGTCAACAGACTAACTGAGTTAATCCTAGTTATCTATTTTCATGAAACTAAGATTACCAAAGCCAGAAGATTTAGCAGTTAGTTGTTCCCTATTGAACTCCTAACTATTTTCACGTCAAGAAAATCAATTGCCTACGAAGTCGCACTAGGTAAAGGATTCAACTTTCATTGATCTCTTAAACCCTAATTAAGAACACTGAATTAAACTCTTTCAAGCAATTCAACAAACAGTTGGCGCACTATGTAGGAATTCCCATTGAAAATCATAGACATGGTTCACAAAAAATTAAAACATGATTCACTTTTGTATAATAGGGGTTACACCCAATCCAAGACTACTAACTTAGCCTATAATAATACTTTCAATCACAATCAACAACAAGAACCTAGAAAGTATTATTAAAGATGCAAACTTTAATTTAGAACGCAAAAGAAAGACGAAGGAAGAACATACTTTAATTGATTCCAAAAATGATTGTGCAAATTCATATCAAAACTCAATTTAATCTAGTGCTTAGAATTTCGAGAAACAAAGTTTAAGTTGTAAACCTGAAAATTTCCCCTTTCGAGAGCTCCTAAGAAAATTACAAGCCCCGATCATTGTCGCCGCCACCAAAGAATTAATCGTGCAATTCACTAAAGGGGCACAATCATGCCCCTCGGCATGGTACCTCCGTGCTACATCCCTAGCCAACGTTGTCCTGCATTCCTCGATTGCCATGACCGCGCTGCCTGGCATGGTGTCCCCATTTCAGTTCTATGGGCCTTGACAACCCCCTTTTTTCGCTTGAAAACCACCTTCTTAACCTTCCTTTCGTGCGACATTGATGGGTTTTCCTCTTTCCTTCAACCGAAACTCTTGAAAGCATAAAAACGTCTCACATAAGCAAATATCGGGGTAAAGGGAGCCTATTCAACCCATATGCTTTGAAGTTCAATCCAAAAGTCACTAAAATGATGGATCAAAGTGGTTTCGAAAGAGGTAAAAATAGGGGTTTATCAACTCCCCCACACTTATCTCTTGCTTGTCCCCAAGCAAGGCTATCAACAAACAGAATGATAGGGAGAGATACCTCGAAGTGTCATCCTCCTTAGGTGAGTGGTGACAAATAAATTAGCAATCATGGCAGCTCATAGCTTAGAAACACAATAAGGGAAAAACTCTTTTTCAAAAACACAAGTTTCAAAGTGTAAATCACTCGACTACGGTGCAAGAATAACACCCCCATTTTGAACCACTTAGAAGTGTCCTGCTTCCCCCGCAATTGTTGGTGAGCTAGTTAGAAGGGTAGATTCTCACTTTAGGAGTAAGAACTGAAATGCTCCTCTCATGTGTTTTGGTTCGAAATTGATGAGTCAAGATCACCCTCAATGCATGCATGCTACCATAAGCTTGGCAAAAGCTCTGAGTTCTCCATCAATGGAGGCAAAATGCACAGATGTCAATCATAAGGGCTTTCCAAGGGTTGTATCGGGGTTCTGGCTAAAGCTAAGAGAGGTTAGAATTTAGTTGAGAGGAGCTAAATAGCCAAGTAAAGCGCAATCACAACCATCTTCTCACCAAAAACGCAATCATCACCAATATCCCATAATTCCAAACACAAAGAGAGGGGGTTAAAACCACTTCTCTTTTTGCTAAATGGACATCCCTTAGCCAAACACCTTATTCATACATTTCTTTGTTTGTCTCCCTTTTTTATTTTTTTTCTTTTCTCTTTTTTTTACGAAGAACGAAGCGAGAGAATGGCTAAGGTCCAAGGATTGTTTCAACTCCTAACTATGCAACGCTAACAACCAATCAGAGCCTACCACTAAGTCGCACCAACAACCATATTGGTCAAATCAAAAATAACTCCCGACATTGCTCTACTAACTTGGCATAGGATAAGATTATTCATTTCAAGCCACGGGTTAAGTAAATATGGGTGAATCAAATGACAGGGAAACGACTCAAAGGGGGTGGCAAACAGATCATAATAACATAGGGTGGCTTTTTGGCTCATGTGGCTTATAAACGAACAAATGCCTCAATCATATTAACACCATGCACATGCCAACCGTGACTTCAAAGAGAGTTAGGCCAAGTTCTAGAGATGCACATGCAAAGGGGTGAACACTCATGAAAGGATGTTCAAGACCATGTAAAGTGAATGGTCGTTACAGCCTCAAATATCTCAATGGGTCTTCTACCAAAATCAAGAACTAGCTCAAAAGATTGGCCAACAATCAGGCTTCAATCAATTCACATCACAGCAGCCCTCAGGGGCGAATACACAAGCACACATAGCCCAGTAATCAAAACATGTCTATAATAGTTTCACAAAACATTGGCCCAAATTGAGCCTCATTTACCACAAACGAGCACAACTAACCAACCACATCATCACCTCTTGAATGTGATCATTAGAGGGGTTTTCATATCCTTCTTTTTTTCTTTTCTCTTTTTTTTAAAGCAATAAATACTAGAAAGGGGAATGAAGAGAAGGGGATAAGGATTACCTAGAAAATTTAGGCTCGCGCAACTTGAGAGATCTCCTTTTGCGATGTAGATTTTTTGTTTTTTTCTTTGTAACCTAAATGTACTACACTACATGCTAAACTACAAGCTCGACTAAAAATAAAAACAGAAGTGAAACTAATGCGTCCTAATCATGCAAGTAAAATGCGAAATGGAAGAGTGTATGTACAAGACTCACAACCACAATTCTTATAAGATGCATAATATGGAACCCACTCCCCCCTGCTTGAACATTTCATTATCCCCAATGAATAAAATAAACATGCCAATGCCAGGATAGGGAGCATACTCACAGTCACGAGGAGCCATCGGGCCCAGGAGTCAGCCAAAAGTGTTGAGCAAATGGGATAGAACTTGGATGAATGGCCCAGATCATATGAGGGGAAAGACGACGAGCCCATATGATCGCCTGGGAAGGTGTGAAACCGCTCCTCGAACTGTCTAATGGACTTTGATTGTCCCCAAATCAGCTCATTCATCCGCCTGCGCTCTTCGTACTCTTCGACTTCCCGCATAGCCCATTCCTCCTCCCGCTAAATCCGCTGTTGCTCTCTCTCCTCTTGGCGGTCAACAAAGCCCCGAAAATAGGTGATGCCCGCATCAATAGAGTCCATACATCCAGAGAGACGATGGAGGTCATCATGCATATCAGTACAGCCCTCCCAAAGACCCGAAACCTCCTTTTTGGAGGGTGGGGAAGGATTGGAGGAAAGTGGGGTCAAGTGGCATATATGCTGCAGATGAAGAAGACCCGCTAGTCTCATGGGGGAAAGGTGGGTGAAATGGCAGTGGGGTGGAGGGATGGCCTCCTCCTCCATAGCATGTGTGCCCTCAAGTTCAGGCCCCTCTTGGCCCTCATCAACATTATCCTCCTCCTCATCATCATCCTCATCCCCCTCTTCATCATACCTGATATCCTTATCAACGGCGAAATGTTCCTCCCTGGGTAGCACAGTTGCCCTAATAATCACTCGGTCACAGTTCCAATTTCTCGTATTGGTTACTGTAGTACGCTCAACATTAGAAAGAGTAAAGAGGATCTCTTTGTGGTGAGGATACCAAATGGTGTCACCTCGGGTATCAATTATATGCATGTGGTGGAGGGTCCCGACATTGAGGTGACCACCAAGGAAATGGGGTTCTAGAGTGGAGAGTCTAGCACTGTGGCCTAAAGCAATAGCAATGGCGGTAACAGTGCCTCCAATGCTTATGACATTTCGATTCTTGGGCTTGGCCACTTCCGCCTAGTGGCGGATTATAAATGCCCGGGTATCAATGCGGGTGCCCGACAATGCACACCAGATAATGAACAACTCCGCCTTTTGACAACCATTTTGGTTGTCATTGCGATCAAAAATATTATTTGCGGTCAGGCGCTGAAGGTAACAGAGGTTAATATTGTAAATGTCAGTGGCCTTAGCTTGTTGGGGGTCAAAGACTCTAGGCTTCCCAAATCGGTCTATGTAAGCCTTTGTTTGGAGCAACTAGCGCTCTTCCAAACGGGGTCGAGTCGCCATAAAGAGGGCACATCTCTATATGCCCCGTCAACCACTAGAAATTTCAATAACTTATTAAACATCTTCAAGCTCATCCAGTGATCCACATTGAACATGCGAAATGAAGTTTCTACCTCATGACCCCTAAATGTTCCATCCCAATTCATATTCAAAGAGCTTAGAAACTCTAACATGAGCCGCTCTTATGAGGTACATTGCATGCCTATGTACTCAGTCCATCCCAATTTACCAATCAAATGCAACATATCATCTAACATACCCAAAGTTCGCAAGGAGTTCGCATGGAAGTATTTTTGCTCACTAGTGTTCCTAGTAGCTAAGGCCTCATATCGTGTTTTCTGTTCTTCACTAACCAAATGTAGACCCCTAGTGCTAGCAGGCAAAATCAAAGGGTAAGCATCCTCTGTACCTTTAGTAGAAGTAGATGCAGATGAGGATGAAGTGGCCTTAGTGGACTTCTTGGGCAGGGATGGAGCTTTGGAGCCTTCACCAACTCTTTTCTTCACCATGAATGACAATGAAGAGCAGATCAGGGCTAGGGAGTGATGGCAGAAGTGGAAAATAGCAAGAGAAGGTGAAATTTCTTTCTCTACAACCTTCAACCTCAACAATAGAGGTTAGGGTTTTAGACAGAGAAAGTGGGTTGTGTGGGTGGGCAGATTTTGGGTGAAATGTTGAGAAGTTTAAGGGGGAAATGAGAGAATATGATTGGAGGTGAAGAAATTGCAAGCAAATTGAAGGATTTGGGGAAGGATTTGAGTGAGAAGTGAGGTGAGAGAAGGAGGGGGAGTCACAACTGTAGTGAGAGAAAATGGAGAAGTTTGAATGAGGAAGAAAGAAGAAGAAGAAGAAACTTAGGTTTTGCCACTTTTTTAAGGGGGCACGATCGTGCCCCTTTGCTGTTCTATTGATTTAAAGGAAAGGACAGGCGCAGTCGTGCCCATAGGCATGGGGCCACCATGCCTAAGTACTATCTGCTTGCCCTGATGATTTTTCACCCTCTTTTTTTCATATATTTTTTCTCAAAGCGGGCATGGGCGTGCCCTCAGGCATGGGTGCCCATGCCAACATGCTGACTCCTATCAAGTGGCCTCCTTCATTGTTCACTCATTTTTTCTTTGAGCCTCCTCTTATTTTGCATTCTTTTTCGCCCCTTTTTTTTCTTTTTTTCCTTTTTTTTCGGAAAGCTATAAAGCTTGGGTTGCCCCCAATAAGCGCTTCTTTTAGATCCCGAGCTTGACTATTGAGCATCTCTAAGAAGAAGAGATATCAGGGGGGCACAAGTAACCTTCCCTTCAAGCGACTCACCGGCTATGTAATGCTCCAATCGAGACCCGCTCACCTTGAACGAGCCAGTGGCCTCTGTACCAATCTCAATAGCTCCATATGGGTATACCTTAAGTACCATGAAAGGACCCGACTATCGGGAGCGGAGTTTCCCAGGGAAGAGTTTCAGTCTATAATTGAAGAGGACAACTAAATCACCTTCCCTAAACTCTCTCCGATTGATAAACCGATCATGCCACCTTTTTACTCTCTCCTTACATATCTTTGAACTTTCCTAGGCATCCAACTGAATCTCCTCAAGTTCATTCAACTGCAACAACCTTTTCTCTCCGCAGACTTTAAATATAAGTTTAAGTGCTTGATTGCCCAATAGGCTTTGTGTTCTAGCTGCACGGGGAGGTGGCATGGCTTACCGTAGACTAGCCGGAATGGAGTGGTTCTGATTAGAGCCTTGAACGCAGTCCAGTAAGCCCAAAGCGCATCATCCAGCTTGTCCGCCCAATCCTTACGAGATCGCGCAACCATTTTCTCTTACATAGACTTGATCTCACGGTTGGAAATCTCTACTTGGCCGCTTGTTTGAGGGTGGTATCCAGTCCATACTTATGACGCATTTCATATCTCTTCAAGAGAGTTTCTAGTTTCCTCTCTATTAAGTGTGTCCGATCATCGCTAATGAGCACCCTCGGGACTCCAAAATACGGAAATATGACCTTCTTGAAAAGTTTAGCCACCACCCTTGAGTCATTGGTAGGGTTGGCCACTGCCTCCACCCATTTGGAGACATAATTCACAGCAACCAAGATAAATCGATTGTCCCTCGAAGACGGGAAAGGTCCCATGAAGTCGATGCCCCAAACATCGAATATCTCGACTTCAAGGATGAAGTTGAGAGGAATCTCATTCTTCCGGGAGATGTTTCCCGTCCTTTAGCAACGATCACATGCCTGAACGTAGCGGTGGACATTCCTGAACAAGGAAGGCCAAAAGAATCCAGTTTGGAGGACCTTCGCAGCAGTCTTAGAGGTGCCAACATGTCCTCCATAGGGCGAGTCGTGACAGGATGAAATCACGCTTCAAATCTCCTCATCAGGGAGGTAGCGCCGGTATATCCCGTCATTACACAACTTGTAAAGAAAGGGATACTCCTAAAAGTACATCTTGATATCATGGAGGAACTTCTTCTTCTGATGGGAGGAGAGGTCATGGGGGAAGATTCCCGAAGTTAGGTAGTTTGCGAAGTTGGCAAACCATGGGGCTTGTCCCTAAGCGATGGCCTTGAGATGCTCATCAGGAAAAGCATCATCAATGGGGGCATCATGGCTCTCAATCATGAGCCTAGAGAGATGATCGGCAACAACATTCCCAGTCCCCGCCTTGTCCTCGATCTCCAGATCAAACTCTTGGAGTAGCAACATCGATCGAATAAGGTGAGGCTTCGCATCTTTCTTCTCAAGGAGATGCTTGAGCGCAGAATGGTCAGTGTACACGATGACCTTAGAGCATAGGAGGTAAGGTCGAAACTTTTCCATCGCGTATATGACCGCAAGCAACTCCTTTTCAGTCGTTGTATAGTTCTATTGAGCCTCATCTAGTGTTCTACTAGCGTAGTAGATCACCACTGGCTTCTTGTCTCGTCCTTGTCCCAGGACTGCCCCTACCGCATGATCGCTAGCATCACACATGATCTCAAAAGAGAGACTCCAATCTGGTGGTTGTATGATGGGGGCAGAAATCAGTGCCTGTTTGATCTAGCAAAAAGCCTCAAGGAACTCATTGGTAAAAACAAACGGGGCATCCTTGGTGAGAAGCTGAGTTAGAGGTTTAGCAATCTTAGAGAAGTCCTTGATAAAGCGGCGATAAAATCCCGCATGACCAAGGAAACTCCACACCCCTTTTACCGAAGTAGGAGGGGCCAATCGCTTAATGACCTCAACTTTAGCTTCATCCACCTCGATGCCCCTAGGAGAGATGACATGACCCAGTACGACCCCCTCCTGTACCATGAAATGGCACTTTTTCTGATTCAACACTAGGTTTACTTCCTCGCATCTATGAAGTACCTTGGTTAGATTTTCTAAACAGAGGTCAAAGGTACCTCCATAGATGGAGAAGTCATCCATAAACACCTCCATGGTGTCCTTAATAAGATCAGAGAATATAGCAGTCATGCACCGCTGGAAAGTAGGAGGGGCATTACAAAACCCAAAAGGCATCCTTCGATAAGCAAAGGTGCCGTAAGGGCATATGAAGGTCATCTTGTGCTAGTCATGGATACGAATGCCTTGATAGCCTTCCTAACATCTGGTCAATTAAGGGGAGGGGGAAATGCTCTTTTCGGGTGGCTTGATTCAGTCTACGGTAATCAATACACATTCATCACCTGGTTAGAGTCGCTAAGGTTGTCGGGAGGGACGATGACCTTCATTAAGAATGATGCGGTGCATGTAGAATGAAGGACTAAGTCCCCAAGTATCATCAATGCTATAACTAATAGCACCCCTATGCTTACGAAGCACATCCAAGAATTGCTCCAGCTAGGGGTCGTCCAGTTTAGCATTGACGATAACAAGAAACTAATGGGCGGAGTCAAGAAACTCATACCTGAGATGGGAAGGTTGAGGTTTTAGCTCTACCTTTGATGGGCACTTCTCTTTTTTCTTGGAGGCAGGCTGTTCCACAATAAGGATCTCCTGGGGGGACTGCCTAGGCGTGTAGGCAGCGGACTCATTGAGGAGCCTAACATACTCCTTCCTTTCCCCCGAATGGGAGTCGGTCGCATAGTAGCCGATCAACGTGGCCTCTAGTGGATCCTTCACAGAATGTTGAGTCTTTGCCTCCTGATTGAGTGCTTTCTCTAGTAGATCGACTCTATAGCATGAGTCGCCTGAGGTGGGGAAGGCCATAGCTTGTGGCAAGCTAAATTCTACCTTTCCATCCCCTACTTGAAGGGTCGCCTAAGTATGATGGGGATGCGGGAGTCTTCTTCCATCTCCATGACAGCAAAATCACATGGGATGAAGAACTTACTCACTTGCAGTGGGACATCCTTAAGAATACTCATAGGGTACTTGACGGATCTATTAGCCAACTGCAAAGATATGGCAGTGTGTTTCAGGTCCCCTACTTGCAGCTTCTTACAGATAGAGTAGGGCGCTAGGCTCATGCTAGCCCCAAGATCGCATAATGCCTTGCTGATAGTCACATCCCCAACTGAATAAGGGATGGAGAAGCTTCCTGGATCTGAAAGCTTGGGAGGCAGCTTGTTTTGAATAATAGCACTGCACTCCTCAGTAAGTGCTACGGTAGCATTCTCGAGCAGTCTCCCTTTATTAGATAGCAAATCCTTCAAGAATATGGCATGTCAGTGATCGCCTCCAAAAAGGGGATGTTGATGTGAAACTTTTTCAACATCTCAAGGAACTTCCCGTATTTGTGCTCCTCCTTAGCCTTCATTAGCCTATGGGGATATGGGACAGGAAGCTTGCATGACTTCACTGGTGGTGAAACATGCTCAACTTGAACCTCCTGGGTCCTTTCAGTTTGGACCCTCTCACTTGGAGTCTCAATAGGGCGCTCCTTCTCATTAGCTTCCTCATTGTTGACCTCCCTTCCTTCTTCTCTCAAATGCCTAAGTACAAGGTGCATCGTTGAGTACTAGGGGTGTCTTTTGCAGAGAGTTGGATTTCCAAGTACTAGAGCTAGCTAAAGCCTCTCAAGCTAGGCAAAACTAAAGGAATAGAAAATAAAACTAAACTACTAAAATAACCAAAGGACTGCAATTATGATTAAACCTGAGATAAACCAGCTAATCAAGTGAAACCCTCATCTTCCCAAGTTATGCTAGTATTCGAGGTTGATTGGTTGCGTCACTGAGGCCACCCAAGCCCTCTCTCAAGGGTCAATAGGCTAGTCTAGTTGTTCCAACCACCTATTTTCATGGGATTAGTTTGACTAAACTACTAAGTTGACAACCCTTGACCTAGCTAGCGACGAGACTATTTTTATGTCCCAATCCCAACCATTTACTCTACCCACACTAGACAATCAACATCACCTTTCATCATAAGTCAATTGCCCTAAAATATGTATGAAAGCGCTTTCAAGCATTTCATTGAATACATGGTGGATGTGAGAGAAAATCTTAAATTGTAGCATGAACAAGAGGGGCAAAGGTCTAACAACAATCAATTGGCTATCACAAGGCTAATCATAATCCAAATTCACAACTATAATCTATAAATACTTTTCCAATCTCCTCAATGGTGAAGGGGTGGAAGAGTCCAGAGGCAGTGAATGAGAGTGTGGTGAGAGGAGGATTGACCTGCGAGATTGTGGTCATATCAGTAAGGACGAGATTGAAGAGGCGTTCAGGAAGATGCCCAATGGGAAGACATAGGGTCCAGATCAAATACCGATGGAAGTGTGGAAGTGTTTGGGTGAGGAGGGATTAGAGTGGCTATCGGAGCTTTTCAATGTTATTTTTAGGTCCGCTAAGATGCTCGAAGAATGGAGGTCTAGTACAGTAATCCATTTCTATAAGAACAAAGTTGATATTCAGGATTATAACAATTTTAGGGGTATAAAGTTACTCAGTCACACTTTGAAGTTATAGGAAAGGGTGATTGAGAGAAGGTTGCAAAAGGATGTGTCGATTTTAGAAAACCAATTTGGTTTTATGCCAGGCAGGTCGACCATAGAGGCGATTTACCTCCTTAGAAAGCTCATGAGTTTGTATAGAGATAGAAAGGTGGATCTCCACATGGTATTCATTGACCTGGAAAAAGCATATGATAGAGTTCTGTGGGAAGTGTTATGGAGATGCTTGGAGGAGAAAGAAGTGCTACCCCTGTATATTTGAGTTATTAAGGATATGTACGAGGGAGGTAGGATGAGTATTAGGACGCCAGGAGGAGTCACGAATGACTTCTTCATCGGTATGGGCCTGTATTAGGGTTCCGCCTTGAGCACTTTTCTTTTCACTCTAGTTATGGATGAACTTACAAGACGGATTCAAGATGAGTTACCTTGGAGTATGCTTTTCGCAGATGACATTGTTCTCATTGATAAGACCAGACAAGGAGTTATTGACAAGTTGGAGTGATGGAGGCATACTCTGGAATCTAGAGGTTTTAGAGTTAGTACATCGAAGATGGAGTACCGTCATTGTTGCTACAGTGGGAGGGTAGATGCGGGGGGAGAAGTCACTCTAGATGGGAGGCCGATACCTAAGGTCAATAAGTTTAAGTATCTAGGCTCGATCATTCAGCAGAATAGGGATATTGACGAAGATATTAACCAGCGAATAAAAGCAGGTTGTCAAAAAGTATACCTCAGGTGTGCTGTGTGATAATAGGGTGCCCAATAGATTGAAAGGCAAAGTCTATCGCATAGTAGTTAGGCCGGCAGTTCTTTATGGATCGGAATGTTGGCCTCTAAAGAAGACGCAAGTTCAAAGGCTGACAGTAGCAGAGATGATGATGATAAGGTGGATGTGTGGTTATACGACGATAAACAGAATTAGGAATAAAGTTATCAGGGACTTACTTGATGTAGCTCCCATCGGAGATAAGTTGAGAGAAATAAGACTCCGATGGTTTGGTCATGTGAAGAGGAGGAATGTGGACGCTCCAGTGAGGATATGTGAGAGGATCAACATCCCCGAAGGCAAAAGAGGGAGGGGACGACTAAAGAAGAGCTTGGACGAAGTGATTAGGAAGGACTTGAGAGTTATCGGTTTGACGGAGGATTTGGCTTAGGATAGGAAGTTGTGGCGGGATAGGATTAAGATCTTAGATCGCTGAGAGTCGACCCTGTAGTTATCTTTTGGTTTCTGTGGCATAGTGCTAGTAGAGGTTTGTTGTGTTTATATGCAGGGTGTACTGTCTTCTGAGAAGAGTTCCCGTTTGCTTACTGCTAATTGTTCAAGTATGTTACCTTCCTCCGATATAGTGTCCTTTTATTTCATAGCTTGAGCAACTGATCTTTTATCACAACCATTCCTTGCTATAGAATCTTTCTTCTATAAAATGTTTTCCCATTAAGTGTTTTCACATTATCTTTCTTCTGAAAATATTTGCACAAAACCCTTTTTTGTGGGTCTCTTGGAATCAGCCTCTACGGGTAGGAATGCCGGTAGAGGTAAGGTTGCCTACAGCTGGATCTCCCCAGACCCCGCGAAAACGGGACCCACACTAGGAATTGTTGTTGTTGCTGTTGTTGTAATCTATAAACATTACAAAAGCATACAAACCAAAACATGAACATAAACATACAAATAAAGAGGAAGAGAAGAGAAAACTTATGTTGATTGAATGAACTTGAGAATCTACAAGTTTGAATCCAAACAACAAGAGACAAATCCTAATCTAGTTTCCCAATGAGATTTTTATTGGTTAATGCTAACCTAAAAACTCCCAAAAAGTCGCTAAAGGTGAGCCCGGGGAGGTCCCGAACAAAACACCGAATGAGGCTTAAGTAGAAAATCGGGCGAGTGGGCGACGGGGGAGGGGCACGACCATGCCAAGTGGCACGGCCCCACCATGCCATATCCCTGGCACGATGGCCCGGTCTCTCGTCACCCCCTTTTTGCCTTCTTTCGCCGTTCTTGTCTGTCTTCGCTCCTTTTCGCGACGTTTTGCTCGATTGGCGTTTACTGCCTACAAAAGCAAACAAGACAAGTAAAAATCCTAAAAATTATACTACTATACGAGCTAAAATTAGTTGAAGGAGCACGTAAAATATGACAAATTATTGGATAACAAATACCCCCACACCTATCTTTTGCTCGAGGTCGTCCTCGAGCAAAACAAAAGAAAAACTAACATAGGAACCTAACTCACTTTCGCAGAAATCGCGGTTGCATTTAGCGTATGCAACAAGCCCTTTAAACCCCTTGATTTTCCCAAGTGGACGAGTGAGGTCTCGTGAGGGTTTGCTGAAAATATACCTACAAAATCTTTAAAAAGGAAATTAAGTGGAAAAGGAGAAAGGAAAAACAAAGAAAACAAAATAGATATACAAACAAGGCGCAAATATATATATACAAGGCGAAGAACTGTACACATTCTAATCAACCAAATCACCGATGCAACAAAGATATTATCCTAGCCTATATACAAACGGAGTGTACATATCAAGACTCTCTATCCATATACATGACATCAAAGCACCAACTTTCCACCCCACTGTACATTAAAACTTGGAATCCATCCTAGTGCTTCGTGTGTAAGTGTATCATCATCCTAGGACTTAAGCTTACCAAAATCAAACTCATTCCCACCTGACTGACACATGCTACATTATTAACTTGTTAACACAGGAAGCAAGCTTGCCCAGTAGTAGTGTTGCATCAAAGGATAACACCCAGTAGCAGTATTGTCTTAAAGGGTAACGCCCAGTAGCACATGCCTCAAGGAGGTGCTTGTCATTCCTTGTTTTATGTTTTTCTTTTTCTTCTTTTTTTCATTTTTTTTGCATGCAGACAAATATTAAAGTAACCGTGTCAAAAACAGGTGGGAGAGTCAATCACGGAAGACTAAGACAATAAGATAATGATGAAGTGTACATGAGGATTGGATTACACAGCTATAACAGACTGTTGGGGTCAAAATTGGAACCAAGATTGACACACTTAATACAAAGATCTGTCATGGACAACTTATTTATGTACAAGCTAATAACTAAGGTACAAGGGATCACAGTCAGTCAAAATAGGACAAGACTCCCCAAAAACAAGTCCGAAATATAAAATCTTGTTGGTATTTTGAAAATTTTCTTCTCTTTTCCTTTTTCAAAAGATTAAAGCATAACATCTCCTCCCCCACACCTAGATCTCACAATGTCCTCATTGGGAGCCAAGGAGTCACTACTACCACCATAAAAACTCAAAAAAACAAAATCACACACACAAGACACACAAAACAAAACAAAACCCACAAAAAGACTCAATGAAGACATATATACACAAGTTAACACACTCACCTAAAAACACAATCTCATCCAATCAACAACAAAACCACACATATATACAAAATTAACACCATCAAAAACAAATATATAACAATCCAACAACACCACCGATCACAACACACAAATATTCACAAAAACACAAAAACGATGATCATAACCATCAATAGCGCAACAACATCCCAAATTTCTCCTCAAGATGATTACCAGCAAAAACACAACCTCATATCCACAACTAAACAAAAAGAAAAGGAAAGAAAATAAAAATAAGGGAGAAGAATTAGAATGAGTATACTAGGTCAGGCACTCCTTGTCATAGGGGCTTAAGGTGCATCAGCCACTCCTTGTCCCTCAAGACTCAAGCTGTCGACTCAAATGCAGTCAAAGCTCATAAGAGCTTATCAAACACCTGAGCATGCAAGTTAGATGAATGTAAGTAAGAGCACACAAATATGAATACACGCATAAGAATAAGTGTTTTCCTTAACATAGCAAATCCATTGGAAAAATCAGAGGAATAATCTAATACACTAGTCAATATGATTTTTCCAAGCATGTCCTCTAGGTACAGACGATAAGGATCAAGAGAGAGGTCGTACCCCCTAAAGGTACCTGGGGACTCAAAACAGTCAACCTCATTCCCCTCCAGTATGGCATAAGAATCAATAAGTAACATATCACAATACTCAAGGGAATGGGAGGGTGGTGAGCAGGAAGAAGAAGCATGGAATGTATCAAGCGGGTTGGGGGATATATTATCAACAAAATCACAATTAGCTCGCCCCGCAACCACAAGATCCACACACGAACTCCCTATGGGAGTTTCATGAAGATCATACTTCTCAATAAAAGCATCGCCTAACTCAGACCAAGTATCATCCTCATCAACACTAGCGCTTACACCGAAGGTCTCACCTACCCCGAACTCTATCGACTAAGCTAAAGGGGAAGATGTATCAAGAAAGGTCATGATAAACGCAGTGTTGTCCCTAAGGGTATTAAGAAAAGATGGAGCAACTGTGAATAAAGTAGTCAAGGGAGGGTTGAGTACTTCCTTTAGTCCGGACTCTAAAAAAGGGAAAGACGCACCATCATCACATAGATTGACATCAAGTCGAGGAGAACTAGAACTAAGGTCAGTCTCAGGTGATAGGTCATACTCCCGCATTTTATTAGCAAACTCAATTTGTTACTCATTCATTGTCTCTATCATATTGCTAAGTCTAGCAAAGCCCTCATCAGAAATATAATAAAGACAAGAATTACTGTCATGATAAGAACAATGGAAAATTTCACACATAGGGGGAGCATAACCAAGGATACAAGGGGTGGGAGGTATCAATTACTACAACTAATCTCGTATTCATAAGTATCCTGAGCCAACCAATCAAGAAAATCCTAAACTTCATCAACATTTTTAGCACAAAAATCCCAATACTCTAAAAGAGTATAGGTCTCTCAATCCACACCCTTATAAATTGTATTCAAAATTTCTAACTTTTTTATATAAAAATCACAAGGAGCAAGAAAAGCATGTAATCTATCATAGTATCTCCAAAACGGTTCATGCTCATATTGAGGAACGTAGGAAAAAGACATTTTTTTTCAATTTTCAATTTTTAATTTTTTTTCTTTCAAAATAAAAGCCTAGTCTCGAATGCCCAAGTGAGCTCTAATATTGGCAAGCGCCAACTCCCCGGCAACGGCACCAAAAACTTGTTAGGAAAAAGGTTTAACATTTATAAACCCCAAGTGCAAGGTGCATCCTTGAGTACTCAGGATGTTGTCCGTAGAGAGTTGGGTTTCCAAGTACTAGAGCTAACTAAAGTGTCTCAAGCTAGGCAGAACTAAAGGAATAGAAAATAGAACTAAACTAATAAAATAACCAAACGACTGCGATTAGGATTGAACCTGAGATAAACCAGTTGATCAAGTTAAACCCTCACCTTCCTAAGTTATGCTAGTATTCAAGGTTGATCGGTTGCATCATTGAGGCCACCCAAGCCCTCTCTCAAGGGTCAATAGGCTAGTCTAGTTGTTCTAACCACCTATTTTCATGGGATTAGTTCAACTAAACTATTAGGTTGACAACCCTTGACCTAGCTAGCGGCGAGACTATGTTCATGTCCCAATCCCAGCCATTCACTCCACCCATACTAGACAATCAACGTCATCTTTCAGCATAAGTCAATTTCCCCAAAACACGGATAAAAGCTCTTTCAAGCATTTCATCGAACAAAGGGTGGGCATGAGAGAAAACCTTAAATTCTAGCATGAACAAGAGGGGTAAAGGTCTAACAACAATCAATTGGCCATCACAAGGCGAATCACAATTCAAATTCACAACTATAATCTATAAACATTACAAAAGCGTATAAACCAAAACATGAACATAAACATACAAAATAAAGAGAGGAAGAGGAGAGAAAGCTTATGTTGATTGAATAAACTTGAAAATCCACAAGTTTGAATCCAAACAACTATAGACAAATCTTAATCCAATTTCCCGATGGGATTTTTATTGGCGAATCCTAACCTAAAAACTCCCAAAAAGTAGCTAAAGGAGAACCCGGGGAGGTCCCGAACAAAAATGCCAAAGGAGGCTTAAATGGAAAATCAGGCGAGCGGGCGACAAGGGAGGGGCACGACCGTGCCACATCCTCGGCACGGTGGCGCAGTCTCCAGTCGCCCCTTGTTACTTTGTTTCGCTCTTCTTGTCCATCTTCACTCCTTTTCGTGACATTTTGCTCAATTGGAGTTTGTTGCCAACAAAAGCAAACAAAACAAGTAAAATTCCTAAAGATTATATTATTATACGAGTTAAAATTAGGTGAAAGGGGCACATAAAATACGACAAATTATCACCTAATAGCTTTCCGTTGCAGTTCTCCCCTTCTTCCCTGTCTTCTTCTGTGTGGTCTTTCCTGTTGTTTCTTCACTCTTCATGTTCTTGTCCACCGATACTTCAGCCGCGAATTTATGTTTAGTGGTTGTGTTCTTATGTAACTTGTATTCGTTATCAGAATCGCTTGTAGCATCGTCATCATTGTGTGTCTTGCGGGAAAATAATTTGTATCGACGCCTCTTCCCTTGGATAGAGCTGCTGCTAGTCTTATCAGGAGATCCTCTTCTTTCATCAGCGCCTTATCCAATTTTGTTTAGATTCGAAGCTACTTTAGCACTGTAGAATACAAAAGGCAAGTGAGTAAAGAAGGTACATACTTCTATGAACTAATAAAATATAACGCATCACTAATTATAATTCAAATGATCACCAATCAAAACTGCATTGGCCACAAATACTCAACATATGATACAAATTCGAACCGTAAAGGCATTTATTTATCATATGAGTGTGTTTATATTTGCTAGTTGGAAAGGGGTATTATTGATGAGTTGAAAGCAAACATTTATGAAGACAAGGATAGAATAAGCAAGCATTTTACAAATTAAAAAAAAACATAATCATTAATACAAAATCTAACCTTCCTTAATTAGTTGTCTAACAATCACAAATAGATAAAACACATGCAAAATGATCACTAATATTATACATAATGATCACTAATATCATACCTAGCGATCACTAAGATGATACTTAACGATCACTAATCACCTTTCTAACAATCATTAGGATAGACGTGTAGTGTCAAAAAATGTTGCTCTATAGTTTAAAAAAATTTTCTAACCGCTTTTAAAGAAAGAGACATTTAAGTTGTGTGAGAATTTGAATTTTTTTTTAAAAAAAAACTTACTGAAAGTAGTCAAAGAGACAAACAGATGTGCAAAACGATCACCGAAACTATACCAAATGATCACTAAATATATAAGTAATGATAACCAAATATATAACACATATGTAATATGAAAAATATTTACTCAAAAGGTTTTGAAGTGCAATTTTTTACCTAATGGAAGGTGATTCTTCCCCATTCCCCTTGGTAGTGTCTTTAAATTTTCATTGTGCCATGATTTCTCGGCAGTAAACCTTATAGAAGAAGCAAATCCATGCGAAATTACAAGATTGAAAAAAATAAATCCTTCAAACCACAGTATATCACTAAACTTTACCAAATTGTATAATATTAGCAAAAAAGTAAATTTAAAATCAAAAAAGCCAATTCGAAATCGAAAGATCAGAGCATGGTACATTTCCAAGAACGAAACAACATGGTTTTTAGTGCAAAAATAGACTAGAAGCATTTAAAATTACAATTGAAATCGGATTTCCAAGAAAATATTCGAACTTAAGAAAGATAAAAAGAAATCGAAGAGAAATCGCAAAAAACAATCCAAAATAAGTGCACTACAATAGAACAAGCAGAGAAATGCGAACACAAAGGTCAAGAATCTCACCTTCAAAGTGCAGAGAAGCTACAGAGAAGTTAAAGCAATTTGATGAATATTGATGAGATTACAGATTAGAACTATGAGAGAGAGAGAGAGACTACTAGAGAGAATCAGAGAGACTGACAATACCATAGCAAGATGCACGAGAGAAAGTGAACAGAAAGTCGAGCAATAGAGTCAGAATAAGAAAGAGACTGTGATTAAGTGAGAGAGTTGCTTGGCTATCATAACTGAGCGTATATATTAGCTTGGTATAAGAATACTAATTAATCAACATCTCTTTTCATAAAACTGAATTTTTGTTTTTATATTTTTCTGTTTTTTTCCTTTTTTTTAGGGTGCGAATTAAAAGATCAAATATTTACACGTATAATGCATATACAATTTTGTAGAAGGCAATAAAGTTTGGAATTATAGTTAGTGATCAATAGGTGTTGCTTTGGTGATTAATAGGGCTGCTTTGGTGATCATAAGAACTATGTTTAGTGATCACTAGATGTATTCATTGTGACCAACACATCCTCAATTGTCGTTGATGATCAATACTTCTAATTTTGGTGATCATTACAAGTATATCTCCTTATCGCTGGTTTTATTTATGGTTATCAACATGTTATCAATTACAGGTACTCAAATAAGCTTGTTGGGTAGTGATCAATAGGTGTTCATTCAATGATCATTAGGATTACTTTTGGTGATCAATGGATTTCTTTATATTGTCCTAGGTAATGTCTACAAGATCAAAATACATGTGTAGTTATAAACTTAGTGATCAACATAAGGAGTATTGGTCATCATTATAACCATGCTTCGTATACAACAAATGAATTACATATCGTGACTAATCACTAATTACATATGTAATGATTATAAAAACTGAAATCCACTAATTTCTTCACTACAAACATCTCGCTTACGTGAGCTGACCGCTACTTTCTTGACTTTTTCAGCCTTGTCATTTCATAAACATTCATCATTTTGTTCACATGTGCCAAAATTGCATTGAAGGTGAAGTGAGGATCTTGTGGCAGCATTCCACCCTAAACTTATGAACTGTAGCAACCTGAGATACAAATCAAATAACTAGTGCGCACAATAATTGGCACGATTTCTCAAACATTTACCATTCTTTTTTTCTTAAAAGAGGATTAAGTAGCATGTTCACTAGATAATTTACAAATCCTACATCATAAGGGCAAGTTAGTCCTTTGTATTCCTGCATGTGCTTTATAACATAAATGGTTTCATTATCATCTGTCTGCTTGCTTCCAAGGTAGATCTATGTATCTCAGCTCAAAATCTTCAATGGATGTTGCTTTTTTCTTATCACCTAGTTCATCTGTGAGATACTTCTGAAAGAGCGTGCTCTACAATGCTCACGTAAAACCAAAAACATAAAATTAGCAAAAAGCATCAGCTTAAGTTTGTTTTTTTTTAAGGTAGAGTAAAATTTTATGAAGCTTTCCCAAAATATCTAAAAAGTATTTGTATACGTAATGTTCTCTGTGCTTTCCCTTAATATGATCAATTATGTCCATACTTTTCTGCTTGAAATTGAAACAGATAAGAAATTGTTTTCCCTCGTCGGAGCAATGGAAGAACACTCGAAACACCAAATTTATCATAAACTAGTGGCTGAATAACAGGCCACGAAAAAAAAATTGTTTTAAAAAAAAGTGTATCCGTCTGGCTTAATTCTCACCATGTCAACTTGCTTGAAGTTGATATGTGGACTCAAGGATAGTTCCTCATTCAGCTGGTAGAAGAACACAGCTTCAGGTTGCTTTTCTTGTTATGTCTTCATGCACGAACACTTCCCAAAAAAAAAAAAAAAAACAGACAGACAGACAGACAGACAATCAATGTATTTTATAAAAAAGTATACATGCATGTGTAAAAATTCATTGAAGTTTTTTTTTTAATTAGCTTACAAACTGTTCATTTGTGAAGAAAAGCCTTTGAATATGGGAACAATCTGTATTCAGTTTGCTAGCATTCAATATATTTTCCCAAATGTCCACTATGACTTTGTCAAGACGGTCATCACCAGCAATAGTTGAAAGCATGCCTCGGTTGGCCACGTAGTATAAGTCATGGTGCAGCACTTAGCTAGTGAAAAAGCAAACAAATCCATCACTGAAATACCATTTATTCTTACCTCTATTCTTCGCCTGAGTTGCAGAAAAAGTCATCATATAGCTTTAGTTCGTATGAAATTGCACAAAAGATCGCCTCATTCTACTGCATGTAAGCTGAGGACAAAGAAGGTGCAGATTCTATTGATGAGGGTGGTGCAAAGCAAACATAGTTAGTACACACAGCCAATGAAATAAAATTCATACTAGGGGTATGTAACCTGGAAGAAAAATATAAAAACACAGACATTAAGTTTATCATGAAGAAAACTAGTGTTGGTTTTTTTTTTATATATTTTTTTACCTGTTGGCAATTCAGTGATACTACATTGAGCTGACCTCATTTTGTGCCTTTTTGGTGCTTCAACCACTATAGCTTTGCCTTTGTCAGTATTGGTTGTTGTTTGCTCATCTCGTATTTGAAGATTAGGCTCCGCAATTCTCATCAAAGATCGATCAACGAATGTGTCATTGTCTTCCTAGGAGCATAGCATTATTGGACCTGTAAAAACACAACAACTAATTAGGAAAAATTGTATAAATATAGATTTAGATAAAAAACAGTGATAAGGAAAAATGTTATGCACTCTTATACAAGGTCATTTATACATTTGCGAAATGATTTAAAAATTTCAGCAATGGATGGGGGGGAAGTGGGGGAAAGCTTGTCTGCATGAAGCGAACACTAAGTCATCAGCTTATGATCACTAATTGATCAAGTAATGATCAATAAGTTTTGAGGTAATGATCACCAATTTAACACAGTTTTGGTGCAATCTTTTGTGATCATTGATTTGTCACCTAAAGATCACTTATTTTATCAATAACGATCACTATATTTACAGGTCATTAGGAGTATTTAAACACAAAAGGTCACTAATGTGTCTATTTATGATCACTACTTTCTTCCTTAGAGGACAAAATCCACATGCAAAAAGGATCATTGCCATGATCACCAATTTTTATGCTCAAGATCCCTAATTTGTAATATGACGGATAGGAAAAATGCACAACAATAATATCATTTAGTATCATCAAAGAGCAACGAAATATTCGGCTACAAAACTACGAGAAGAAGTACCTGGCAGCAACGGTGTGCCGATGCACTGTACGGAGGTCGTGATACATCTCGTAACGACGTCCTCCACATCACAATTTATTACTTGCACTGCTGCTGCCAGACTATCAGGCTGCGAATCAACAACGACAACGCCTTTGAACAGCGTCTCTTT
Source organism: Selenicereus undatus (assembly GCA_017589665.1). Lineage (NCBI taxonomy): Eukaryota > Viridiplantae > Streptophyta > Magnoliopsida > Caryophyllales > Cactaceae > Selenicereus > Selenicereus undatus. The sequence goes on along the minus strand of JACYFF010031954.1, from coordinate 71,489,229 downwards.
CTCCTCTTGAGACACTCCATGGTTGAAACTGGGCATAGAAAACTATGGGAAGTCATGCACCTTATCTCAAGAGCCCACGAAATGGTTCTCAATTGCGTCAATCTGCATCAGGAATCCTTCCTATTCAAACAAGTCTTACAAGAGTACTGGTGTTCTATTGTTCGACCTCTTAGGCGTATCGCTGATGAGGGCGTCACTCACCAATACTGCAGCTACCTTTCTTACTCTCTTGAGTGGGTTACGTGCTCCAGGAATCAACTCTTCCAACTCTATTATGACTTTTGCCAGCCATCGATTGCTGGTTATTGTCAAATCAGTTGTCGCCTGACCGTCCCAAAAAAGAGCCTGATGGAAGCAACCAACACTTATAGTTAAAAGGATATGCCACATTGCTTGGAAATGAAAGACACAAATGGAAGAAGTACAATTTCTTTGTTTTTTGTTTCAAGAAATAACAAAACAAATTAGACATACTTGACTCATTCACCTTAACCTTTGAAATTCCTGATTGGTCTTCAGCTTGACCTTTATCTTCAACACCTTTGCTGTGTTGTTCTTTTCATTAACTTGTTCCTGCTCATCAGTCATGCTTGTCTTATCTAACGTATCCTTGAGATAACCTCTTCCAAATCTAGTTACAGATTCCTGTTGTGCCCTATCTCTTATTTCGTTATTGTGCACCCTCTTAACGCCGGCAACTGACAGGGCACCAATCTTAACTTGAACACCACACGATCAAGGTAACACAGCTGCAAGAATCACAAATAGATTCATAGGGACACAAATTATAGACATATTATAAAATGAAAGCTTAGCTTAAAAAGGAAAGAAAAAAATAAACCCAATGTCCATATCACTCATTGTGACAATGACCATCACTAATTTCTCTGCTAATGATAACTAATACGTCAAACAGACAAATGGTGATCAGTCAACCAAAAAGGCATGCAGTGATGAAATTGGTGATCACTAAACAGATAGGTGCTCATCACTAATTGCAGATGTAAAGTTAATGATTGCATAGACCCTCGTCCAAAAAAAATTTGTGGTTATAAGTAAAAGAAATTAGTGATCTGCAGTGCCCAATTTGGTCATCGATATTGCGATAATTGCTAATCAACAAATATTGCACCATATTAAATGAAACAAATTAGTGATACACATCCCAGAAATTAGTGATCGGTAACTAAACATATAGAACATATGGTGATCACTAATTTTGTATGCTTTTCACAATCTTATAACGCTCACTTGTTAATCATATATATATATATATATATATATATATATATATATATATATATA
>JACYFF010031954.1:71449958-71460910 GCA_017589665.1 Selenicereus undatus | reverse complement strand
AGGTTACCGTTAGACTTCCAGGGGACGAAGAAACCTCGTGGGTTGATCTAACAGAACAGCTTAATCGTAACAGAATACTTTTTTTGTGCGAAGAACTCGACACAGACATCTCGAATGACATTATAGGTCTTATGCTATATTTCGGTATGGGGGATAATACCCAGGATTTATATTTGTTTATAAATTCTCCTGGAGGAGAGATACTAAACGGAATCGCTGTGCATAATGTTATGCAATTTGTCCCAACCCCAGTAAGTACAATATGCCTAGGGATGGCTGCTTCAACGGCAGCTTATATCTTGGTCGGAGGAGAATATAAAAAACGTGTAGCATTCCCTCACGCTAGGATAATGATTCATAACCCTTCTATCACTTTTTTTGCGGACAAAAAAAAACGGGAGGCATCAATACTTTTAAAGGGATTAGAAGAACTTTTGTCTATCAGAGAAACCGTCGCAAGGGGTTATTACGAAAGAACGGGCAAACCCCTCTGGATTATATCCCAAGATTTGGAAAGAGATTTTTTTATGTCAGCAACAGAAGCTAAAGCTTATGGAATTGTTGATCTTATAAAGGGAACATCGAAAAAGCAAAACATTTGAGATTTTTTTTCTCTACTTATAGTTAGTATTGATTGGAATTAGTCCATTATGTATATGATTTAACATGCCAACTATTAACCAACTTATTAGAAACACAAGACAGCCAATCAGAAATGTCAAGAAATCCCCCGCTCTTGGGGGATGTCCTCAGCGCCGAGGAACGTGTACTAGGGTGTATGTGTGACTCGTTCAGATTATGAGCTGGAACAAAAAAAAATCTGCTCCTACGAAACATGATTCTTTCTATGATTCTATCTTTATTCTTGATTACGGCCAATTTCAGTGTTCGACAAAAGTTCCATTTCAATACAATAAGGGAACTGTAGCGGGTATAGTTTAGTGGTAAAAGTGCGATTCGTTCTACAAACCCCTTAACTATTAAGGGGTCCACCGGTTTGATTACTATTCCGATCAAAAACTTTATTTCTTAAAAGGAATTAATCCTTTACCTCTCAATGAGAAATTTGAGGAAAATTGAAAATTCTCGTGATTTGTATCCAAAAGTAAATTTGAAATTGAAACGTTGGATTATTAAATTACGAAACATGAATTTTTTTTTTGAAAATGAGTATAAGTAAGAGATCCATGGATGAAGATAGAAAAATCGTTTTCGAATCGTAACTAAATCCTCCCTTTTTTTTTAGAGGGAAGCAAAATAGCTATTAAATGATGACTTTAGTTTACTAGAGGCTTCAATCAACATATTTCTTTTTGTTTGTTTTTATTTTAGCTCGGTGGAAACAAAATACTTTTCCTTAGGACTCTCTCAAATAGAAATAGAGAACGAAGTAACTAGAAAGATTGTTAGAATCCTCCCTTCTAGAGGGATCATCTAGAAAGCAAGTTGTTTTGAATTGAATGCATTCATACAAAAAGCTGACATAGATGTTATGGGTGAAATTTGTAATTTCGTTCCCGTCTTAGATTTGGACCTGGGAATTTTTCCCTTTTCCATAAAGGAGCCGAATGAAACCAAAGTTTCATGTTCGGTTTTGAATTAGAGACGTTCAAAATGAAAAATCAACGTCGACTATGACCCCTAGCCTTCCAAGCTAACGATGCGGGTTCGATTCCCGCTACCCGCTCTATTCTATATTAATAAATGCATCATTGAGTTGAATACGCAATTCAAAAAGTTTTATCATCTCACGTAAAATCCAATTCTTTTTCTGGAACAAGAAATAGGAAGGTCAAAGTAAAAAAAGGCGAAAAAATCGGAAAAGCGTCCATTGTCTAATGGATAGGACAGAGGTCTTCTAAACCTTTGGTATAGGTTCAAATCCTATTGGACGCAATTATTTTTCATATATTTTTTGAGATATCTATGGGAAGAAAGGTATATAAATATTTAATAATAAGAAATTTCTATTTATTAAGTTTAAGGAGGGATCAATTGCTTTATGCTTGTTCCTGAAGTAGAAAGCGTTCCATCTGTTCTTGAATTGCTTCTTTTAAAAGGGCTTCCGCTTCCTCAGTAAATATCTTGGTAGAAGATAGAATTTCTTGGAACTGCGGTTTATTCGTTTTTACGTAAGTACGTAATTTATCAAGAAATCCCCTTACCTGCCCAATTTCTAATGAATCAAGATAACCCCTCGTTCCGGTATAAATAGTCATTATCTGTTCTTCTACCGTGAGAGGCTCGTATTGGGGTTGTTTAAGCAATTCACGTAATCGTTGACCTCTTGCCAATTGATTCTGAGTAGTTTTATCAAGATCAGAAGCAAATTGTGCAAAGGCTTCTAATTCTGCTAATTGCGCCAGTTCCAATTTTAATTTACCAGCTACTTGTTTCATGGCTTTAATTTGAGCCGCGGATCCCACCCTAGAAACAGAAATACCCACATTAATGGCTGGTCTGATTCCAGCATTAAATAGATCAGCGGACAAGAATAATTGTCCATCTGTAATGGAAATTACATTAGTAGGGATATAAGCCGAAACATCTCCCGATTGGGTCTCGACTATTGGTAAAGCAGTCATACTTCCTTCACCTAAACGAGAACTTGATTTAGCGGCTCTTTCCAAAAGTCGTGAATGCAAATAAAAAACATCTCCGGGATAAGCTTCACGGCCCGGCGGTCTTCGTAATAGAAGAGACATTTGTCGATAAGCTTGTGCTTGTTTGGAAAGATCATCATAAATGATTAAAGTGTGTCGTTCACGGTACATAAAATATTCAGCCAGCGCCGCACCGGTATAGGGGGCAAGATACTGTAATGTAGCGGGGGAATCCGCCGTTTCGGCTACCACAATAGTGTATTCCATTGCTCCCCTTTCCCGGAAGATAGTAACTACCTGCGCCACAGAAGATGCTTTTTGACCAATAGCTACATAAACACATATTACATTTTGGCCTTGTTGATTGAGAATCGTATCTGTGGCTACCGCTGTTTTACCAGTCTGTCTGTCCCCAATAATTAATTCTCGCTGACCACGTCCTATGGGGATCATCGAATCAATAGCAATAAGCCCGGTTTGAAGAGGCTCATATACGGAACGTCTCGAAATAATACCGGGAGCAGGAGATTCAATTAACCGAGACTCAGAAGCTGAAATTTCACCTCTACCATCAATAGGTTTAGCTAGTGCATTTATAACACGACCCAAATAAGCCTCACTCACGGGTATCTGAGCAATTCTTCCTGTTGCTTTTACAGAACTTCCTTCTTGTATCATCAAACCGCCACCCATTAATACAACACCAACATTATTGGATTCCAAGTTCAGAGCAATGCCTATTGTCCCCTCTTCAAATTCTACTAATTCACCTGCCATTACTTCATCAAGACCGTGAATACGAGCAATGCCGTCACCTACTTGAAATACGGTACCAGTATTTACAATCTTGACTTCTCGCTTATATTGTTCAATACGTTCACGGATATTATTGCTAATTTCGTCTGCTCGAAGGGTTGCCATGAGTCTTTCTTAATATAATTCTTTTTTTGTTTCCAAAAAAAAATAATACCTACAGTCGAAGAGAAGGACTAATCAGTTATTTCTTTCATGGCACCAAACATGTCAATATTAGCATTGATGGTACGTAAATGTAACTCGTTGTTCAAACAACTATTCAGAGTTTCTAGAGCTCCTTGTAAGGCTTGTTGGAAGACCCGTTGTCGGACTTGATTAATCGCTCTTTGTTGTTCAAAATGAATGGTTTCATTTTTTTGATTTTCTAATTGTTCTAAAGTTTTATAAGTTGAATTAATCAAATTCATTTTGTCTCGTTCCATTTCCGAATATCTATTCACTCGAAACTGATCCGCTTCCATTTCTACTTTCCTTAAGTGAGCCCGGGCTTTTTCCAGTTGTTCAATGGCCTTTCCGCGCAGTTCTTCTGAATTTCGAATAGTATTCAAGATCCTCTGTTTTCGATTATCTAATAAATCACTTAATGAAAGTAGATTATCTTTCCATTCATTTCAAAACGTTCATGATCCCTTCCCGAACCAAACTTGAATCTTTCAATTCATTTGGCTCTCACGTTCAATTACTTCTATTATTTATGGCGAATTTCCATATCTTTTTTGAATGTAATGAACCTATCCTCTCTTCTCTGTTCATATTCCAAAAAAAAGTATCACTAATAAAAAAAAAAAAAAGACCAGAATATTCAGAGGACTCTTCTGACCAAACAAAAACTAAAAAATAAGTAATTGTCAGCAAAGTTGTTTTTTTTTTTCTTCACTTCAAATCCAAAAATTTGTCTTACTTTATATGTAGGTCATCGACTCCCGAGAAAGGGTAGAAGAATGGGACCATTCTGGGACATACAATGCATTGATCATTACGCTTCAATCGGGTTATTCTATTCCACCTCATTAGAAATTAGACAGCAGAAAAGTTTTAAATAAAATAAACTGAAATCAAAATACTTAACAACATGGCCATACATTTATACAAAACTTCTACCCCGAGCACACGCAAGGGAGCCGTAGACAATCAAGTTAAATCCAATACACGAAATCATTTGATCCATGGACAGCGTCGTTGTGGTAAAGGCCGTAATGCCAGAGGAATCATTACCGCAAGGCATAGAGGGGGAGGTCATAAGCGTCTATACCGTAAAATAGATTTTCGACGGAATGAAAAAGACGTATATGGTAGAATCGTAACCATAGAATATGATCCTAATCGAAATGCATACATTTGTCTCATACACTATGCGGATGGTGAAAAGAGATATATTTTACATCCCAGAGGGGCTATAATTGGAGATACCATTTTTTCTGGAACAAAAGGGCCTATAAAAATGGGGAATGCCCTACCTTTGACCAAAATACCCTTAGGCATAGCCATACATAACATAGAAATGACACTTGGAAAGGGTGGACAATTAGCTAGAGCAGCGGGTACTGTAGCAAAACTGATTGCAAAAGAGGGGAAATCGGCCACATTAAAATTACCTTCAGGTGAGGTCCGTTTTATATCCAAAAACTGCTCAGCAACAGTCGGACAAGTGGGGAATGTTGGAGTTAAGCATAAAAGTTTGGGTAGAGCCGGATCCAAGCGTTGGCTAGGTAAGCGTCCTGTAGTAAGAGGAGTAGTTATGAACCCTGTAGACCATCCCCATGGGGGTGGTGAAGGGAGGGCCCCAATTGGTAGAAAAAACCCCACAACCCCTTGGGGTTATCCTGCACTTGGAAGAAGAAGTAGAAAAAGGAATAAATATAGTGATAATTTGATTATTCGTCGACGTAGTAAATCGGAAAGAAAATAGAATTTGTTTCCTTGTCTTTACATTTACAAAAAAAAATAGGAGTAATTAACTATGACACGTTCACTAAATAAAAATCCTTTTGTAGCGAATCATTTATTAAGAAAAATTGATAAGCTTAACACAAAGACGAAAAAAGAAATAATTGTAACTTGGTCTCGGGCATCCACTATTATACCCATAATGATTGGCCACACAATTGCTATCCATAATGGAAAGGAACACTTGCCCATTTACATAACGTCTCGTATAACAGGTCATAAATTGGGAGAATTTGTACCGACTTTTAATTTCGAAGAACACGAAAAAAACGATAAAAAATCTCAAAAAAACGATAAAAAATCTCAAAAAAACGATAAAAAATCTCAAAAAAACGATAAAAAATCTCAAAAAAACGATAAAAAATATCAAAAAAACGATAAAAAATATCAAAAAAACGATAAAAAATATCAAAAAAACGATAAAAAATCTCGTCGCCGTTAACCGTGAAATTAATTTTATATCATAAATACAGATATTTATTGTTCATTAATAGGAGGTAAACTTGAATGACCATAAAGTCAAGGGACCATTTGGATAGAAGACGTATTATGAAGAAAATAAGGGGAACATATGCTTTTGGTCGATATATACCAATGTCTGCTCACAAAGCACAAAGAGTAATTAATCAGATCCGTGGACGTTCCTACCAAGAAGCAATTTTTATATTAGAATGCATGCCCTATAGAGCAAGTAATCCCATCCTAAAAGTGATGCAGGCTGCAGCAGCAAATGGTGAACACAATAGGGATGCTTACCGCAATTGGAATTTGGACACAAAAGAGTTAATAATTAGTAAAGTCGAAGTTAACAAAGCAACTAAGAGAAAAAAATTTAAACCCCTAGCTCGAGGACGTAATTCTACTATAAAAAGACCTACTTGTCACATAACTATTGTATTACAAAAGCCATTCTTCTCGGTACAATTGAGAAATTATATATTTCCTCTTTCAAAAAAAGATCCAAAAGAAATGTGGTATGCTGGGAATTGTTCAAATTCCAGAATGTTATATGCTCCGAAGTTTTCAAATTCCAGAGAGTTAGACTACATAATATTTCAACTAATAATGAGAGGGGCTCTAAAGATTTACTAATATGGCACGAAAAATAAACCCACTTGGTTTCAGACTTGGTACAACCCAAGATCATTATTCCCTTTGGTTTGCACAACCAAAAAATTATTCTGAAGGTCTACAAGAAGATCAAAAAATACGAAATTTTATAAAAAATTATGTTCAAAAAAATTATGTAAAAAAAAAGACAAGAACATCCTTAGGTGTCGAAGGAATTGCACGTATCGAAATTCAAAAAAGAATCGATCTGATACAGGTTATCATCCATATGGGATTTCCCAAGTTATTAATAGAAAATGGATCACAAGGGATCAAAGACCTCAAAAGAAATCTACAAAAAGAATTGAATTGTGTGAACCGAAAACTCAACATTGCTATTACAAGAATTGCAAAACCTTATAGAAATCCAAATGTTCTTGCAGAATTTATAACCCTACAATTAAGAAATATGGTACCCTTTCGAAAAGCAATGAAAAAGGCTATTGAATTAGCCGAACAAGCTGAGACAAAAGGAATTAAAATACAAATGTCAGGCCGTCTCGGTGGAAAAGACATTGCACGTGTTGACTGGATAAGAGAGGGTAGGGTTCCCCTACAAACCATTCGCGCGAAAATTGATTATTGCGCCTATACGATTCGAACTATCTATGGGATATTGTGTATCAAAATTTGGATATTTATAGACGATAAATAATAAGCCTTTACTTGACTTGTCTTTCTGTTTTGATTTAACGATAGAACAAAGAATGACAACCCTTTTTTCCATCAAATTTCCATAAAAACAATTCTCATTTAAAATTCTATAAGGTTGAATAAAAATTCGATTGACCTTTTGATAGAATTGCTATGCTTAGTGTGTGACTCGTTGGTTTTTGTTAGAATTAAGACGAAAAAAAAAGGTAAGAGCCCATAGTATGAAGTATGAACTAATGACTATAGAACTAATAATCAACTCATCGCATCACATTATTTGGATCCAAAGAAGCAGTCAAGATATGATATTTTGGTCCTATCATTGCAGCAACTGAATTTTTCTTTTGCATAAACAAGAAATCGAAAGAGTTGTCAAAAAAAAGAAAAATATACATTACAGGAAAGGGATGCGGATAAAAGGAAAGGTGAAAGAAAGAAAAAAAATGAATAGAAATGATATAAGATTCCACTGTGCAAGGTCATATCATAAAAGATAATGTAATAAAGCATGAATACAGATTCATACATCTATATCTATATCTATATCTATATCTATATATCTATATCTATATCTATATAATACATAATAGTAAAGTTTTAGTGACTACCCTTTTCTAAATTCTCATTAATTATAACTTCTTAACCGTTAGATTACCATAATAATGAATAACAACCGTTGATTCACTTTAACGCTTAAATCCAAAATGAACAAAGGACTCACTATTAAACAGTTACCCATCTCTGTCTGTCTTCTCTCTCCCCCCTATCTCTTCAAACTGCTCGGCCAACCTAGAATTTTCCAAGCTTCCCAAACCTCTGCATTCTTTGTCTCTGTCTCTTTCCTATGTCTTCCTATTTCTTGCATTCCCATGGCTTCCATCATGAAAATTGCTAGTCTGGAACCGTGCTTTACACGGTGCATTTTAAATAGACAGTTGGTGGACATATAGTACGCAAGTAATAAACCTACAATCACTTTAGACATAGTTAATATTATAAATTCGAAAAGATGATAGAATAATCAATGAAAAATATATGTGGAACTTCATGCATAACCATTAGGATTGATGATTAAAAACTATATAACTGTTAAAAAGGTCTATAGTGGTATAATGGAGATAGTAGATAGTGATTATAATAAAAAGCGAACTAAATAAGAAAATGAGAAGTCAATCTATGACGCCAATGACGAAGAATCCACCTCCTCTGTTTATATCTATAGAGAGAATAAGGTTTCAGTAATTATTTGTACAATAATGATCGGTTTGAAGTTTAAATTTACACGTTGCCTACCTGGTGTACCTAACATTAGTTTTTCGCAAATAATAAACCTCTTCCTCCCAATTGGCTAACGCAATAAAAGCGATAGAAACGCCTACTTCATGATGGCAGGGGGGTTCCATGATAAATACCCATGGGTTAACTATGTAATCATCTATAATCGCATAAAGCGATAGATGACCATATGACTGTGGAAAATATCATAAATATACTAAAAGGTGTTTACATGTAATCGAGGTAGATTTTTTTGGAGTCCTTTGGAACATTTGGAGTCTTTTGGAGGTGGGAACCATATCGTAATCGAGGTAGATTTTAAAAAAAAAAATAGAATGTAAGTTAAAAGATAGGTTGTGCAACAGACCTGGAAATTAAAAGATAGGTTGCGCAACCCATTCCGGCAGGATTTCCGTTGGCTTTAATCCACAGATATGAAGCTTCTTACGGTCCATCCGCCTTTGATAAGGCCCTTTCTCCTCCTCCAATCTCTTCACCTTCAATTGCAATGACCTGTTCATATCACTATCACAATCATCAATAAGATCTCGATTGAATCCAAAACACAAAAACCTCTCAGATCTTGCACACAAAGAAGAACCTTGAAAATTTACACAATCTAAACACAACCAAATGTCAAAATTGAAAATAGACGTACAGGGAGATTATTAGTGGGTAGAAGCTAGAGAGAGAAAATTGAAAGAGGGTTAGGTTAGGTGATGAAAAAATCAGAAGAAAATTAAGATTGAAAAGGGATTAGAAGGGGAGTTGGGAATGGAATAGTTTCTGGCAAGCTCGGATGTCGGTTTTTGCATGGCGCCCCAAGTCGAATTACAGGGATATGTGGATTCAAAGCTGTTGAGCTAAAACTGGAATTGGGCATTTGAATGAGTTGCAGAGACATGAGCATTTAGGTCGAAATAATCTATAGATCTGCAGAAACATTGAGCATGTGTAGCAATTTTCATGATGGAAGCCATGGGAATGCAAGAAAGAGGAAGACACAGGAAAATGGCAGAGAGAGAGAATGTAGAGGTTTGGGAAGCTTGGAAAATTCTAGGTTGGCCGAGCAGTTTGAAGAGATAGGGGGGAGAGAGAAGACAGAGAGAGATGGGTAACTGTTTAATAGTGAGTCATTTATTTATTTTGGATTTAAGCGTTAAAAGTGAATCAATAGTTGTTATTCATTATTATTGTAATTTAACGGTTAAGAAGTTCTAATTAATGAGAATTTAGAAAAGGGTAGTTACTAAAACTTTACTATTATGTATTATATATAGATATAGATATAGATATAGATATATAGATATAGACATAGATAATATTTTTCTCTTATTTAATATTTGAACATTAGTTTATTATTTTCCATGGGGAGAGATGGTTGAGTGGACGAAAGCATTGGATTGCTAATCCATTTTATGATTCATTCGTACCGAGGGTTCAAATCTCTCTCTTTCCGTTTCCGTTAATGACTTAATAGTTGATTTGTCTTTCAATTTTCAAATAAAATAAAAAATTATATATATAATTACAAATATCAAATAGAATTTTTTTTCTAATTTTTGAAATGAAAAATCAAGTAAAGAACCCCTTTTTTATTCATCTCGTCCAGGATTAGGATTACGTCCTGGATCATTAGATAGAAATCCGAAAATGAAGAGAGAACCAACGAATATCACTACTGTGTAAACAAAGAGTTTGAGAGTAAGCATTACACAATCTCCAAGATCATTTTGTTTTTTTAACGGAAGAGAATCAATTCTCGATTATATCGCACACATCAAGAAACAACGAATAGTACTAATGTGCAAAAAACTAGTTTGAGAGTAACCATTTTACAATCTCCAAGATCATTTTGTTTATTTTAAGAGAAATAATTCTCTATTTTCATCGCACACATCGAGAAACAACGAATAGCAGTACTGTGCAAAGAACTAGTTTGAGGGTAACCATTTTACAATCTCCAAGATCATTTTGTTTTTTTAGGAGAATCAATTCTCTATTTTTATACCACATGTCCTATTTTGATACCGAAAACCAAAGTAGTTTTTAGAAATCGAAAAGAATTTTTTTTATTACTTTAATGAATTACAATTAAGAAAAATTATTATTATCTTATGTATTATTATCTTACTTATCAATAATTTTTTTATACCCCCTTGTCTGTGGAGGATCACAGTAAAGTTTTTCGTTCACGGAAAATTCAAATAGATAGTTAGAGTGGGAAAACGAGGCAATCCGAATTGCGGTTATCCAAGAATTCTCATGTTTGAATCAAAAGTTCATAATTTAAGACTTCTCTGATCTTATCAATTATTAGTATTTGAATCGTTTTTCTCAAAAAAATCATTTATTTTTCTAGGATAAGATGAAAGATTTCATCAAAAGCTTACAACAACTTGCCAAACAAAGGCTAAGAGAAAAAAGAGTACAGGTATGACTGGCATAAAATTCACGATTGGACTCAAAAAAGCGTAGGCTTCGGGTAATTTGACTAAGAAAAAACTACTCGAATAAAGGGCAGAATTAAGACAGATCAAACTTAAG
>JACYFF010031954.1:71399686-71437436 GCA_017589665.1 Selenicereus undatus | reverse complement strand
ATATATATATATATATATATATATATGTATATATGTATATATTTGTACACCCCGGATAAGAGGAGAACAAATTGTAATGGTTAGTATCATCGAATAATCTTATGCTCAATTACCGTCAAAACTACCCGCTATACACTTGAAGTGATGTTCTATAAGCTTGGTTTATAGGTAGGGTTATATGTAATGCCAAGGGTGTACATGAAAGATTCCCAACGAAGATGGATATAAGCTCTAATGGTTTGCAAAGGTGTTGAACTTGTAAAACAGGGGTAATTTATTTGCTTTTTTGGTGAACGTGACCAAAGAAATAGTGCCTCTAACTTTTGTGTGTTCATATGCTAGTATGGGTTTGAACAACGTTATAGACAAGCTCTAGAGATGCGACCGGGAAGAGTCGCACGCATGGAAGAATATGAGACTAAATACGATAAATTTGTCCAAATAACACTCAAATTCTCGCGGATATCTACCAATATCTCAATTAGCTTTCAAAACGATTCTCATGTACTAACATTTATGTCTATGACTCTGAGGGGCAACATAGTTCTAAATCAAGATAGACAGTCAAAAACAAGAAATGTTCTCAAAACCTTCAAAAAATTTCACTCTAAATAGGTTACACATGAAAAGTCAACCAGGGTCATGAGGACAATTGTGACTAGCAAAACCATCATCAAAGGCTACCTTAAACCAGTCCACACCATCCATACATACAATACAATAAACCTATAATATAACAGACAATTATAGATGAAAGGAAGCCTAAAACTACATTATCTATTTAGTATGCAAACTAAAAGCAAACATGGAAAACATAAAACTCCCCCCTCCCCCCAGGCAATGCTTAGATAAAGCACTATTCAAAGGAAATAAACGCAGAGAAGGAAAGGGTAACAAAAGAGAAATCTCACCAAGTTAGGTGATGGATGCACTTACACTAAGTCCTCCTCATATGCAGCTCAAATGGAGCGGCACCCACTCCATTATAACTTCAAAATTTTATTCTCCACATCGGATGCCGTCAAAGCTCATATAAGCTGGTCAAACTTCACAACATGAGGCTCATAAGCATGGCTATAAAACAGCATCAAGATAACCACAGCAAAGACAATCAGAGCTCTCTTCAATAAAGAAAATTCCATAGAAAATTCAGAAGAGAAATCAATGAAAGTGTTCCACATGCTTTTTCTAGGGTTATACACTCTGTATATGCAATATGGGTTGAGGGAGACACAAACACACTAAAGTGACCTAGGGATATAAAATTATCAACATTCCACCAAGCATGCAAATGCTTAAAATAGCTCCAAAATAATTCATCCGCAAATTAGGGGAAATGGAAAATTGCCATTGTCTTTTTTCCAAAAGTTTTAATTTTAAATTTTTTGGGATTTTTTTCCAAAGAAAAATAAAATTCTTAGTCAAACCTAATGGGCAAAACCCAATATTTTGATAATAGTCCCTGGCAATGATGCCAAAGACATGATAGGGACACAACCGCACGGTCGTAATATACCAATCAAGATCGTTTCCAACAAAGACTACCTCAATTCATCAGGCTATGTCCGCTTAAAATAGGCCAAGCGAATCAAAACTTGGAATTGATAAAAATAACAAAGATAAGGTAACAACTAGAGCTAATTCAGATGGAAACAACCATCCAAGAATATGCTTCACCATATGATAAATCACTTAGGTACGCTGCACATCATTCAATGTAGGCCAACTCAGTTTAAAGAATGATAATAATCACTACTCACTTTCAAGCTATAGTGAAATGCATAGAATCAATCAATCCCCTACTTCGTGGATTTCAATCAACCTAGACTCACTAAAATATAGGGTCGCCCCGCATGCTCTCTCGAATGGCAAATCTTTCTCAAGAATTCATACATACAAGTTCGATTTTAGTTATTCAATGCTGACTTTCACCTTTCAGTACTTCACCCAACATCAAAAATCAAGCAACAAGATGGCCAATCAATATACTTGCATATCGAAACTCTAAGATCATATTAAACATGAATTCAACAAAATTGAACGATTAAAGTGCAAATACTCAAAGTAAATACATCAATTGGTTCACAAAATCCCAAATCTAAAACTCTGCTATGACATGATGAAATTAAACACCTAGTTACTCTAAAATGATTAATCTAAAGAGAAAAGAGAAGAAAAGAAGGAAGAATTTGCTCAGCCAAATACGTGCTTCAATCCGTGGATTGCAAACCCAAGCTCGCTTCCTTGCCAATCTTCTTCTTCAACTTGCTCTCCCTCACTCCAAAATGGAGTCTAAACCCTAACTAAATGGTCTATTATGGTGGAGTAGATGGTGGATGAGGTTAAAAGCATCCCTTTTATCGTGAACAATGCAACAACCAAATGTCAAAACCAGTTGGAAATCGAACTGTGGTAAAGAAGATCGGATGCCATGAAGTAAGAGTCCACCACGGTTTGACCATAGGGACCACCATAGACCGTGGCCTCCACTATGGCCAAGCCATGGTGCCATCTACCTTGCGTGTTCTCTTTTTGCCTTTTTCTTCGGTGGTCCTAGAACCTCCCAGACTGTGGTTTTCAACCACGATCTATCTATATTAGGTGTCATTAGGCCTCGTTTGTCACCTTCTTTGAACTACAAGGCCTCAAAATCATCTTTCGACTCATAAATCTTATGCTTACGAAGTCAAACTATGCAAGAGCTCTCAAAACAAGCAAAACTAAATATAATAGGGGAAATAGGGACATAAATCATGTAATTAGGCATGGCAATCCCCTAAAATGATTCCTAGACACTCAAATAATCTATGCAAATATGACATTTATCACTAAGTACTTTTGTTTGGAGGTAATTGCGTCCTCCACTGATTTTCGGTAAGCCTATTAGATCTTCAAGATGGTTAGGAAATCAGTAGTTTCACGCGATACGCCATAAGCTCAATCCTGCTTCGCAAACTATATGTTTCTACTCTAGATTTTGTTTGTTTGATAGGCACATTATAATTTTTGAGTTTGAAGTAAGTGCAACATGACTGTACCCATTTCAAACATAAAGCATTGAAATTTGATCTTTTGAATGTGCAACACATGTGATTTGGATGTATGGATGCCTTTCTTCAGTTAACTAGTTTTATGTTCTATCAGCTCGAGTGAGGACAAGAACCCACTTGAACATAGCGTATAAAGAACATGTATAGTCAATTAAACAACAAATTAACTAGCATTCTTGATCTCGTGTGAAGCACGACAAAAGTTTCTAGTTTTTACTATTTTAATAATTATACATATGAATTACCATAAATAATCTAGCAACCCTACGTAAAATTTCAAAGGTTTTCTAAATTAAAATTCAATGGCTTTTTAGGTTAACTAAAACATACAAATTATAATGGTATTTATTTTTTAAAACAAATATCATATATGCATGCATTGTTACCTATAAAATATGAATGTCGGCAAATGTTGCTAAAAGGATGGGATGATAACTACTAGGACTCTTCTTCTCTAGAAATTGAAAGAAATTTTATACTTTTGATGGTAATTTGTACATGTAGTATTATCTCATATACATAAGATTCATAACTATTACCGTAATATATTTAAAATTTGATATTCCTTATTTATATTATATTTGTGTTCAAAGAAAATGTGATAAATGAAAATGTCAATTTCTATTGATTACTTTTTAGAATTATTACTATAAATCTAATAATTGGGTGAGATCCATAAAATGATTTACTAGTAAATACAATAAAAATTATGTTATGTTACATGAGCAGGCAATAATTTATCACAATTATTTTTATGTATATTTTTTAAAATAGTGCGCAATGTACGTGTTCGTAGATTTCTACTTTGATGTGCATGTTTCTATATCCTTGAACGAGTGTTAGTGTTTTATTTTCAAGTTCATTTGCTTTGAAAAAACAGTGAGATTAGCCATATAAAGATTCTACATATTGGAAAAAAAGAGATAATATGTCTAGAGAGGGGGTGGGGGGAGGATGACTACATGATGTACGATGGAGAGAGACACTTAGGCATAATGGAGGTAAAGAGGTGACTGATGCAAAAAAACTTCCTTCTTCTTTAGTAGTTCTACTCTCACAGGTTTGGTTCAAGGGATTTTTGTTCATTGTTTTCTTGAAAAGATATGAACATTTGAGTGATAATGCATGACAGGTGACTTCTGAAAATGGACATAAACTCTTGTAGTGATGGTAGATTAAGTGCAGAGGTACGAAAAAGTTCATTTTATTAGGAGACACTGCAGTGCATTGCACATAGTCTGTAGCCAAATGAAATATATGAGTCATGTGACAACCAAGAATTCAAAAAAAGTATCCTTGATTCTAAAGCACTGAATAGTCAAAAGAAAAGTGGAGTTTATAAAAGTATAGTTGTGGCTTGGAAAATATATGGAGAAAACCAAGTGACAAACTTTATGAGCATGCAATAAGACCAACGAGTGGGCTTTGTACGAGTATGAAATGTTGTAGACTACTAACCTTTTATGTTATCTTACTAGTATGGACCTGTGCTTTGCACGGTGCATATTACAATATATATATATATATATATATATATATATATATATAGTCAAAATAATCGAGGAATGTTCATTGTATATAAAGTTAATATTGTAATTTAGAAATGGATACTTAAATTTATTGAAAATATCAATGGATAGCACTTTTATGTATAACCATTGAAACTTAATAATTAAAACAACGTATGATTATCAAATACGTGATGTAAAGTATGATATAGACTGTAGGTAGTCAAAATGAAACTACAAATCATGCTAAATGACTTGATAATTCATTAATTTATGGTGGCAATGACAAAGAATTCACATTCTCTTCTTGTACCTATATTAAAAATTAAGGTCTTAGTAATAACTTGATTAGCAATGATATAATGAAGATTACAATTATATCTTGTATACCTAGTGTATCTAACATCAATGTTTCGTAAGTAATACACCACCTCCTTCCAACTAACTAGCGCAATAAGAGTGATAGACAATTCTACTTCATTGTATCGTTGATCCTCAATGATAAATACTCATGGTTTATCTGTACAATCATTCATAATCGTATATACTGATAGATGACCATACGGCTGTAGAAAACAAAGCGTCCAAAACGTGATTGGCACAGCTTCAGTCTGGCCTAGATTTGAGTTTTCGGTACTGGTCATCCTTTGGATAATTGGATTCTCTATTCGGTTCATATAAGCGTTTAGATCTGAATTTTCATCCAGGTCAGAGCTGAAGAGAGTTGGAGGTGAAGAGGTTGAGCTTAATTTCTCTCATGTTTGTTAAGTTATCTATTTGTGTTTCGGTTATTCAAGTTTGATTTTGCTTTGCATAATTTGTCCACAATTAAAGTTAATGGTGATAGATAGGGTAAGCTCCTTCCTGATATTGATCTTCCAATGTAGCGTTCTGAAATAATTGGTTACTAATTAACTAAACCTTGATAATTTAATTCAATCATATCACATTTAGTTTTATAGCGATCTAATTTCGTAGCACATCCCTAAAGATCGACACCCGTACTTGCTACAACGATCAACCATACATTTGCGAAATTCACAAAATAAATATACAACTGGAAATGTATAATCAATAGTACTTAAATAAGTTAGATAATTTTTTAGACTATCATAATTTTCAAATTATTATAGAGAAATTAAGATATTATAACTGCGATCGAAAATATTTGCTAAACTTATTGTAGTATATTTCGATATATTAGAAATTGTAGCTGATAGTTTCTCGTAATTTGCACATGTCAATAATTGCTTCTTCTTAAAAATTTAGTAATTATTTTATTTAAAAAATTCAAAATATTGTATATGACATGGTTGCTATATGGAATATTGTAATATTTTATAAATAATTATTACAATTAGAAACTTATAATTTTTTTCATTTATTATATGGGTATAGAAATATTCGTTACAAATTAAAAAAATAAAAAACTTCATCAACCTCTTAAAAAGAACATTTTCGACCATTAATTAATTGTCATTATGCAAATTTTTGTTCATAAAAAAAATAGTGATTTTAGGAACTTTAATTCATGACCAAGAAATATAAGAAGAAAAACACCGTATCCCGCATTAAGAATGTTTGGAAAGAAAAGTCATTCGTCTAAGTCTAGCTCTTCTATTAATTCATATCTCTTCTATTTAATCTAATAATAATATGTAAAGTGGCTAATTTTGGGTTTACAATTAAAATAAGAAAAGTGAAACTTTAATACTTTATTTCTTCCTTGGATCACTAAAATATTAATATCATCCATAAACTTCAGTACATATATATTTTCAATAATTTAGAAAAATTTATTAAAGTATATTTTGTTTTTAGGTAGTTAATATATTCCACTACAAAAAAAAAGTCAAGAAATAATATACTTTTAATTATGATGGTAATTATTTTTATTGAAAATCTTATGGTTGTGATTATATAATCAAATAATCTAATGATATTATGATGATAATTATTTTTATTGATTTAGGAAAGGATATCAAAGTATATTTTGTTTTTAAGTAGTTAAGAGATTCTGTCGCCAAAAAAAAAAATCAAGATATTATATATTTTTAATTATGAATCCGACGATTGTGATTATATAATCAAATAATCTAACGGTTCAAAATTTCAACTTTATGAGAAAATTTAAAAAAGCCACATCATCACAACATTGCTTTTATATTATAGCATAGATATGGAATTGGAATCTATATAGCTTGACATGTACCTGCAAAATGCCGACCGAGATTGTGATTAGATTAGTCAAAATATTGGGTAGAAGATATTTGTCAAGGAGAAACTTGAACAAGTTATTAAGTTACGTACAAGTAATTGATTTTTTTTTTTTTTGGTGTTGCAAATTTCTAGTGGGTTGAAGAGTTGATATGAAATTCGTCAATTGATATTGTGTGGATTGTAGATGTTATCGCTCCCAAGTTATCCTGGTCACCCTAGAAGGGGATGGATCGGATTTTCACAAATATTTATAAATATAAACTTAATCACATAATATAATAAACTATAGCAAACTCAAAGACGCTAAACAATAAAGTCAAGGACACTAGGCAAATAGATCAAGGAAATTGAGCAGCATGAGAGTAATGCAAAAAGTAAAAATGAGGCTCACCCATCTAGCTGCTCTATGTCCCTATCTAAGGTTTCTTTCTTAGGATTCAACCACTTTTATTAATCTGGTCTGATATTTACACAATCTACAAGCTTCCAAATGATTAATACCCTCCTTAAAATCATTTCTTTTAAGCCCCCACTTAGGAAGGACGACACTCCAGGTCAACCCTTTTGTTTACAAGCAGGATTCTCCCAACCCTTTTGCCTGACAAGGAATCTCAAATGTACATACAAGGATTACAATGATTTAAAGTTTTTCACTCAAAAGCTGAACAAAACTTTGAATAAGAGTTACGCTCCTTTGTGTTCTGTACTCTTTATCTTCAACAATGTCTCCGTATATATGATCGGTGAGAAAGAGACCACTGGAAGATGCTGACGATCCACTGGATGCTTTAGAGTATTGCGTTGGATGTGTTTATCTAACGGATACTAGCAGTTCAAGAGCCTTGACATTTGTCCACTTTTCCGACATTTGCTCAATTAGTTCTTAGCATTTATGTGTTGATTAGATGGTTCTTGATCTTTCATTTGATGTCTTAACTGTTGCATTCCTCATTTGCTAAGGTAGAAACCATGCTTCAAGCTTTGATGTTAACATTCTCAAATTCTGGTATGGTTGACTACAATTGTCCCTTTTAAGAAAAATGCTTTTGTCTTTGCCTGATTTGGGATATATTTGAATATACTTCCAAGCATCCCAAATGTTACAGTTGTTATATCATAAAAACCCACAAAGTTAATCTTACTCCTTGAATACTGTACAATTAGATAATTAGCAACATAACTTAATTAATTAAATTATCATTAATTAAATTACGCACTTTAGCACAATGATATATGATGTCGTTGCTTAAAAGGAAAAACACATAGCCGAATTTTAAGCATATCATGAAAACATTTTACAAAAAACTTTCTACTATATCTACTTATCATAAATTTGCATATTTATGTATAATTAAATTTCACTGATCAATTAGGAAAATTTCATATTTAGAAAACTATTTAAAGTGCCATAAAATTCATTTTAGGCTCAATTCAAGTTGTAGAAATTTTATGACTCTAAAAGGATATATTTTTGCCAATGTAGTCAAGGTCTTTGACAATAAGAATTCAAAGTAGTTGAACTCTAGCTTTGAAGCTCTAGATTGTCAATTATCCAATGATCCTATTGAGCATATTACTTGCAAGCACACAAATACTGTTCAAATATGTATGTGAACAAGATCTAGTGACCCTTAAATTTATATATGAAATGTTCATTGAGCTCAAAACATAAACTCATCACATTGAGATGATTCTTCAATCTCCTCCTTTTTAAGAAAAGATAACATTTGTCAAATATATAGCATACAAGATAAACAATGTAAATTAAGAATTATGCTCCTCCTATCTTCAGTGTGAGCTAAACCACTTGTAGTTCACACAATAAGCTCCCCCTTAATTAGTTTCCTAAGTAGATAAATATATAAGCATAGTGAACTAATAAAGCATATTAGTATCCATGTGAGTCTAAGTAAAGGAAATCTTGATCAATGCTTGGTAAGTAAATATCATAAGAAGATTAGTTAGCATAATATAGGCAATATATATATATATATATATATATATATATATATATATATATATTAAAACCATAAAGTATTCAATGACATAGGCATTGAAGTCCAAACAAAATTAATCTCAAAGTCCATTGCCTTGAGGGATGCTAAACTAACTACTGCATGGGCCAACCTTAGCCCAATCATGCCTAGTCAAGTAAGTCCTAAAATTTTCTCCCCCTTTAACTATCAATTTAAAAAAAAGGATTAACCTGAGAAAAATGTTGGGCATTGTTCAAATTGACAAACCAAAATACCAAATTGTTGAAAACCCATACAAATCATAGAAATTATTGTTTGAAGAATTAAGAAGATTTGTTTACAAGGAAGAGTGGGGGTTGATCAATCATCAGAAAGGACTGAATGGACAGGTATGTGTGGAATGGGCTTTTCAGCTAGTACAGACAAAGAGGATGATGTAGTTTTAGGTTTCTTGGAGTTCTCAACTTTCATAAATGCCCTCTTGTCCTTATCCTAGGATACCTGATCCTTATGTTCCTTCTCTCAATGGCTTTTTTTCTCCTTTACTCCACTATCCTCTCTACTTTAGCTTTAATTTCCTTCCTTTTCTTGAGGAAGGTTACTCGAAAGGGTTCCTTAAGAATGCTTAGTACCTTATTGGTTGCCTTGAGATCCCATTCCATCCCCACCAACTCTAACTACTTTCAAACATAACCAAGATGATTATAGGGTCCTTCTTTGGGGTTCCCTCAACCACATCCTTAACTAGTTCACAAGCCGCCACCTAAAGCCATTTGTTTAGAGATCTTAGGGCTTCCACCTCACAAACCCACTCTGACTAACAGGCCTTTCTCTCTAGCAAGCATGTTCAAATTTATCACTAATAGGGGCCACCCTAGAAATGTCAAGGCTTAGGGTGTCAAGTAGGGAATAGAGTGATTTTTAACTAGATGTGGTATGACAAGCTTAGAGGAGGTTCTCTTCTCATAATACTCATCTTTCAAGCAATTGTTGCTCAAAAAAAGTGCACCTGCATTCACAAGATTCTAGTTTTTCCTCATCGACCACAAAGTTAACCAATTTAATGCATTTTGCATCTTCAAAGGGAGCCGTGAAGTATTCAAACACCCTTGTAAGTCGACTCATATAAGAAAGAGAGACATTGTAAGAAGACTCCTTGACTTTGTTCACATACTCAAGAATCATCTTTGAAAAAGTCTCATCACGGTTAGTCATGATGTGCTGAACAATTCCAAGGACCCTGCCAGATAGTAGTTCCTCTATATTCCCCCTCGGGAGATAGTTCTCACTTAGATGTAATGGAGCAGTCTAGGTTTAGAGAAAAAGCAAGCATAGGATGCTTACTTTTAGCTATCAATAGAGACCTCAAACCGAGAAAAGTTGTCAAGACAAGCATTGGCACAATCATTCAATGATTCATAACAAACATTAACCTGGTGAACCTCAAGATTAAAGATCTAATCCAAGGTTGATACTGACAAATTAAATCATATACCCTTGATAGATGATCCGTAATAGATCTTATCCATGGGTCCTTATCTCCTTATGTTTTCTTAGAATTTCTTAACCAAATTAGGATAGACCTTAGTTACATCATCAAAAGTTCTCTACAATTCATACATTCTAAAACATGCAAAAAAAAAAATATTTCTTTCATGAAGAAATTCCAATATGGATGTAACACAAGCAATCTACCTCTTGTCCATCAATTTCTAAAAAAAAAAAATATCCACTACCTTCCTTAAACCACTTCTTAGGCATATCCAAAGCATTGGTAGAAATATAAAGAGGAACTTTTACATTTATAGCCTCATCGATTTCAAACTCTATTTTCTGAACTTCCTTAACTAGTAGTCTCTTTGGCTTTTTCAGAGGTCTAAGGGCTGCTAACTGACAACTTCAAGTAATTTACCTAGGAATAGACTCAACAGGACAACCCTTTTGCTTCTTAGAGGACATCTTAGTTTGATGATGGAAAAAATTAAGACAGAGGTAGGAGGTTCTGTCTTAGGGATTCCTAAGTTAAAAGAGGACCGAAAGAGAACAGAATTTGAGTCAAGCCTGGTTGAGTAAAGAGTTACAAGAAGTTAATGGCCATGGGTGAATGAAAAAACATCATAGGCGAGGACAGTTGTCAAAGTGAGAGATGCTAACAAGTGTAAGGCTTTCACTAGCTTTTTTACAGTTGTAGATCTATGGAAAAAATGGAGGGAATCACTCGAACATTTTTAAAGAGAATTTTTACGCTTAATTTTGAAAAGATTGCAAATCAATTTTCAAAATTCGAATTCTGTAATTTTTGAAAAATGATCTTGTAAGGCTCTCAGCCCTCAAGGCTAGGAGCATTACGTTTTCTGGCTTCCTACTTAACTTCTAGGGCAAAACGGACAGAGTTTTGCCTGAAAATTGGTCATTTCCCAAGCTAAAAGCCTTACAACAACTCCCTACATTGAATGGAAACATATAAACTTCTAAAACAAGCTCCACGGCTACATGTTGGAGTCCACCACTCTACGGGTCACTCGCCCAGAGTACACCAACCATAAAGTTCATTAATAAAGAAGGAAATCAAATATGCAACTCAATAGATCACTCATCCGGAGTACTGGGGTTTACATCCCAAAATACAGCTAACTTTGATCAAGAAGACATCTAACTAATCAGATGATTGGCTCATACGGCCCTACAGAGAAACTCGTAAACAATTTGCACTATATGAGCTAGAAAACTTAGTTTACAACAATTACAAACTAGGAATATGTTATATTACATCGTTAAACACATGAATCTACTTCTGTATGGCACATATGACTCTTTTTCAAGCAGGGGTAAACTCCAACTCGACGTAAGTGGCTTGACTTCCACCTGTCATAACAAAAGCCTGGGGAAAAAGGGGAAAGAGTAATGGGATGAGCAACCACACGCTCATTGAGAATTCCCCTACTCCTTAAAAACCAAAACCATTTGCAGGCAATAATACCAATAATAGTCACATATTACGTATTTGTATACGACTATCATATTAGGCAACCATAGTCCCCAAGGAAAGATTACCACCCTTATACTTCATGCTAGCCGCTCAACTCATTCCTATGCCCTTAATGACCAATCTTCCTTTCTAACAAGCATTCAGGCACCTAATCAAGTAGCACATCTAATCAAGTAGCACAAACGAATATGATGCTTTCAAACACACTTTAGAAAATATAGTGGCTGTCGATATATTCCAAGAATAGTTTATAAATCACGCTAACTTCTTTAAAGCTTATAATTCTTTCTAAAAGCTCCCGAAACATCCAAATTGGTAAGAAAGACTTGGCAAGAAACATTCTTTCATAAGATATGCACCTTCAAAAGCTTAAATGTTCGTTGCATTACTAGGATGTAACCATACTTCATTCGAGATTTCATTTAAACTATACTTGGAAACACGTTCATAAAATATGTACAAGATATGTAAATTTGAAAGCTTTCTTTCTTTTCTTAAAAACACTTTACTTAGCCTCTTGAGGCTCATATTTTTTTAAAAGAATTTCTTTCGTAATGGTCCTCTAATGACCCTTATAAGCTTTTCAAATCCTATTCAATATGGCCTTGTAATGGCCCTCAGAAATCTTTCTTTTCTGAAATGCTTAAAATGGTAAAATGCTCATTTCCTATTTATTAGGAACTTACTCATAACATTAAAACATCTTATTGTGCTGGTTAGGGGAGATCTACACTACCCCTAAGTGAGATCGTCACTCATAACTCACGTTATCCCCGAGGTATACGTACTTAACTTTTTTTTTGCCAAAACGCGTCTTACCAGAGCAACTCTAACTTCGATATTGTCCTCTATGGGGCAACAACTTACACCAAGATAGTTATATCTTGAGTCTAGTCCCCTTCAAGGTTTTCTTACACATCACACATCATAATATATCTGAGGAACAACTCACACCAAGATAGTCATATCCTGAGTCCAGTTCCCGGTAACAGCTCATGCCATCTTTGCGTCCAGCTCCCAACATTACCTTTGGGGGAAACAGCTCACGCCATCTTTGCGTCCAGTTCCCACCCTCAAGCTGCGGCCGATCGCCTAGCACTTTCTTAGCCTTTAAAACATATTTCATTTCTCTTTTTCAATTGCTTACTTCGCTAAAATCTTACTTTTTAACAAAACGACCATAACCTTTCAAAATGTTTATAGTTCATTCGCTTTTAACTTAAAAACTTCTTATAAACATAATAAGTTTGTTAACTCGTAAATCGAGACTTATTCAGAACCTAAAGTACTTAGTTAGCGTTTACTTCAAACTAGATTCGTAATCAAAGCTTATTGAAGCTTAAAAGTAATAAACTTATTCAAACTAGCGAATAACTCAAACTAAGTTTCGTAGTAAACTCATTCAGTTGCCCAAATTTTGCTCATTTGAAATCCTTTTTAAACTCAAAGAAGGGTGCTTAAGCAAATTAAAACCTTAAATCATTCTCAGCTTACTACCATTCAAAACTTAAAGTACTCGGCTTGCTTATGATTCAAACAAGGTTTCTTCATAATTTTCAACGTAGACGCTTCTTGAAATCATAAAGAGTTTACTACCTCGTAACTCGAAACTCAATCGAAACTCAAATAAGTAGCTAGCATACAAATCAAGCCTAATTTCATAATTAATACCTTAAGTCGCCCTCTTTCGTATCATTTACATCCTTTTAAATATAAACCAATGCCTTAAAACATTTCGAACTCACTTTTTAGTTCGCTTTTAAACTTTCTAAACCTATCGACTATTCGGTCGAGTCACTCACTGAGTAGTTCGATGATTTAGGATTTCTTTTAGGCTACAAACATCTTCATAAACTATCACGCAATTGGTGAGTACTTAAAAACATTCGCAATCATGAAAACAAGCTTTCTAAACGACCCTTCTTTTTAAAGACGTCTAAAAATTCAAGAATCAACCACATAGTGTCACGTAGCACATCGAGGGGAAAGGGTTCACAGATAGCACATTCATACACTTCATGACACAACTTGGCAGAATCTGCCCAATGAGCCACACATGGCCTCACAATCCACACGATTGCGGCAATTCACAACCCAAGCTCCCTCCTCACACAACACCGACCACAAGAGCTTCAAATTTCTCATTAGTTCCACCTCAAACAATCCAACTACCAAGCTTGGTTCAATATTGACATGCACAAACCAGTAATACATAGAACGATCATGTATTGGTATAACATTCATGCTTAACAACCAACATAGAGTTTAAGAATACTAACCGATGCAATAGAGACTTTAAAGCGATATTTTCCTTTCTAGTTTGCAAACCAATATCCATAGGCATAATATTCCATTGTAATTACTACGAATAAACTATTAATCGTGCCCAAAATGATTTAGCCATAATCCTTAGACCCAATTCATTTTACTCCACCATTATTTCGATTACTCAGCTAGCCTCCTTAGTCTTCAAAACAGGACTCAAGTGTGATAAACTGTTACTATAAAAGTCCTACTCACCACATTCTGCTTATTCCAAAATATTCAACTAACCGATTCATTCAACCATGCATCGAATCAACATGCAGTCTAACTCAAAATCAGTATCATGCTTGTAATTTCTCAATATCAATCCTAATTCACCCAAACTTATTTCCAAGCTCAGAATCGAAATGCACTAACTAAATTTAATTAAAGTCGTTGAAAATAGTTATAATTAGGAGTAAAGAAATCCCTACCTCGAATCCAAGATAGACGTTCGTTCAAAGCTGTTGGCTGGACTCTAGGTATTCGAACAGCACAAACCCTTCGGCTCTTGCTCACCACGCATGGACAGAACCCAAATTGTGCCCAAACCGTGCAAATCATACCCCAAATTCAACCCAACCCTCACTCACTGACTTGAATTTGAGATGGATTCCTGAGGCTACGAATTTATCCCCAATTTATAGAGGTTTCGAAGCAATTAACAATTAGAATGCATGGTTGAACTTTTACAAGTGTTTGGGCTCTCGAATTCATGCTCAAACCCGCCGAAAACGTGGTGGATTCTCTCGATTTACCCAGATTTCGCACCAGGTGAAGGCCAGTTCGTGAAGGAGGCCGAATGAGTGGGATTTGCAGTTGTGTGTGGCAAAGATCAACTCAAATTCAAGCTCTTGTGGCTCGTCTATGATGGAGATGAGAGGAAGAGGAAGAAGAGCAGAGAGGAGAGATAGGGATGTCGGGTCAGGGGGTTGCGACCGGGAAAGAGGAGAAAGAAAGAAAGGGGTTGGGTGAAATTACAAAAATGCCCCTCCCTCTTCTATTTTTGTCCCAAACTGTTCGATACTTGACACCGCTAGTCTAATTTGTAACCCGAATTCTAAGCCCAAAATCGATAACACGACCTTTCATCGATTGCTCGTCCCCAAATATATCTAGGTTCGATTTAATAAACATCTAAGGTTGGCAATCTAATCGTAATCGGGTTCCTATTTGATTTAGTACTCGTTAATAACTATTAATAACGCTTACTAAAAATCACCGGAAGAGTTTCAAAATTAATAATAATATCAACAGTGATAAAAATGTTCTTTTTAATAAAATTATCGTTCACGTAAACACATCAGTAATAATTTAACTTATATAGTTAATAAAAATACGATTTTACAACGTAAAAAGGCAATACGACCAGCTTAACGTAGAATAGGGAACGCAGGTGTTACATTTCTCAAACAACAAAAGACTATTAATTAGTCTTCATCAGTAAGAGAATATGCTCAAATTAATGTATGAAATGACCCAACTTCAACTGCCTTGAGTTTGCTAAGGTTATCAAAGTCAAGTGCATTAAAAAAATCATTTTTCTTGCCACATATAATATTCAAAGGAACTACTCCCCCTCAATTCATGTAGTGTGGTCATTCATTCCCAATTCGCCTTGAATAAAACAAAA
This sequence comes from Selenicereus undatus, assembly GCA_017589665.1. Classification (NCBI taxonomy): domain Eukaryota; kingdom Viridiplantae; phylum Streptophyta; class Magnoliopsida; order Caryophyllales; family Cactaceae; genus Selenicereus; species Selenicereus undatus. Next base: position 71,421,756 of record JACYFF010031954.1, on the reverse strand, counting down.
TTGATCTTCACCAAGAGGCTTGGTATTGAAATCATCCAATTGTATATTATTAGGCATAAAATCTATAACGATATCACCTTTTCCATATGGTCTCTGATCAAATGATGATGTACATCAATATGCTTAGTCCTTGAGTCCGGAACTAGATTCTTAGGGATGATAATAGCACTCTGGCTGTCACACTTCATGGGAATTTTCTTGTAGTTCAATCTAAGGTCTCTGAGTTGTTAAGTGATCTGCATTATTTGAGCACAACATACTCCACCAACAATATATCGTGACTCAACATTAGACAAGGCCACGAAATTTTGCTTCTTAGAATGCCATGACACATGAGATTGTCTAAGAAATTGGCATGAACCAGAGGTAAATTTTCTATCAATTTTATAACATGTATAGTTAGCATCAAAATATCCTACAAGTTCAATGTCACCAACTCTTCGATATCACAAACCAAGAACCTTGGTTCCAACAAGGTACTTGAGTATTTGTTTCACAACCTTGACATATAATTCCTTAGAAGCTTATTGAAATCTTTCACATAAGCAAACACTAAACATATGGTATGGCCTACTTGTAATTAAATATAGTAATGATCCAATCATACCTCTATATACCTTTTCAAGGACTAGCTCACCTCTTGAATCCAGGTCAAGCTTATAATTTGAAGCCATTGGAGTTTCAACGTGCTTTGAACTATCAAGTCCATATTTCTTTAGGCATTCCTCAACATAGTTTCTTTGGTTGATAAAGATGCCATTTTAGCATTGCTTGATTTGTAGTCCATGGAAGAAGTTCAACTCTCCCATCATACCCATATCAAATTCCTTGCTTACAAGCTTAGAGAATTCTTTGCAGAAGGATTCATTAGTAGCTCCAAATAATATATCATCAATATATATTTGCACAAGCAAAAAATCTTTCCCCTTTGTTTTAAAAAATAAGGTCTTGCCAACTTGTCCTCTTTTAAAATCATTTTTGAGCAAGAACTTGTTAGGCCTGTTATATCATGTTACAGGGGTTTGTTTCAATCCATAGAGGGCTTTGTGTAAGTTGAAAACATGATTTTGATAGTCGAAGTTTTCAAAACCAAGGGAATGTTCACCATAAACTTCTTATGAATATCCATTAGAAATGCATATTTCACATCCATTTGATACAATTTGATGCCCACAAAAGATGCAAACGGAAGTAGCATTCTAATGGCTTCAGATCTAACTACAGGAGCAAATGTCTCACCATAGTCAATTCCTTCTTAGCAGTTATGACCCCTTAGCCACAAGTCTAGCCGTGTTTTTAATCACATTAAACTCATCTAGCTTGTTCCTAAACACCCAATTGGTTCCAATGGTTGGATGGTTCTTAGGTCAAGTGGTCAAGGTCCACACTTGATTTGTTTCAAACTGCTTGAGTTCTTCTTGCATAGCTAAGGTCCCATCAGAGTGTTCCTTAAGGCTCTTGGCTTTTACGATAAACGCAAATGTAAAGAAATTATATGAATTTCTGCAAGAAGCATGAGTCCTTGCACTTGAGTTGAGATTTAATATGATGTTATTCATAAGATGATATGTAAGGAACCTATAGCCTTACCTTGGTTCTTGGAGATTTTGATCCGTGCTTGATTCCTACCTTGCCTCTTGCTCAGCTTCTGCTTTGCTTTAGAGTTCTCAGTGTTTTCGACTTCAAGAGTCCTAATAGTACTTCTAATTGGTTTAAGGTGGCTGAAGGTGAACTCTGAGTTGGAGCTTTGTTGGATTCAACTCTTTCTTCTTCATCATCATCATGTACACTAAATTTAGATCTTGAAATGAAGTAGAGATGATCAAATGATGACCCCATCATTGTTTTCATCAAATACCACATGAAAGCTTTCTTTAACCACCTTAGTTCTCTTATTGAATACTTTATATATTTGCTTTGTTATCCAACACAAATGCCTTCATTAGTTCTTGAATCGAACTTTCTAAATATTCTTTTCCATTGATGGGAATAAAGCGCTTGCTTCAGAATACTTTAAAGTAGGAGATCTTTGGATGCTTTCCTTTGAGGTACTCATGTAGATTTTTCTTCATGATAGGTCTAATCAAGCATTGTTGAGAGTATAGTTGGCATTGTTCACAATTTTAGCTCAAAAGCACGATAGAAGATTATTTTCTTATAGCATTGAATAGGCTATATCTTTCAAGGTTCTATTTTTCCTTTCAACTACTTATTTTGTGTTGGAGTCCTTGGAGCTGAGAAGTTTTATGATATTCCCATTTGATCATAGAACTCAATAAATTTTCCTTTGAACTTAGTTACATGATCACTTCCTATAGCTTGAACTGGTAGTTCTTGAGTGTTCTATAACTATCTACAATACTTGGCAAAGACTTTAAAAGTATTTGTTTTATCTTTTAGAAAGAGCACCTAGATAAATCTGAAATAATCATCAACAATTACATACATAATTTACTGCCCCCAAAACTTTTCAACCTTATAAGACCAGATTTCATAGGCTCAAATGAAGCTTTAACTTGTTTGCCTTTTACACAAGCACTATAAACTTTATCTTTATCATATTTATGCTTAGCAAGACGTCTTACTAGACCATGCATGGATAATTTATCAATAATATGCATACTACCATGACCCAGCCTTCTATGCCACAACCATGCATCATCATAAACTAATTTAAAACATGCAACGCTTTTGGAGTTAACATGATCAAGGTTAATAGCATAAACATTTTTCACTTTACATCTAGATAGAGTAATATTTCCAGTTTCAAGGCTACAGACACCAAATTGAGCAAAATTGATGGTAACCTTACTCCCTTTATCACATACTTAAGAAATGCTAAGCAAATTGAATTTAAGGCCATCTGCCAAGTAAACATTCTCAATTGAGTTAGAAGGATTCTTCCAACTTTTCCAACTTTAATCATCGTTCCATATTTTTGGTCTCCAAATGTAACTTTTCATTGATTGGATTCTTTAAGTTTTCTAAACACTGTAACTTCACTTGTCATATGCCTTAAGCATCTGCTATTAAGGTACCATAGATCAGTGTTTGACTTGAAGCATACGTGTAAAACAAATATTAAACCTTTCTAATCCCCTTGATTGGAAATTTGTGTAGAGGATATGTTATCATGCTCGAGAGTCCTGTACCCGTTGGTAACCATACTTGAACAATTCTAGGACTGCATCTAGTGTGATTCTTAGGATGCACAAAGCTTCTTTACCAACATCTCTATAGAGTAACTTTGGTATCCTTTCCTCATCCTTGAGTGATCAGATTGAAAAATAATTTCACTGTGCTTTGAACTACTCTGACTTTCATGAGGAGGTGTCTCCTTAGCAAAGAAGTTCTGATATGATTACCTTTTGTTGCTAGGATCATATCCAAGACCTTCTCAATTCAATGACACCACACATTGGAATCTAAGTAATCTGTCTAAGTTTTCTTACCCCTTAGTGAGTTTTGAAAAGATTTTTTAAAATCCTCACATTGTCTTAAGCATACCAATCTCATGTTTAGCCTTGTGAAGCTTATCATCCAACACATAGTTGAGTTTAAAAACATTCTCATTTTTAGTTTTTAACTTTTGCAGTCCATCCTTTATAGGTTCGGCTCCTTTTATGGAATCATTCCACTTCTCGTAGAATTCATCAAAAAGTTCTAAAACTATTTGTCTTTATCCTTTAGAGACTTACATTTTGTATAATAATGAGCACATTAATCTTGTAAATTTTCCTTTCATATTTCAAAAGAGCAATTTTATCATTAAAGGACTTAATTCTTTTATTTTCAGCTTTCCATTCATCTTGTAAACTATCTCTCCATGCGTCTATCATGGCTTGTTTGCCCTTTTTGTTAAGCTTTTTATTTTTAGCTTTCTTTTTTAATGATTTCAAATTCTTCATTACATGCCCTGGTTGGCCACAACCAAAGCAAACAATTGTGTAAGTTTCGAGGTTTTGAAAGGAGGATTTGATACATATGTTGCCTTTTTAGAATGATCCTTTTTAAAGCTTCTTGAAGTCAAATTTCTTGTACTTTTCAAGTCTACCCCTATGTTAGAGATTTATTTTACTCTTATTGGAGGTACGTGGATCTCATAAGTGAAGAGTTCACTAACTAGATCCTCCAGCTTCAAGGTATTCAAGTTTCTGAGCCTCTTTAATGGTCGTGACCTTGGCTAGGAGACCTCTTAGCAACTTCTTCACTATCTCTTCATTTGAGTAGACATCTCCAAGAGACTTGAGGTGGGTGATAATGTCAATGAACCTAATGTACATCTCCTTATCACCTTCATTTGAAGCATCATAAAATGCTCACATCGATGTACATCGATGTTTATCTTTGATTCTGTTACTTGATTTGTGTCGTCATATGTGGTAACTAGAGAATTCCACACTTTAGTTGTTGTTTCAAAAGCTAAAACTCTATTAAACTTATTAGCATCTAAAGTATAATATAAAGCATTGAGTGTCTTGTAATTTTTCTACGTTTTTTGATGCTGTTTAGGGGTACACTAGTTAACAGCCTTTTCTCATAGTTTAGTGCCAATTGTGTGTAGGATTCGAATTGAAACCCTTGACATTGTGTTCCATAGCTCATAGCCTTGATCCATCAACCAAATCTGTATAAGTCTCTTCCAACAAGCAAAGTTAGATCCAGAAAATAAGGAAGGTTTAGACACATATCTATGTTGACTAATCTTAGTCATTCCTAAGACATTGATCTTTATTCACTTGACGGTTGAGTTGCTAAGAAGTGAGACTAGCTTTGATAACAATTGTGGGTCCTTAGCTAGCTTGGTAACCTTAGAGGGAGGTGAATAAGGTGATCACAAATATTCACAAATGTTAAAATTAATCACATAATATAACAAAAAATAGAAAAACTCAAGGACGTTAAACAATAAAGTCAAGGGCACTACGCAAATAGATCAAGGAAGTTGAGCAGTAAGAGAGTAATGCCAGAAGTAAAGCACGCGATATTTTTGATGAGGTTAACCCCTACAACTGGGCTATATCCCCACCTAAGGTTCCTTCCTTAGGATTTAATCACTTATATTAATCTGCTTGGAGATTTACATAGTTTGAAAATGTCCACCCAAGAACCTCGACTGTAAAACACCCTTCAAGACCTCTTTTAAAATGATTTGTCCTAAGTCCTCACTTAGGAATGCCCAGCTAACCCTCTTGTTTATAATCAGGATTCCTCCAACCCTCTTGTCTCACAAGGAGTCATACATGTGTGTGAAAAGATTATAATGATTTGAACGTAAGTTCCTTGTATGTTGTCTACTCTCTATCTTCAGCAAGGTCTCTATATATATGATTAGTGAGAATAAAACCATTGGAGGATGCTGAAGATGTAGCCATTGGATGCTTAAGAATATTTCGTTGGATGCTTCTTTCTAATGGCTATCAGCTAGTTCAAGGGCCTTGACGTCCATCCATTTTTATGCCATCTGCTGAGTCAACCCTTTATGTTTTATGTATGGGAGAACTGATTATTTAGCCTTCATTTAATATATCTTAGCTTGCTTTCTTTATTTGCGAAGGTAGAAACCATTCTTTCAAACATTGATGTTGACATTCTCGAATTCTAATGTAGTTAACTATAGCTAACTCTTTTAAGAAAAGTGCCTTTAGTCTTTGCCTAATTTGGGATAAATTTAAAGATGCTTTCTGAGCATCCCAAATGTTATCCGGTATTGTATAAAGTTAATCTTGCTTATTGAACATTGTACAATTAAACAATTAGCAAGATAACATAATTGATTAAATTATCATTAATTTAATTAATTCATATTAGCACAATGTGGTAAGATAGCTCTCAAAAGGCAATGCATGCAGCTAAATTGCAAGCACATGATGAACACATTTTTTGCTACGATTTATGCTATGTCTCCTTATCATACAATTGCATATTTGTATATAATTTTGTTAGATCTTAGAGTATCCTACCACAAGAGGGGGGTGAATTGTGGTGTCTGATTTTCGCGTTATATATGACAAACACCTCTGTGACTTGTTTGCAGAGGGTGTTTTCAGATGTAGCAAGAGCGAAAATTATCAAGATAGATGCAGAAATTAAAGCACACACAATTTTTCACGTGGAAACTGAGGTGTGAAAAACCACGACCTACCTCGTGTAGGATTTAACCACTTCACTAAACCGGGCTTAACACGTTACAATTGTAACACACCTTGTTACAACCTTGCAACCACGTAATCTCCTTCTCAAGGCAGATTACACCACGTCCAAATCTCACCAGACTGGACACGTCCAAAGTCCACACGACTAGGACACACTTACTCACTTTTGACTGATCTGAGATCAAGGTCAAAAACACCTTATTGGGGTGCTTCTCACTAAGCAGATGTAAGGTACAAATGAAGATCCTATTATGCCAATGGTTTGAAAACTCAATTTAACACAGCTTGTCACGGTTTTCTTTGCGAATTGAAATCTTTTCTTACTTTTGAGTAAAAACCGGGTTTTCAGAAATTTTTCTTTTTACCACACTGTGTTTTCTCAATGTTCGTTGTGTCTCCAAAATGGGAGAGAAGAGCTAAGCTTTTAACCAAGAAAATCAACGGTAAAGAAATCAAGGAAGTTGCTGAGAATCTGCCAAGTATAGTATCAAAGGAGATTTCCAAGCAAAGGATTTTCCAAACGGCTAGTGGATAAGAAATATCCAAAATAAAAGGGATTTGTTTCTAAAAGATAAAAACTTATCCTCTCGTTTGAAATAGCCGTGGAGAATTTCAAATAAGGAACCAGAAATCTCAACTTTGAAATTTGAATAAATCACTTCCTAAAATATCGGTGATAAAGATCTTTTGGTTTTGGAAAATATTTAGCAACACAATTTTGGCAAATCTCCCATAATAACTCGTATCTCAAAAATATCCTATCCTGGGATTTTAAGAAAGTATTTTAGAGCTTTTGGCCAGCCGAAATAAATTTTTCCAAAATAATCGAGCATAGCCGTTTCTGTTCAGAAACACCCTAGGCACCCTGTTTGCAGGTTGTTCGCAACTGGTGTTCTGAAGCGCTTAGCGCAACTGCCGATTCAAGAGGTGTTTAAAATGATGTTTTCAATATTGGCATATTAACAAGAGTCTAAATAAATAAATAAAACCTATATACCCAAGACTTCTTGTTTTGAACCAGTCATCTTGTCCAAGACTTGTAGAGCTGCTGTGAACACCAAGACTGCCTTGTTTGCTGGAGTTGTTCTTTACATTGCTAGAAGAGCTGCTGTGAACATGCCTTACAACCAACTGTGAGATGGCGTTCTTGACTTAATGTAGAATCACCAATTTAAAACCTGTTTTAAGGACTTGTTCTAACATGTAGCAAACCAGTTAACACAGTAAAGATTACAAACACCAGTTAGGCCTGTTTGCAGATCATGTTTGGAGCAACATTACTTGGACGCATTTTTACACTTGGATTTGTTATCATCAAAACTTAAATATAATAACTCAACAAATTTAAATTTCATTGATCAAATATGCAAATTCTAGACTTAGGAACTTAATCAGAAAGCCATAAAATTAATTTTAAGCTCAATTCAAGTTGTACCAATTTTATAACTTTGACAAGGGCCTGTATAACTTTTCTTTTCTATATGAAGATTTCCTTTTATTTACAGAAAAATTGATGCCTTGTACAATTAGTTAAATACCTACAATCAACATTCGATCAGGGATTGTTCAAACAGAGGGAGAATAATTTTGAAGGAGAAGTTTTATCGATTCCTTTTGCACTTTGAGATGGGGAAGAAGAAGAAGAAGATATCAAAAACTAGATCTATTTCAAATCCTAGACCTGGAAAATGGGCATTCGGTTTGGATACGGATTGGGCCAAGTTTAGGTCGAGTCATGTTCGGGTTAAGTGACATTTTGGGTCGCTTCAGTTTGGGTCGAGTATGGTTCCGGTCGGGTTGATTTCAGGTCAACCAATTTTTGCTCAAATACACTTGTCACGCTAAAACAAGCAACTTTGTAGAAAATTTCAGGTCGGGTATGGTTCGAATCAGGTCAATTCGAATTTCGGATCCACTTTTGGGTGAGCATATTTCGCGTGTCGGGTTGGGTATGGGTCCAGGTTGTTCGATTCAAATTTCGGGTGTCAGGTCAGTTTTGCCAAGCCTATCAAATCCTAATCACAATGCAAGTAATTTGATTGACAAATCTCATTCTACCTCTACAGAACTCCGTGTTGGCAATGATGCAATTGATACAATTATCATTGAGAGCATAAACAGGACATGTAATGATTTTGGTTATTTTTCTCAATTTTTGATTGGGGAGAGCTCTCAGATTAGCTCCTAGATCGAGAAGTTGAGATTGATGAGTCATGCAGAGAAAGCTAATTTGTATAAGAAGAAGCAGTTCTATATTGATGTATCACTATTAAACAATATAGGATTCTAAGTGGACTATGTTCAGCCAATAATGTCTAATGGCAGTGTCAGAGAGAAAAACAATAGGGTTGATATTTGATCAATAGTTGAATATTGGAATTCTCTAGTGTTCTGCTATATTTTTTTGGCCAAATACACCATTGTCAGTAATGGAGGGTCTTCTTTACATAATTTTGGGAAATTATAGAAATGATAAAGTGCTTAGAAGGGGTCTTTATTGTGTGATTTGGATCTCTGTTGAAAGAGATAACGTGTTGCATATTACTTTCATAAAAACCCAACATATGTTATTAAACCATATGATATTGGTAAGAATTAGATGTTGAGGTTGGTGCTAGCCCTAGTAGGATTCAAACACATAAGTTAGATTTGAAATTTCGGAGGTCCTCTGGATTATGCATGGTGGCAAACTTAGTTGGATTGCCTCAAATGGGTTACACAGTCGCGGATGAGAAAAGTAAAGTTAGCTCTACAAGGTTTCTTCTGAAGGTAGATATTACAAATCTATGCCCACTGACCTTTGCTTTTTGTCATTAGTATGGATTATTTTCTTCATAATATAAGCACTATCTAGAACTAATGATAAATTTAGATTTCATCGAGGACGTACGAGGATGGAATCAAATCATCTCATATTTGTTAATGACTTGTTGTGATTTTGTAAGACGTAGACACATCTGCATTTTATTCAATGTATTATGATAAATCAACTTTCTAACTACTTTGGTCTTGAGGCCAATTTGAGTGAGTATCAATTTTTTTTGGCAGGGGTATACTTTGAGTCTGAAACAACAATCTTGAATGTGTCTGGTTTAGAAAACGGTTGCCTTTGAATATTTGGGGTACCTCGGAAGCTTGAAAAGATCAATAAGGATGATTGTGCTTTATTGGTGAATAGAATTACTAATAAAACAAATAGTCAAGGCATTATAAAATTAAGTCATCCCTAGAGAGTTCAGCTTGTGAATATCGTTTTACTAAATATTTACACTTATTAGGGCTATGTTTTTGTGTCATTTAGAGATTTGTTCAATGATGTTGGGAAAACGTTACTTTGCACTTATGGGGGTAATGCAATATGGAAGACAACACTATTCTATCCCATAATGCAATATGGAAGACAACACTATTCTATCAAAAAGAGACTATACCTTGTTGCTTGGGACAATATTTGTTGGCCAAGAAGGATGGGGGTGTGAGAATTATGTTAAATCTAAAACAACGAAGCAATTCGCAATCATTTAAGGTATTTAAGCATCTAGTGTAGTAAATAAAGAAATATGAGACTTTTTGGGTAAAATGTATTCATAATGTGTTTAATAGTCTGCAGTATTTTGGGACTGTTAGTAGCTTCTAATGCTAGCTGGTATTGAAGAACTGCTAAATAGAAAGCTAACTTGGATATTTGGTATGATGGAAATATGAAGTCTTGGGTTGTTGACTTGAATGGGAAATATTCGACTATTTGTGCATACAATTTACTTAGAACTCAAAGGGCTTAAATACCTTAGTGGAAGCTTGTTTGGTATAAGGTACACATTCCTAAGAATGCCTTTCTGATGTAGATGTTGGTTCAAGACAAAATGGCTGCAATAGATAGGTTATGCATCCTAGGATGCTTAAGGTTATTTTTGTGGTTAATTGGGGAGTGCAGAGCATTTTTTTTTCAATGTGTTTAGTCTAAACAAGTTCTTCATTATTTGGCAACACATATTCAAGGGTGTGATTAGGGAGAATCTTAGTTTACTAGTGGTGGTAGAATGTCAAGGTCTTCAATTTTAGTGGCATTTACCTTGTTTATAGTAATTGTATATAATATCTAGATAGAAAGGAGCAAGAGAATATTTTAACAGCATAAGCAAGATGCTCTTGATATAGCAACAAAGACTAGGTGTAATCTTAGAGCTTATTTTCACATAGAAAAGGATTATTCGAGACTTTAGTAAAGAGACTGTAGGTAGTAATAGTCAGTGTTGAGGGTTTTCTTTGGATATGCCCAATGTTGATTGTAATAAAAATTTTGGTTGGAAACGAGAAGAAATTCCCACCTTCCCAACTTTATGCTATAACTTCCATTAGTTAAGACTTACTACGAAACATTCAATACTATGACCTTTTGGAGAATTGCTTGTAGTACTTTTTAATATTCTCACTTTTGATCACCTTTTTCATTATCATGATCAATAGTGTGTGAACTATATCTCTTTTTGCTTTAAAGAAGCCACGAAAGTGCGCGTGTTGGTTTTGGGGGGGGGGGGAGCAGGACATTCATTTAGGGTTTTGATTTCTAGGTCACTTGAATTACTTTTTTTTGTCTTTCATTTTTGGGGGTTTCTTAGGTATTAGTCAGTATTGAATTTTCTGGTAGGATTCTTCTATGCTATACATACAGATGAGAAATTGAAAATTACACATCATGGATACTATACGATATTCATTCTACACAAAAAGTCTCAAACAAACATATGGTCCATTTGGCTCATCATCAATATTTGGGAATACCTTTAATTCAATTCAAAAGTCATTTGCTCCTAATTCACAGAGGCTTCCAATGAAGCTCAAATTTTGATGAAAATTCAACTAGACTATTTAGAACTTTAATTCTAACCTCAAACCCATCTTTTAGCAAGCTCCATTTGTTTTTGCCAGCTCTATTTTCTTTTTTCCTTTGTTTATTTTCTTGATATGGGTGAGATTTAGTAGAATGCTTTACTAACTAGTTGGTATTTCAATTTGATGATATATGTTGATAAATGTTTGGAAAAGCTTCCATTATGGTCATCATCAGTAGCTGGGGGTCATAGCAATTTAAATCACAATCCTTTTTGCTCCAAATTCGTGTAGAAATATAAGTTTTCTAAGTTTTCAAACTCAGGAAGTTCAACTGGTGTATTTGAGAGCTTAATCGTCCTACCCAACTTCTTCCCCAAGTGTTGGTAAGTGCCTTGCATTCCTTTTTTTAATAACTGCATTTATGCATTAGTGATTGATATATTTGAGAAGTATTATATATAAGATGAGTGCAGCTAGCCTTATATACAACATCATTATAAATCTTGTTGACCCCCCTAAGAAGGCATCTAAATATCTGCTTACAAGATCTTCTTGATTTGTAATATTGATATTCTCCTCTCTTTCGATGTGGTAGTGTTTGGATAACATCTAGTTCCCTAATGTCATCATTAATGTTTGGGGTTCCTTGCAATGCAAATTGCAACCCATTTGTATCTAACACAAAGGTGAGTTCAAGTTTTTCCACTTTACCATCTCAAAGCTCATCTTTTGATGGAACCTCAATTGTGTTATTTGGAAAATATTGTCTTCTGTATTTGGTTCTTCGTTAAGAATTAGTAAGTGTAGAAATCTTTGTTTTCCCTCCCTCAATGGTCACCTAGTGGATAGGAATTGGGTTGGGATTATGGATTTTTGAAGATGCCAAAACTTTAGTCGTGAAAGCATTCAGTATTTTTAATTGGTAACAAATCGATAATTTATTTTAGTGCCCTTTATTCCTTCTTATTTTTGGAAAGACTTTTTCAGGATTAGAAAGAAAAATTTGGATTTACCGATAGCAATAGGTCTGTGTGCATAAGCCTATGCTCCTCAATATCTGAGGCTGTTTTCTTATCAAGGACCCTTCTAATCATAATTTCATCTAGGAAAATTAGTAATCGATGAGTGAGTAAGGGAAAATCATATTGATAATGTTTCTGAAAAAAGTGATGATCTGAATTATCAGAGTAAAATTAACATGATGCACACCTATAGGTACATTTGTATGTGTATTTGTGTTTGTACATATGTGTGTGTGTAGACAAAATATAGACGCACACAAACACACACATGTCCATAGACACATATATACACCCATGCACGTCCACCCATGAAGATGTATATGCATGTGTGTGCACGTATGTTGTAAATGCTTCCATTAAACTAAAATTCCATTGTACATATTGTCGTGTTTATTTGCTTGTTGCTTTTCTTCTTCTTCTTTTTTCCTTTGGTAGCAAGCACATCTATGTTCAATAACCATAAGTGTACCCATAGGATTCATTGGTCAGATAGGTCACTAGCCCCTATGGAGTACAAGGTCCAAAAGTTGTGGTATTGACTAAACAAACAAGCCACGAATGTTCTTAAGCCCCTAGAGGCTAAATCATCCAATAGTAAGGAGACAACAAACCTCGACCCCGACCACTTCGCAACCCCTTAAGGCATAGACAAGACCACCCTCAACTTAGAGGGTTAAATGGTCCATCGTTATGGTACTCTCGATTTTTTCCCATGTCCCTAAAGGCCAAATGTGGTCAGATGTCGACCATACAGGAAAAAAGTCAACCATACAGGATAAAAGCCGACTGCTTCACTGTACACCTCTAAAGACTAAAAGGTTCAATAGCTAGGCATCAACTAGATAAGAATACCTATATTCCCCTTATCCCTAGGGTTTAATGGGTCCAATAGTTCGATGTTAACCACAACTGCTCCTAAGCCCATAAGGGCTAAAAGGTCCTATTGGTTACTAACTTCTAAGATGATTCTGACCATCCCTAGTCCGTTGGGCAGTAGGTTTTCAATTGTCGTATTTCATGGCAATCTCAGGCCCCCTAAGTGCTAAAAGGTCTACATGCTTTATAAGATGTCTTCAGGTTCCATCTCTCTTGATTTGTTCTTTTCTTTTTGTATCGTCCCACCCTCCTTCTATCAATGCCCGTTACAAGATGTTGCCATTTGTCACGCTTGGTTCCTTTCCATCCATTGGATAATTTGCCATTTCCTCATTCTGCTTGTTCATATATGAAGGACTATTATAGCTTCTTCATTTTTCTAGGAGCTTTCTTTGAATCTTATAGAGAAGTTAGAGAGAGAGGAATCCCTTCCCTACTTCCCTTTCCTTTAGACTTAAACTTTATGTTCTTCTCCCCGCCCCTCTAATTCTCAAACTTTCCTTAGATTGTCTCTTTCTCCATATAACAATCGGTATGCTACCTTCCAATGGATAAGGGTGCGCTAAATTTCCAAAATAAATACTACTTCAATAATCATTTTTGGGGCATCCTACCTTCTAGTGGAGATATTGTGAATAAACCCTCCATACCATTGTATTGTTGTCTAAGTGTAAGCATTAGTGTCTAGTCCAAAGCTTTCGCTTCTTTCCTTAGTAGATGATATCCTTCAATGGTTATGATGTAGCCATTGCCTAAATTAGTCCTGGGCCAACTTCCTCTCTTTTGTTGCCATCTTCACCATAACCACACTTGCCAATGTACATATGGGCATAGGAATGGGTACGAGAAGGGTATGGATATAATTTATTACATGTTTAGCACCTATTTGAAGCTTATTCTATTATACCACAATTTCAATATTATTTAATTTTTTTAATTTGACATTATTATTTTATGAGAATTCTTATATAACTTGTAAAAATATTACTTTTACACACTTTTCTAAATAAATTTTCAAAAGCTCAATTATTGATCAGTATTTATTAGTGGAATACCTACAGCTTTTGGAATTTAAGACTTTTTCGTACTTAAATATAGGCATTAGTTTTGACTCTCTTTATAAAACCAAATAAATTTGGAAAAGTCATAAAACCCAATAGGTATAGATATAGGTAGGGTAAGAAAAATTGAGTACCTCAAATCGATCACGTTCCCAAGGTCAATAATCAATTGTCTCATGTTCTCCCTAGTTACTCATAACCCCTGCCCCTATATTGCACCAAGGCTCTTCCACAGCATATTGCGTACCCAATAGTGCCTATTCTATCAGGCCATTAAATGTTGCATGTTCATCGACTTTGCTGGCTAGTTCACGTTTTATGTATAGATATAACACTGTGGCTTTTCACTCAACTAGCCCACTATGCATAGTTACCTTCTCACCAGTGTTGTATCCCTTTCTTACTGAGTCATGGTGAGTTGCTCTCCTTCTCCCCACTGCTTTGTCTCTTACTTTAACATGCTCTTCCTCTAGATCTAGCACCTTTTCCCCTCCCCACGCCTCGACTACTTCTACACTTGTTCACCAGCGTTTAACCCCACCTCTGATAGGATTGTGGCGAGTCTCTATTCCAATAAGAAGCTTTTTTTAATTAAAAAAAAACCCCTTGTTACATAGCAACAGAGTACTTGGAGCCAGAACTAGTCTTGGCTTGTTTTAGAGTTGGTTCCCAATGCTCTAGACTCAGTAGCAACCAATTTAGCTTAAAAAGAAAGAGTACTAAGTCATGCTCACCCTCAGCTATATATGTAGGTATTATTTTCTAAAATCCAATGGTCATGGTTATGAATATGGATATTATTTCTGCAAATAGGTATAGGTAAGGGTATTACTAAACCTGTAATGAGCCCACCCTATTTCCATCCTTTAGTTGGTATCCTTACGCACACTTGATTGTATTTCACTAACCTGTCCTTTTTTTTATGTTATGTAGAAAAACTCACCGTCTTCTAGACCAAGATATGGGTGAGGTACTTACTAAGGGGGAGCTCTAAAGAGTTGCGGATGATGATTGCACAAGAAGCAAAAGGAGCGAGTCATGTCCCAAGGTCATGTCTTCATCTTATGATGATTTTCCTTCTTTATAGTTTCAATATGGCTTTAATTTTTTTCCCAAGTGTCATTAATGGGTGTGACTTGATGAGTGTTAAGGGGGAGCTCTAAAGCGTTGCGGATGATGATTGCACAAGAAGAAAAAGGAGTGAGTCATGTCCCAAGGTGGCGTCTTCATCTTATCATGCTTTTCCTTCTTTATATTTTCAATATGGCTTTAATTTTTTTTCCAAGTGTCATTAATGGGTGTGACTTAATGAGTGTTAGGGGAAGGATGAGTTACGGGAGTTATGCAGGTCAACCCCATCCCCTAAAATGTACAGCCCCAAAGGCATGAGCTACTCCTCTGAAGGAAGGGTTCTGAAATGCATTCTAGTAAGATGAGGGCCCTTGAGCAGCAAGAGGTCCTCTATGAGCAAGCCTAGATTGCCCAAACTTCTCTTCTCTCTATTGATCCTAAAGGCAAGTTAGTTCTTCTCTACGAGTTGGTCTAGAAGTGGGCGTTGCCAACAACAGTTGGTTCTTGGGATGGTCCTCGCCCCGTAGACGAGGCCTAAATTGTTGCCATAGAGGTACACTTCCCTACATTCACTTGATTTTATCATCCTAAAATTCCTTAGCTTCTATAGATACGTCTTTCTTTTGTTACCAAGGTGCCATTCGGGCTTTGGTGGAGCTCAGGTTGACCATCTCTAAGTGTGTTATTGAAGAAAAGGTGAAGAGAGTCAAACAAAAGGCAGGTGCCCCATAGAGGAGTGTTCGGAACTCAAGGATGAGCTTCAAAGCCTAAAACAATTTATAAGGATTAAATTGCATTCCTTAAGGGCCAACATCAACATAAATGCTTGAAAACCTAACGTGCTAGCTTTGAGACCGAAAGGAAGTAGAAGAGGGACTTTATACTGGAAGTCTACTCTCAGTTCAACAAGGAGTTTGACCCCGAGAAAGTAAACCATGGATTGATTACATAGAAAAAGATCGAATGAAGAACACCAAGGCACAAAAAAGTAAGTTAGCCTTGACATCTGTTGCTTCAGCTATTGCCGGCAACCTCCAATATGCTTCCATGAACCCGTACAAGAAGCCAGCCGTGGAGCTAAGCAAAAGAGACGATGCTCATGATCAGGCTTATCGTCAAGGACGTCAAGCAACAACCTTGACTTTTTTAGGGTACCCTCCCCACTATATATTCTTCATTTTGTATGCCCTAATTTAACATTGTTCTACTAATGACTATTGGTTGTATCAAAACTTATTTTCTATAATGATGGTTTTCATTATGTATTTTCAACCAAGTGTCTTTTTAGTTTACTTTCTTTACTTAGGTAGTATTTGGTTGGTGAAAAACATAGAAAATGTTTTTCTAAAAAAATTGATTAACTTATCAAATTTTCCGTCATTCGGTGTAAGGTAAATCATTTTCATAGAAAAAAAGAAAATAAAATGTGAAATGAATTGTTTAAGTGGCAAAAAATGTGGACTTGATTGTTGTAGTAGAAATAGGTGTTAATCAAATGAAGGAAAGGTCAGTTTAAAGTTCATATTTTAGCTTTTTTATATTTCCTACTGCATGATCAGTTTTCGATCAAAATTGTTGAAGTTGTTCAGTGGTGAGAAATGTCTACTGATTTGTTAAGTAGTGAAATTCAGGTGAATTGTCGTGGTGGCGTTCCCCCCCCCCCCCCAAAGCAAGGGATGAATTCTTTAACTGAAAGTCATACGGCATCTGCAATTAATTTCATGATGAAACAAATTCATAATTAAAATAAATAAATAACCCTTTAATTTCAATCAAGCTCAATATTTAGATTTGAGTTTCTTTTAATCTTTTTTGTTGAATAATCAATTGTCGATCTAAACTATTAAGGTGAGATTTTCCTCCTAAGTTTTGGTTGATCACATCATTAACGGAGTGGAAGGAAGAACACAAACTTCCTTTCTTCTCAATTGCAACTTATTTTCTTCTATTGGGGTGATAATGATTTTGTTTGGAAAATAATTTTCCATTCCTTCACCAAATGGTAGAAAATTGAAAAATAATTTTCTAAAAAAGTCACTTTCCCCACAACCAAAGAGAACTTTAGAGTAAGTGCAACTGATCTTAAAAAAAACTCGAGTAAAAGAACTACACTGCAGAGACGAGAAAGTGAGAAAGGTAGATGTGCGTAAAATCAATGCATAAGGGAGAGAAATGTGATACAATTAGAAACTTAAACAGCGTTTCCCAAAACAATGTTTTCCCGAAAAAATAATTTTCCATGGAAAATGTTTTTCCAAGGAAAGTAGACTTTCATATCTCGTTTTCCATCGTTGGCTCCAATATAGATCACTTTCCATTTAAAAAAAGGAAAAGAAATTGTCAATTGGATTGTTTAAGTAGAAAAATGCCAACTGAATTTTCGTAGAGGAGATAATTGTTAGCCAAATGAATGAATGTTGAGCTAAATTTAGATTTCAACTTTTTTTAACATTCCCATTCGGATAATCAAATTTTGACACAAACCATTGAAGTAATTTTGTGGCAATAAATGTTGATTGGATTGTCTAAGAATGAAAAATGTCGACTGAATTGTCTTTATGGAGGTAAATAGTGACCAAATGAAGGAATGTCGCAAGCACAAACTTCTTTCAATTTTTCTATTGAATAGTCAAGTTTTGATTTAATCCATTGAAGTCAGATTTTACTCCCAAATCCCACCATATCACATTGTCAACTTTCTTTAATTTTCAAATGTAAACTATTTTCTTCGTTTGGGGTGAAAAATGATTTTTCTTAACTATTTTCTTCGTTTGGGGTGCAAAAGATTTTTCTTGTGAAAATAATTTTCCGTTTTTCACTTCCCAAAATGACAAAACTTCACCTAGAAGTTTTTCCCCCAACCAAATATTGTCTAAGAGTAAACGAAATTAGTTTTCTTCAAAAAAAATTCAAGTGACAAAACTTTTTTTTTGTGCGGGTGAAGTGCGAGGTTCGATGTAGGTCAGATTCAAACACGGATTTTTTTATAATAACTCCTAAGACTAGAGTTTGTGCAGCAGCAAGCTCATGAGTCGGATCCGAAGTGTGAGCAGGTCGAGCACGGCTTGGAAGGTGTGTAGCAGAGGAAGTACACACGAACGGCTTGGGCAATGGCTGCGGATGGGAAGCGGCTTGCGCAAGTTTTGTTTGGCAACAAGGGATGAAAAACAATGTCATTTGCACATGGACTAGCTTTTTTTTAAGTGGCCTTGAATTGTATTTTTTTTTGGTTAAGGAAAACCCAAATCTGAAGAGGAAGCATACATACTTATGGGTGTGGAAAGGAGAAGAGGATGAGAGAGAAAGGAGAAGAGGAAGAAGATGGACTGGAAGATGAAGGAGATGGAGAATATTGATATTACCTTTATTTTGTTGAGGAGATGGCAAATAGGCAATGAGATGAAGCAGATGGGGCATAGCGAAGCATATGGGGAATAATAAAGCAGATGATATTTTATTTTATTTATTATTTTCTAGGGCGAAGGGGGTCTTAATGATATTTTTATTATATATTAGTGATATTGTTTTATGTTTTGTTAACCAAAATTAATTATTCTATTTTTCATAAAATTTACAAATTATTTTTCCTAACTTATTCACACAAATGATAATACAAAATAGAATAGCAAAATTAGTTAAATATGTTTAATGGTGGGCTCCATCAGTATTATTTCATGTATTGAGTCAAACTGTGCTTCTTGCAATATGCAGGGGAAAACTTCAGAGTCAAAAAATTGATCATGAGGCGATGTAGAGAGAATGGATCCCCTACTTATGAGCTAAAAACTTAGCTCACTAGTTACCGTTCTCTTAATGACCTGAACTAACTAATAAAAAAAAAAGGCAGCCCGGTGCACAAGCATCACGCGTTCACACAAGGTCCGGAGAAGGGTCGCACCCCAAGGAGTGAATTATAGGCAGCCTAATCTGACTTTGTCAGTGGCTGCTTCCACAGCTCGAAGCAGTGACCTTCTGGTCACACAAAGACAACCTTACCGTTGCTCCAAGGCTCCCCTTCCTGAATTAACTAACAACCATAATTTGTTTATTTATTTATTGATAGAACTAACAACCACTTTTAAACAAAACTAGGGCATGTTCTTTTCATTGGTAAATCCACTTTGATCAACTTATATCAAGTCTTATCAACTTCTAACAACTTCTACCAACTCTTACAAAAAAATTTCAATCCTTTCCAACTCTAGCTAACTTCTACCAATTTTACTAACTCTTCTCCTTCAAAAAATTTTGCAAAGAAATCTCCATTGATTTACATTTTTTACTAACATCCCCCAACTTCCACAAACTTCTAATCTTTCTCAACCTTAACCGACTCCTATTAATCATTCCAGAAAATACTAACTTCTATCAACTTCCAGTGATCTTTATTAATTTCATCTATTTACTAATCTCTATCTACCGACAAAAAAAACAAACCCTAATATCGCATAGAGAAATGTGGCAAGTTGAACACACTGTTTGGATATAAGAGGGGAAGGGGATGGGAAGTTAACGGACGGGAGAGAAAACGACGCGAGGAGAAGGAAAGGGGAGGTATGTAGTTTTACCTTGTTCGGATTCAAAGTGGAGGAAAATGTGGGTTAGTTGAAATTATGATATTTGAATTAAAAACAAGAAAGGACATGAGAGAAAGGAGATTGTATTTTATTATTATTACTATCACTTTCCTTCCCCCCCCCCCCTCCATTCCCCATCAATTTGAAGAAAAATAAAAATTAAGTTAACAGGGATGAATAGAGATGAAACGTTCTCTCCCTTTCTTTTCTTTTCTTTTTTTCAAACAAGGGGAAGAAATGTTAATTAACATTCTTCCCATCCCCTTCTCCTACCTTCCCCTTGTAAACCCAATCTAAAGGTTTGTTCTTTTCGTTATGGAATATAGGTTAGAAAATTGGTGAAATTGATTGAAACTGATAAAAGTATGTTGAAATTGATATTTTCTATTGAAGTGAGTTGAAATAGATTGAAGTTGATTGAAATTTGAAAAAGTTGATATATTTGTTTAAATGATAAGTAAAAGTGGGTTAAAATTTGCTGAAGTGAATTGAAGTTGAAATTTTTTTCATTAAAGTTGATTGAAGTTAATAAATTAAGATTTATCAATAAAAAAACCAGACCCTAAATAAATCATATCATATATATATAATATAAAAGTGAATGGGTTGATGGTGTTTTGACAAGTGACAAGTTCTTATTGGTTGTCTCCTATTAATTGTCTAACATTTACATTAATATTATATAATTTTTTTTCTTTATTTAATTATTTTAACACTTATAAATGTAACATAATGACATCAATAAGTATTAACTTAAATTAATCAATAATGGTTATATTTTATTACCCATATTCAAGTATCAGTATTAAATGATTGTTTCTTTATTTAATTAGTTTAACGGTTACAAATTTAAAATAAAGTAGGATTAAAATATAAAATATAAAGATATAATCACTTTTTTCTTTTTCTGAGAGCAATGAATTGAAATTATTTCTATTTCTAAAATAATAATTAGTCAAATTTAATTTGTTTACTATTTCTTCTGACAATAATATGTTTTCATTTTTCTTTTTGTAGCTATAGTCCAATTATGTTCATGCAGTGATCAAAGTTAGTTTAATTCTTAAATTTCAAGCTAAGTTTGTAGACAATTTTATTGATATTTTAATAACTTCAAAATCCAAAAGCATGCAAACATTTAGGGAAAAAAATAATAAGATTATAAAATTTCAACACATGCCCGTACGAAATTTTATTGATATTTATTTGAATAATTGTTGTGTATTATAGTATTTTTATGTGTCAGTAATTATAAATTATTTTTATTTTATTATTATCAAATAAACATTAATAAAAATCCGTACAAGGGATTCAGCCTAGTAAACTAGAAAGGGCAATTGTGCGTAAAATCCACGCAGAAAAACGAGAAACGTAGCCAGCAATTATAATTTTGACGATCTTCTGCTTAGACATGACGCTAAGTCCTCCACTCCTCATCCCCTCTTCCTATTTATATGATGAATGAATTATTCTGCCTCCTCGCCTCTTCTTCCCTAGTTGTACAATTTGCTTTCATTGGAGACAACCCTGTCCTTGGTCGAATATCGTCAATTGGTCAAATACCCACTATCCACAATCCATCCGAAAAAAGTTATGATGGGAGGTAAGTGATTTATTAAGCCAGTATTGACTTGGTTAAATTGTCACTCGGTCATTCGAAACTATACCCTTTTGAGGGATTATATTCAACTTTTTAAGATTCTCACTTTTGGATCACCTTTTACCTGGCCATGACCCATGATCAACTAGATGTCTTTCTGCTTTTGTGAGAGAGGCTGTTCTTTTTTTTGTTTTTTGGGTGAGTTATTCTATGCTATAGATGTTCTTGTCGAGATGGAAAATTGAATGCCGTGGATGCCATATCTGATATTCATTTTCAGTTTTTGGAGAAACATCTGGTCAATTTGGCTCGTCATCAGTATTTGGAAGCACCTTCAAACCAACTCAAAACCCATTTGGGCCTGCAACTTCCCCAAGTTTCCCAACCCAGAGCTCAGTTTTTGGTGGAAGTTCAACCCGTGTATTTGGAGCTTCAAATCAATCTTTTAGTAAGTCCCATTTGTTGTCACTTATACTTTTGGCTCAAATTTCTTTCTTTCTTACTTTCTTTCTTTTATTGTATGTGTGGTTAGCAGAATGTTTTTGTAACTGCTTGGTATTTGAATTTGGTGGTATATGTGTTACACAGTGTTTGGAAAAGCTTCTGGTCCCTTTGTTTCATCATCTGGGAGTTCAACTTTCCCAAGCTTTCAAACTCAGGGATCGATTTTTCGGGAAAGTTCAACTGGTGTATTTGGAGCTTCATCATCTTTACCAGCATCTTCTCCAAGCCTAAGTGCCTTGCGTTTCTTTATTCAGGGAATTGCATTTATCCATTTCATTTGTAATCCAAGAAGCACTATATACTAAGTAGGTCTTAAACACAATGATGATCATCGCAAAGCTTTTCAAGCCCCTTTCCCGAACCCTCAAACA
>JACYFF010031954.1:71363312-71384686 GCA_017589665.1 Selenicereus undatus | reverse complement strand
TATATATATAAAACTGAGTGACTTTATACATTTTTGTCAAGTGTCATAATATTATTGGTTAATTAGTACTTTAATTTATTTTGTGTCCTTCATCACGCATACAACTCTTTTTTTATTTTTCTTTATATACTTCACAAGATCTTTCACCATCTCCTTAATCAGTTTTTTAGAAATGTTATTAATGAATATTTACTTGCACATACAAAAATAATGCATGTGTAAAACTAAAAGTTTCAATAGATACAAAGATTATTTAACTAATAAAATAAATCGAAATGATGAAAACAATATTATTCATCAACTATTTATAATCTTAGACATTGATATATTATCTAACTCAACGATTGTATCGCAAAGGGACTAGTTCTAGTATGAGATAAATATGGATGACACTTTATATATTGTATATGTACCAAATGAAACCCGTAAATTCAAAAAATACGATGACTACAGATACGGATTTAGCAATTTAAAATTTAATGAGTATGAATATGACCATATGAGTATATTTTTCACAAATAAATATGAATGTAGGTATAGTTCAACCTATCCAAATCCATCCCGAGTAATGCATGCTTTTGCGTCCTAGCTAGAAATTGGGCAAGTACATAACGCGTACCCTCTTCTGAACTTTCGTTTTCTTTTTTATTTTTGGATTGCTTTTTTTATGTTCTTCTTTTTTTGGGAGGGGGGTATTGATGTCGGGGCCCGTTCATAATTGTATTGCCTGTCATGTAAGATGAAGAGAATAGGTGAAGTATTTTCATCCGTCTGGATTTGTTTATAATTTTTGAATTTTTTTCCTTTTACCTAAGACAATGCCTTTTTAGGGTTGTTAAAAATTAACTTGATATGATTATCAATTTAAATCAAATATGAAATTAAGTAAATTTGAGTAAAGATTTTCAACCTGCTTAATTAAATGGGTTAACACGTTTAACATGTTTAATTAATTGGTTAGGGTTAGGTTGAAAATTTTGACATAAAAAATACCTATTTAACCTCTTTAATTAAATTGATTAAATAACTTAATCTGTTTACCCAATTACCATATACTTTCTGAAGGAAATTGTGAAAATATTGGGTTTAATCAAGTTGATATTTATTTTGTGATTGTGGTTCTCGTGAATCATAAACAATAGTTGCATTATGATATTATATCAAAGTCAAAAAAAATAATTTATAATGCTCAATAAGCATATTTTAGTTAAACTATTAAGTAGGTAAACAGATAATCGGATAAGTTGACTCTGATCCGTTTATATTAAATGAATTAATGGATAAATTTCAAGTCAACTCGTTTAAAAAATAAATAGATACAGGTCAAAATTTTCAACCCGTTTAATAAACAGTTAGATTTAGGTAGAGAATTTTTCAACCCATTTAAATTCAATATAAACACAAATTCGATCTAATTTGATCTATTTGACAATCTGAAGTCTTTTAAATTATAGACTTAGTTATGTTTTCATATTTTCTTTCAATGCTTTTTAATTTCTTTGATTTTTTTTTTTTTTGATAAGATCAATTTCTTTTATTGATTTCCTGCTGTTGCGGTTAGCAGTTTTTAATTTCTTGCAATTCTAGTAACTTTCTGTCAATTCAGAAGATCATGCGTTAAGTTGATTCACGATTAATACTGCTGTCGTGACAATCTCTATCGTTACAGGTAGTAGTCGAGATATGAATTTAGTGGTTGCCTACTCTTTAATTGTTGGTATTGAAGGCTTTTCTGTCATCCTGTGTGTACCATGACTACTGATTCCCGCTACCTCAACTAACTCCATTAAGGCTCTATTCTTTTCTGTGATTGAAAAGATTTAATTTATATTTTATAATTTTTTAGATCTTCTTAAATTTTCTTATGGTTTTTTTACATTTTTTTTATATATTTTTAAATCTTTTTAAATCTCTTTATAAATTTTTTATACCATTCAACTTATCATCTATTTTAATCTCCTTTTTATATAGAAATATGTATTTTTTTATATACTACAAGTATAAAAATCTTACTTTTTTTTATGAATATAATATTTGAATAAACATAAAAATAGAATTTAATGATGTGAATTAGTATTTTAGTTTTCACACGAACCATATATGTCATATAAAGAAAATAAGTGAACATATTTTAACATTGTAATACAAAAATCGTATTTATATTTGAGTCTTAATATGAATCACGCATGAAAATAGCAAAACTATACCTAACAGGAGCATTTCAACTGTTTCATCCATAAGTTTATTTATAACTTGATTGCTATTATCGTACAATTGAACTTTAGATTGACTTTAATTCCAAAATGCTTAATTCAAATAGGATTTCATTTTAAGGGTTCTATTCAATTTTGTTGAAAAACTTCTTGTATTTGCTTATACCGAGATGAGACTTATGTTAATATCAAAAAATCACTTCAAATGCAGAACATATTTGATTCTGCATATTTATCAACTTGAATTTGTCTTATTGATATTTAATTAACTTATTTATAGCACTTTCATTAAAAGAATGTAGAAAATTTAGCCTCCCGGTTCCTTAAAAAAAAGAAAAAAAAGTTCACGTGTTTATCTTCCACAATCCGAGGGCAAAGAGAAAACAATGAAAAAGAGGTTTCAATTCACTTTCTCTATCACCAAACTTTCGCTCGTGATACTCTATTAAATATAACTGGCCAAACCAAGCCATCTGTAGGTTTATACATCTTTCCCATAACATAGATTACATTTTAAAAAAACAATTATACATCACCGGACCACTCACAAATAATTTCATAAAAATCTACGCACTGTTTTTTGCTTAATAGAGAAGAGATTGCTCTCTTGCCAACATAGAATAAAATAACTCAAAATATTTTGATTTGAAATTTTAAATTTGAAATCAAAGGCCCCATCTCGCAAGCCTACAGGCCCAACACCACTTATTATCATAATGTGGGCCCCCAACTTTTACTCCCCCCAACCGCCCCTCGTTTACCACTAAGGCTACCCCCTAGAAGGCTAAAACCGTAATTGTACGCTTAATTGCATCTTCAATTTTCAATTCTTCATTATTGGCGAACGCTGTTCATCGTTAGCTAGCAATTATTCTGCGAGAAAGCGACTTGGGCTTTGGCGATATCGAAGTAGACACGCGTCCCCTGCTGCTGCACATTCCCTATTATCGACATCGACGACGTTGTTTGAGCGAACGCGAAGCAGAATGTCCCCGACGAGTCCACCGGAATGAGGTAGTTCTTGGCCGGCAAATCCAACGTCTGGCCGCCGGCGAAGTGCATTGCCACCGTCGGAACCTTCACGCTGGTCATGGAGGAGAAGTCATAGCACGTGTCGAATAGGGCTACCCCTCCTGCCGACTTCAAGTGCTGAGTCAGCCGAGTGAATGCGTCCCTGAGCGAGTCGTACGCCTGAGTCGGCAGCCGAGTTATGGCTGTCCCCGAGTCCACGATGACTCCGCCAGAGCCGGAATCGTCAAGGGAGAACAAAGCCCGCGGGATCGACACCGGCTGCCCTCCGACGCTGAATCCGGTGAGCCCCACGTAGTAGAACGTATTCAGCTTGTTGTTCTTCAGGATGGGCGCTATCACTGAATAACTCGGTCTGGCCGAATTGAACTCCAGGGTGGACGATTTGAGCGAGTCACGGTCCACGAGGCAGTACGAGAACGACGTCGCTTTGATCTGGGATGGCAGAGAAAGCCGGCCCCCACCCAGCCCGAGAAGTCCGGCGGCACCCACAAACAACCCCTCGTTGTCGTGGCCGCAACCCAGCGCGATCTTAGTGACCGAGCCAGAGGAGCCAAACGACACCGTTTCGGTGACGAAGTCGCCGACGGTGTAGGACCCGTCGCCGTAGGACACCTGGTAGAGGCACGTGCCGTCGCGGCAGGCAGAGACCTCGAGGGCCCCACACTGCGGCGTGGCGCACGTTAGGGGTGAGAAAGTGGACGACGAAGATGGGTCGAAGATGGGGTCAGTCTGCTGGTAGCACTCCGCACAAGGCTGGCATTGCAGCCAGCTGACGTCACTCCCGGTGTCGATCACCATGTAGAACTCCTTCGGTGGGGTCCCCACACCGATGCGCGAGAAGTACTCGCCAGAGCCTTGGCTTGTTCCTGAAGTCACCGGCGCCTGTAGCTCCTCTGCTGCCAGCTCAGCTTCTACTGGCTTCAGATTAGACCTCGTGATGCCTCGGATGGCGAGTTCGGAAGCGGCGAATAGCCAGTTGACTCGGGCCGAATCGCGGGTGAGTCGAGAGTGGGTGAGGGACTTGTAGTCCTTGTGAGAACGGTGTGGCGCATGGATGAACACGCGCGGGTGGATTTCGACCGAGAAAGACAGTGAAGAATGCGAAGTTGATAATGATGGTTTTCCTTTCACTGTCACCTCCTCGTGGAGTTCAAGCTGCTGCTGAGTTTGGAGAGAGAAGAGGTTGAGGGTGCTATGAATAGAACCCGAGACGTCGAGGGTGTTTGTTTTAAAGTTGGTAGCGCAACAGCAAGAGGTAAAGAGGAGGGAGAGAATGAAGGAGTAAAGAATGGAGTTTTGGGTTTCCGCCATTTTTTTGGAGTGGAGTAGGGAGGAGAGAGAAAGAGAGTGAGATGAGAGCGAGGGAGAGAATTGAAGGGGGAATTTATTAATGGGGCAAAAAGAGAAGGGGGAGTGGGGTTAAGTTTGTTTAAGTGAAGGTAGGAGGAGAAAAAGAGGGTTTATGGGGACAAGAGAAAGTCACGTCAGGATTGTTGGGGAAGAATACAAAAAGATGGGGGGATGATATTATGATGGGGTCCATGGGAAGTGGAAGGGGGGTAGGGGGAAGTAAATACTAGGAGGAGGAGCAATGAAATGCAAAGAGAGAGCATTTAATTTGAGGAGAAAAAGGTCGTTGAGAATGAGGCACATCTCTATCTACTTGGATTGCTAGTTTGCTACCATCCTCTGACGTTATTGTTAATATGAGTACTGATATATGTATTACTATAAGATATTTTTAAATATTTTATTTTATTATAAATTAATATATTTTATAATTTAAAATTATAAATTTTTTAATGATTATACTTAATTATGAATTGTTAACCTTAAATATTCATTGACTACGTCGATAATTTATTAAATGATACCGTAATTGCATTAATTCCATCCGTGAGAACATATGATACTCGTATTTTACAAAATATGACAAATTATGTATAAAAAGATGATTTTATACAATTTATAAGTTGTAATATACTTCCATGATTCGATCCTACTATTTTTTTCAATTTAAAAACATAATAGTATGATTTTTTAGTCAAAACAAAACACTTATGAAGTGTCTTGCAGCAAGACACTTATTATTTTGTTTGTTGATATATGTCTTACTGCAAGACACTTTTAAGTATCTTGTCTCATCATAATTAACATATTTTATAATTTAAAATCACAAATTTTTCAATAATTACTCTTAATTATGAATTGTTAACCTTAAATATTTGCCGGCTATGCCGATAAAATATTAAATGAGATCCTAATCGCATCAACCCTATCCGCAAGTATATATGATACACATATTTTAGAAATATGATAAATTATGGATAAAAAGATAATTTTATATAATTTATAAGTTATAATATATTTCTGCTATTCGATCCTACCATTTTTTTCAATTTAAAAATATAATAGTATGATTGTTAAGTCAAATGTCTTATAGCAAGACACTTACGAAGTGTCTTGTAGCAAGACACTTATCATTTTGCAAAAATTAAAGGGATTTTCAGTTGGCTGTTCCCAACCAATCTTGGTGGCCCATCTCAGTTGAAATCTTGCGTACTTACTTTCAAATTAATTCACATCTGTAGTCACGTTGGCTAGCTCGTGACCGCACTTATGGCCCTTTTTTTTGATAAAATAATACTGTAAATGGTAAGAAAATGTAAAAAAGTGTAAAAAATTGTAAGAAAATATAAAAAGTTATAAGAATTTATAAGAAGATGTAAGAAGTTGTAAGAAGATATAAGGAGCTATAAAATGTGATAAGGAGCTGTAAGAATAGATTTAAGAAGTTGTTGAATTATTGAAAAGTTGTATAGTATAATTTTTAGATATGTATGCATAATTGTTGGTGTCAAATGTATGATTTGTGAAATAACATGTAATATATTAGTCATATTTATGAAATAAATTTGATACTATCAATAAACAAATTCTTTCCTAATATTATTGAAACAAAAGTTATTTTTTTTACAATGAGCAATTTGAATGGAAAAAAATAATATTAAAATAATATAATTAATAAAAATAAATCTTTAAAGAAGTTAATTAAACAAGAATAAAATAAATTCAATCCTAGAATTTTTTTAATCAAAATTTTCACACTTGAAGTGATTTTTTATATTAATATTAGTTTAACCTTCCTATAAGAAAATTAAAACAAAAAAGTATTTTCAATATTTTATTACCAAAAAAGTTTATGAATAGACCCTTGCAATATTAAGAAATTATTTTTGTATTATAATTTTAAAAGCATGAATGTAATTTTTGTATTATAATTTGTCAAATACAGTTTGAGATTGATTCAAACTGAAACATGAATATAATTT
The DNA here is from genome assembly GCA_017589665.1 of Selenicereus undatus. Classification (NCBI taxonomy): domain Eukaryota; kingdom Viridiplantae; phylum Streptophyta; class Magnoliopsida; order Caryophyllales; family Cactaceae; genus Selenicereus; species Selenicereus undatus. The sequence continues at coordinate 71,378,109 of JACYFF010031954.1, read as the reverse complement.
TCGTATTATAATTTTAAAAGCATGTTCACTTATTTCATCTGTAATGACATATATTGTTCAAATCGAAACTCAAATATAATTTATGTCGTTAAATTCTGTTTTTATATTTATAGAAATGTTGTGCTCATAAACATATTTACAAATTTTTTATATTGGTAATATAATAAAAAATATATACATATTTCTATAATTAATAGAAAAAATAAATGACTTATTGACTGCTATACAAAAATATATATCGAAATGCAAGGAGATGTAAGTAGATGTAAAGATTATGTTCAGGATCAGGATGTAAGGAGATGTAAGAAGTTGTAAGAAGCTGTACGCAGCTGTAAGTTGTAAGCTAAATCCTTCCAATGGTAAAAAAGAACAGGGTCTTAGGCTGCAGGAGTTAAAAATATAGATAATTGGTAGGTTCCTATGTTATACAGTATATTTTTGTCATTTATTCCGTAGTAATATTATATTGAGAAAATTACATCTTTCTTACTTGTGTTGCGTGTCTCATATCAATTACAACTGAATTAATGCATATTAATTAAGTTTTACAGTATATTTTTTTAATTTTATCTAATTTGGTTATATACATGATAATTAGTAGCAAAACTTATTGTAACTCAATTAATGCATATTAATTAGGTTTTTAAAAATAAAAAATGTCTCTAACATATCCAATTAGTGATCTCGAAGTGCTAGTATATAGAAAGATTACTCATTTTTAGTATTACTTAGATAGAAAGAGAGAGAGAGATAGACGCATCATCCATTCTATTTTTATCTTGTTTTTTGATCAAATTCTATTTTTATATTTATAAATAAAAAGAATGGACTTTCCAAAAAAAATTAAATGTTTACAAATATATGATTAGTTTAGCCGAAACAATGCAGTTTTAGTATTAGCAGTATATTTAATGCCTCTTTAGAAAGACTTTTTTTGGACTGAAATAATAATTAATTAAAAGAAAAGGGAAGGAGAGAGTAAATAAATAGAAATCATGGAAAATTCTAAGTGTCAACTGACTTTTGAAAAATTAGGTTAATATTCCTTAATTGTGTTCATCAAGTTCTTCTATCTTCAACTGTCAGTCTGATCCAATAGTATTTTAAAGTAATTAGAAAATTGAAGTCGCCAAAGTCATTTTATGGTCAAGCCCAGTGTGCGCGGGCTTAACGGCACATTCATCTGCAGAGGTTTAACAAGCGCAACATATTTGAGTTAATGAGCTGTCATCGTTAACAAAGCCAGCTGGTTTTTTTTCCTTTTTTTTTTTTAGGTGGCTTAGAAAGATCTAGCTCTTTCTAGATAGTGCTTCAACAAGTAGGCTTGGTGAAATTTCCCCATATTTATTAGTCATAAGTGAGTAGTTTTACAAGTTGTTGATTGTTTAGTACCTTGATATATGTGACAATGATTTTTTCGAACCTCACCTTTTTAACTGAATTTTTAGTACCCTCACCAGTGAATGTGTAAAAAAAAAAGGCATAAAATATGAAATTTCGGTGACATGCTGAGGTGACATCACTTAAAGTGTAAAATATGGCTAAGTACTCAGAATTGCCCCTCTTACTTGTTAAATGCTTGGGGCTTTTATGTTTGACCTAAAGTATAAAAAAAGAGAAATTGTAGGTGGCCTCTTTCTTCTCACAAACCAATTGCAATATTTCCATTGTTAAAGCTCGGATAGCCCCATCTAACCTTGTTCTTCGTCCTCCATAGCTGAAGCACGACAACAGGTAAACGAATTTCTCCCTCTCCTGTTGATTATGTTAATTTTTTGATTTTTGATAAGGGTTTGTGTCATGTTGTCCTTTTTATGAAAGTAATGTCCATCTCATATGTTGGTGTGATGCAAGAATGGAGGGCTCTGGTAGTTCTTGGAGTGGAAGAAGATGTTCAAGATGTATGGCAAACACAGCAGTAGAATACCAGATTTCAAAATCTTCAAAGAACCCGGGTCAACCCTATTATGGGTGTTGTAATTGTGGGCAGCTCTAAAGGGAAACATGCATGAAGGTGAAGCAAGAAGTCGTAGACCAAGCATGAAGATGCAAGTAATAGAAGATGAAAATAAGAGCATTTTGGTTCAAATTTGGAATGAAGTGAAAGATATTAACATGGCAATGAAACTTATGGAAACAAGGGTTTATGATGCCCTGAAGATATTTATAGCTTTGAATGTTGTTATTTGCATCTCTGTTGTGATTATGTTAATGAAATGAAAAGAGTTAGGAATAGGGTAGAGGTAGTGGTATGTTTTAGGGGGTGTATGTATGTAAGTTGTTGCTAATGACTCATTCCCTTATTTTGGGAGGTCAATGAAGGAATGACTCTGTTTCTAGCTATATTCTGGCTTGCCTCTGTGTTGTGGGGTTCTGAACAAATGCTTGTGATATGTAGTTTGATATATAAAACCAAAATGAGAAGATTGTAATGATTGTAATATGTTTTCAAGCAATAACATTGATAAGGAATGACTCTGTTTTGAAGTGCTTTCAAACATACATATATATTCATCCCAAAAGGCATCATATTGTAACAAGTGTTGAGAGACATGCACATTTCAAACATATCTTCATAGCCCCTAAAAAAATACTGTTGATGAGCTACTTATTTTAAAATACACATTTCAAACATACACATTGTGAATCAAACATAGAGGTTTCATGGATGTTTGGTAGATGTATGAGGCTGGCTGGATGGCTGAGGCCAACTGGATGACTGCTCGCAGATGCTGAGTTGTGAAACTTGCTTCCTTGGTCTTCCTCTGGGTCTCTTTCCTTCTGCATTGCTATCAGAGGGGGGATTCCTTTTCCTTTTCCTAATTACGTTGGAAGACCTATTCCTTTGACCTTGACAGGTGGCTGAGTTGTGATGAAGTCCTCCACACTTCTTGCATCTAACAGTTCTGCTTCTTTTAGGCAACTTCCTCAACTCCTATGGCCCCCTTTTCCTCTCTTTTCTTAGTGGCCCTCTCTTGAATGTTTTCAGTGGTGGATCAAGTAAAGGCCACTGAAATTTAGGCCATAATTTCTCATCTGAGATTGGAGGTATAATCCTAATGTATGTAGCCTTATACATCTCTACTAAATAATATGGCCTAGTATATTCTTCCAGTCTATAGTTAAAATGAAGCAAGCACCTAGCAGCATGTTTGCATGGTATGCCACTTATTTCCTATTGACAACATACACATGCTCCCTTATTCAAGTCAACAGTGTAGTTAGTGCCGTTATGGTCTGTGACATCAAAGGCCATGTATCTATTAGGAACTATATCACATTATCAAGCCTCCCTTGCTATCTTTTGGAGCTCATTTTTCACAGCGGGAACAACCTTTCCCTTCCACCTCTCAGCTTCTTCCTTCCTTTGTACAATCCAACCAACCATATGCTTCCTAATACCTTCCAGCAGGCTCTTTCAATTTTTTAATCACCATATTGAATGTTTCAACAAAGTTGTGGTGTTGTCTAGAGCTTTATGTTCAGGATCAAACAAATACCTGCACCAGTGCTGTTTTGGCTCTCTTAGCAACCAAGCATAAGCTACTGGACTAGCTTCTTATAACTATGCCATTGACATTTCATATTCTCAGATGATGTATGCAGTAGTAGCTTTCCAGAACAACACTTTCAACTCTAGGCCTGGGAATCTTCTTTTTATATTCATCTCCAGGTGAACTAAACATACCCTCCTGCTACTGTCCGGCATACATTGCTTCAAGGCATGAATAACTCCCTGGTCAACAACAACCAATCAAAGTTAATAGGCCTGCTTTGTTGTAAAATGCACACACCAAAGCAGTGAATGAAACAAGGTCAATATGAAGTATCAAATACCTTGCATCTATCTAATATAATAGTGGACCTCCCATGCTGCTCAGCACCCACAACATGCACCAAAGCAGTGAAGAAATAGGTCCAACCGTCATTATTCTCTGACACCACAACTGCTACTACTAAGGGTAAACAATGATTAGCAGCATCTATTAGTCATTGCAGTCAGCAAAACACCTCTAAAAGGCCCTTTCAAATGAGCCACATCTACTCCAATAATTGGTCTACATCCTTTATGAAATCCATCAATCACACCTTTAAAGTTTATGAATAACCTTTTGAACCTTGGATTCTGCACAATCCTTTTCGGATTGTCTACATGTCCTTCTGTCTAACGGCCCGAACCTAATCTTCTTTCTAATTGCATTAATTACAAATTAATCAAGTTAGGCTTAATATATTCCATGGTATATATATACATATATGTAATGTGGGGGTAATGGTGGAAAAAAATAAAAAATAAAAAAAAATTAGCAAAAGGGGCCGAAGCCCCTTCTTCTGTTTTGGGGGGAGCAATCGCGAAGGGGAGGGGGGGTTCGACCTCCTTGTCGGACACACACACACACATACGCCGGGAGAGGGGAAGGAGGTGCCGGTGGGGTCGCCGGCCACCGACGATGTGCACGCCCAGCCATCCCAAGCCGGTCGAGCCCCGAACCAGGCCAGAGAAGCAAAAATCGGCGAGCAGGGAGGGGGTTTTCAAAACGCCCAACCCCGACACCCCACACCAGAGAGAGAGAGGGGGAGCTCGGTGGTGTGCCACCACGCCGGCGAACGGTCGGCTGTCACCCGGCTTGCACGAGAGTCGCACCCAGTTCAGCAAGGGCGAGCAGGAAGAGAGGGTGGGGGTCTTCGACCTTGCTATGTGCCGCCCACACACGCACGCCGGCGAGGTGTCATGGCCGGCGACTCCAGTCGGCGACCCTGGTGGCAGCCACGCGAACCACGTGTTCGAAAGCTAGGGTTCGGGCCTTGGAGATTCGAATTCCACCAAATCAACTCTAAAACGGGTCCTTTAGCTTGGATTCGAGGTGGGTTTCCTCATCCTCCTATTTATGGTTAAATTGTTAATTTCGATGAAATTTATTGGTTATTGATTATAATTCGTTCAGGTTGAATTCAATAGTTATTGATTATAATTCGTTCAGGTTGAATTCAATAGTTATTGATTATAATTCGTTCAGGTTGAATTCAATAGTTATTGATTATGATTCGTTCAGGTTGAATTCGAATCAATTATCAGTAATATGAGGAAGTTGTAGCGTGAATTGAACGATACCATGTATATATATGTGTTAGTTGTACAAATTAAAGTTTATCGTTCGACAATTATATAAGGGCCATTTAAGACGTTCATTTATTGCTTCGAAGCTATATTTCAAGCTGAATTTAGTCATTTAAGCATAATACGATTCGAAACGTTCGCTTAATACTTCGAAGTTATTAAACGAACGTGAATCAATTAAGCTGTTACTTCGAAGTTATTAAACGAACGAGAATCAACTAAGAATACATATATCGCTTTTGGGCATTTATAGTTTATTTCGAAGTTATTTAACGAGTATGAATTAAGTAAACTGCAGGCGTGTAGAAACTTAACATATTCGAATCTAAACATATATATATGTTAATTCTAGGTATTTCTAATCCACTTCGAAGTTAGTCTTCGGGCATGATTTAACTGAATAGAATAGGTCCGAATCAAGCTAAACAGGCCTAATTATTGATTATATGTCATTTGTCAATTGTACAGTTATCGAGTATATGACATTTATACATAAGTTTATCTATGCTTATTAATGCTTAGTGATTATATAAAGGCTTCGGTTTATAGAGTTCATTGTATATATATAATGTACATCGTTATTAAGTATACAACGTTCATTGATTATGTAGCTTCGATATAATGTATGAACATTATTGATTATAGAACGGTCATTGATTACGCATTTTATCGATTAAGATAATGTTCATCGTTATTGGTTATATAATGCTCATTAATTGCATTTTATTGATCATTGATTATATAACGTTTATTAATTACATTTTATGGATCATAGCATATAATGTTAATTGATAGTGTTCATTGATGTAATGTTTCGCTCTTATTAAATATATAATGTTCATTGATTTTATAATGCTCACTGATTATACAAGTTTATAGTATCGATTATATGCATGATTACATTAGCGATTACTAATAGATCTTGATCCATAGGGTGAATTCCTGAATTATATAATAGACATAGAAACCATGATCCATAAGGTGATTTCATGGATTATATGATAGACATTTTAGGTGGAAAATAGTTCCACCTTAATTGGAGTAGAAGTGAAGCCACCTCGGTACGTACATTGCCTATGTTCTTCAAAAACTCTATGTTATTCACAAACTCACAGTATTCTCAGCAATGAAAAATCAAAACAAGATTCATTTAATGAACCAAGTTCTCAATGTTTTGTCAGATAAACAAGTGGCCCCGCTCATTTATCATCAGGGCTTATGCCCTTCAGTTATCAAGGCTTATGCCGACCAGTAAACCCGCGCGCGGCGTCATGTACCACGGAAATCTACGCGCGCGCGGAATCAACTCAGGCTTCTCGATCGGCCTGGGGGGTGTGAGCACCCGAAGTACGATCGTCTCAAGATGTACATCGACCAAGGGGTTCACTTTCAGATAATAAAAATCAACAAATCAATTTTACTTATACATTCTCTCCCTCCGGTTTGCAAAACAAAATATTTTGAAATACGGGCGCCCAACCATTTGACCACCAAGTATGTTTTACTGCATAGGGATGTACGTCTGAGTTTCGGCTTATATTTTGAAACATGTTAGGTAGAAAATAGTCTCATGTTTCGTCTATTGCCTAAGTTGTAACCAACCTAAATTAGTTCATGTCTAGTCGATAGACATTAGTTTATCGATCGACATTACATAAACATTAGCTTACGATCGACATTTTAAGTCTATTGCCTCTATATGTTTATCAATCGTATGCACCGTATCCATTATATAGTTTAACGATTGCATAGTTCATCGTATCGTATCCATGGATTATGTGAAGGGCATTGATATCGTATGGTGATTACATGACGTTTGTTAATTGTATATTATAGTCAAGGTCCATAAATGCTTTATTACATGATCACTAAGTGCTTCTAATTGTTTATCAGCCACCATCTAAGTTGTCAGGTCTGTATTATATTTGTCGCCTTTTATTTGGTTATCATTAAACTGCATTGGTTATAGTGCTCCGGGCGGGTGGCCCGTAGAGCTGTGAACTCCGGCGGGTGGCCGTTGAGTTAGTTTTTATTGTTTTTCAGTGCAGGGGATTTATTGTAAGGCTGTAAGCCTGGGAAAATGGTCAAGTTTTAGGAAAAACTCTGTCCGTTTTGCCCCAGGATTTAAGAACAAAATAGTAAAACCCCTGACAAAAGGGTTGGGGGCCTTCTTTTTGAGCCCCCATAATGTTCACTAAATCAAGCAGTCGTGTTCCATCATGGAACGGCGGTAATGCCTCCAATCAAATTAGAAATCTTCCATTGCTAAATTATAATAATAAGTGGTTATGTTAGATTAATCAGATATTAGCTATTGGGGGCGTTACATTCTGAGTCATGATCAGTTGAAGGCACATCCCAGGAAATGTATGCATGGGACCCAGGGTTGGTGTTTCTAATCATCTCAATGCACCAGGCAAGCTTTTTGATAAACTAATCATGTCTACCTTCTATCTTGTACAAAATTAGCTTCCTTGCTCTCCTAATCACATGATCCTTCAATATTAACCCATATCTGTGCAACAGCATGTTCCTCATATCCACAGACTTTAGCTTATGGTTTTGTCTGAAGTCCTCAAGCAATTTTTCAAAGATCCACCTAGAGGAAGCCATAGGATTTTCCATTAACCTTGGACAGCTGTTGCCATGTTTGCCAAAGTATGTCTTCACTTGAAAAGTTCTCCCATCTAGAAGTGTAGAAGCATGCAACCTCCATAAGCAAGACTTGTGTGCACACTTGACAGTGTATCTGGGTGCAGCATTCTTCAACTTCACCGAGTTTTTTCCCTCTTGAACACAGTAATCCCTGACCACTTTCATGCATTGTGCATTATTTATGAACATATCCCACTACCTAATACTAACTTCCTCATTAGGATCAGGTTCCCACATCTCTCCAGCATACATCTTCTCATTGGAGTTAATAGAATTGTCATTTTCATCATCATCACCACAAATATAGTAGTCAACTATCTCCCCCACAATTTGTTCAGCTTACAATGAAGTATCAGACTTATACAGATCCTCCTCAAGTCTGACTACATAATCTCCATCCTCTGAGTCAGAGGATGTCCAATTACTACCCCACCCTTGTTCCTCCTCAATCACATGTTCCTTTCCCTTCTTACTTGTCACATTCACAGCAGGTACATCAAGTGAACATAGACTGATAGAAGTGATGTGAATGTTATCAATGGACTTGTTTGTTTGTTGAGCCTCAATAATAGGACCTATGGGAGGAGTATCTCTGGGTTGAGTGGGGCTTAAGTTTAGTGTAGTACTTCTAGTAATAGGCCTACTCTTGGGTGCATTGGGAACTGATTGAGGTTGGGATGATTTCAGAATTCTTTCTTTCCTTGAAAGTGGGCTAAGTGTACAGTTTTTTGCTGCTGCTAGGCTTGGAACTGTTGAGTTTGGGAATTGGTTGGCTGAGGTGGGCCGGGTTGACTCAGGTGGGCTGGGAACTAGTTGAGGCTGTGATGATTTTGGACTATGTGTTATGCTTCTAGTAACAGGTCTACTTCTGGGTGGGCTGAGAATTGTGCAGGGGTTACTGGGTTTGGGTTGACTTAGGATATAATTGTCCTCTTTGTTCCTTTGTGGACTGAAAGGGCTTTGTCTAGTAATAGGTCTGCTTCTGGGCGGGCTTCTAATTATGGCAGACTCAATGGGGTTGGGCTGACTGAGTTACGAATGATGGTAAAATCAATGACTTTGGGTTTAGTTGTAGTAGTGGCAGGTGTGCTTTCTGTGAAAACTATACCGGGCTTATCAACGTTTAAGTAGAAGCTTGATTTTTTCCCAATAAGTAAACTCTGCTTGTGTAATAGCCCGAACCTAATACACATTCTAATGAGCCCAATTTATTTTAATTACAAATTAATCGAGTTGGGCGCCGCATTTCCGTTTAACATTTTTTAAATGTAGTGATATCTTTATATTTGTGCAGTGCAGGCTGAAACGACGATGTGGCCTCAAACCATACAATATTAAACTCCTTAATAATCCTTCAAACGAACATTTAGTTGAATAATTAGCAGTCTGAAACGTACCAGCAAGAAAAAGAGTAACTTCTGCGTAAAAGATTAGTTATAATAAGAATAACAATAATAATACTCTTAATAATAATAATAATAATAATAATAATAATAATAATAATAATAATAATAATAATAGTAATAATAATAATAATAATAATAATAATAATAATAATAATAAGAAGAAGAAGAAGAAAAAGAAGAAGAAGAAGAAGAAGAAGAAAAACAACCCAAAAAAAAAAACAAACCCAAACCGACATAACTAAAACAAAAATCAACACCAATTTATTTACAAACTAAAAACCTCAAACTCTCATCCTCTCGCTCTGCCTCACCAACACCCTGACACTCCCCCCGCTCCTCTGTTTCGCTTGCCGAAAAAGCGCCGGCCTTCCGGTCGTCTGCTGCCGCCAACCATGCCGGCCGTGTCGGCCCAGCCTCCAACGCCACCTGCCTTGCTCGTTCGTGCCCCGTCAAACCGCGCAGCCTCAGCTTTGCTGCACAGCCCCCCCGTTCTGGCCCTGTTTCCTGCTGCCACCGTCGCCGGACTCTGGCTCCGTCAGTCGCCGGTCACGTCCACTGCCATCAGTCACCAACACCACCATCCACTCCTCTATGTTCGAGCTCAGAAGCCAAGTTGGAAGGTGAAACCCTAAACCTAACTTAGCTGATTTAGTGAGCTGTGGAGATTGATTCGTGATTCAATGATGTAATTGGCATTGCTATGCATTTTATTTGCATGTTCTGGAATTATTGTGGACATTTGTGCTGGACTGTGATTTGGGAAGAAGTTGACAAGGAGTAGACAGTGGGAGATTGAGGTCTTGTTAATTTTCAATTTGCTCGTGCTTATGACTCTTTATTCGATTATATTGTTACGACACTTTATTCAATTATATTGTGAAATAATGGATTGATGTGGAGAATTATTGGATTAGTGGCATAGCTTGAATGAAATGTTGTGAGTTGGATGCATTGTAGTGGTAAACGATTAAAGGAAAGATTAATGGAAGCATAGTATGCTTGACATAAGTGGATTGTGCAAATTTTGCACCATCCATAGACCAATGTCGTTAGCTTATCGAGTTTATGCAAATTGTTGGGATTGAAAATGGTTTGGCTATGTTGTAAGTTGTGGCTTGATGTGATTGAGCCATTTAAATCATGGGAGGTACTTAGCGTTAATCGGAATGTTATGGGTGTTGGGGAGAAGTACAAGTTAGCTAGCTCTTTCAAATGAATCGTTGGTTGCAAGTAAATGAGAGTCTACTGTTCATGTAATGAAATTTCATAAACTGACTGTGAGGTGTCTCACTAAGGTGATGGAAAAAATATACATTAGCAACATCCCCTAAATGTTAAAATTTATGTGATTACTGAAATGAAGTAAACATTAATGTGATAAGTATTATTCTATAAGTAATAAGTTATACGTTATTTCATATATATATATATATATATATATATATATATATATATATATATATATATATATATATATATATAAGTAAACAAATGGTTTAATGAATTGAAATTAATGCCAAGAATAGGGAAGTCCAATGCCTGAACAATTATGGAGATTTATAACAATGGAACGACATCCATAATAAAGATGCTGATAGTTATATCGAGAATAATAACGACAAATGATCACATTGATATTAAACATGTAATGAAATAATGGTAGGAACGAACTTATCCGGTATGAATTAACTTATAATAATAATTGAACCAACAATACTGATCACATTCAGCTGAGAAGATTTAATAAACTTCATAACCTCACATTAATTGGGGAAAGTGACATATTGAAGCAGAAGTGAAGCCACCTCGGTCGCTTCAAGCTACAGATGAACAATTTTCACTGAAGCTGGAGATATGGCTTCAAAGACCAGGTACGTACATTACCTATGCTCTTTGAAAACTCACATATTTCTCAGCAATGAAAATTAATACAAGATTCATTCAATGAACCAAGTTTCATAGTGTTTTGTCATATAAACAAGTGACCCCGCCCAATGACCAAGCATTAGGGCTTATGCCCATTAATATACCCGCGCGCGGAGTCAATTCAGGCTTCTTGATCGCCCTAGGGGGTAAGCACTTAAAGTATGATCGTTTCAAGATGTATATCAACCAAGGGGTTCACTTTCAGATAATAATCTACAAATCATTTTATTTATGCATTCTCTCTCTCTCTCTTGTTTGCAAAGTCAAATATTTTGAAATGCGGGTGCCCAACTCTTTATGTATTATATTGATGTCACTGCATGGGAATGTATGTGCTGAGCTTCGGCTCATTATTCAAATGTTTTATGTTTTTGGTTTTAAGAAAGGGGTCAGTGAACAGCCCATCCTTTAGAAAACCCGAGGGTAGTGCAAAGTAAAAGAGGCGTCGAAGTCCTTTTGCAGAGGAATCGCTAGACATGTGCTCACAGTAATCCTTAAGTTTGGCATTCCAAGAACCAGTTAGCTGTGTATTACTTTTGGACCTTATGATATTAATAGGCAATACTGTGCCAACAAATGTATCAAATATTTTGGATTGTATAAGTGGTTGCATGCGCAGTTCTTTTCAATAGTTGAGTATATAGATGCAGTTTAGTAAGTACAGGGTTTCAGGTAAACCCAAAAGCCTTGTTGCGTTACGAAACGGTAGTAACGCTCCCAGCTCAAGAAAGGCTTCTGCTGTTGATAAATAGTAGTTCAGTAACGATATTAGGCTAATCAATCACTCAGGATTGGGGTGTTACAGCTTGTAAGGGGACAAAGTCAAGTTTAGAATTTCCCTTGCACTTCTATTGGGTGGGTTGTTAGAACTACAGTGTCCAACCAATTTTGAAGGCCTCCAAATAGGCAACTTTTCCACTAATTTCCTTCCTTTAATGTTGCCCTCTATTTGTACTGATTACCTTCCTCCTTGACCATGACTACAATTTGGTTGTCTTAAAATGAACTCATCAATGTCCTCTAATGACACTACGGGTTCTTCAATCACAATTTCTATATCAACATCCATTGTTTCTCTTGGAGCCTTAGTGGAACTAACTACCACAACATCCTCAGCATCATTTGATCCTTCATCTTCTCCTTCTTCACTTCCTTTAGGGTTTGGTTTACTTAATTCTATTTCCCCCACTAACTTTTCTTGCTACTGCCTTTCTAACATCAAGGACCATTTGCACAAGTCATTGGGTTCGGGCTATCAACCATGTTTATTACAATCACATGCTTACTCACCCAACTTGCATAACAATCCAGGAGATCCCTATCTTTCAAAATCCAATATTTTTTCCTCACTTGACCAAGCTTACAGTAATAGAAAGCAAGGAACCTTGGAAAGTTCCCTTTCTCCCTCTTTTTAATTACACTTAGTGATATTGTGTACATCTAGAGCAGACATCTCATCTGGGTCACACTCCCCTAAAGCTATGGTCTCCCCCTTGAACTTAACATGTAGAATCTTCATAGCCATTTTGGTATTTCTACACACAAAATCAAATTTCAAAAGTCAATACTTTTATGTAATCACTAAACCCTAATTTCATTACTCTACTTGTTCATTCTCTAGATTACCTAACAATTACAAACACTTCACTTTTAGTTAAAACTAGGCTACATTGCATCAAAATTTAACATTTTTGTTGCAAATTTTCCAATTTCACCACGCCCTCTGTTTTTAAATTTTAAAACTAAAATATGAAAATCCCCACTTCCCTCAACATCGCAACCATCCAAAGCAAGGTTTTCACCTTCAAAATACATAAAAACCATCACAGACACACATACAATCTCAATACACAACAACATAAACGACATTACAGATTTTTCACCGAACTTACCTCTTCTCTTTCTTCCTTGATACTCTTCACTTCTGTTCAGCTTTTGCTTCACCTTAAGTCTTCCAAATTCAACTTTGGCTTAGGGATCTTCCAAGTTCTTCGATTTCTAGGATGAAGAAGCTCTGTTCTTTGCAATCCAGGGGTTCTGGGTTTTTGACCTTCTCGTGTTTCTCTCTCTCTCTTTCTTCTCTTCATGCCAACAACACCAAGCAAAGTCAAATCACCCACTTACTTCCTTTTTTTTCCACCGTTCCCCCTTTTTAATGAGGGGCAAAATTGTCTTCACAATGCTTCGGTTACAAGCTCACCAGATTTGGCCTTGTTTATAATAAATACACCACCTCAGGGTACTAAAAAATTCAGTTAAAAAGGTGAGGCCCGAAAAACATAATTGTCACATATGTCAGGGAACTAAAAAGTCAACAAATCGTAGTTTTACACTCAAATTGAAAAATGTGATCCGTTCGTTCTATAATTTTTCTCCCTCTTTCTTTTTATAAAGGTCCCATAACAAAGTCTAGTTTTGCTATTTTTGTTATTAAAAATTCTCCCTCTTCAAAAATAGTAAAATAGAACATTAAATAAAGTTTCTTTAAAACTTGTATTACATAGGCAGGACAAAAATTATAAAACAGATGGAACAGTATCGCAATTTATTTTTGTCACAACTTCTCACATAAAATGAATTTGAATTAAAAATTACCTAAATCTTACTGTTAGTATTTTTTGGAAAATTTTATTAGTTAAACTAATAACACATTAAAGCTCTATTAGGCCATATTTGGTGAGAAAAATTGAAATAGAATAGAATCAAGACTTAATACCTCAAGAATTAGAGGTGAAACTTGAATTGTGAACTCAAGTGTTTGGAGATAATTAGAATCGAATGAGATTTCATTCCTTACTATTTGGCTGGCTGTTATGGAATGAGAATAAAATCAAACATATTTTATTTTAAAATGTTATATACCGATTATAAGCTATCTTGTTTAACTAATGTTGTTTGTCTTTATAGAAAATGGCCTCATGATCTTATTTCCTAACCATTTGGGATTTTTTTTTAAAGTTAACTCTTCTGTAATTTTTTAATAATTACATTTTTGTAATGAATTATTTTATTTGTGACCTCAAATTTGTATATTATTTGACTTTCTCATCATAATAATAATAATAATAATAATAATAATAATAATAATAATAATAACAATAATAATAATAATCTATATATATAATACATAATAGTAAAGTTTTAGTAACTACCCTTTTCTAAATTCTCATTAATTAGGACTTTTCAGCCATTAAATCCGTAAAACGAATTAATTACAATCGTCGATTTAAATTAGCAAAACAATAAATAACGGCATAAAATTCCAAAGCCCCCTTATCAGGTTGCAAAACGTGGCTGTCAACTTCGCATCTCTAATTCTCTGGAATCCTCTTTCTTCTGTCTCTGTCTCTGTCTCTGTCTCTGTCTCTCTCTCTCTCTCTCTCTCTTATATATATATATATATATATATATATATATATATATATATATATATAATACATAATAGTAAAGCTTTAGTAACTACCATTTTCTAAATTCTCATTAATTAGGACTTTTCAGCCATTAGATCCGTAAAACAAACTAATTACAACCGTCGATTTAAATTAGCAAAAGAATAAATAACGGCATAAAATTCCAAAGCCCCCTTCCCAGATTGCAAAACGTGGCTATCAACTTCCTATCTCTAATTCTTTGGATTCCTCTTTCCTCTCTCTCTCTGTCTCTCTCTCTCTCTCTCTCTCTCTCTCTCTCT
>JACYFF010031954.1:71324236-71359435 GCA_017589665.1 Selenicereus undatus | reverse complement strand
AATAATAATAATAATAATAATAATAATAATAATAATAATAATAATAACGTAATGGCATTAATAATAATAATGGTAAAAGTAATAGTAGTACTACTACTACTATTGTAGTGTTAGTAGTAGTAATAACAACAATAACAACAATAACAATAATAATAGTGACAACAAAAACAAAAACAACAACAACAACAATCCTACTAATAATTTTTTTTAGCATTATGGAACTCACTCACTTACGTGAGTGATAACTTACGGTCCTGTGGCTCAATCCAACACCACATTGCGGGCAAGTCCGTGGCAACCTAGTAGGAGTGATACTGGTAGAGTAGGTGCTCATCACCTCTTGATTCCGAAATCGAGACCTCCTGCCAAAAATCCAATGCTCGAATCCACAATAATAAGTGTTCGTAAAAGTAAGGTTGTCTACATTGATATCTCCCTGAATCCCATAAAAGTAGAACCTACACTAAAAGTTACTGTTGTTACAGCGGTATTTTCCGTGGTCGTAGTGTAAACAAGCCAATATAGCCATATGCCTACCTACAAAAGGAAGGAGTACTTAAACTTGGTATTTGAGGTATGTAGGGCTCAATCTTACCATTAGCGTGACTAAACTAAGATGTCACTTCTTACCAAAAACTCTTACTCATATATAAGATGACCTTATCCAAGCATTTGCATTTGATTTATTAAGTTTTCATTTTTCAACCAAATTACTGCAAGGCCTACTTTTATGAGATCGACATATACATTATTGAGCTTTCATCAATTCAATAAGCTATTCGACAAAAGATTTATTTGTAACAACTAATTAACTAGGGTATGTGTGTGCATGCCTGTATACATACATACATATATGTGTGCATATGTGTGTGTGTGTGTGTGTGTGTGTGTGAGAGAGAGAGAGAGAGAGAGAGAGAGAAAGAATGACATCAAATGAGAAGCGGGGGTTTAAATAAGAGATCAGAAGCATTCATCGTAGCCATTAAGACTTGTTCCAATGCACCAGATTGTGCCACATCACCATTGACTCACACACCTACCCACCATCTTATCCCTCTAGCCTATCCATGCAAGACACAAAAACCACAACAATTTTGACAGCAACAATTAACAACACTGCCGCTGCAAGCGGCGGATGCAAAACCTAATTGAAGATCGTCGTCCTCCGACGAGCCTCGTGATGTTGACGTTTTCTCTCTCCTCCATTGGGCCATTTTGTTTTCAGAAAATCCAAGCTACTTGTGATAGGGTTCACCTCTGCCCAATTCTTGTTGCTTTCCCCTACAGGGTTTCTTATTATTCTGGCCACTTTGCCACCGGAAAAATCCATTGGGTTGTTTATGATCAAGCAGAGCCTAAAGGAAGCGATGAAGCGCTAACATGAATTAGAAAAGAAAGAGAGAAAGCATATGAGGGTCCGAGTGAGGACATATTCATGGTTGCTAGCGAGAGCAGAAGCGATGACATGTTCATCAGTGAAGGTGCAACACTGACGACATCAGTCTCGCAAATGAAGGACGACTGTCAACAAAGGTTCACCATTCACCAAGGAACTTGGCAATAGATGCGGTGAGTGATGGGTCGCGGCAGTTAGGGTTTTGATGATTGCCTAGTGTTTTTGTGGGTTAGGGGGTGTGAAGGCAAGCAACGACATGGCATAGTGATAACTTTTGGATGATGATGCAAGGGCTAAATTGTAAACTTCTCACTTCTCATTGAAAACCCCACTTCTCACCTAATATTTTTTCCCTATTGAAAACCCCACTTCTCACCTGATAATTTCCCTATATTTATGCATGGATGTATATGTATATTCCCGTCCTTCCTTGCTAGTCCAAAAAGTGATTTGCATCTAAGGAGAATCATTCGTCTTTTATTTTCTTTCTATAATTCTTGTATTCTTTCCCTTTTTCTTAGGGAGGTAGGTTCTTAGGGTTTTCCTTTTTTAGTATTTTCTTTTTTAAAAATCGATAACCTTGTTTTTTCCCAATAAAAATTGTGCTTTGACAAGAAAGCCATAAAAAATTCATTTTCAACCAGATTCCTTTGGAGTTAGTAAAGTGATGAGCCCACCTTGGAAACAAGTTAACGCTAGTAGATTTAACATGTCACAAGATGCAATTTTCAAAGAAGCACGTCTAAGGATGGCAACGGGTTGGAGCAAATGATGGACATTTGAAAATGAGCCTATTAACATTTGGTTTCGAAAATCTGATGCAACTCCAATCCTACAAAGGCGATTGTCCCATCCGAATCCGATCTAGATCATAACGGATGAAATCCCAATCCAATTCAATCTGATTTGATCCGATCCAATCCGATCATTTTTCTAGGCCATTTTTTATTGTATTTTTTCGATTTTTCTTGCTGTTTTTTGTGGATTTTTGTTTTGAAGCAATCACGCAAAGATTTATGGTGATATAGTAGGGTTTAGCTACTGAATGAAGAAAATTATTGCACTAAAATCATCCAAATTTGAAGAAGTCTACAACTTACAGAATGAGCTCAAATGCAAATTATCCCAAATTGTCATAAATTTCTAATTATTAGATGAAGAATAGTGTGATTACCCATAAATTAACCCCAAAAAACATAGTAAGAGAAGTAGGACAAGGTAGGCAAAACTAGCAGGAAAATCGAAAAATTAACCAAAAAGATATGAATTCTAAGAGAAATATGGTTAATGAAAGTTGAATGAGGGTGGGAGATGCCAAACGGTGCTCATGGTGGTGACTTCTAAGTTCTGGCGGTGGCGCTTGAGCGTGATCGACAATAAAGAGCAAAGGAGGAGAGGGAAGGGTCATAGAGAAGGGGAGAGGAGAGACCGAGAGAGAGGAGAGATCAAGGACTAAGGTATGTATTCGAGAGCACAGAGTGTTAGTTGTCGGCAATGACTAAGCCAAGAGCAGGCGATGCCACGGTTGATGGTGAACCGGCAAGGGGAGAGAGAAAAAGAGTAGGCTGAGGAGCGAGGAGGCATCCGAGCTTGAGACTTCAGGTTAGGGAGTTAAGGTTTTGACATTTAAATATCTAAAAGATATGGGCCTGTGGTTAATGCATTGGGTCGCTGTTAGGTGATTTTTTTTAAAAAAAATTGTTAGGTCGGTTTTTAATTGGATCGGTAAAGAAAAATTTGAATTCGCTTCGACCCGATTCCGATTCACATTTTTTCAAATTAGATTCGGATCGGATTGTTTTCTAGCACATTTGGATATGATTTTCTAGCCTCAAATAGGGTCGGATTTGCTTCAAACTTGGATTAAACTGCCATCTCTAACCATGTTTGACTCAATCTGTCATATTGTCGCAAGAGTTTGAAAACCATGGTGTAAATGTTAGTAAACTCATGGCCCAGTTAGAGGAAGATCTTAAATAAGCATGAAAGCCCAAGAAGATGTCATTGCAAAATCAAAAAAAGTAATCAATGACCATTAATTGTCCAAGCCCGACTAACGAAAGAGTTGAGAAATTAGAGCAATTACTAAAGAGTTCTAACATATTTTAAAACATTTAATAGATACCTACTATAACACCCTGACCCTCTGGGTCATAGACAATTACCAAGAACAGCTTCATTGGTCGTTTACTGACCTCACAAATCACCATAAGGTTTTCTGGCCTGTTTCATCCTTGCTCACTCACTGCCTGTGAAACATTTTAGGAGGTCACTCATTCCAATATTTTTCTATAATAAGCACACTTAATTGTGCAGTTCTTAAGAGCTAGCTTCCCAAAAATGAAGGTACACATATGGTGATATAAGTAGTCGCTTCAATCTTTTTAAGCCATACTCGGGGTATTGTATTTACCTTAATTAAAGAGCACAATGTCCCCGTTGTGCCTCACAAACCGACAAACTTACATGTCATTATGACTGACAATCCAACCCAATATCTTTGCCTCACTAGACAATTGCCTAGGGCTGTCCCATCTACTGGCGCAGCTTACGGTCGTGGTTTGGCTTTGATACCATCTATAATTCCCCAATTCCCCCGAACCTCCCCGAGTCTCGAACAGTTATAAGGAAGGACTTCATTGATCATTGACTGATCCCACAAATCCCAACAGGCCTTTCCAGCATACTTCATCCTCGCTTACACGCTGTATGGGAAACTTCCTAGGAAGTCACCCATCCCAAGATTTCTCTACAGCAAGCACGTTCAACTGTACAATTCTTAAGAGTAGGCTTCCTGAAAAAGAAGATACACCTTTGGTGATATAAGCAGTCACTTCAATCCTTTTAAGCTATAATCGGGTTGAAAGGATTGAAGCCACGCTTATATCACCAAACGTGCACACTCCTTTTCCAAAATTCCACTGTTAAGAACTCCATAGTTAAAGCATGCTTGTTGTGAAGAAATCTTAGGATGGGTGACCTCCTGGAAAGTTTCCTAAACACCTTGTAAGCGAGGATGGAACTTATCGAAAAGGCTAGTGGTAATTTATGGGGTTAGTCAATGATCCTTAAAGTCATTCTTGGTAATTGTCCATGGCTCGGGGAGGGGTTGCGGCATTACACATCCCCTTTCACGTAATTCACTACAGGGAAATTGCCACCTAAGGTCAAATTTTTAGGATATTCTTAAATTTACCAAAATAGGTAATCTCGAGCCCCATTTGAGGAATTTTGCAAACGACATCTATTTAAAAGGAGTGAACAAAGAACTTTTCCCATAGATCATCCAATTAGCTGAGGGGGCATTAAAACTAGTTTCACTCACTCGATCGACAAAAGATCAATGCATAGGAAGGTATCACAGAAGAATGCTTGGCCAAAAATACCTATAATGTCGAATTGATGACCACTCTATGTGATCTTCAACTCCTTAAACGAAGGGAAAAAGAGACATCCTTCCCAGACTAGTTGGCCTATCGAAGAGCTGAGGGAGTTAGTGATTAATACACCCCTAGAAAAGGAATAGATATGTATGATCTTAAAAACTTATAACCTTCCTATAGCCATCCCATCAAGCACCAACTTCTTGGAACTTTGTGGTGCTACACAAGGCGAAAATGTTAATAGAGGAAGATATACAAAAGAATCCAAAGCCCAATTATACTAACAACAAAGGCTAGTATAACAAAGGTGAAAAAGCTACAACTGTCACTATAACCAAGAGCGAAGTCCATATGATGGAAGCACCTAGACCTCCCCGACCCCACAGGCACTGGCGGATCCTTGTGGAGCCTAGGGGTGTCCATGGACACCCCTAGCTCCAAAAAAAAAATCTATTATAAATTTTTTTTTCTATTATAAAAAAAATTAATTTGGTAACGATATTGATTTATGGACACCCAAAAAAAATAAAAATAGTGTATGTTAGTAACAATATTAACTTATGGACACCCCTATCCCAAATGTCTGGATCCACTACTGCCCACAGGGTCTACACCCTAATGGGTATGAAACTAGGAGAGGCTTTCAAGTAATTAGAAGCCCAAGGGATCTCTAAACCTATTAGACCAACTCCTAATTTGTCATAAGATAAAAGTTCCAAGCTATAGAAACCAAATGCCTATTGTTAGTATCATCGTGGCCATGGGCACCCAATTAATGATTGCGGGCCTTAAATAACATATTCTAATAGATGATCGACAATAGAAGCTTACCTTTTTTAATGTGACGAACCATAACAATTAGGCTAGTCCATTAAGCAATATCTTAGACATGTCCATCAAAGAGATGAGCTTTGATCCGTCTGACTTCATCACACATGAAATCAATGGAATTTGGTGTAATAACATAAAGAACATAGGGCTTGACCCCATTACCCCTTCAGAAATTGCCCATGTTAAATGGATAAATCCACTTAAGAAGACATCAACCATTTTACTCAGTTAGGGAGAGCCTTGAAGCCTCCTCAACTTACCGAAGAAAACCCCACAATAGTCTTCCATACAAGTTAAGAAGGAAGAGCCAATAGAAAATCTCTTACTAAAAATGCTTAAGAAGACCAAAACAAATGTCACAATCTAGCAGCTTTAGTATCCTCTTTCAACCATAGGGAAGTACTCCCAAATGACTTAGCAAAAATAGAAAGTCCATATAAAATCACTCCTAAAGAAGTACTTAGATTTTTCACTACCATATAGATTCGCAACCACTATGACCTTCAATGGCATCAACCTCCCTTCTAAAGGTGTACAACATAACAAGGCACTCTACCTTACTACATCTTGCATGCATAAATTCATACCCATGACCATAGTGGACAATGGGTCATTGGTCAACACATTTCTACTCAAAACAGCTTAAAAGCTAGCCCTTACTAAGAAAGACATGAATCCCTCTGTCTAAGGACTAAGGGCTTATGATAGTATGTGTCGTACGCTCATACGACCTGCAATCCTTAATATAACCATGGGAGGAGTCAAATGCAAGGTGCCTTTTAGGAAATCAAAATTTTCGTCACCTTTAAGCTATTATTAAGTCGCTCTTGGCTACATTACCTAAAGGCCATGCCATTTACCCTTCATTAAAAGATAAAGATGGTTGTCAAAGGGGTGTAGCAACCACTAATGTAAATCCTATGTCAATCACCATTGAGAAGACCTCCGCTCTAGATGTCAAACGTGATAAAAAAAAGGCTTAGAAATTTGGGAATCCACCCGAATATGCATTCACTGAATCAAAGGACCTAGCACCTTTTGACTTTGACTCATACTTAAAATTAACGCCATGATTTTGGGATATTTATTCATGGAATGGGACAAAAATTAAGACTCAAGTCCCGGCTCTAAAACCCAACATGTTTGTCTACTTATTTAGGCTAGGCTATGAGCCCACCACACAAGAACTTCACATCATAATTGACATGACAAACTCAGAAAACTTCTCCCTAACAAAGTTCCCATATAATTATGTGTTCCATCCTTAGGCTCCAACATTAAATGGACAGTTTTTGCAAGAAGGGAAACCTAGCCTTACTACAGCTTCCCACAAACACAATATGTTCCCCGTTCAAGGGATGTTTGGTATGAAGAAGTGGAATGAAGTTCCTAACCCTTGTGTTTGGTATGACATTTATATGTAAGGAACTATACACTGGGAGTATTATCTTATAGTTTATTTAAAAAGGAAAATTACCAAAAAAATACTTCTCCCCCATTCTTTGTTCTTTCCGAACCCACTCTTTTATGATAGAGAGAGAGAAGATGCAACCATCCACAGTTGGCACACTCCTCCATTGACGTGGCACTCATCCACCGCATTCTCTACATCAACGAAATACTCCCTGTGTAAATGTAAATATGTATTTTTACTTTTTTTCTGTTCAATTTGCTTCATTTGTCTTACAATCTTCTTACTCAATGTTCTTGTTTTTCTGTTTGTACTTAACTCCCAAAAATACTTTGCCTTCTCCACTACATGGCTCGCGACCTCCTCCTTAGTGGTGCTTGACATGTAGGAAGAAGACGATGAGGACAAAGAGTCATCATCATCATTGAACTCTAACAGCAAGCATGATTTCGACAGATTCCTCATAGGTGATAAGATTATGTCACTAAAGAAACAAAAAACACTGAGATTCAAGTATTTAGAGCATGATTTGCACATAATTCTAGGGTGTCTCATTACTTGATTTATGATGTAAATTCTTAGGTGTTTCCATATCCATAGTGGAGCAGACTATTGGGTTCTTCAAAAAAAAAATTCTATGTGTAAATTCTTCTCTTGATTTGTATGTAAATTTATGTTTTGTCAAATAACATTGGGGGGGGTATGAAAATTGCAATTGTTTCATCAACTAAGGGATTCTATTCTTGGGTTTTTCAATTTCTTTCTTTGTTTTTGGTTCAATTTCTCTTAGTCAATTAGATCAAACAACAAAGGGATTTTTATATGTATAAAACATTACAAATCAAAATTAAAATTCAAAAAATGATTTTGGTTCCATTCCATAACTCACAACCAAATAAGAAGGGCTAGAACTTTCCATTCATCTTCTCTACCAAACACATGAAAAAAGGATTTAAGTCCTATTACCAGCCCCGGAGTATCGTTTCTTGATTTCATTCAATTCTTTTTCTCCATAAAAAATAGACCCTTAGGACAAACGCTACTAGATTTTGAAATCTTTCATGACCATGTTTTCAGAGGGAGAAATGACACTTCTTACAGAAAAGCCACAACAGACTGGTTGACTGTAGAAACTCATAGTAGGCTAGGCCTACTTTTCAAACTAGAGAGCATTGAGTTGTAAGAATCAAATTAGGTTTTGGACATCATTAATAAGGAATTCAACCCAATCGAACTAATAACGGATGAAGCCAAAGGAAGACACTTTAGTACCACATGGACAACACCCAAAGAAAAGAAGAAGATTAAGTTCACTACTGAAGAAGTTCCCAAACCGCTCAGTAAGCTTACCTTTGAATCTAGAATCAGATTTAATTTTTCGGTAAGTCAAAGGGACAACGCCCTCCTTTCCCGCTTTCCCTAAATTGCTCCCTCAAGGGGTAGTAACTCAGACCTTTATTGACATACTCATTTCTACATCCAATAAAATGAAACTTTTTTCGTATCACTGTGAGCACTTTTTCCTTGATAAAAACTTTCTTGAAGAACCAATTAAAACAATCCAGCATAAACGAAACACCAATTCTTGAAGGCAAAACAAGAACAGTTGTCATAACAAAGGAAGAACTTAACAAAAATTAGGTGACTTCTTGCTGAAAAATGCTAGTAGACTAAACAAAATAATCATAAGTGTGTTTGTGTGTATATGTATGTTTGCGCGTATGTGTGTGTCTGTGTGTGTATATATATAGGCGACTTCTGATTATAAAACAATCGGCTATAATCCTCACATAAATGAGAGTAGTAAAAAACAGGAGGTGTAATCCAAATAAAATGCATAAGTGGAGTACAACGCAAGGCTCACTTGAGCTTATCAAAGCTCTTAGGCCAACAAAAAGAGAGATGTGTACATGCAAAATCAGACACATGAGTCAATGATCTAACAATGATATGACTATATGAATGCATAGACCATCTAATGTGGTTTGAATATCTGAAAGAAAGTCCAACATCTCTAAGAGGGGAGGGAAGAGGACCTCTACAAGACCAATCAAATGAAATATGAAAATCAAAGCCTGTAGGATGGCTTAAAGTCAAGTCCTTCATCTCAAAGTGATCCTCAAGTCTCTCTATGTCACTATGATCAAGAATATAATCTAAACAAAAATTGCCTAGTAGAAAAGCCTCAAACTCCACAAAACTAGAGTTGAGAAGGTCTGAAGAAAGGTGAAGAATAGGGACAGAATAAGAAAGGGGTGAAATGGGAGGGGTGGGAGCTAACTCAAAGAAAGACTCCATATGAATGGGATTAATAAGCTCCTTAGGAGATGTAACCTCACTAAAATCCACAACATAAGGCTCATCAAGTGAATGCCCCTCTGCAAATAGATCCTTTGACTTAAGAAATATGCCACACCGATCATTAGAACTAGCATCAGTCTCAATGCCATCTCCCTCCTCGAGCTCTCCTGAGGTAGCCAAAGGAAGAGACGAATCATGAACGATCAGGCTACCCTCTGGCGTGTCACTGACTATGATAAAGTCTAGGGAAGGTGCAACAGCTAAAGGAGATGAGGGATCACTGGCTTCCTCCTAGTCGTCACAATGTGTGTCATCATGAAAACCATGCCCAAAGGAATGAGTGTCTCACTCCTAACATCAAAATCCTCACACCTGGCCTTAGGTATAGAAGAGCCTAAACTGACATCAGTCTTGAGTAAATTATGCAAGTAAAGCTCTGTATTAAAGACAACTAATGCCTCTAATATGTGTGGTCTAACAAGTAGTGGACAAGAATCAACATCATGATCAAAGGAATCACAATAATCAAGGAATCACAATAATCACATGAAATAGGAATACATGGAGTATGAGTGCGCTCATAAGATATACACCAAAATTGACTCTCATCTAAAGGTATAACATACACAACATAAGTGTCAGGAATGGGGTGACCAAAGGTCTCTCTCATATTTTCATACTCCCAAGTATCATAAGCCAAATATTCAAAGAAATCTCAAATTCTATTCGAAGTCTTAGTGAACAAACATCCCAAACCCCCAGGGTGTATAGTCTCAACATGACCCTTATATTCATCATTAAGACCCTCAAAAATCATTTGGCAAATTTTTGATTTCTCAAAATATTGATCAACACATTTGGCACAAAATTCATTCAATCTACTCAAATATTGCCAAAATACTTTATGCTCAAATTGTGGGAAATAGAAAATCGTCATTTGTTTTTTACATTTTTTTTTCAAGTTTTTCAATTTTTAGCGATTTTTAAGTTTTTCCATTTTTTCCAGTTTTTGACTTTTCTATTTTTTTGGATTTTTTTCAAGAAATAAACTAAACTAACTCCATACTAATAATGAAATAAACAAAGCAAAACAAATAAGGAAGTATCAACTAAAAGAAAACCTAACCTAATCTCATGTCGGTATCTCCGGCAATGGGATCAAAAACTTGTACGAGATTTTCAAAGTTAAATTTATACCCATAAGCGTGCAACTTTTGTTGTAGTACTTGAGGGTCGTCGCCTCAAGGACATTGGATGAAAATTAGGTCAACTGTAAAATTATTAAACTAACTTTAACTTAAAATTAATTAAACTAAATGACATTTGACGCTTATAATAACTCTAATAAATGAATGAATAATAATCAAAGCTATTTAACTAAATCAAGAGAAACTACTTGACATGTATTAAGGGCACTACTATAGCACCAATAACTAAAGTTAAATCTAACCTTTTTTTACTATTATAATTGACATGAATTGAAAAAAATGAGAACAAATGAAATTGAGTGACAGTAAAGGAGATGAAAGAGAAGCTGGAAAATTGCCTTAATGTAGCTATCTAGAGAAGAAACTGCATCAAAGAAAAGAGGAAGAATAGGGGCACCCTAGCTTAAACAAGCTCAATCCCAGCTCAGCCCCTCCTCCACTCAACCTCCAAAAGTGAACAACCAAAGGAGAAGCAAAAAATAGAAACAAAGGAAAAACATAGCAACTCAAGAAGAGAAACGGGGGAGGGGGATTTCAAATTTAGCCAAGAACAACCCAAAACTGAGCTTCAAACCACATTGAAAATGGTAGAAATCCCTTTAACACAGCTTGATGTTCCCGTAAGAACAGGGGAAAGCGAATAAGAAACATAAAAAAGAAGCACAAACAACCAAAATTGACACAAATCTCCATTAATGACCTCCCAAACCTCAATCAGAAAAGAAAACCATTACCAGAATCACCATATCCATAATCTAGCAAAATCAAGGAAGAGTCAGATGATTAAGTGCAAATTAAGAACAGAGGAAACAGAACAGGCCATAATGGCAATAGTGGATAAGAACAGAGGAAACAGAACAGGCCATAATGGCAATAGTGGAACTTAGAGAAAGAGGGAAATGAAAGGAACATTACCCAGCAAGTGAATCAAAATAAATCAAACCTCAAATCAATGCTTTGAACTTAAATAAGTAAGAGAACACCAACTACCCAATACTCACTATAGTTTCAACGAATTAAAAAGGCAAAATGTAAAATTTTAGAACCCTAAAATTCGATCTAACTAGAAATCCATCCTGAGCTAAAAACTAATCCTATGAATCTGGAACTTTTCCTTTAAAAAAAACTGCTAAAACCATGAATTAAGCCCCCAATTAAAACACTAACAATAGCTAAAAGCCAAAAATTAAAATTAGAAAAATACAACCTAAAAACCTAAATTCAAACCTAAACCTCGCATTCTCCGCAACCCCTTCATTTTATAATAGCCTTCAAGTCAGTTCCTTCTCTTCTCTTGACCATTCGATTTAAGGGTACCATGGATGGTGGTGATGGATGTTGTGTTGGCCGTGAGGGGCTGATTTGGTGTTGGTGGAGTATGAAGATGGCGGTGGAAATGGAGGTGAGATGTGATGCTGGTGCTGGGAGCTGCTGGTGATGGTGTTGAGTGAGGTGGAGATGGCAGGAGATGATGGTGCTAAGATGAAGATAAAGGGGGGCTGTTTCTACCGGGTCAACTTCAGGGAGAGGAGAAAGAGGAGGAAAAAGAGGGGTTGGGGAGGGGGTCACATGAGGAAGAGGGGGGCTGGTGATTTTTGAGTAGGGATGGCAGTATAGTCTGAATTTGATGCAGATTCGATCCGATTCGAGGTAAAATTATTCAATTCGAATCCGATAAAAAATAATTCGATCCGGAGTCCGATAAAAATAATCCAAATCCGACTCCGATTCGAGCAGATTTGGAGGAGAGTCCGTCCGATCCAATTAACATCCGATCCGACATCTTTTTTTTAATAATTTCAACTTTTTTGAAGATAGAAAAATCCTAGTATGATAACCCTCAAAAAATCTGCATAAGGTCTGCACTCTATGTGCAGTATACTCTTCTTTCTTAGCTGATTTTCTCTTCTCCCCTGATCTTTTTCTTGCTCTCTCATCTTTTTCAATCAAAGTTGTACTTTCTCCCTTTCCTTTCAGGTGTTGTACTATTATTTATCCCTTTCACTCTAAAGTGAATTTGCATTCTCTTTTCCAATACATTTTTACTTTAACATATTGAAATGTTTAATGTAAAAAGTTATTTGACATTAAAGAGGTATTTAATATTGCACTTATAAGTGAGCAAAAATAAGGTTGGAAATAAAAAATTGTACAAATATTGAATAAAAATATACAATCGGATTATACCCGATTATATCCGGATTTAATCCGATCCGAAACCAATCCGAATCCAATTTAACATTCAATCCGATGGAGTCGGATTTGGATTGGATTTTCAAATCCGATTATTAATTGGATTGAATTTGGATGTCTATACATCCGATCCGAATCCGACCCGTTGCCATCCTTATTTTTGAGTTTCATCTATATAATTTCCTCTTGTTTTTCATTCTTTTGGGTTGTATGTTGGGCCAAGGGAGAGATGAACCACTGCACTTGATTTATTTGAACCCAATTCTCCAATTACAACATCATTTTAACATTTTTCTCTAATTATTGCATAAGCTACAAAACAATAAAACTCAAATAAAAATCTAAAAATTGTAACCATTCGGAGCTAAATTAGGTGTGAAAATATTTTAAAAATTATCATAATTTTGGGGCATGTTAAACCATTAATCATGCATCGTTTTATTAATTATTTTGATTATATTTTATACATTATTGCATTTAATTTATGTTATTTTTCATATATTTTTCAGGTTAGATATTGTTTTAATAAAGAGGAGAAGACGAGTCGTTGAGGCTCGGGTTTTACATGCTTGGGAAGAAGACGGTCCAAAAATGATAACTATGAAGATATTGTTTGGACTAGGATTTCAAGAGTTGGAGAAGAGCTAGAAGTCTTGAGGGAGAAGAAGTTTAAGGAAGACGGAAACCCTAGTTACTAACCCTAATCACACCCCTCCTTTCGTCCCTATATATATATCATCATCACCATCCTCTTCAAGGCGAGACCTAACCCACAATAACAAACCCCACGGCTGCCCTTCAATCTTCATCCCTTCTATAAAAAAACCCACGGCTACTTTGCCTTCAACCTCATCACCACAGCCTTCCCCTCCATAAAATCCATACCTCACCATAATCATCATCATCATAATCGATCATCATCCTTTCATCCATCAATCTCCCTAGCTCCCGCCTAACCTATAAAACCCATCTTCAATTCCCCACCAACGTTCTTCAACTCCCCTCACCTTCACCATCATCAATCACACCATCATCTTCACGCTGCACCCCCAATCTCTCCACTCCATCAATCCCCTCTCCTCACGCCAAACACAAAGCATCAACATCCTCACGGCACGACCATCCTCACCTCCTCCTCATATCAATCCAAGCACCATCTTGATCACCATCATCCTTTTTTTGTGTTTACTTTATTTTATTTTGTTTTATTTTTTTTGCTTAGTTAATTATTAAACATGAACCCTTTGGTTATTTGTGATTTTAATTTTAATATGAGTGAGTAATTTCTTTGTGCTTAGTATAATCTATTTGAAACCATGCTAAATTAATTATTTTGAAACAAGTTTTATGCTTTATTATCTAGTTAATTTTTATTCGTGATTATATAGCGATTAGTATTTATCGTTCATGATATTCGTATTATATTAACTAGAGTGCATGCTAGTTAGTTTAATACGAATTCATATGATAGTTTAAAAGGCTTTAATACATAAAAGTTATCGTCTTTTAAGCATTAGTATCACCCTAATTAATCATGGATGGCTCAAACCCATCTCTTTTAATTAGGTAATCGTTATAGATCTTTGTTAAATCGATTTGCTGGTAAATTGATTACAAACCATTAGATGATGTTTTTCTAGTACTTAATGCTCTAGTTTGATTAAATTCTTGCACTGGTGTAAGGTTTATCAAAATTAGTAGGGTTTACATTAGGGATGGACCTAATTAAACCCGAATCTAAGGAAAAACGGGGAAGAACCGCTGGTGGATGTCTTCTACAGTTTAACTCATGAATGAAATTAACTTGTGTATTAATGATAAATATTAATTTGCATGGTGGATTGAGATTATACTAAGTATTCTTAAAAAATTTGACAACTTTTAATCCTTATTTGTTGCTTAGAGTTAATTTGATTAGTTTGTTAATTTTTGTTCTATTTTTATTAACTTCAATATTAATTCAATCAACCCCTCCCAAAAGTATAGTCTTTTAGGAGTGTCTAGGTAATTTTAGATAGTTTAGATTTTGATTTTTAGAGTGGTTATAATTTTAGATTGATTTATATTTAATTTTAGTATTTAGTTACCGGTTTGTTAGAAATTAGACTAAAAATAGTTATTTTTATTATTTTTCAATTTTTATCAGTTAATAGAGTTTATATAGTGTCCTAGTCTGCCCATATTTAATTTCGTAATTTTTGGAAGTTATTTGATAATTTTTCATAATTATTTTGTGAAATTGATATGTGTAGGTTTTTAGGTTATTAATTTTGAAAATTTTGATTTTAATTGTTAATTCATGATTATTAGGTATTGTTAAGTCCAGAAAATTGTGCCCTAGAATTAGGGTAATTGTCTTGATTTTTTTAATATTTATGAAGATTATTTTATTTCTAATTTCATATTTAATATTCTGCATTGATATTCTATGGTAATTTCCTGATTTGATTTTTCTGAAATTATTTGGATACAATTGAGGAGTTATAAGCTTATATACCCAAAGAATAATATTTTAGGTTACTGTTTGACATTTTTAATATTTATTTTCTTATTATTATTTGCTGTTTTGATTTTTAATTAGAACTTCAGTTACTATTATGATTTTATTTTTCTAGATTATTTAGGAAAGCTTTTTACTGTTTTCTTTCCAGAATATAATCCAAAATATTTATGAGCATCATTGGGTGTTTTTTCCAGATTTTTATTCATTAGATTTTAATTATTTTAGAATTATTAAGATTAGATTTAATAAATTGGATGAGTAAAATCATTTAGGATTAAGCTAGTCTTTTTAAAACAATCTTTCCTCGTAAATCGATCCCTACTTCCCTACGCTGTAAAAAGTATTTAATAACCGAAGTTGTGGTTAAATTTGTAACTCTCGACAAGCTTACCAGTGCAAACAGTACAACTAATGTATTTGGTCTTGGTTGTCTTAGATGTCAAAATACTAAGGTTTTTTTGGCTATAGCATCAATAAAATTATTTTCTTGAATGTTGCCGTAGCTAAAGTCAAAATTGAATTTATTATGTAATTCTAAGTTTTTTTCTTTTTATTTTATTTTATGTAGATTTAGTAGGTAAAATAAGAGATGAAACAATATTCCTGATTCTTGCTCTTCTTCTGAGCCCAAATTTATTATTCTTTTTTCCTACAAGCTTATTAACTATTTCGTCGTGTGCTAATGTTTTTATGTAATTTTGATTCATATTTCAACTCTGATTTTCTAATCCTCACTCTTCATTTGTGCCTCTCTCCAATCGAATAGTTTTCTATTCACTTCCCCTTCCCCTTCCCCTCCTAAGTTTACGATCGAAGGGTAAGATTCTTGTGTCTTGAATGTGGGCTCTTTGCTGGATCTTTCCCCCTCTAAACTTACCAATGTTAGGAACATGTGTCGGCAATTTTTGTGTGGCACCCAGTTTGCCTTCTTTGCTACCTTGTATCTTTTGTTCTTTTTTCATTTTTTAGGATTTGGAATGGATCTGATATGAATTGAAATTTTGGCATTCGTTTTATTAAATTTTGTTATAAAGAACTACTATTTCAATGCATGTCATGTTCTTTCTCAATACTTGTTTACTTTTTAGGTTTTTATTCAATTGATTGTCCTTTGCTTGTTTTTTTAAAAATTGTATGCCTTTCATGCTATTAGGGGTTAATCTTACATATCTTTGCTATCGTTGTGATGGGTTGTTTTGGAGAATTCATTGCTATCATTTTTAAATCACCTGAAATCATATACACCTTCTAATATTTAATTGTGTATGATATCGGTTGTAAAATGTTATTTTGCTAATTACTTGTTTCACTAGTTGGTTTGTAGTTGTTAGATTAGATATATGCTTGGGAAGATTAAAGAACCTCGACTTGCATTAATTGGAATAGGGCCGAAAAGAAAGGCAAATAAACATGTAAATAATGTTGTGTGTGCTGTTTCAAATTGGAGTATATTGGTGCTCTTTTGAGTGTTGTGAATTTTGCTGCCTATGCTTTCCTATTTATTATATTGGGATTGTTTAATTTTGAGTTTGTCCCTTGCCATGTCTCTTTTCTTTTTTCTGTCTATTTTTATTGTTTTTTTTGCTTTTTCCTATCCTCTTCCGTCTTTTCTCTCTTCCTCTTTAACTTTTTGATTTTTGGTTATAACCCTTTCTATTGGATTTAGGTTTTAGCTATATAATTTATTGACTTATATTCTATTATTCTCATTGTACTTGCTCTTAGGAATTTGGGGGTGCGAAATACTTCCGTCACATGTGCTTGAGATGATGATGAGCAAAGGACATATACCTGTTTTGAAAATTTTAGGGATCTTTATTTTCCTATGTGGCTTAGTTGTTCTTCTTAAGGTGGGTTTCTATCCTAGGAATTATGGACTACAGGGGAGGGTGTCAAGGGTCCTATTAGGTGTATGCAACATAATAACCAGTATGATTAATAACAGTGTTTTCGAGAAGAAAACCTATTACAAAAAAAATGGATCATGCTTATTATGACATTATCTACAATACAGATGACCAACAAAATTTTTAATAAATAACTTGCCATTGCTATTTTATTCTACATAGAAAGAGTCAAAGTTTCCAATAGAATTTTATACCTACAAATTTAGTTTTCCTAAGGACGTGATTTAATTTGTTAGTGTTGAAATGTTCTAATGATGAAAGAGAATTATTTTCTTTCTGAATTATCGAAGTATAGTGCATGAATTTTCTGAACCTACAACTATGAAATTGAATTTTTGAACCATTGAACTATTGTGCAATTAATTTTTGGGGGACAAGTCACTATTGAACTTTTTATATAATTCCCAAAACTTTTCATATTTGTTAAACTTACCCCAATCCTTAAAAACTTACTTTTAAAAATTTTAATTTTGTGCATGTGATAATCTTCAATAAGTAATACTTGAAGCCCTCTTTAATTTGGTATCAGAGCTACGTGACCAAAAACAATTAAGATAATTAAGATCAATTAGTTACTAATTAAGCTAATTAATTGCGTTTAATACTTGAATCTTCATCTTCTTGTCCTGCTCCTAATTATTCTCATATTGTGCACTCATGAAAAGGAACCAATTCAGTAGCAGCTCAACTAGACTATATCACTGATATAGCTTTAGAATTAAAAGCAACAAAAATTAAGACTGAAGTTAAGGATATAAAGAAGCAAGTGTCAGTAATCCATCTTTCTTTAATCAACAAAGTTAGACATAGTGAAAAATCTGATCTAAGTATTAGTACTTCATTTCAACATAAATATCCTTTTTGAAACTTAAAAAATAAAATTCCATTTCCATTGCAGGATTTAAAAATCCAAAAAGAAGTAGGAGAAAAATCAACTAAAAAATCATCTAAAAAGGCAGAGAAAGAAAAAGAGGATGGAGTATAAATAGTTTTATCTTGTAGAACTACAGAATATGCTTGATAAAGAATAAAATCCAAAAGAATTAAACAAGATCATGGTGTAATCATGGATAAACAAGAGGTATTTTCTTATAATAATGACAAAACAAATAATGTCCAGCTAGAAGAGGAATTATATCAGTAGATGAATTTAATTAAACTAGAGGATCTTAACGTTGAACCTTTAGAAGAAGTTAGAAAGAGACTAGGTAAAAAATATAGGAAAATGGTATTGGATGATGAAATCAATGAGATTGGATAGGAATAAAGATGAAATCGAATCCACTCTAATTAACAATGTCGTTCCTATACCTAAAGAATTTGGTAAGCCTTATAGAAGAAATACCCATTTTATGCGGCTTAGATACATTCCAGCAGGACGTACAACTAATTTTTCTTTTGGGTTTATTCCAAGAAAAACCACAACATTTGAAGAAATTAGCTTTACCCCGATTAGCCAAACATGATGCATATTAAATATTCGATGGAGCTTGCAACAGAGAAATATTTGAGCTCGCAATAAATGGGCATGAATAGTGTCCTAAACTTAAATACTACATAGACTATTGGAAAATTTTTAAATCATATCGAACATAGTTTTTTTGGCACTGTAACTGACTGGTATGATTCATTAAATTAGGATGATAAAAATGCACTAAGAATGATGGGATCACCAGCTGCAATGTTCAAAAATCTATATAAAGAAATAGAAACTGAATTCATCGAAGCTAAACTTGATTTTGAAGAAAAAGCAAGAGAATGGCAAATGAATATTAATAACATAGAATTATGGGATAGGTCTCCGGAAAATTATATTGCTGAATTTAGTCAATATTATTACAAAATTGGGCATAATGAAACCAATCTTGGTATGTTTTATGACAAATTACCATATCTAATCAATTCTATAATCAATAAAAAGTATATTGCATAGGAATGGCAAAAATTCGGGTCCGGGTCAATTCGGGTCCCGACAAATCGAACATTCGGACAAAAACTTCATACCCAGACCCTGTTCGGATTAAAAATCGGACACTTTGACCAGACCCGGACCCGGTTGTCCGAATGTCTGAATTTGTAATATGATTTTAGGAGATTCTGACCAAAATTTTGTGTGACCGAACCCGAACCCGATTTTTTAATGTCCGAACCCGATTGTCCGAATTTATTTTTATAAAATTTTCTAAAGAATTTGCACTAAAATTACATATAAACATAGTTGTCCGATGTCCGAACCCGGTTGTCCGATTGTTCGAACCTGAAATGGTTCAAAAATTCGGACAACCCGAACCCGAATGTCCAAACCCGAACCCGACCCGATTTAAATTCGAACATGACCGATTGTCCGAATTTTAAATTCGGACATAAATTTGATGATCGTACCCGATTTTTTCCGGGTCGGACAAATTCGGGTAATCGGGTCGGACAGATTTTTGCCAGCCCTAATATTGCATGACTAGAAAAGTTAGATATCATTGATACCCTTGATTCAAAAATCTCTTATCTAAGAAAATAGGTTAATGATTAATGTCTTGATGTCCAGAAGCAAAAGAAAATGAAGAAACAATTTCTAGCTTGTTTAGATAATCCTCACAATAGAGAAAAGAACCTGAAAGGAGAAAGAAAATAAAATTTTATACGAAAGACAGCTTTAGCAAGCAAAGAGAAGAGAAATATAAAAGAAAATATTATAACAAACCAAGCTCTAAAAAATGAAGATTTTTTAGAAAAGTCGCATATTGTCTTATCAGGAAAAACAACTGTAAATGTTGGGCATGCGAACAAATGGGTCATTATGCAAATGAATGCAAAAAAAGGAAGAATAACAAGCTCATAGAGACCTTGGATGGTCTAAACTATTTTGAACTTAGCAAAAAGGAGGACATAGACCTAGCCCTGAAAAACAACCAGGGAATTTTTGAGATTGTAGTGGAAGATGAATATGAAGAAAGTGATATGAAAAAACCAGTCATATGATGGAAAGCAGTTCACATAGTAATGGTGATCTTCAAGGAAAAAATTTGTTGTAGATAATGAAAATGAAGAAGTCAAAGGAGATTGGGCCTTCCTCCAAATCAAAAAGATATTATCTATAAAAAATCAATCCCCCAGTTAAAGACTAAGTACGTATGTGAAGTGATGGAAGAAGACCTAGAGATAAAAGATTGTGAGTATGATGTGGGAGAAGATAATTTCATTAATTGAAAAAACATCCATAGCCATAACAAAGAAAGTATAGGTATATTTATGTTAGAAGTGTCCAAGTGTAAATTACTCTATTACAATATTATGGCAAAAATATTGATCTTTATGTGTTGCTCTGTGATATTGCACATACCAAATTTAATAATCAAATTATCATAGAGATTAAGACCAATTTATGTAATATATCAGTATGATTCAATTGCCGAACTGGATATTATGTGAGCCTAAGAGATGAATTTGTCAAAAACTTCTTATCCTTTAAGATAAAAACAATTTGGATGGACATGAAAGAGGGAAGATACGCACTAAGGATATTTTGAACAATAATCTACAAATTAGATAACACTATAAATCCAAAGACTAAGGTGACGATGATAGAGACAGAAAAATTTGAAAGTCCTATACCTATATGTTAAAAATCCAAAGAATGAAATCGAATCCTCAAGAGATAAAGATTGATAGGTCATAGATATCAAGTTTTTCCAATCCCATAAAAATCAATAAGAAAAATGTAACAAAAATTGATAAGAATGGTAAAATTACCGTTAAACCCTAATTATTAAGAAGCACGAGTATATGATCAGAATGGTGAAAAGGATTTTCATCAGCTAAAGAAGAACTTAAGGAAGATGATACAATTAGCACGACCAATGAAATGAGTATAATGAGTTTTGAATCTAGAAGGCGCAATGTAGACTGCAGTACGAGTCTAGATAGAAAAATCATTGGTTAAAAAATAAGGACTTTTAGTGAGCCAATCTATGAGGATGAATTAGCCAAAAGTATGAATATATAGATATGATATGAAATCACCAACACAAATCCTAATAGAATCTATACCCTAACAACTGTGTGTTTAGAGAGATATAATAAATATGAATTGTGTACCTATATAGATAGTGGTTGTTTTGTCTATTTTGAAAAAAGATCTTTATTTTCAGAATTCATGTGGAAGATAAAGATAAAACATTTGCCAAGATTCTTTTGCTAAATCCCAACACTATTACTCGAGTCAAACAAATGGTATATACACACCCGGATATCTAAAAATTCAATAAACCAATCAAAGAACTTCTAGATAAATGATTAATCAGGAGTAGCAAGAGTCCTCACACCAGTCCCGCTTCCATGGTAAGAAATCATACTGAAAAAAAAAGGAAAAGCTATAATGGTAATTATGAAAAGATTAATGATAATACTATCTTTGATGGTTATTATATTCCTAACAAAACAGTCTTTTTTAATAGAATTTAAAAAGCCTCTTGGATCTTGAAAATGGATTGTAAAAGTGGATACTGGTAGATAAAAATAGATGTAGAAAGCATTCCCTTAACTGCTTTTACTGCCCCTGAAGGACACTATGAGTGGATAGTAATCCCATTTGGTCTTAAAAATGCATGTCAAATATTCCAAAGAAGGATGGATAACATCTTCAAAGATCTTCATCATTCTTGTCTAGTTTACATCGATGATATCCTTATCTTTTCCAAAACCATAGAACAACACAAAGATGACGTCTTAGCTGTCACCCAAAAATACGTTGATCATGGTATTATCCATGGCAAGAACAAGTGCACTTATGCTGAACAAGAAATTGAGTTTTTAGGTTTAGAGATAAAAGCTGAACAAATCATCCTACAAAAGCATATTCTAGAAAAATAAGAAAATTTTCTTAAAAAGATTAAAGGTAGGAAGCAATTAGCAAGGCTTCTTGGATGTCTTACATGTACTTCAAATTTCATTAAAGATTTAGCTAAATTAAGAAGATAATTGCAGCAGAAACTCAAGAAAGAAGTAAGTTGGACATGGACCCCTAACGATCCAAATATTGTTCAAAACTTCAAAAGGATGTGTAAAAATCCTCATGTTTTTAATCTTCCAAATGAAGGAGATAATTTAATTCTTGAAACAGAAACTAGCAACGAGCATTGGATTACAATAATCAAAATCAAAGAAGGAGAAAAACTCTGGAAGTATTACAGTGTAAGTTTTAACAAAGTAGAATGCAACTATCCCGTGATGGAAAAAGAAATCCTTGTAGTCATAAGAGAAATTAAAAAGTTCTTAATCTTGTTAGCCCTAAAACCCTTTTTTATTGGAACTGATTACAAAGGCATACTCATTTTTGTAAAAAAGAATTTACCAGACAAGCAAGCACAAGGGAGACTCCTGCATTGGCAATTATGGCTTAACCAGTTCTCTTTCTCTGTTGAGCATATATAGGGATGAAAGAATTCTCTGGTAGATAGTTTAAATTAAGAGTTCGCCAATGGTGTTCATCAGAGTATAACTCTTGCCAGAAAAGGAGGAAATCCAAAATTAAATGTCATTACTGCTAGAACGGGTTTCTCCTTCTAGTAGAATAATTATGGATATTTTGGAATTCCATATAAAAGTGGACCACGCTTTGTTCTATTGTCTTCTGCCTATCTAATAGCGCAAAGATTCAGTCTTTTAAAATTACAAATGAATTACCTAAGGTGTCATTATGATATTCAAGAAAAGTTAAGTTCCCACGTTCAAGAAAAATGGTTTAGCGACTGGTATTCAGCCTGTATCGACTATTATCATAATTATTCTTATGATATTTGAGAATCTTGGAGTACTATGATCTTCTTTTTTGATAGATCTAGAGTTGGTGGTGTTAAATTTCCAACAAATTCAATCTCTCCAGATGACCCCATCATGAAAGTCTGGGAATATGAAACTGTAACAGCCCACGACCACCCGCCATTGAGGTATTGTCCGCTTTGGGCAGGCGGGACGCTACCACCATTCCTGCCCTCACGGTTTTGTCCTCAAAAGGCGCTTGGATGAAGGTATCCCACACCGGTAATTGAGGAGAACGAACCACGCCTTATAAGGGGTGGGGATACCTCAACCCATTGAGGCGCCTTTTGAGGACAAAACCGTGAGGGCAGGGATGGTGGTAGTGTCCCGCCTGCCCAAAGCGGAAAATACCTCAATGGCGGGTGGTCGGGGGCTGTTACAGATGGTATCAGAGCCATGAACCCGGACCGGTGTACCAGCGAGGACGTTGGGCCCCCGAGAGGGGGGTCGATGAAGGGTATCCCACATCGGTAGTTGAGGAGAATGAACCACGCCTTATAACGGGTGGGGATACCTCAACCCATTGAGGCGCCTTTTGGGGACAAAACTGTGAGGGCAGGGATGGTGGTAGCGTCCCGCCTGCCCAAAGCGGACAATACCTCAATGGCGGATGGTCGTGGGCTGTTACAGATGGTATCAGAGCCGTTGACCCAGACCGGTGTGCCAATGAGGACACTGGGCCCCCCGATAAAGGTATCCCACATCGGTAGTTGAGGAGAACAAACCACGCCTTATAAGGGGTGGGGATACCTCAACCCATTGAGGCACTTTTTGAGGACAAAACCGTGAATGTAGGGATGGTGGTAGCGTCTCGCCTGCCCAAAGCGGACAATACCTCAATGGCGGGTGGTTGTAGGCTGTTACAGAAACAGTAACTTACCTAATAGAAATCCTAGATCCAAAGTTCTCATTCTTCTTAAGACTAACTACGTTTCAATAATGCATGTTTAAAATGAACCATTGGATTCTTACATCTCCAAATAGTCCATCAAAATTCCATACCTTAGTTTGTATGTCGAGGTACATTGTGCAGTAATTGAGTATGAAAATGAAAAAAACAAACTAGCCCATTATCTTGTCCAATTAGTTGATTTAGATTATCCTAATGATCAACAATAAGAATGATTTCTAGAACGACGAGAAGTAATTAGTGATCTTACTTTAGCGAGAGCGATTGTTTTTTTATAATATTTATCATCAACTGTGGGTATTAATCGAACTCGAAAGACTAGTAATGCATTGCAGGAGCACTACTTTCATTTATCCTAATGATCTCAGCAAATATATGAAGGTAGAAGAAGCTACTTTAGAAAACGTCTTTGATTATCTCTTTTATGTTGGAGCCGAAAAATTCTTATCAGAAAAAGGAAAGAAATACCTTCATGAATTATTTAAAAAAATGAGATTCAGAGCATCTTCGACCTGATAAAGATTTTGACAATTGTATGGATAATGATGGACTGGAGGACATTATTGGAGATGAAGGCATGCAAAATCTCAATATGGATGACTAGTCATGTCAGCATTAAAGGCTCTAAAAGTTGTTGCTCCATTATTGTACTATTTTATCAAGTGTCAAGTAAGTAAATAATTGTCTACTGTAGCCATGTGAGGATAGAGGTAGTCATGTGAAAATATCAGTGTGTATTGTAGCCATTAGGGTATATTATGTAGCCTATCGCTTCTATAAAAGGAGAGGCTAAGTGTTGAGAAGGGATACAATTATTTAATCATACTTGAGCAAAAAAGAAGTCGGGAATCTATATTTCTCTATGAGCAACCATCTCCAATGATCTTAATAGTTTAAGTCCTTCTTTAATCTTTACATTATAACATTTCTGCTTTCAATAAAAGAAGTTTCCTAGTTAAGAACATTATTCAATCAAACTTTATGTTTAAATATTATGATTTCTTAACTAAAGTTTCACTCTCATTTAAAATAAAAACTTGTTTAGTGACTACGGTCTAAAGTAGGAAACGAAACAGATCTGTGTTGTGCCTAATCTAGGGAAGGTATTGTTGAGATTAGCAATCTTCACAAACTGAAAGCTAAAGGGACTCCGCCAAGGTCCAGTACCGATTAAGTTTAACCAATGGTCAAAACTCTCTAATTAAACTTTATCGTTGCTAAGCATGGTGGGCTTATAATCATAGAATATATAATATTTATGATATAAGTAATAGATTGTGATAATAAGTACCAGTAAATTCATTATAAGAAGGTAAATCGTTTAATACAAGCATCTTTCTTGAAAAACCCAAAAAAAATAGAAAAATTACTCAAAGTACCCTATTTGGGTCAAAGTTGAAAAATTCTGAAAGCTGCAAGCCAAATAATAATAAAAAGACTAGAAAGTCATTTTCTTCAAACCTTGAGGGTTTGAAAAATTCATTCCTGAAGTTCGCAGTCCCAAAAATTCAAACACCATAGTTGGAGTGCCGAAAAGTAAATAACCCTTATGAAAGATACATATCACGTATAATCGCAACTTATTTAGAAAGGAAACAATTCTAATTTGAATTAGTAGTTCACAAGCATCATTTATCAAGCCTTTTATTTAGTCTTGAGCCACATCCTCCTTGTGTGCAACATGCGTAATCCTCATCCTAGTACTATAAGAGCACAAACAATATATAAACAAGGATATCTAGACTGAAAAGTTGTTCCACGGCTCTCCCACCGACTTCTCCCCAAAATAATCTCCTATCGTACCTAGTTGTTCCGTTGCTCTAGGCCGCCGGTGGCGATCTTCAACGGTTATTGCTAGTTGAGTCTTAGCCTCCATCATTCGAAGTTTTTGTACTACAGTCCCCTAATTGAGAACCAAATTCATTTATCATGGCTTGTCAAACTCTATTTGCTGATTTTAGCGAGAACTAACTTCAAGAAGAAATCGATGGGAAAGTAAGATGAGCTATCAAGAAGATGAAATCTGCTCATGAGATTTTGGTGAAATCTAAAGGGTTGAAGAAGGAAACAAATTCTACAATTAACGGCTTATCAATGTACTATTAATAGGTATGATAAATGACTTCAATATTTGTGTCTAACTAATCTTGAAAATGAGGATGATGCCGCTTGATGGAGGAGATGACAATCTCAATTAATTTGAATATAGCAAACTATTAGTTGGAGTTGAAAGAGTTTAAATTAGCTAAATGCCAATTTGATGTGGTCATGAAATTTGATATGTTTCTCATCAAAGTTCGATTCACAAGGGCCTAAGCTCTATTGAATATGGGTTTGAAGGAAGAAGCTAGAAAAGACCTCCTTGTTGCTATTCGGTTTGACTATAACAATGCAGAACTAAAAAAGAATTGAACTGAATAGAGGAAATGCGTCACAATTCAAGCAAGGAAGAATCACCCATGGTTGTTGCGGTTAGAAATAGGAGTCCTATCAAGAGTCACTTCCAAGTACTTGATAAGATGGTCTTTGATCCTTTACAATTGAATGTAATGCCTATTAAGAATGTTGGGAATACTCAATAACATTCCATGATGGAAGTGGAGCTAGATAGGTCAACAGAGAACAATCACTCTAGTTCATGGGACGAATGAGAGGCGAGAAGAACCACATTACGAGAGCCATGAAAATGTCTCAACTGAAAGAAAACTTTAGCTAGCTAGTGGATCAAAGTACTGTGAACCTCTAGTGAAAGGGACTACGAAGATTTAAGTTACAATAAGATGGATGTGGATTCGTTGAAAGGACAAGGGGTAGATTGGGAGAATTCCAGTGAGATCATGGGTGTAAATCAAAATTTGATCATGGAAGAAATAAGGAAAGATGATAGCCATTATAGTGAAGACAATATGGATTTGGAACTGGGAATCATGTACTTTGACTCCATGTTGATTATAAGCCACGCATGGGGGATAGGGAATCTGTCAACTGCGCGACGACTAAAGTATTTTCCTCATGTGCCGACTTCGGACATTTAGATATTGTTTTTCACCCTTCCAGGGGAAAGAAAGCTACCAGCCCCTCTAACTCTCCTTGACTACAACGAGCAACGTACTTTACGTATGAACTAACTGAGCAAGGTGACAAGATTGAGTAATTTGATAAACATTCAATGACTTATATGTTTGTTCGCATGCAGAGTAGCACAACATTAGGGACAATGGAAAAGACTAAGAGGAATGGCCCACAAGGAACTTGCATAACTCATGTCATTTAATTTTTAGCTAGTATTGCCCCAAGAACAAAACAGAGAAAGCAACGTAGGCGGAAGAAAACTCGATCAAGCCCTAAAAAAGAACTATGCCTCAAAGACAACAAACCAGTTTCCACTAAGAATAGGTATTAATTTAACTCATTTACATCGAAGTCATCTATATGGTGCAAGGAAGACTGTAATAAGGGAAAAGGATTCAAGCATTGCATATGCCATGATATCTCCAAAACGAATCCACACCTTAAGATCAGCTGCACTTGTGGAAAGCGAAGATTTGAGGTGTTCAACTTGGGCGAAAATAATCTAATATTCAAGAAGCATATTCTTTATTAGTATGAAAATGGCGAGGTTTTTAACGAGAGTCACTACACAGTCAGTATGATTCCTATATCAATAGTAGCGAACATGACTTAGGCTATAATGTAATACACATGTATTGTTGTATTTTGTTTCAGTTGCTTAACTAGTGTTATGGGCCTTGCGTTGCAGGGATTTGTTATAAACTTGATTAATATTATCTACGCTGTAATGATTATTAAATCCATTAATTTGTATTCATATTGTAGTGGGTCCTAAGATGTGTTATTTTATCTGCCAAAACATTATTATTGTTATAAAAAATTTTCATGTTTAGCAACTATATATTCAAAGTGTCTTGAAAGCAAAGATGGTGGGTACGAAACCTC
Organism: Selenicereus undatus; assembly: GCA_017589665.1. Classification (NCBI taxonomy): domain Eukaryota; kingdom Viridiplantae; phylum Streptophyta; class Magnoliopsida; order Caryophyllales; family Cactaceae; genus Selenicereus; species Selenicereus undatus. Next base: position 71,331,621 of record JACYFF010031954.1, on the reverse strand, counting down.
TCTTATTGAGGGCATATTATTTTCAATTTATGGTAAGTACTTGTCATTGACATTCAACACTTTTAGCATAATTCAGCACGGATAAGCATAGTTAAGTACAATTGAACATAATTCAGCACTAGTAAAAGTGCTTAATTGATTAGACTATGATTCAGTCCAAATAATCTATTCTTTATCAATAATTAGACTTATTTTACTAATAATATAAGTAGGCTTATTGTTGTTATTGTAAAGTTTGTTTAGAATTGAAAAAAATTTCACATTGTATATGTAATGAAAAAAAAGTTTCACACCTTAGGTATAATATCAAAAATATCTATATTATTATATTGATAAATACGTATTATTTGATGAATTATTATATTGCATAAATTCATAACTTTGTCATAACTTATATACAAATTGCATACTTATGTTATGAATGTAATAAAAATTGAAAGATAAATTTTTAAAAAAATATTACTAATGGCAAATTAATAATTTTACTATCACCGTTTATATCCAATATGTTTTCATATCTAATTTTTATCCGATGTCTTGTTTAAACAAAACATTACCCGTTCTCATCCTCCACCTAATAACCTACTAATAAATAAAAACCATTTTATTGTAGAGAACCCAATCCACACCATTCATTATACTATCCACCAGTAATGTTGACTTCTAGTTTACTAATGATTATGGAAAAATATGTGTTTTAGGAATTTTTATTATAATTAATTTTAAATCTGAATTAATCTTGTAATCCATTGCTGAGAGTATAGGAAATTATTGTGTTAATAATAACAACTGCATAACATATATTTGTAAATTACTTGCACAGTATGATGAATCCCATGTTTCGCATGGTTTTATTAACTGTTATTTAATAATAATGAAATGAAAATAATTTATCATTACTAAAATCTAAAATATACTATAATACATAACAATTATTGAAACAAATAAAATTTTAAAATAAATATCAATGAAATTATGATAGTTGATGAATTGGAAACATCTCGTTTCCATTTTTAAGTTAATTAATTTTAAATATTAGTTTTTCACATAGTATTTTAAATATTGTTGGTTCATAATTTAAATATCAGATTCTACATAAATTCTAAGAAAATAGTAACATAAAACGAACCTATAATCTATATGTAGTTGTTTTAAATAGAAGAATGAATTTATGACTTTTATTTTAGTTATGTGACTCATGTACTTGCATTAACTGAAAATTATGCATAAATAATTTTTTTTGGTGAGATGCATAAATAATTTATGAAATTATAATATATAGTAAAAAGAAAAAACTTACTGATCCAATTTTTGTGTTATCATTACACTCACTTTTATTTCTATAGTAAATATTATTTTCTCATTTATCTGAATTTTACTCTTTATTGGGGTGATTATAAAATTTTTAAGTGCAAGAATTTTGTTCTCTAGAGTTATTTGAATTTCTTAGTTATTAATAGTCGATGATAATCTTGAACAGTAATTGCATTGTCTTGCGATACACATTTTGCATAGTTAAATTGAGTTGATTAATATTATAGTGAGTGTACTAATTTGCAGATAATTTTTAAAGGGTACATTAAATTATTATTAATTTTTTGTTTTATTGTTTGTCGACTAATGTTTATAATTGCAGAAATAATTGCATAAGAGATTAATAATTTTATTGTTTTATTTCATTATACGTATAGTAAACCGACTTTTTACTTTTGAAACTCTATAAGTAAACAATTATATTAATCTATAGTTACTACTATCTACAAACTAAATTTAATTATAAAACTGTTTTTGACTTGTTAAAATGTACAAGTAAAAGAGGACATGAAACATTTATTATATAATAATGCTTTTATTGTTTTATATCATTTTATATTAAAGTCATTTTTGACCTCTCAAAGCTATTATAGTAAACAAAATCTAATTGTACAACTATTTTTGACATTTAAATTTTAGGAGTAAAAGAGCACATTAAATTCTTATTATTATGACATTTGGGATTAAAGAAAAAATGAAAATAAAAAAAGAGTAGTTAATAATTATGTGACACTTGTCAATCTATCATCAACCCATTCATGCCATTTACTTTTATATTATACCAGTCTGGCCAGACTTGACAATTTTAACTGCAAACTTTAATAATTTATACTTTTTTACCTAATTTTTAACAATAGAACAAAGAAAACTACACGTTGTTACAAGAATTTATAATACAAATAAGAACCTGTTACTCAAGAAAAGTCAACCAACGTACAACCAAGACTAAATAAAGGAAATATTAATGCACTCCATTGTGGACCCTTTCCTGAACAATGGAGCGTTGTAGTTGTTTCCATATTTCCTGAGAAGGTATCAGGGAAATAAAGAGAAACACAAGACAAATTAGCAGTAGAAAACCCGACTTATCTAAGTTGCTGTAGACCCTCTTTTCTTTTCCTGGGGGGAGGGGGAGGGTGGACGAGAACGAGAATAAAGGGAAGTTAGCACCTATCTCTGCTGTGACCCATATGTCTATATGGATAAAAGTCTAGCCACAAATAAAAAAACATATTTCCAACTATTAGCAATTCAATACATGCCAATACATCGTAAAGGCCAACGACTGCTAACATGCATAAAATTGCAGACTTAACGACTAAACTGAATAACATTCAGAGGTGGAATAAGGCTTGATTCCATGAGTGGAACATTCTAGAAGAATCATAATAGTTCAAATAGCAGTGGGTGATTTAGAAGGCAAATTTATGAGGCCAAAGATGCATTTTTTGGTAAAAGATCACATAAAAAGGGTTATAAAGCATGTGCACACAGGATTAGATTTGGCCTTAAGAGAATTTACACTATGAGTTCAAAGCTTAAAACTGAAGATGTTGAAATATATTTAAAATCTTAGATTATTTCAAGTTCAAGTTCCAACAAGCTCGCCCAAAAATTGAACAGTTCAATGTTATCTCAACCTGCTACTTAAGAAGGCAAATAAGCACCCAGAATAGGAGGATAATGTATCACAAGAAACATGGGTCTCAAGCCTGATGTGGATAGGTGTATGACATAAATTACAAGAAAGAAGTACCATGCAAAAGAAAACATTGACCAATCAAAGCAAAAAAAAAAAATTAGAAGGGATGACCTGTATAAGTGTCCGTCGAGTCTTCTGTTGTTGATCTAACATCATTTTCAACTACATTCCCTGCTCTTCAATCCTTATCTGCACATTTAACCATGCTTTAGATGAGGCTATTTGCTGAACCTCTAGATTCATTAGAACCTAATGCGCCTACCTTATTAGCAATTGGATTGAGACGAAATGTGCAATTGTATTTCTAACTAAATAAAGCAACAGGAAAAACATAATTCATACTGGATGCACTTCTTGCTTATTAATATGGATACCGAGAGACCAAAAAATTTAATCCTACATGTAGGTTGATGAAGTGTTGAAGATCAAGGGCATACCTTTGGGTTTCTAGCCCATCCAGTTACAACAATTGTGCGACGTAGCTAAATATGTAAATACATGTTGTAATTGTAAGAGATTGAAGAGCAAAACAAATGAAGAGTTTTTGATGTGAGCATATGCAAATTTATTTCATGGTAGTGATCAAAATCGTCAAATAAAGGAGTAGGTAAAAGATAAAAGAAAATTTAAGAGATGTAGGAGTTCTTGCATAGTTAAACAAATTTACATGTGCTACATAGAGTTTGCATTGTGGAAGAACAAGCTATTGATGCCTAGATTACACAAGCAAAAAGGTTTGTCTGAGAGGTACCATGTATGTGTTCCCACATTATAAAATAATTAAAAAAATTCTCCAAGAAATGCCATACATGTACAAGTCTGAGTGCAACAACTCATACTGCTAACATCATGTAAGAAAAGTGTTTCAGCAAAAAGTAGTTGCAACAAAAAAGTATTGTATGTATATATGTATTCAATGTATTATTCAAATAAAAATTTGACATCATTCAATTAAAAAAAAAATTATAACATTAGAACAAAGCCAACTACATGCTCTAAGAATGTTATATGCAAATAAGAATTTGTTACACTTTAGAAAAGTAAACGAATTTACAACAAAGGTGAAATCATAGAAATCGGATGAATTATGATTTAACTTGTGCTATTCACAACTCATACATGCAAAGATTCATTACTTATATTGTGTAGTACCCCCATAGGGGAAAACACAAAATAAATTGAAACAGCTCAAAAATACAATTTAGAACTTCACAAAGGAAATGTTTACTACGAAAACCATTGTAGTGGAGAATAACATTCTAAAGCGTAAAACTATCATCAATAAAAGTCACATGCAAATGGGAAATTAACAATATATATATCACAGCTACCCTAGACCTACGAAATCATCCCTCATAAACTTGAAAAATAAATTATCCAATCATTTGTATATGCAAATGCTAAAAGATAAGCTGGAGGGTACTTTAAGCATTCTCATTGTCTTGTGCATGCCTAGACGAATTATCATCATACAAGTAGTAGTAGCCTACAATTCATTCATAAGAAAAATTTATGAAGCTACACATGCATTTTCTAGTGAATGATCATACAAAAAGAGGTCACATAGTGCGTGCACATCGATTAGGATTTGGCCGCATCACATTTTGCACCAGGGGAACTTCAAATGTAAAAGTGAAGATGCTATAATGGAGCTGGTTGAATTTGCATGCTCTTTTCCCTAGAGATAATTTCCAAAGATATATGAACGGGAGGTCATTTTCTATTCATCAAAGATCTTTTACGAAGGCAAGACCAAACTGTTTTAGGTGACAATTCGACAAGCTCACCTGAAAATCAGATGGTTAAAACTTCACTAAACCTTCTACCTTATAAAAGCAAATAGGCACAAAGAACAAAGCATGGTGTATCACCAAAAACATGATTCTCGGGCATGACATAGAGAGGTACATCACATGAAAGTAGAAATAGAAGAATCACATACGTAATTTTGTCATCACAAAGTATAAAGTCTTATTTGATAAATTATGTAGAGGCCAATACCAAGACAATTCCTTGACTTTTTGCTGCTTTATTGCTAAAATAGGGAAGATTTTGGGAAATGGTCAATTGAGTGTCATGCTGGCAAGTCCAACCAATCCTTTATCGGGATGTACCCTCAACATGTCAGCATGTACAAACAATATAGGTTAACAAGCATGAAATAGCAGTGCATTCGCAATAGAAGCATTGTGAAATCCCTTATAATAGGTTGTGAACCTCCACCCTCAACATGTATAATATTCAAGTAGCATGACTGGGGACCCATAATTTTGCATCCATCCCTAAATGTCATTCATCATTCTATTCCATTTTAGCTTTGTTGAGGGATTTAATTAAATGTGAGGCAACAAAAATCATCCACTCTAAAAACAAAGACTCTGTTTGATTTAGACAAATTCTTTTGTTTCAGTTTGTATTTATTACATGGAAATGATATTGAGGGTTTAGTTATCCATTCCAAACAAAGCAAATCAAGGACAAAACTTTAGCTAAAATATTCGAAGTTAACATAACGTAACTAAAAAGTTCAACCCAAAAAAGACAGAGGAAACAATCTAACCAAAACACATTGTAAAGTGGAGAAATTTGATAAACCAAAGCATAAAAGTGTCAAAAATTAAAATCACATGAAAACACTAAACTTGAAAAATAGAATATCCATTCAATTGGATCAAAAAATTCTCACAGTTGCTAGGACTTATGCTAAAGGAGACTTGGGCCATCCTCATTATCCTATACATGTAACTCCTGAACCATTAGCCACCCCTACAACAAGAACAAGAAGAAGAAGAAGAAGAAGAAGAAGAAGAAGAAGAAGAAGAAGAAGTAGAAGAAGAAAACAATACCTTATTTTTCACTAAAAGCCTCGGCAATTTGATGTAAACCTAAGAAAAAAAGATTCCCAAATCTCCACTGCATGTAAATGAAACAAAACTGCAAATAATAGATTTATAGAATTGATCCCTTCAATTATTTGGTGTGATTACACCACTCAATATCTTCAACTTCTAAAGGTTTAATTGCAAAAGAAGAAGAACAAGGATAGGAGCCGGAAAATTTATTAGAAGAAGGACAACTTGAGAAATTCATAAGCAAGAGAGGAGAGAATAGTAAATGAAGTAAAAAAGAATAAAAAAATCCTAAGAATCGATATTGTTTTGATAATATCTCTAAATTGGACTCAGATTCAATAATATTTAATATTGAACAAGAGAAAGAAAGAGAGTGAATTGGGTACAAGAGAGCGATTGAACAGGGAAGAAGAGAGACTTAATTACCTTGGATGCTCTTTCATACAATTGGATCCTAACATCCTTACATTTCTTAGTCTCAAGTTTGAACTGAGTATCCCACTAAAAGTATGGTGTAGGATCTAAAAATTAGTAGAACAAGATTAGCAACTAAGAAAGAGCATGAGCAAATTGCAAAGAAGAAAGAGAAAAAAAAAAAGGAACTCATTAGCACAGCATAAAGCTTGACATAAGTCCTCCATGGGTTAACAATTTGCTTGATAATAAACCCCATCATGTATGCAATGTAAAAAACCTCTAAACAAATGCAAGCCATCCATTCTGCACATGGGATTCAGCAAAATTGAGTCATTCAGGGATGAGGTTAGCTACAGAGAAGCTTAGTAGTAAGTCTCACCTTAACATAAAGGGTCATTCCTTTAATGAGATGAAATTGTTGAAGAATGATGACAATAGCTAGAGAAAGTAAACCTTATGTATATCAACCTGGGTAATTCTGATTCATATTCCTATCATATCATCCTCATCTCTTCCTATGAAACCACCTGTAACTATGCAGTGGTTCTTATCAATTCCCCCACCAACCAACTTGATATATACTAGTTGAAGATCCACATAGTCAACAACTAATTTCTTGATTTGATTAGCTACAACTACTTGAGCTTGAAAATCTAAGGAACTAATGTGATAGCCATTCCTCATATTGGATATCCTCAAAACCCATAGGGAAAGTTTGTAAGAAGTACATTATTGATGCAAAACATAATATCATGTCCACGAAGTAATTGTGTCAAATAGATTGGGTCAATAACCTTTAGCTTCATAAATAACACCCATAGATTTCTCAACAATTTCTAGCAAATGTTGATACCCAAGATAACCATCAATAAGATAATCTCATCTTATTGTCTGAATTTCCCTGAATCATTCCCCTTCTATGTCATTACAAACACAAAATAACTATAGGAAGAAACATAGGAGTCAAATATTTCTGACAAATTCCCTAAAATACATCAACATTTTACTTTCCTATCATCCACTAAGTATGCATAAATCAGCACTTAGCATAATATATATATATATATATATATATATATATATATATATATATATACACA
>JACYFF010031954.1:71271987-71323836 GCA_017589665.1 Selenicereus undatus | reverse complement strand
TACAATTGTAACGTGTTAAGCCCGGTTTAGTGAAGTGATTAAATCCTGCACGAGGTAGGTCGTGGTTTTTCACACCTCAGTTGGGCTAGAAGTGTTTTCCACATGAAAAATTGTGTGTGCTTTAATTTCCTCATCTATCTTGATAATTTTCGCTCTTGCTACATCTGAAAACACCCTCTGCAAACAAGTCACAGAGGTGTTTGTCATATATAACAAGAAAATCAGACACCACAATTCACCCCCCCTCTTGTGGTAGGATACTCTAAGATCTAACAAGTGGTATCAGAGCAGGTTCTCTCACAACAAGGCTAACACCTTGAGAGATTCTGAAAACGAGTACACCACAAGGCATTCTTGAAGGACAATCCATCACTCGTCAACCCTATTTCAACGGCCAACATTATAGTTGGTGGAAGAACAAGATGGAGAACTACATTTAGGCAGAAGACTATGAGTTATAGATGCTCATCAAGAACGGGCCCCTTGTTCCCTACAAAATACTTGAAGATCGCAAGAAAGTTTCCAAGGAACCGAAAGATTTTGACTCTGAAGATTATAAGAAAATGGAGAAAAATGCAAAGGCCAAGAAGCTACTCTATTTTGGCCTAGGACCTGATGAATACACTCGCATCTCTGAGTGTGAATCAGCCCAAGCTATCTGGAACGCCTTGCAAGTTGCTCATGAAGGTACGAGTCAAGTTAAACAATCTAGAATTGAGCTACTTATGCGACAATATGAGTTGTTTGATATGGGTGATCGTGAGACTATAATGGATATGTATACACGGTTTACCCACATAACGAACGAGTTAAAATCCTTGGGAAAATCCTTCACCACTGAAGAGTTGGTGAGGAAGATCCTTAGAATTCTACCTCGTACGTGGGAGGCCAAAGTAACAGTCATCCAAGAGGCTAAAGACATGAACAAAATCACCCTTGACGAGTTGATTGGTAATCTCCAAACCTATGAACTCCGGAAAAACTCACAACAGAAAGAGGAGCAAAAGAAGGATCGTGGGCTTGCCTTGAAAGCACATGAGGACACTGACTCTGACCTTGAAGATGAAGATATGGCCCTAATGTCCAGAAAATTCAAGAAATTCTTCAAAAAGGTCAAGGAAAACAACAAAAGAAAAGATTTTAGTAAGTTCAGAAACACCCCCAAAGATCAACCTATAGGGTGTTTCAAGTGCGGCAAACCAGATCACTTAGTCAAAAACTGCCCTCTGCTTCGAGAAGATCTGATGCCCGAACATCCTCGAAAACAGAGTCGAAAACACCCTGTAAACAATCTGGGCAAGCGATTCTCGAAAGCTATGCTGGCTGCTTGGGGAGATTCCTCTGAAGATGAAGGAGAATTTGAAGCTGAAGAAGAGGTCGTAGCACTGATGGCACAAAGTGACTCAGATTCAGATGATGAATCAACAATCAGCTTCACAGATCTCAAGAACAAGGTACATGGTCTTAACAAAGCTACCCTAGAAGAACTTCTATATAATTTGATAGACACTTGTGCTGACCTAAAAAGAGAAGTTCGTGACCTAGAGCTTGAAAATGAAATTCTCAAAAATGAAAAACTAGGTTTACATGAGAATATCAATGTTCTTAGAGAAGATCTTTTTCTAAAAGAAGGTGATTATACCCAAGTAAGGGAAAAACTTTCTAAAGTGGAAGAAAAGGTTGAAACCTTGCTAAATGAAAAGCAAAGCCTAAATGCCACCATAGAAAAGTTGGAAACTAACCTTGCTACAAACAATCGCTGGAACAAGTCCTCACAAGCCCTTGATTGGTTAAACACTCACCACAACCGAAACAAAAAGGGACTTGGTTATAAGCCTAAACGGACCGTTTATCCCATACATAGGAAGTATGTTGGATTACCTGAAAATATTGTTTGCTTTCATTGTGGGAAAACGGGTCATTATAGATACACTTGCCCTTTAAGAAAACATGCCAATGAAAAGAATGAAAAGCATGTGAAACAAATCTGGATTAGAAAAGATGAGATTTATTTGTCTAAAAGAATGGGACCCAAGTGGATCTGGGTTCCCAAAACTAACCCTTGATTTGTTTTGCAGGCTGAAGTGAGAGAGAACAACCCCACAACTAACCCAACAAACAGGGTAAGAAACACCCTGGAAAACAGTTCAGAAGATAACCTTGAAAACAGGCAGTTGTGGTATGTTGATAGTGGGTGTTCGCGGCATATGACTGGAAAAGAATCAAACTTTCTCTCACTTACAGCTCTAAATAGTGGGAGTGTAGCATTTGGAAACGGCAAGTCTGGGACAATTGTCGGTATAGGAAGAAGAGTTTGAATTAGGTCTTGTCCAAAAGGAATTGCCGAACCATGAGAAACCAAGTGAGAACACCTTGGAGAAAACAAGTACAGAAGGTGTTCCTCAAAACAGCATGCAAAGTGAATACCAAACAGGGGGAAATACCATTGAACCCTGTTCGGAACCATATCCCTCAGGAACCAGCTTGCAAACAGGCACTGAAACAGGATCAGGAGGTGTTCTTGAACCTGATCCTATACGACCAGAACATGGGTCTGTGAATCTAATCAATTCAAGATCATGGAAGCACCGGAGTTCGCATCCTCTTGATCAGATCTTGTCAGATATTAATACTGGAGTGCAAACTAGATCTAAACTTAAGAATTTATGTGCCTTTCTATGCGTTTCTTTCTAACATTGAGCCAAAAAGTGTGAATGAGGCCCTTGCAGATTCAGATTGGATCACGGCTATGCAAGAAGAGCTTCACCAATTTGAAAGAAACAAAGTATGGCACTTTGTTCCTAAACCTGCAGAAAGAACAATCATTGGAACCAAGTGGGTGTTCCGAAACAAACTAGATGAGTCAGGAACAGTCACTAGGAACAAGGCAAGGTTGGTGGTTCAAGGATACAATCAAGAAGAAAGAATCGACTATGAAGAAACCTTTGCACCAGTTGCAAGAATTGAGGCTATCCGAATCTTAATAGCCTTTGCAGCTCATATGAAGATCAAGCTATATCAAATGGATGTGAAAAGTGCATTCCTAAATGGATACCTTAAAGAAGAGGTGTATGTCAAACAACCCCCTGGTTTTGAAAATGGTGATTTTCCAAATCATGTTTATAAACTTGACAAAGCACTTTATGGTTTAAAACAAGCTCCAAGAGCTTGGTATGAACGATTGTCAAACTTTTTACTTGAAAATGATTTTAGAAGAGGCAAGGTAGATAATACCTTGTTTCTAAAATCTAAGGGGGAACATTTATTAATCGTTCAAAAATATGTAGATGACATTATATTTGGTGCAACTCATCATGATTTATGCCATGAATTTTCAAATATGATGAGGAGTGAGTTTGAGATGAGCATGATGGGTGAGCTTAACTTTTTCTTAGGCTTACAAATCAAGCAAACTCCAAACGGCACCATGATCCATCAACAAAAGTATATCAAGGAGCTACTTAAGCGTTTTGGGATGGAGTCGGCCAAACCCATAGACACTCATATTTCTCCTTCAACCAAATTGGTTATGGATGATGGGAGTCCCTCAGTTGAGGAAAAACTCTATAGGGGCATGATTGGGTCACTCCTATACCTAACCGCTAGTAGACCAGATATCGTTTTTAGCGTTGGTCTATGTGCCCGTTTTCAGTCTAATCCTAAAGAGACTCACCTTAAGGCTGTTAAACGGATACTAAGATATTTAAAGCATACACCTGATTTAGCTCTATGGTATCCTAAAGGCTGTAATTTTAATCTTGTTGGATATGCTGATGCTGACTATGCAGGGTTCCTAGTTGATAGAAAGAGTACATCAGGTATGGCTCACTTTCTTGGACCTTGTTTGGTATCTTGGGCGACCAAGAAGCAACATTTAGTTGCCATGTCCACAGCAGAAGCTGAATATGTTGCTGCAGCTTCATGTTGTGCTCAACTGTTGTGGATAAGGCAACAACTTAAAGACTTTTGTGTTGACACTGGATGCATTCCTATTTTTTGTGATAACACAAGTGCTATTAATATTGCCAAAAATCCATGTCAGCGTAAAAGAACAAAGCATATTGACATTCGACATCATTTCTTGAGAGATAATGTTGAAAAGAGCTTAATCTCTATGAATTTTTGTACAACGGAAAATCAAATTGCTGATATATTCACGAAGGCATTAGCTAGAGATCCATTTGAGAAGAATAGACTGGAACTAGGGCTGGTGAGAACACCCTGAGACACTTGTTCCCACGTCGAGAACTAGTTACCTGTTCTCTACCCATGGTTGACTACTGAAGCTTTACATATCGTATATGCAAATGCTTGGATCATGTGTATTTTGCTTTAATCTATACAAAAAATGCAGCTTACGAGGATGTGGTAAAAATCATTGGAGGATCCCTGTTTTCAAGATCAACCGAAACAAACAGGAAATCACCTTGATTAAGTAGAAAAAAACCAGGTATGTCTCTTCGTCTTTCGATGCTTATGGAAATGTGCTTGCATCTAATTATTCCTCCCTTTCCAAGGTGCACAGTTACTGTTTTAATCATTACCCCTCCTAAAACCTTGCGCTTCTTAAATGCTTAGGCGGCTCTCCTATTAATTAGCCCTGTTCTCTGCGTCATATCATCATCCTCAGAAGCAACCTCTGCAAACAGGCTAAACCCTAATCTCTCCTCTCACCGAAATCGCCCTCAAGCAAAATCTCTCTCAAAACAGCAATGGCTCCCAAAACTAACTCTTCATCCCTCTCCAAAAACAAGAGCATGGTCATTCACTCGACTCCTGCTCCTCCTCGGCCAATAACCCACAAAATCTTCGAATTTCTTACCCAGATAAACCTCAAAAACACTGGGCATGAGTTATGCGACATTCCCTACTCCTTTGGCCGGGAGTTAGTGGTGCATGTAGGGACAATTCCGTGTCCCATTCCTTCTGAAACCGATGACAGTTCTTCGGGTCTTCAAGACAAAATCTTGAAGAACCCAGAAATAACTGTTGAAACCTCTGAACCCTGTTCTTCTCTACCCCTTCCAGAAACATCTCAAAGAACAGGGGATGTGTTCGTTGAGGACCTCTCCATGGATCTACAAGGGGATTCTGAAGAAGAAAGCCCTGTCCTTGGGGACGACTCTGTTCCTCTCACTTCTCAGACTGGAGAAAAGAGGAAAAGAGTAAAGATGGTGGCTAGGCGTAAACGAACTCCAAGACCACGACCACCATCAAGATCTTGCCCCTCTTCAACTCCCTCTTCTCCTCCTTCTCGCAAATCTGCGAGAATTGCCTTCCAATCAACACCCAAATCCTCCAAATCCTCTGTTCCCTTCATTCAGGAGATCTCTTCTTCCTCCTCTGAAGGGTTCTCAGATTCTGATTCTGAGAACAACTCCTTTGAACAAGGGAGACCGGTGTTCTTCGACATCGTCGAAGAACCACTGCCACAAACAACCCCTAAACCTGTTCCTAAGCCAGCAAAAACACCTCTCAAGAAAAAGCCAAGAACATCCCCTCCACCAAAGGCTACCACCCCTGTTCCTGCCATCAAACGCCCCAAACAGTTCACACCCTCTCCCTTGACTGACCAACATGCAAAGTTGCTTAAACGCAATGTTGTCAAGGGGAAGGTTGTGAATGTGGACTTCTTTCAAGAACAGAGTGTGGGGGTGTTCTTGACAAAACTTCGCACCCAAGGCTGGCTACAACTGTTTGCAAACACCCAGCTGGGGTGTTCTGTGCCTGAGTTGGTGGAGTTTTACGCCAACTGCAGTGTCACCAACGGAGTGGTGACCAGCTCGGTGAGTGGACAAAGCATCAAGTTTGATGCGTCCTCACTTGGGCAAATTCTGGGCATACCCTCGTAAGGATTCGAGGTGTATGTGAGGGAGAACAAAACGACTCTGGAACCTGCTCAGCTTCTCGAGGTATCCAAGCGCCTCAGTCGCAAACAGGGTCTGAAAACACCCTCCTCTGTCAAGAAGGGTGATCTCATTCCTCCCCACCAACTGTTGTTCATGTTCGTCATCAAGAACATGATTCCAAGAGGTCAAGGGTGAAATTCGGCAGATCTCTTCGATCAATGCCTTGTTGACCTTCTGGACAGGGAAGAACCCATTAACCTTCCTGCAATCATGATTCGCCACATTGGGCGAATTGCGAACACCTCCCGAGCACATGATCTCGGTTATGGGTTCCTACTGACGAAGGTGTTTGAGCACTTTGGGATAGTGCTCACACGGAGAGTAGCCGCCCAAACAATTGATGACTTTGGGGTTGATACCCTACTTGGGTGCGGCTATGAGATTGAGAGATCAGCCTCCAAACAGGGTCGTCGACCACCTCGACCACCTGTTTCTGGACAGGTTGAGGCTGTTCTTGAGGACAATGCTCGCCTCAAGAAAGAACTCTCCGCAGTCAAAGCTGCCTTCGCTGAAGAACAAGCTCGCTCTGCCAAGCGACATGAAGACTTGCTTGCTCTTCTCTCCACCCTTGCCCCTTCTATCCCTCCTCTGCAAACAAAACCACCTCCTGCACCTTGATTGTATAGGGTGTTTTCTAGTGTCTGTTGGTGTTTTGTTTGTTGTTTCTGCATTTACTGTACTGCCTTGTTATTAATAATATATTTTTTGCAGTATGTGTTGTTCCATATGATTTCTATTTAGTTGTTCTGCCTTTCTAATGATGCCAAAAGGGGGAAGAATTCAGTATAACATGGAACATGGAATGAAAACATGTTTGGACAACATAAAATGAAAACATGAAAACATGTTTGCAGTTTGCACCTTGCTTGACACCAAATAAAATGAAAACATGTTTGAACGTTGACTGGCCTGGACTCTAATTGCCTTTGTGGATCCTCATCAGCATTAACTTTTTGTCAATATGGATACTTGGTTTGTCATCATCAAAAAGGGGGAATTTGTTGAAACCATTATTATGTTTTGATGATAACAAACCTAAAGCAATGTTGCTCTAAACAAGATGTTTTCAACATGTGCTTTAACTTGTTGATTGTTGAGAACAAGTCCTGAGAACATGTTTTCAACAATGTGCTGAGAACATGTTTTCAACAATACGCATTAACCTGTTTGTTGAATGTTGAGAACACGCCTTGAGAACATGTCTCATACCTAATGGTTCACTCTCAAGATCACCACCTCCATGAGATGATTGAGTTGATCGTACGAGAAGCAATTCATGAACTCTAGCAAGACAAAGAACAATCCCAACAAACAAGGTGACCTTGGTGTTCACGGCATCTATACAGATCTTGGACAAGATGACTAGTTTAAAACAAGAAGTCTGGGGTATATAGATTTTATTTATTTAGACTCTTGTTAATATGCTAATACTGAAAAAACCTTATAAAACACCTCTTGAATCGGTGTTTGTGCTAAACGCTTCAGAACACCAGTTGCGAACAACCTTGTGAACAGGGTGCCTAGGGTGTTTCTGACCTAAACTGGCCTTACCTGGTTATCTTTGAAAACTTATTTTCGGTTGGCCAAGATCTCCAGAATAATTCCTTAAACTCAAGATTGCTATTTTCTTGGAAAGGATAATTCTTGAAAATATTATGGGAGATTGCAAAACCTATTTTTGGAAAACTTTTAAATAGAAATGTTATCTCTTTCTCTCTCTCTCTCTCATCTCTTGGAAAGCTTTTCAAAATACCTTCACAAGATTTTCCACGGTTATTATGGCTAAAAATAATCTTCTTAGAATGCTATAATTTTGGGAAGATTTTCTTGAAGAGCCGTTGGGATTTTTATTTGAAAAAGAAAATCATCTTTACCAAACTTAGTTGATTTTCTCTCCTCTCTCCCTGGTTTTTACCGTTGGTTTTTGAGCATAAAAAGGGATAAGCATTTGAGATGAAAATACACGGACATAGACTGACAAAAAGGAAAACACAAAAAGGAGAGAACACAACACAAAACGAGATTCAAAAAGGAGGTTTTCTAGAAAAATAAAAGTGCTTTGAGCTATTCTTGAGAAAAGAGAAAACCGAGACAAGTTGTGTTAAAAGTGTGTTTTCAAGATATTGGCATAATAGGATCTTCATTTGTACCTTACATCTGCTTAGTGAGAAGCACCCCAGTAAGGTGTTTTTGACCTTGATCTCAGATCAGTCAAAAGTGAGTGAGTGTGTCCTAGTCGTGTGGACTTTGGACGTGTCCAATCTGGTGAGATTTGGACGTGGTGTAATCTGCCTTGAGAATGAGATTACGTGGTTGCAAGGTTGTAACAAGGTGTGTTACAATTGTAACGTGTTAAGCCCGGTTTAGTGAAGTGATTAAATCCTACACGAGGTAGGTCGTGGTTTTTCACACCTCAGTTGGGCTAGAAGTGTTTTCCACATGAAAAATTGTGTGTGCTTTAATTTCCGCATCTATCTTGATAATTTTCGCTCTTGCTACATCTGAAAACACCCTCTGCAAACAAGTCACAGAGGTGTTTGTCATATATAACAAGAAAATCAGACACCACAATTCATCCCCCCTCTTGTGGTAGGATACTCTAAGATATAACAATATATATGACACAGAGAAGTCTATTTGATCATTTACTCACATCCATACATAGATTTGGATGCAATAATGATAGCAATCCTAATAAATCAACCTAAAAAGCTACAATTTTGTATCAGGCATACTGAAAATAAAGAATTATTCATATCTATATACCATAACTTTTCTTTAGAAGGTGGGATCATTTAGTAGTATATTAGCATAAATTTGATGGCTTGATTTATACCTGTACATTCACTACTAAAAAATCTGCATTTTCAGACAGAAAATGCCGACCGAAAAGGACACCGTTGGATAGGCCGGCGGACATGGCGACGGAAGGACGGAAAAAGCAAAAAGGGCAGACGGATATTCCAACGAATGATTATTCCGTCGGAATCCAACTGTTCCGTCGGAAATCCGGCGGATATTCCGTCGGTCCTCTGGTCAAAATTGACCGGTTGTCTGTAGCAGAAGGGGGGAATTTTTTTTAAAAAAAGATTCCTTGTCTGACGGAATATTCTGTCGGACATGACCGTCCGACGGAATATTCCGTCGGACCATCTTTAAAACCCAGAAATCGGGTTTCATTTTCGGCACCTCATGCTAAAGAGAGAGAGAGGGTGACGTAGAGAGAGAAGGAGAAGAGCACCGCCATCGCTATCACCGCCTAGCTCGCCGTCGCCGTTGCCGTGTGATGCCGTCGTCGCCCAGCCGGCCATCGCCCAGCCCGCCGGCCACCCCAATTCGACCACCTCCACTTTTCTCTTCCAAATTCAAGTATGTGATGTTTATATAATTTGTAGTAAATTTTTTAATGAATTTGATAAATTTAAGCTAGAATTTAACAATTATGTGATAATTTGTATTTGTTGTTGAAATTTTATTGAGTTATTTATAGATTATGGGTTTTGAATTTGGTTGTGTTGATGTGAATATGAAAGTTTAATGTAAATGTTGTTTGTTTAGGTTGTAGTAGATATGTTGATGAAATTGAGAAATTGAAGTTACAATTTAACAAGTATATGGTAATTTGTGTTAGTTGTAGAAATTTTATTCAATAATTGATAGATTTTGGATTTTAAATGTGGTTGTATTGATGTGAATGTGAAAGTAATTATTGAGTATTATTAGTACGTAATTGTGTGGATGATATAAAAATTTAATTGAATGTTACTTTTTAGAACTTATTATTGGGAGTTTTGAATTTGTGAATTTAAAGAATTTCATATTGGAAGTGGATGTTTGGTGTGGCTAACTCGTAAAATTTATGATGGTTACAATTAATAGTGACTATTTAGAAAAATTAGTATGTTAGTATATAAAAATGTGGGAGGGTGAAATATTGTGACGTATTATTTGGATAATATGTGTACATGTTATTTAGTATTATACAAATACTTGTAATATATTAATTTCAAAATTTAATTAGATAATATTTGTAATTAGTAGATTATTTCGTATGTTGTACCTAAAATATAATAAATTAAATGAAGGTATGTTGGATAATATTTGGAAGTTGGATGATGAGATTGTATTATTTTGTAAATGTGTAAATATTATTTATTGTTATGTACGTAAAGTAAATAATAATACGTTTATTATATATAACATAAATATTTGAAGTTTTAATTAGTGTGGATGATTAATATGAAGGATATGGGTCATAAGAAAAAACATATTGCGAACGGGAAAAAAATACGTTATTGTTGCTGTGAATGTCGTTATTATTGGTGTGAATGTCACAAGTTTGGATTGCAATTTCAGACATTCAAACAGGTTTACATCCTGACCTAATTGTCGTACTGTCTTATTTTTGTGCATCGCATATTGAACATAGTGCATGACGAAGTAGTATAATCATATGTAAATAATTGTTCTAACTATGTATGAAGAAAAGTGTAATAATTATGTCCATTATTATTATAAATAAGGAATTAACGTATACATTTGTAATGTTGTACAGTGGATAATATTGATGGACCACCCAATCGAAGGTGGATGTATAAAAGAGTTTTACCAGGTAAAAAAGGGTATAGACAAGAATTTTTAGACGGAGTTGAATTGTTTGATCAGTTTGCAAGAAGTCAAGTGGAATTCATAAATAATGAACATTATAGATGTCCTTGTGCCAAATGCCAGAATAGAGCTTATAAAGTACCTGATGACGTGAGATTACACTTGCACCGAAACGATTTTATTAAAGGTTATTGGTACTAGACATCTCATGGGGACGTAGAACCAACCTCCTATGACAATGTTGAAAGTAGCAACGTACAGAACTTATATGACAACATGGTTTTAAATTCCATAAACGTTGATAATACTGAACCATTTGTAGATAATGTTGAAGCAATGGTGAATGATGTAATGATTATTAATGAAGTTAGTGACAATGAGCAACCAAATGCAGAAGCTCAGACATTCTATAATATGCTTCCAGCTGTGCAGAGACCTTTATGGGATGTGTGTTCTAACCAAACTGAATTGTCAAATGCGGTCAGATTGATGAGTATCAAATCTGATTATAATATGTCTCAAAATTGTTTGAACGAGGTGATGCAATTAATGCATGAAAGTTGTTCGGCAGACAATCGTGTCCCCAGAAATTACTCAGAGTTGCAAAAGAAGGTTCGAAGTTTGGGTTTAGATGTACAAACCATTGATTGTGGCCGCAATGGTTGTATGTTGTACTTTAAGGAGGATTCAATAGTTGAGAAATGCAAGTTCTGTGATGCACCAAGGTGGAAGCCAAAGAAGTCAGGTGATAATGGGAAACCAAAACCATATGTGAAAATGTTCTACTTCCTGGGTATACCTAGGTTGCAACGCCTTTACGTCTTAAGAAGCACAGCTGAACACATAAGGTGGCATTACGACAATAGGTGTGAGCATGGTGTTCTTTGTCATCCTTCAGATGGTGAAGCATAGAAATATTTTGATCGCAAACACTCAGATTTTGCTTCAGAGCCCCGCAATGTGAGACTTGGTTTGTGTGTGGATGGGTTTACCCTATTTGCACAATCTGTACGACCTTATTCAATTTGGCCTGTCATTGTGACAACGCCATATATGTTCTTAACTTGCATTATACCTGGACCTACAAATCCAAAGAATAAAATAGATGTGTACTTGCAACCTTTGATTGATGAGTTGAAAAAGCTATGGGATGGTGTTTAAACCTATGACATTTCAATGAGGCAGAACTTTATTATGAGAGGTGCATTAATGTGGACAGTGAATGACTTCTCAACCCTTGGAATGTTATCTAGATGGAGCACCCATGGTGTTTTAAGTTGCTCTGTTTGTATGGAGAAGTTGAAAGCAACACATTTGAAACATGGGGACAAAGCATCCTGGTTTGACAGTCACCATCAATTCATGCCCAGATATCATGCGTTTCAAAGAAATCGAACTGCATTTCGTGGAGGGAAAGTTGTTAACGATGGTCCTCCATCCAAAAAAAATGGGGAGGAACTATATGAAGACGTTCGGAGTCTTCCTAAGGTAACCGCTGATGGAGATTTCATCATCCCGTGTTTCAAGGAGAATTATCATAATTGGACAAAGCAAAGCATCTTTTGGGAGTTACCTTATTGGAGAGACCAACTACTACATCACAATTTGGATGTAATGCACATAGAGAAGAACTTTTGTGATAACAGCATCAACATTGACATGGATGTACCTGGTAAAACAAAAGATGATGTTAAGGCAAGGCTAGATATGGCGGAGATGTATGATTGAAGTGAGCTGAACGTCAGACATGGTGTTAATGGTCGAACACTAAAATCGAAGGCTACGTACACCCTTTCTTTGAACAAACAAAAGGGGGTGTGTGAGTGGGCGCAACAACTAACAATGCTTGATGGATATTGTTCCAACTTTGCAAACTGCGTAGATATGAAGTCCGCAAAGTTTCAAAACATGAAGAGCCATGATTGTCATGTGTTTTTTTAAATGCTTATGCCAATAGCATTTTGTGCCCTTCCAGATGATGTATTAGAACCACTCATTGAGCTAAGTGAATTTTTTAAAAATCTTTGCTTAACAATATTAAGGGTTGATAAGTTATAAGAAATGCAACGCAATATAAGCATAATACTTTGTAAATTGGAGAGAGTTTTCCCACTGGGATTCTTTAATATCATGTAGCACTTGCCTATGCACTTGGCAGAAGAAGCATACCTAGGGGTCCAGTGCAATATCGATGGATGTATCCATTTGAAAGGTAAATATTTATCCAAATATCATAGAATACTAAATTTAGCAGTAGTGTTATACTGAAATACTTATATAAGTTTTTCTATTTTAGGTACTTTGGATGGCTTAAGAAGAAGATAAGAAACAAAACACATCCTGAGGGATCAATGGCTGAAGCATACTTGGTGTTTGAGATATCGCAATTTTTCTCGTATTACTTCGGCGATGATGTGCCTTCAATGCGCATAAGACGTCGACGTAATGAGGATGAAAATGACGAGCCACAAATGCAACCTACTTTATCATTTTTTTAAACCCAAGGAACTGCAGTGGGAAGTCGTACATAGAGGTACCTAACTGATGAAGAGTTGCATGCTGCACACCTTCACATTTTGTTGAATTGTAATGAAGTGCAACCTTATATCGAGTAAGTCCAACATGTGCCCTTTTGCATTGTAATGAAGTTAATTGGGAACTTAGTGCTGATGAATATCATTATTACAGTTTATTCAAACAACAACAATTACAAGAAAATTCCACTTTAACGGACGTGGAGATAGACGTCTTGATTGAAGCTCAATTTATTTGATGGTTCAAAAAAGCAGTAAGAGTGTGAACTTGCCTCTTATGATATATACTCATCTGCTTGAGCACATGTTACACAATATGGTTCCCATGTTGATCAAGTTTGTAAAAATTAATATAGGCTGAAATTGTACAAATCTTCAATGACGAACGCCAAGTACACATATACTACTTGGCTCAATTGCCTTTAAGGAAAGTTACATCTTGGTTTGCATTCAGAGTTAATGGATTTCTATTTCACACAGAAAAAGTGTGAAGAGAAAAAGACTTTCAACTGTGGCGTTTGCGTTAAAGGGAGCGGGGAAGGTGGATATGAGGACGATTATTTTGGAATCCTCCAAGAGATTATTCACATTGAATATCTTGGAGAGCCGCTCAGACAATGTATGTTGTTCAAATGTGATTGGTTTGATAACACCCCTCAAGAAACACGTTGTCCGAAACTATGTCCATTTGTAGAGGTGAGTGCCACTCGAAGATATAGAAAATATGATCCTTTCATATTTGCTAATTCTACAACGCAAGTGGTGTACATGAAATACCCGAATGGAATAAGAGATAAGTCTAACTGGTGGGTTGTTGTACCAAACAAACCTAGGGATAAAGTGAATAACGAATTCACTTTACCAGTTGCATTCCAAGAGGAACATGTGTCTCACATGACACTAGTGAATGACACAATTCCTGCAACTTTATTGAGTCACGAGGAAGACATTGAAGCTGTTAATGAGGAAGGTGCAAACGAGGGAGGTGCGGAGGCAGAGTGGGATGATGATTATGAATACATTGAAGACGAAGTCGTTGTGGACCATGAAGATTCTCATGAAGATTCTGATGAAGACAATGAAATTGAGGATAATGACTAGTCTTTGTTGAATTGATGTAACTTTTTCGTTGTATAGATGTGCACTTGGTCATCGTATGCATGTAGTCTTTGTTCAATAATTAATGACACAATTGTCATTGTATGAGTTATTAATATTGTTTAATTCTTGCATTTTTTGTTATTTGATCACTACGATTTGTATATTTGTTTTAAAGATGTCAGGTATGCAACCGGGACGCGGTGATAGATGTTGTAGAACTCAGGGAAGAGGTCATAACAACTAAAGTGGCCAAGCAGAAGAAGAGTTCCAGGGATGGCAAAACAACCAAGATGTCCCTCAGAATGCTTTTCCTGATCCCAACAGCGTCTGAAACATACAATTCACCGAACACGTACCTCAAAATGCTACATTCCCTCAGGGTGACATGTGCTTCTTCTAGCCACAAAGGCCTCCTAACACTCAGACGTAAGGAGCATTTATGGGTAACCAATTTGGCTCCTACATTCCTGTACCACATGTCATTCCACAATATAATGAACAAAGAAGTAGGGATCATAGTGAAGGTGCTTCAAGCCATGAGAGCACGTCCAACAAAGTGCTTATTAGGACAGATGGTAAAGAGTAAGTGATTATACATTTTCACTTTTGTATATTCAGAAGCCAAACATACATATAAATATGTTTGTTGTGCACACAAATTTATAACTGTCTTTCTTACTTGCAGCTTCTTTCCATATGATGTGGTGTTTGAAATAACGAAGATATTTGTGAGCAAATTTCCCGAGCCTTGGCCAACATGGGGTAAAGTCCCTAAATCACAACGGGATCTGTGATTTGGCGAGTTCAAGGTGAGATAAATTTAGATGTTCACTATATCTATAAATATATTGTTCATTAACATATTGTTTATGTTTTGCACACTTTTATTTCACAGAAGCGTTTCTATTAGGCTCCAGAGCATGACTCCCAGATTAGGAGCAACTTTGAGGAGAAGGGGGCTAGTAGATTGAAGGATACATTTGGGGAGCTAAAGAAAAGGGGCAAGTAGCCTCTGTGGTTGTCTGACAACACTTGGAAGTCACTTCAAGAGTACTGGGCTTCCAAAAAATTTCAAAAGGTGAGTGCACAAGTGAAGAAGAACTGTAACAGTGATCAGGATGACTTAGGTCCCTCTTTGCATACATGTGGTTCAATCCCATTCAGCGAGCAAAAGAGACACTTGGCAAGTACGAAGAACTCTCACTTATTTCAACTTATTGCATTTTGTACTTTGTATGTGTTTTACTTTACAGTGTACGAAGAAATCTCACATATTTCAACTTATTTGCATATTGTATGGGCTAAGAAGCTTCAAAGGGAGTCGACTGCAATACAGCTATTTAAAGACACTCATCAACACGAGCGGGACAACACATGGGTTGAAAACAAATCTGAAAAAGCATATGTAAGTAGCATGTATTTTTTACGTGTTTAAAATATTCTTACTCCGTCGGCGTTACTAGATCTGCAACATTTAATATTTTTGAATTTATTTTGTATACGGAGCATCAACAGAAATGGGAATAGATTAGAAATTTCCAATCCTTGACAGATCCTAGCTTCGAGCCATCTGAAATTCCATCTGACAAGGAGCTGTAGGTGCAAGGCAACTTAAACAAAAAGGGGTTCGTGTATGGATTAGGTTTAGAAGAGGTAAATCTGAAGCACTTGTTCAATTCCTCAACAACATCTAGGGGCAGTCAGGAGGCAGATGTACGAGAGACGGTCACCTAATTGAACAATGAGTTAAGTTCAATGGCGAAGTTAAATCGCCGAACTGAAGAGAGGAATCGTCATTTAAAAGAGAAAGTGATGATGTTGAGTGAACAACTTAGTGGGGTGCAAAATACACCGAGTGAGTTCATTAGATCTCAACAAGCATCTGGTTCTGGATAAGCCCACGCCCTTCTTCGCGCCCTCGACAACATTGCCGCTCCACTTATGCTATTGTTGCTGCTCCTCCTCCTAAACCTCAAAATGATGATGATGATGGTGATGATGATGGTGATGGTGATGATGATGATGATGATGATGATGATGATGGTGATGGGGACGACAATGGTGATGGTGATGGGGACGACAATGGTGATGGGTATGATCTGTACTCTACTTATAACTATTTCAATTATTAGAACTTCTAACATTCAAAAAATTTCATGTTATGTTATGTATATTAAGTAGAATGGTTTGGGTTTGGGTTTGTGTGTGCTATGATCATCTGGATTTTTTAGCACTTTGTAATTGTGATGTTGAATGAAAGTAACCATGTGTGATGGTTACTTTTGAAATTATGTAGAATGTCGATGCGTTTATGTGGAAATGAGTACTTGTACTGGTTGAGTTGAATGAATGTAACCATGTGTGGTGGTTACCTTGTTTTGATTCATATACCACGTGTGGTGGTTGTAAGGTTTCAATTTGTAGGTTTTAGTGTAAATTATATTTTGGGCTGGCTGAAGGCGCCCATTTTTTTTATAAAAATTTTTCAAAAATTGCGACCGAAACTTCAACAGGGGCCGACGGAAGGAGACAGATTTTCGATAGACATCCAACGAAAAAATGGCATTTTTCCCTTTTTTTTTTTGAAAAATGCTAGCAGATGGGAGGCGACGGATTTTCTTACTGTCGGATGCAAGCGTTTTTGTCGGTGGTCCGCCGGAACCTTGCTCCGACGACAAGAATTTTCCGTTGGAACCCTGCTGACAGTATACAAGATTCCGTCGGAATATGGTCCCGACCCCCTTATTCCGACGGCTTAATTGGGCCGGCTATTCCGTCGAAAAATCATTTTTCGAACAGAAAAAATGCCTTTTTCGATCGGAATATCCGTCGAAAAAATCAGATTTTTTAGTAGTAATTAGGAGGCTTTTATGTAATACCCTGAAAATTTATTATTATTAACATGAAAAGGAAAAAAAACTTTACCATCATCATCATGTGTGCATTTACAAGAGTGGGCTAAATTTTGTTGAGATGTTGGGCTTGTAGTACCAAAAGTTGAGCCAACCAATATTGGTGAGAATGCTTAAAACTTGAGATTATGGAGAATAACACCATTTAATTATTTTGATTAGGTAATTAGTTGATTACAATGCACCACATTGGGAATTGCTAGTATTAATTATAATACATTCACCTTGCCATTCATAAATCTTTGTGCCAGAAGGGAGCTTAATCTTACATCCAACACTCCCTACAAATACCACATCTCTTCCTCACTTTGCCATGCATCATCTCTTGTTTACTACCACACATTCCCCCCCCCCTTCTTTCTCTCTTTCTTTACCTATTGAGCAAAATTAATGGAATAGTGGGGCTTTGACCCATGTAAGTGAAGGATCGAGTAACATAGTTGTGGTCGACCTATTTTTGTCTTTTATGCATTCGTTTTTAAGCTTGTGTGACCTACTTGTCATTTATCTAGGACACATGAAGCTTTAGATCGTTTCAGCTGAATTTGTGAAAACAATTGCATAAGTTAAGATATAGTATGATGGTTACGCCCTTACAGTTATATCGTTTTATTGAATCCTTGTGGTTAATGAAGTGTAACATGAAATAATTGTTTTAATTGTTTTGTCATATTAACGGTGGACCCTCTTACTGCTCTATTGAATGTTGATCAACGAAGTTTGGGCTTCCCAATCAGCCCAAGTATGTGCATATATGTTCAATGATCGTAATGGAGATTAAGTATCTTACTGTTAAGTATTTTACTAATGGAACATTAGTCCAATAATGTTAGATGCCACCATAAGATAATTAAAGGAGCACATGTTTTAACTCAGTTTGATGAATACAATGAATTTAATTATGCATTGAATTATTTTACTGTATAACCTCACCTTATACTGGGCCCGTTTGACTTACTATTTTCTATTTTATATTTTCAGGTTCATCTAAAAAGGGATTTAAGTGTTGGGAGATATCACATGCAAAAGATATAGGCTCACTATTTACAGTGTTACGTATTTATATAAATACACGACGTATAGTAATGGGTCTATCGAACTATCCAATCAGAACAAAATGATTAGTTCATGTTGCCGTTTTTTTTATTACAACCAATGTTATTATTCATAGTATGAGCCTTGTGTAGCTTCTTAGATGACACGGTGTAGCGCGCTCGAATTTTAAGCTTCTGCATAAAAAGATATTTTTGAAAATAATTCTCCAAAAGTGTCGGGGCGTTACATTTTCGCAGTCCATCAGCATAATTTATAGAAACCAACATGCTATAAAAGACTACCATGTACCTTCTTCATTCACGCATCCGCAAACAGTCAAATATGGGTGGCACAAGAAATATAGTATCAACTGGTGTTGATGCATATTAGTATGTAAGCTTCTTTCATCACTTAGATTAAGAGGAAAGGATGAAAAGAAATTAGGTTGATTTTGATAGAAAACTCTAATCGATAAGACAAACATACAAAATGTTATCTACTTCATAAGATCAACTACATGGTAAAAATCGAATCATTAAGAATAATGTCATGCGCTATTTCAAAAACACTCTCTCCTTGACCAAAAAACAAGAGCATGACACATTTTAATAGAAAAGCATACTGCGTACCACCTGTTTTTGGTCAAAGAGGCAACAATTCTACATGGACCTCCATTTTGACAATTCTTTCCCTCCCCTATTTCGCTAAGCCCAATGCACAAACACAACAGTAAAATCATTCTTTTTGAAAATAAAATTTACAATCTAACTAGTGAATTACCAAAAAATCATCACCCCTTCTAGGCATAATCACGTATTTGCCATTATTCCATGTTGAAGTGGGCAAAACATAACCAAGTGAAAATTTATATGATGGGGATTTCAGAAAGCATAATGGGATACATCGAGAAAACATATTAAATTGTTTTTATGGAGAACTTTTGGAAGTTTATAGCTTTTGATCTGCATGATAACTTTGGCATAGGTGGAAAAATAGTAGGGACCTGGATTTTTTAGTTTGCTTGACATTAGGGTCTTTGATGTACTCAAATTCAAGCCACCAGTAATCAAGCACACAATTCATCTAGCTATTTTAGATATTTAAATATGAGCAGAAGCTAACTCTATCTCAAATCCTAAAAATCTTGAGATAATCAGCCCACTTTTCTCTCTTCTTTTCTCCTTCCCTTCTTTATCTATTCTGATTCCTATCTTGTATTCGAGACAAATGCATACAAGTTATGAGAAGAGTCCAACGAGAAATCTTGCAATAAAACAACAAAAAAACCCCATAATTTCAACAACTATATTGAAAGAAAAGCTCGATCTCACTTCATTTACATCAAATTTAAGCATAAAATTACAAGAGAAAAGGAGGAGAAAAAAATTGAAGAAAGAGAGTCACGGACAAACATGAATATAGAAATCAAAATAGGACCTTGACGAGGAGCTTGAGGTAACCATCACTAGACTCAGGCACAATGCTCTTAATCTTCTTGCTGAATTTTACAACTCACAAATTTGAACTTTAGTTCCTAAATCGATATTGACAACATGGAAAAACCCTAAATTCAAACTATAAACACTTAAAAACTTGACATGCAAGATGAAATTAAAAAGTAAAACCCTTAAGCAATGCTGGCTATAACAAAATTGAACCCTACTGCAACTATAAATTGTTGATTTTTCTTAGTTTCAACTTGTTAGAACCACTTATGTATGGTGGGTACAACAATTAAACTGGGATTCAAGAAAGAAGGGGCCAGCTATGGAAGAAGAATCACAGATAAGAATGTCGCCGATTATTTGCAGATCATTGTGGTGATTTCGTTGCATGCGAGCAAGCGCACAGGACAGAGAGGGGGGAGGAAGTTAGAGCAACTACAACGGGAGCCTCGCGCAATGAGAGAGAGAGCGGCGAGTGGCGTGCGTCGGCTTGAGGCAGGGCATCGGTTGGCTCGCCTTGCTCGGCTTGGCGAGCTTCTACGGGGCGCAAGGCGCCACGTGACCTTTTTTTGTCCTATTCCCCTCCTAAACGACGTGGTTTTGGGGGGGGGGGTGAAGCTTTTTTTTGGGTGGAATGGGCTGTTGGAAATGAGAAAGGCAAAACATACGGCAAGAAAGGTTGGGAAAAATATTTTTGGAGTAATTTTTTTTTATAAAATTTTGGTGCTAATTTACTCTATAAATATATGCAATTGTATCCAACTTATTTTCCCCAAACATTTATGACCCTCCAATTTTTTTCGTTACCAAATTATCATATCCAACTTATTTTCCCTAAAAATAACTACACCAATTAACCAACCAAACAAAATAAATAAAACTCAAACAATTAAATATGATTATGTGTGGGGTTCATATGTATTATTTTATTTGGCGAGGAAAAGTGATGAGTTTATCATCGCAGAGAGTGAGGATTGTGAGTCAAAAAGTTAAAGAGAGGATTGATGTGATAGGTGTAGGATCCAGCTGATGAGTCAAAAATTGATTCACCATTGTTTTTGCTCTTGGAGGGAGGGAGAGAGGTTGAGGGCGCACGCCGAGCTACTGAGCTGTGAGCCATTGAGGAACATCAAAACAAGGAGCAGAATAAGAATTTCGGGCGCATAGTACAATGACGCCATCAACGGCAAACTAGTAAATCAATAGTATGACTCATTAATTCCTTATTTGCTTTTTATTAAATTAATAGGTACATGATTTAATCGAATTACCTTGCTGATAAAAAGGAAAAAAAAAACACTGCGATATCCACTGTTGAATCTAACCCATTCTCAGTGGGCATCTCGATCCTTAATTACCAGCCCACTACTCCACGATCCATTTATCTAATCTAACCAATAATATCTCCGCGCCATAGTTCCCCTATCTTCATCTCCTCTCTCTCCAGGCTCCAGCAAGCGAAGAGCTGAATTGGTTGGCTGGTTTTGAGCCATGCACAGCTTATCAATTACTTTAACGGGTCGGGTCCCGACCCGCCCTAGTTGCTTGGCCTCTCCTTCGGGTTTCTCTCACCGGCTCAGAATCCTTAGTGCCCATGTTCTTCCTTGGCCAGCTCCGAAGCATCGTCGGAGCTCAGGTGTCATTTGCATGGCCGTATGTTCGCTCTTCCCCCAGTTCTTTGTGTTTCTTTGGTAGTTCGTCGGAAACTTTTTTGTTTTTATATTTTAATTTGGTTCGATTTTTGCAGGAGCCTTATCTGATTACCAAACTGGAGTCTGCTGAGAACACGTGGAAAGAATTATCGGTAAACAATTTGAATATTTTCTTCTCAATATCACTTTTCTCTGTGATGTCACTTTGAATTATTGTTTTTGTTTATATGGACTAAAAATCGATGATGAAACCATTGATTACTAGGTAACCAGTGTGTTTGATGAGGGTATGCGGGCATTTGGGGAATTTAGATGTAATTAACCTTACTAATGTGAGTAGTGAGGCTGTTTCCATTAAACATTTGAATTGTTTCACTAATTTTCTGAGTTGGGAAAATAGAGTGTCTTAAGATAATTTCCAAATGGGCAAATTGGTGATGAGAAATAGATGTGGATGAGCAATTTTAGTGATTATTAGCATATAAAAATTAAGCTTATCGAGTAAAGTTGTACTCCTTGAGAATTGTTTGTTTCTGATTGAGGTGAAGATCGAAAACCACAGGCTGAGAAAGAGCGTAGGAAGAAAATGTATAAGGGTTCCCTGAAACGGGAAAATCAGCTGTTATTGTGGGATTGCCCCGAAGAAGAAAGTGAGGTAATTAGTTGAGGATACAAGAATACTATTTTAAACTGATTATCAGGGAAGAGGGGTGGGGGGGGGGGGGGAACTCGAACGTCTTGTATCATGCAAATTATGGAACATTTCCGTATGTTCAATTTCTAACTGACTTTGAGCCAACAATGTTGGACCATATAACTGGCAAAAAGAACCATATTAGGGTAGAAACCTTCAAAATTTAAGTAAAATGGAATGCTTGAATCTGTAATTGATAGAAAGAAACGTTTTACAAGTCATAGAAAGGTGGCAAGCTGGAGGCAAAGGTTTGCCTATAGCATTTTGGGGGCAGAGTGGCAATGGAGAGGAGAGGGCTGCAAGGAGGGTAATGAATTGGAGTTGCAGATCATGGAGAACCAATATTTGTACAGTGAGAGACAAAGAGAGAATATAGAAGAGGAACAAGGAGCGTTAGCGTAAGAGCTCAGAACTGGGAAAAACCATTACTTCCTGCAACTGCTTAGAACTTTGAAAAGGAAAAGGAAAATTCTCACCATAGGATTAATTAGAAGAACAAAATCCTTTTTCTGCTGGTGTCTGTAGGATGGCTACACCACCAACACGCCTTTACTTTGAGTTTAAGAAAAGAGTTTCATAAGCAAGGAGGGGAAATCTACGCGTCTTTGTAGTTCTAGTTAATGGTATTTCCTGTCAAGCTGCTGATCTATTGCTACAGTCATATTCAATGATTCTTGTCCTGTGCATTTTAGCAACTCAAATAGGCGCAAAGATTCAGTAGGTAACCTTAAGTACTGGCCTTCAATGGTCACTGTGGTAAAGTAATGACCCTCGCATTGTGTTTCTGAAACCAACATTGTACAATGGTATATCATGTGATAAGGGCTACAGTTCCCTGACATAGCAGCTTCTGCATTAGTATAGCGACCTTAATTTGTTTCGATCATCAAAGCTTCATCTTGAAACAAATACTTTTAGGTATTAGACTAAGCTGCTCAAGACTATGTAGTCAGGTTTATGCTATTTGCGGATGCTATAGTCCCAATTGATGCAACTAAATAAGGTGTGGAGGGATGTTCTAAGGTTTTCCATCAAGTAGGTTGAAGACAGAGAACCTACCTGGAAGGAAATCAACAAGGAAATGGATGAGGTGAAATCACTGTTCATTATATTAGTTACTGAAGAATGGAGAGTTTAGATACCCACAGGCATTCCTTCAATCCACAAAGTAGGTAGTTGATGACATTATCTATTGGATTTGGGGGGGTGGGGGGAGGGAGAAGGGGGTGGAAAAAATTAAAGAATACTTATGGAGTCTCGTGTGATAGGTAGGTTATATTTGAATTGAAGGGAAAATTTTTTCAAATACTTAGTAGACTAGCCTGGTTGGTGCTGCTGATTCAGTAGGTACAATTTCAAGAGATGATTGTAGTGAAGCAAGGATGAGTTGGCAGATATGTGGATTTGTAAGGTTGGATAAGATAAGGAAATGAATGAAACAGAAGGTGACATTGGTTGCTCATCATGTACTTGTTTGTAGTATTAGGTTCACAGATTTAGTAGGTATTATTATTAGTTCTTGCTCTTTCAATCTTTAGTTTGACATTAAACTGTTAGTTGCTGATTTGCTTTATGTTGCTTTGTTTGACATGTTTCATTTGTAGAGCTACATGATCTTAATCCATATGATTTGATTACTTCTTGCTGTAAAGCTTGTCGTAGAGCTACAAATTTAACCACTATTTCGACTTATAAATAATATTTATAGCATAGGAAAGTAGGGATCGATTCACGAGGAAAGATTATGTCAAAAAAAGGCTAGTTTAACCCTAAATAATTTTACTAATCTAATTTATTGTTTCTTCTCTTTGTATTTCTAAAATAAATAAAATCTAATAAATAAAAATCTGGAAAAATACTCAATATTACTCCTAAATATTCTAGATTTAATTCTGGAAATAAAACAGTAAATGGCTATCCTAAATAATCTAGGAAAATAAAAACAGAATAATAACTCAATCTTCAACTAAAAATCAAAGCAGAAAATACTAAACAGAAAATTAATATTAAAAATCACAAACAGTGACCTAAACTAATATTCTTCAAGTTTATAAGCTTATAACTCCAGAATTACATCTAATTAATTTCAGAAAAATTAAAACAGAAAATTGCTGCAGAATAATAAAACAGAAAATTAAATCTGAAATTAGAAAATAAATAAACTGCACTAATATAAATACGAAATTAATTAACAAAATTACCCAAATTTAAGGATATAATTTTCTGGACTCAATAACACCAAAAAAACATGAAATCAATATTAAAAACGCAATTTTCAGATTTATTGAAATAAAAACCTGCACATATCTAATTCACGAAATAATTATGAAAAAATTATCAGATAATTTCCAAAAATTCCAAAATTAAATTGAGGCAGATTAGGACACTATATAAACCCTAGGATGGATTAAAACTTGAAAAAAAAACGAAAGAAACTATTTTTAGTCTAATTTCTAACAAACCAGTAATTAAACGATAAAACAGAATATAAATCAAATCTGAAAATTATAACCACTCTAAAAATCAAAATATAACTAATCTAAAATTACCAAGGCACTCCTAAAAGACTATTCTTTTTTTGGGGGGGGGGGTAAACGAAATTTATATCGAAGCTAATAATTAAAGAAGAAAAATTGACAAACTAAACAAATTAACTAAAAGTAACAAATAATTATCAAAAGATATCAAATTTATGAAAAATGCTTAGCATAATCTATATCCACCATGCAAATTAATATTTATCATTAACACACAAGTCAATTTTATCAATGAGTTAAACTGTAGAAGACACCCACCAGCGGATCTTCCCCGTTTTTCCTAATATTATAGTTTAATTAGGTCCAACCCTAATATAAAACCTACTAATTTGATAACCCTTACACAAGCGCAAGAATTTAATCAAACTAGAGCATTACGTACTAGAAAACCATCATCTAACGCTTTGTAACTAATTTATCAGCAAATCGATTTAACAAAGATCTATATCCATTACCTAATTAAAAGAGATGGATATGAGCCATCCATGATTAATTAGAGTGATACTAATGCCTAAAAGACGATAACTTTTACGTATTAAAGCATTTTAAGCTATCATATGAATTCGTATTAAACTAACTAGTATGCATTCTAATTAATATAATACAAATATCATGAACGACAAATACTAATGACTAGACAATAAAGCATGAAACTTGTTTCAAAATAATTAATTTAGCATGGTTTCAAATAGATTATACATAGCACAAAAAAATTACTCACTTATATTAAAAATAAAATCACAATTAAGCAAAGGGTTCATGTTTAACAGTAAACTAAACACAAAAAAATGAAAAAAAAAATGAAAATCAATTAGGAAGAAGGCTGTGGGGGAGATTGATGATGATGGTTTATGATGTTGGTGATGAATGGATATGAAGGGTGATGACGAGCAGCGTGGCTGTGAATGAAGTTGATAGAGGCGTGAGGTTCTTTATGAAAGGAGGAGATGATGATGATGTTGAGGGAGAAGGAGGATGGCGTGGAGATGGTTGGCCGTGGATGTATGGCGTGTAGATATGGTGTGCGTGGGGATGATAAGCATGAAAGATGATGGGAAGGAGATGTGGCCGTGAGCTGCTATCTCCCTTAGGATGATGGTGATCATTGTATACTGTGAAGATGATTAGGGTTAGTGAATAGGGTTTCCTTCTTCCTTTCTTCCTTAGACTTCTTCTCCCTCAAGACTTGTAGCTCTTCTCCAATTCTTGAAACTCTAGCCTAATTAAATAATTATGGAAATAATATTTTCCATAAATTATTATTTTTAGACCGTCTTTATAGCCAAACGTGTAAAACCTGAGTTTTGACGTCCTCTCTCCTCCTCTTTATTTAATTAATGCTAATCCTGAAAAATATATAAAATAGAGCAAATTAGACGAAATAATATATATAATACAATCGGATTATTTGATAAAACAATGCATGAT
The DNA here is from genome assembly GCA_017589665.1 of Selenicereus undatus. Classification (NCBI taxonomy): domain Eukaryota; kingdom Viridiplantae; phylum Streptophyta; class Magnoliopsida; order Caryophyllales; family Cactaceae; genus Selenicereus; species Selenicereus undatus. The sequence goes on along the minus strand of JACYFF010031954.1, from coordinate 71,297,981 downwards.
TTTTGGCTTAACACTTGCACTATGTTATTGGTCTGTAACTAGTTGTAGCACCATGCTTCACATGGTTAGTTTAATATGAAATCTATAAAACTAAGACAAACAAAGTTATATTATATGATTGTATGAGTATTTCTGATGTAACTCATGTTTTAAAAAGAAAACATGGAAGACATGTATGCATATGTAGCTTATCCGAATAGAGGTAATGAAATGCTTCTTTCCAAAATAAATAAGGATGTGATTTCGTGCCTTCAATCAATTCATGCATCCGCAAAATTATACATTAATAAATGAAAAAGTAAAACATTAATTAACATATTGAATTTTAGATTAGTTAAAAATAAAAAACATAAAATAAAATAAATTAAAAGGAAAAAAATATAGCTAATCAAGCTTAGAATGACAAATGCTACCCAAGCAAGGTATGTATTCAAGATTTAATTTGAATACAAAGCCAAGGTGACAAAAATAATATTTTTATGTAATGGCTTGTTACAAATTGGAAGAGAAGGGGGAAAGGCAAAAATAGTTCCTCGATCAAAATTAATCCAAAGTTGGACATGGCAAACGAACTTCCAAATATGCGTGGTTTTTAGTTGAGTATTAGAGCATGCATCTTATAATTTTCAAAATGACTTGAATGTCATAATGTATTTTTTGCTTTCAATTTACAGGGTTTGCTTCCATTTTTTTAGCTAAATGTATCTAATTTATAGTATTACCTTGAGAAATGAAATATGCGAAAGTACATGGATATTCACATTGGTTATTAAGAACAAATTCGTCTAATTATTCAATACAAAGAATTTATATCAATGTAAGAGCATTAAATGCAAGAAATCTATATATGTCAAACTACTGTTAATTTGTTAATTTATGTTGGAAAATTGATGTAATTTGACTGCATTGTAACTTTTTTAAAGAGAAATATTATTTAATTTCATAATAAATTGCATCTGGTACTTAATTAGAAAGCTGTAAAAAATATATAAAACAGACAAATAATACTTTTATTTATTGATCGATGTTGGCAAAAACATAGAAATATAGATTCTAACTACAATCTTTTAAGAGAAATATTATGGAATCGCATAGTACATTGCATCTTGTATTTCCAAACAATTAATTAGAAAGCTTTAAAAAAAAAAAAACCAATAATAACATGACATATGTCCGACAAACAAATAATGTATTCACTTTTTATATATTATATATTAGATAGATATTAGATGTAGATATTTGGATTAGATTGGATGCTTTATAATGTTACGGACCCAGTTCACGTTTTACTTCTTATCTACCTTCTCTTTTTCTAGCTTTGTGCAGCTTTAGCAAAAATCTTTTGATCCCCTAAAATCTATTTCCCTAATAATATTTGGTGGATTCTCTAGAAACAAACTCTTTGCTTGCAAGGCATGGGTATGACTGCCTACATCTAGATCTGGTGAACCTTACTTCAGCGAGATCCACTCATTATTTCTGACGAAAACAATGAAGATATGTCCCATATGTATATTTGACATGTTTAGAGCCCCCTGGGTAATCTATGAAAACAAGATCCTTTCACAGGTGATTCTGATTATTCATATGTTTTTTCCCCCTATGGCATAACAAATGGCCATGAGGTTATATGTCAATCAAAAAGTGGAATACTGCTGATTATGTTTTTGAATCTATTATAATCTTTTTTGCAATGAAGGAAATATCAAGTTAGCTTAAAATGAACTACAGCTATGGTTATTCCCTGGCTTCTGATATAATATGTTAGTATTTAATAAGTTTACAGTTGCTAATCCATCATTTGTGCATGAAACCATCCATGGTGACAGATCAAGCTTGCTGACCCAGACATTGTATCAAATCCAAGTCAGTACCAAAAGTTGGCGCAGTCGGTAGCAGAACTCGATGAGGTATTTAGATTCATTCTTTTCCTATGGCTTTCAATTTCTTTAAGAATGTCTATATTCACTACTTCTTGAATTATTTACCAGGTGGTCTCAGCCTATAGAAAATTCAAGGACTGCAAGAAGCAATTAGAAGATGCAAAAGGTTTATTCTGTTTCTTTGTGTTCATTGATGGTCCTTGACATTTTATGATTACATAAGGAATACGATGGTATAACTTGAATTTTCTTGTTTAGCATTAGCAAAAGAGGAGGGGAATGATCAGGATATGGCGGACATGATTGCCACAGAAATTGAAACTTTGACCAATCAACTCAAAGACCTTGAGGATGGTCTCAAGGTTGCCCCTAAAACCCCTCTCCTCCTTTTTCTCGGAATTTGATGGCCCCTCATGGGTTTAGTTACTGTCTATTTTCTATTAATTTGGATTTTTATTTTCTTATGTGTTCTCCCCCCCCCCCTCCCGATGGAAACTATTTTAAACATTTGCTGTATGACAGGTCCTGCTTCTTCCTGCTGATCCTCTCGATTCCAGAAATATAATGGTTGAAGGTAGAACATGAGCTTTTTCCTTATTGCTAACCATTGCAAGCCTTTAATAATTCCAGACTGCCAGGATGAATGGACGAACTTCTGCATGTAACAACATGGCAGTTAATGAGAGGAGTGGCCTGACCCATTACACTGTCTTTATCAAACTACGATGTCTCCCCAATCCTCAGTAGTGCTATATGCAATTGCAGGAGCCCCATAATGGTCTTTGGATCAGTTATGTGCTATTTCAAAGAGTAGAAGGAAATGCTTAAGTTTCATGGGACAGTAATGAACACTTGGATGGAATGACCTTGAGACAAAGAAGTAATGAAACTTGAGACATACTGCATAAGGAGAAATGTGAAATTCAAATGCATAAAAAAAAATGCTCTATGGATGCCATTATGGTATGTACTTGAGTCTAATGATTAAGATCATATTGAAGCTTGAATCCCCCTCTGGTGGATTCTACCAACTTAAGAAATATATGTCTGCATTTTACTCATAAGAATGTATGGCCTTACAATGTAGTTCGTTGCTAGTGTGATTAATGTAAGGGCCTAAGACTGTTAGCGTAACTTAGAGTTTCAAATTGCTTAAAGCTAGTTGAACCACCACTAAGATCCCTTTTATTAATTTATGTCTAGAGATCTAATAAGAGAATTGTCTGGACAATGCCGTACTATAGTATGTTCCATTATTTGCAGTCAGAGCTGGTACCGGGGGTGACGAGGCTGGAATTTGGGCTGGTGATCTTGTAGGTACACTTCTGGCTCCTTTGGAGATATTTTTGAGCTACGATTCTACACAATTATGTTTGATAAAAAATTTTATATGAAAGTAAAAGTGTCAATCATTTATTTTTGTAATCATTGTTTGCTGCATTAATAATGGAACATATAAATTGGTAAATAAATAAGTGATCAGTCAGAAGTGCACTTAGGAACTATAGGCAACGCCCTACTCCTAAAACAAAAACTGGTTTATTGTCTTGGAACTCTTGTTGACACCCATCTTGTATTGGTTGGGTTGTAGGGGAGATGTCAATTTCTCCAGCTGATTGCCCTTTACTGAATGTTACATCTTCCTTGCTCTCGCTCCCTGCTTTTTGATCCTAACTTTTCATTCAAATCTAAAACCATTCAATAGTGTGTGCATCTCTCTCTGTGTGTGTGAGAGAAAGGGGGAGTTTTTGGGGGGGGGGGGGGGCCGGCGGAAGGGGGAGAGAGAGAGTGGAAAAAAGTAGAAAAAACAAGGATAAAGAGTAGGGCTATGCAAGCAGCATGGCTGTTTGATGAGTCTTGTATTGGTTTGTGTAAAACTAGACTCACGCAACTTTACTCATGATTTCGCTTTGCATTGGCTAGGGGGATGTTTGGATGTAGTCTGCCTTGTTGTCTCCCTTGTTATGTTGCTTTTAAGTGTAAAATTGACCATTGTCAACTGGCAATTTGATTATGATTTTAGAAACTGGTTTGTGGTCATTGTATCTTATGCACCAAAGCATCTTCTGTTCTTGCCTTAGTTGCCGCATGCTCTTTCAAATGTTCAGGTACGAATGTATCAAAAGTATTGTGAGCGAAATTCATGGAAGTTTGCACCAGTATCATACTCGGAGGTATTTGTAGTTATTAACAGCCAAAATTAGAATTGCAGTTTGAACTTGTTCACTAAGTGCTGGTATTTTGAAGGCTGAAAAAGGAGGATTCAAGACATATGTAATGGAGATAAAAGGAAAACGTGTCTATAGCAAATTGAAATACGAGTCTGGCGTGCACCGAGTTCAAAGAGTTCCTCAGACTGAAACCCAGGGCCGTGTGCACACATCTACTGCAACTGTCGCCATCATGCCTGAGGTACTGTGTTTTCCATAGTTATTAGGAACACCCCTGCCCCCATTATCTGCTTCCTAGGAACAAGTGTTCCGAACCTAACTAAAGTAATTTGTGCAATAAATAGTGACCCCTGTCCTAGGAAGAAGCGACCCCAGAGGTATTCCTAGTAACTATTTCATCTACCACCATTAAATGAGCAACTATTTCAGTAACATTTTCTCTGATGGAATTAGAAGGCTGTCGAGCTCACATTTTTGCTTAGCATGCATATTTTGATCTTCACATTGAGCACACAGTAAAGCATTCCAGTAATTACTCTTTAAGTTGAAATGGCCAGAGTGCTGTCGCACAAAATCCGGTAACTCTATTTTCGCTGCACGCCAAATCCTGGGCTGACTACAGTCTTGATGTCCAAGTTGGTAAAATTCAGTGTTTCTTGTTTACTGGTATCCATCTTCAACATAATAAAAACTGCAACAGTGCTCTAGTGTTGGTGTTCAACAACTTATACTTTATATTGACAACCTGTTGGTCAATCAGTACCTAGGCTGCTTGCTGGAGAACACCCTGTTGTTCGAAGCCTGGGTTGATATGCTTCCTATGTTGTCAGTGTATTGTTCAGCTGAGATTTCCAGGTTAAAGTTAGAATGGTCTTTCCTGTTTGGCCTTGGGCTCTTCTAACCAGGTTGTAGGAGAAATCAACTTGTACTTGGTGGACTGTTGAAGCTTCCTTGATACTACCCTCTATTTTCAAATTCCTATTTCTTGTATACTGTGTTTTACTGAAGATTTGGCTATAACTCACTACATTGCTGTAATCAGGCGGATGAAGTTGAGGTGGTTATTGATCCCAAAGATATTGAGCTGACTACTGCTAGATCTGGAGGTGCTGGGGGTATGAATATTTATAATTCACATTAGCAAATGAGATTTATTCAAAAATGTGTTGGTGCTGTGTATTACTGTGGTCCTACGTCTTACCGAGGGCTGTAAGTAATTGCTTTTCTACGATCTGTTCTTTTATTCAAGCCTGTACTCATGCATTATTTTGTTCTCCAGGGCAGAATGTCAACAAGGTTGAAACAGCTGTTGATCTTTTCCACAAGCCAACAGGAATCCGTATTTTCTGCAGTCAAGAAAGGACACAACTTCAAAACAAAAGCCGTGCTCTTCAGTTGTTACGAGCAAAACTGTAAGGATTGACTTGTAATCTCAATTTGTAGATTGCTCTTGCTAACTATGTGATCCCTTGTACACATGCAACACTTGTAGTTTGGTGGACATGTCGCAATATTAAAATGTTAGAAAATAGTCCTGAGCCAGCTCCTTAAGTTGAGGAGTACTCATTGTGTGAACTGGCAACAAGTTGGCACCTAATTTGGATGTGGTGCTTGAGCATTCAGGTAGCCAATAATTGGCTGAGTTGAGGGAAATGGTCAAATTGATGAAATTGCTAGATGCTAGTGTCAATGCAGCATATGCACTGATATATGCTTTGCTTGAGATTGGGAGCTTTATTACTATGTTTATTTCAAGGGCTCTGTAATTATTCCTCCCCCCCCCCCCCCCCAGTGAACCCCAAAAAAAAAAATAATTTTTAGAATACCTTCAGAGGTATCAAATTGCTTAGCCATACTATGAAACTATGGGAGAGGATGATTGAACAGTGGTCGACAGGGAGATGATAATATCCAAGAATCAGTTTGATTTTATGCTGGCAAAGTCAACAACTGAATTGATCCATGTCATAAAGAGATGAAATGGAGCATTATATAGAGAGAAAGAGAAAGCTCCACATGTTTTTTTGTCACCTTGAGAAAGCGTATGATGAAGTACCAACAGATGTATTGTGAGATGCTTAAAGATGAAGGCTGAAGGGTATTCCCGTGTCATATGTTGAGCCATAAAGATGTGTATGAAGGGGTAAGACTAGGGTTAGGATGCTTGTGGGTAGAGGCAAGTAGTCTTCTATGGATATTAAGCTGTGAAATGGATTTTCTTTAGGCCCTTTCTCTTTGCAATAGTTGTAGATGAATTGGCTAAAAGAATTGAAGATAATACGCTGTGGTGTATCTGATTTGCAGATGATATAGTCTTGATTCGATGAGACTGGATGAGTTAACTATAAATTGGAGCTCTGTAGGACAATATGGAGTCCCAAGGGTTTTTGATTTGGGAGGTCCAAGACAAGGTATCTGTAGTACAATAAGGAAACAGGTAGGGCAGATAGGAAAGTCACTATTGATGACCATGTACTATAGAGCAGGAAAAAGCTCTGATAGCTTGGGGCCTATAACAAAATGTACAGGGGAAATTAGTGATATCACCTAGAGGATTAAGAGTGGGATAGCAGAAAATGGAAGGATTATTGAACGTCAACCTGTCTCTGGTTCTGAAAACTTATTCAACTTCAACCTGCCAATTACAGAAATGCTTCCTTGCTTTCTTCTTCGCCTTATTAGTTACCATTCTAAGTTTGAGTTTCTTGTTATTTTTACTCTTTATTTTAATTTTATTCTTTTTTTTAGGGCTTTGGGGCAGGGGACTGGGAAGTTTAAAAATAAATCCCAGTCAGTTGTTAATTACTAAACCACATATTCTTAGGTGAGATCGTCTCACATCAGATTATTATAAGATGGTCTTCTTCTAGGGTGATTTTTTTGACGTTTTGCAATGACTAATAATAGGTCTTGGGGTGACTTTTTAATTCAGGGGTGACTAATAGTTCATCTAGCAATGACTTTTATTATAATCACTCCTAAATGAACTATTAGTGACCCCAATTTTTATTATTAAAAGTCACCATAAAAATATTTGTCTTATAATATGTCTTATGTGAGACGGTCTCATACAAGACTTTCTTGCTGCTCGTACTAATCCAACTGTCTTCAGCAATTATTGGTTTGTTATGCTGTTGAAAGTGTTGTCCTTCGTTCTTTTGGAGTCTTGCATCCCCCCCTGGGGCCGGGAGCGCCCTCCATGTCTTGTACATACAAGTGCAGATCATTGCACAGAGGAGACTTATTCTGAACTCTGAGAATGAGCCTCTCAATTCATTAAGCAGTTCCGTAGTTAGCTACTTGAACAGTTGAACTTGATGCATGAAGCATGACAAGCCAAATACCATGATTTGTACTGGAGAAAGATATCAATCTTGTCAGTTAAGCAAAGGATGTAGAAAGTTATCTGACTCCGACAGCTACCTTCTCACTTCCAGCCAGCCAGCCAGCCAGAGTTGTCAATCCTTTTTTCTCTTACCTTTGTACAACTCTAAGATTCAATACCACTTATGGCAGATTTTCCTGATGAACAGCAGGCCTTAGCCCCCCTCTCTTCTTTTTGGGTAAGTGTGCGAACTACAAAATTTATCATTCCATGTAAATATTTATGAACACATGTACTCGATCCTCCTAATTTTCATGTTGTGTCTTTCTGGAACAATTGCTTATCCTGATTCAAAACGAGAAAATTTTACAACCAACCTCCTATGCTGCCACAACAACTGACCTGAGATATTGACCTGTACAGTTTGTACTCATGGTTCAGGCATGTCAGTCAAGGAAAGGCATCCTCAATTCCTGAACACCCCCCCCCCCCCCGCCTTCCCTGGTTGGAAAGGGCATCTAACTCGCCCGGGGGGCGGGTGTTCTGGAAGTAGGTTAGTTATTAGACCTAAAAAGAAGCTAAGCAAGGTTATTAGGCATGACAGAGCTAATCCAATAGTCCAATTATGACATGACACTGTAGACCTCCATCATGATCTACGATTCATTCTACTGATCTATCTAGGAGTATCTCTTTTTAGCTTTTGGGCCTCTTTATTTATTTACCTACAATTGTGTCGTATCAGCCCATGACTATTGTGCCCATGCTTTCCCGTCCTGAGCAATCTACCTTAGTCTGGTTTCCTTCAAAGTATTTTCTTTTCATTTTATAGCATAAGTCAATCATACTTGCTGCTGTTTTAAAACCATTTTCAAATTCTTTAAAATTTCTTTCAAAGATTTTCCTATTGTACTTTGCGTCTTTCAGAAACCTCTTTGTTGGTCAGGATAATGATTGCATACATCTAGATTCCAGAGTTCCCTGGATGGCCTTTTATGCAATGATCCCCACTAAGCTGTTGTTGTTGCAGTCTATACTCCAAAGTATTTGCTTTTCCTTTTGTAGCATAAGTCAATCATACTTACAGCTGTTTTAAAACCGTTTTCTGAAAACCTCTTTCAACAATTTTCTTTTTCTCCTTTGCATCTTTCAGAAACTTGTTTGTTGGTCAGGATAAGGATGCATACATCTAGATTCCAGAGTTCTCTAGACGACCTTCCGTGCAATTGATCCCCAGTAGGCTGCCGTTGTTGCAGTCTACTCATAAGTAGCCTGATACTGTTTTTTGTTTTTTTTAATTGTCACCCATGATTGCCCTGCTATTATTATGATTTGACCTATTCTAAGATGTGGCATCAAGTTGAACTTGCCAATTGTCTAAAATAGTCACTGCAGCAAGAATGACTGAGGTGCATGCATATAGGGTAGGTACAAAACTTACGGTGCATAGTATGTCTTCATGTATAATCCTTGACAGCTGTAAAATTGAGATCCTGGCATTTCAATGAACTCAGAATTTAAGCTTGTTAGCTCGTATGTTTGGCTATTTTAAGACATGCAATTTATGCCTTTACTTCTTGAATGTAGACAATGACACAGTTATGTCACAGGTATGGGATGAAAGTGCGTGAGCAGCAAGAGCAGTTAAGGAACCAACGGAAATCACAGGTTGGATATTTAATTCACGGCATATAAATTGAATTTCTTTTGCTTGCTTGGTGAATGGATTCAGGAATTCTGTCTGGAAGATCATGAGTATTACAGACTTTACAGTGCTCCTGTAACATTCTCATATGTGCTTGTGTGTGTATTTGTTAGACAGCTAGATAATGGTTGTGTCCTATTATGTTAATCTCTTTATGAGACTAGTCTGTTGAATAGAAAGGCAAATCACCTTTCTTATCTAAGCATGCACAGGCTGTGGTTCTGGGTGTGAACTGGTAAACTTTGATATTATGAGATGGCAGCTACCGAATATGGTCCACCCTGATGGTGTCTGGTTTGCATGTGCTTGCCACTGCATTGTGGATGCATTTTCTTCTGCATCCACCTGGGAGCAATTCATGTTCGAGCGAATTTTCTTTTGTTTCTTCGTTTCTTTGTTCCTTCCCCCCCCCCCCCCTTTTGGGGTTTTGGGGGGGGGGGGGGGTGGTGTTGTAAAGAAGCTACCAAGAGAAATACATATGATTACATGCAGTGGAGGGGAAAGGAGAATTGAACCTAGTACCTAATGTACGTAGGGCCATATTACCGCTGGGCAAGATCTCATTGCCTTGTTTTTATTGAATTTTTGATTGTGTAATGGCGCTCAAAACTAACCACATTGTACTGTACGTATTGGTCTATCTATATTGTTTCTCCATTTCTGGGATGAAGTTTTACATAAAATGGGACTTTTGGTGTTTAGGGTTATTTTGTCACTAAATATCATATGTTCTACTGCTTCTGTAATTTGGGGAAGGGAAAAGACCTTCAATATCATATTATGCATCCCTTGAAATTAATTAAATGAGTGTAGAGAGGGAGAGTAGCTTCACTTATGACAGCTTGCTCTCATCATATTTTCCATTGGGAGTGCTTATATGGCTTTGGACGTTGTTAGGTTGGCACCGGTGCTCGTTCTGAAAAGATTCGAACATATAATTACAAGGTATGACTGTAAGTCTCAGTTTTTTGCTGGCAATGTAATTCTGTTGTACAGAGTGAACTTGGCTTCTCCCCGCAGCAGAGAGGCTGCCTCAACTATTTTGCATATCCTAGAGGAAGATGGTGATGAAAAGGCCATGTCTGTCTCATTCCTTTTATTTTAGGTATTTGGGACTCTGACATAGGTATGCTTTTCAATCCTCTTCATTAGACTAGATTTACACAAAAATTTTGGCACAACCGCTGAGTTGGCTGCTTGGATCCTTATTAGGTATCTGATGGTCAGCAATGAGTACATGTCCAAGTAAACAGTAGCTGAAAAACAAGGGAAACATTGAAGAAATTGAGTTGCTATCTTGGCACTTGTCTATTTACAATTTGCATAAAGATCTTGTGATCTGAATTACTGTACATTATCTCTATCGTTTGATTTTGTCTCAGGACAATAGAGTAACAGATCACCGGCTCAAGATGAACTTTCAACTTACATCGTTTCTAAATGGTGATATTGATACGGCTATTGAGGTAAATCATCTCATGCTGGAAGCATGCATATATGTTTTCACTGGACTTTATCTCTTTTTTTTTTTCCCCCTGTTTCTTTTTATTTTTAAATGATGACTAGCTGTTTGGATATCTTGAATGATTTTGGTTGTCTGAAGGCTTTAGTTCATCCTGGTTATATCTTGCAGTCCTGCGCAGCTATGGAGCAAAAAGAGTTGCTGGAAGAGTTGGCTGAATCGGTAGGCACAACAGCCAACAGGTCAGCCTAAGCCAACTTTTTTGCAGACTCTAGGGGAAGGAGCTGCAGGTGAAGGCCTGTTGTATAGTTGATGAAGCCCCGGTTGAATGATGAGCAGAAAATCTTTGGACACGAAGCATTATTCTCTTGTAAATTTTGCTCAAGAGTGGCCTTTTTTGTTTCCCAGCCTCCTGGGCGCATTGGGCGTACCTTTGGGCCTTGGTAGATTACAATGGAATTTGCAGAATTTGAGAAAAGTAATTGAACCTTGATAAAACCCCATTTGATTTGAAGCTGGTTTTCTGATGGTTATTGGTCCCTTTTTTTTTAGGCCGATTAACTTCGATGCGGCAAGAGGTTGGACATTGCTTTCGTTGAATATATCTAGCCTATTGAGTCACAGGTGATAACACTTACAATTGAAGACTTCCAAAGCTTAATCGAAGCCTAATGTCATACTTTGCAATTATTTTTTTTATTATAAGTATTGTTATTAATTAAAATATATTAATGCAACCGTTACAAAAATAAGTGCGTTAATGCTTTCTTTATTAAGCACTCTTAAACTAATATTTTTTTTTGGGTCAAAATTAGTATGAAACATTGTATCTAAGTTGTTAATTGGTCTTTGTCAATAAATTAGATGAATTTGTGAATACCAAAATATTTAAATTTTTGTAGAGAAATGTAGGAATTATAATGGCTGTAAAATTATGTTACTTGTAATCTATTTTTTATATTTTAGCGAGAGGTTAAAATAACACCTAACATGGAGGGGGTTCATATTTCTCAGAGGTGTTTTTGTCTGTGGGTGGGGTCTGGATTAGACCTGGCAAAACTGACCCGAAATCCGAGCCGAACGATCCGGACCCATACCCGACCCAACACTCGAAATATTCTCACCCGAAAGTGGACCCGAAACCCCGAATTGACTCGAGGCAAACCATACTCGACTCGAAATTTTTTACAAAGTTGCTTGTTTTGACATGATGAGTGTTTTTGACCAAAAATTGGTTGACCCGAAATCGAGCCGACCTGAACCATACCCGACCCAAACCGAAATGACCCGAAATGTCACTTCACCCGAACATAACCCAATCCAAACTTAACCTGACTCGTACCCGAACTGAATGACCCATTTGTCAGGTCTAATTTGGATGACTTTTAACATGTTATATGCTGAGGTAGTTAAAGAAGATGTACCGTTGTTAATGTTTGGCTGTTTGAAGTTTGAAAACCGAATGGTTTTATCCTGTTTTTGATTTTTTTTACTAAGTTATTTGGAGAGAGAGAGAGAGAGAAGGCGGTTGCATGAGGAGAGAGAAGAGCAATTACTGTAGCATGGGGGGGTGGTTAAAGCATTGCAAGTGGGGAGAGAATATGAAGCAAATTTGTGTGAAAGAGCGGTACTGGGCGACAGAGTCTGTAGTTGGAGGTTCTGGGTGGAGGTTGAGGAAGAAGGGGACAAATCATGAAGGCAAGAGGTAGATTTGGAGTGTTCGGGCTTCAAATTTCGGCAGCACCCATCGTCAGTGTAGTGGGTTAGCTGGGAAGTTGGTCGTTGAAAGTAGAATTAAGTTTCCAATTGCCCATGACGTTTGTTAAATTTGGTTGATAGGTCTTATTTGCCTCTTAAATGAGAAGGAAGGCGACACTTATGCTGAAGTTGTTAGATAACTCAAAATATTGTTATTCATCATATTAATCAATTCAATACCATCAAGATGTAATTCATCCCATTGAATTTACCGGCTAAAAATTGATCATTTTTATGGGATTACATCCCACGTTATTGCGAAGTAAAAAAATAATGAACTTATGGAAGTAAATATTCTCGCGACAAAATTTTTGTTACTTGATCAACCATAGGGAGAAGCAAATACAGGAATTGTGAGTGATAGTGTGAGTGTGGTGTAGGGCAAGGTTGAGAGAACCGACTCAGTGATCGACTCGGTCGACCGAGTGGGTCGATGGTTCAACCGGTCGGACCGTTTGGATTGGGGTTGAACCGGTTGACCCGATTTACTGTCAAACTGGGTTAGACCGGCACAACCCGGTGAACCTAAATTTTTTTTATATATATATTTGTTATATATATTTTTTTTTTCAAATTACTAACTAAAATCTAATAGAAAAAAGTTACAAGTACAAAATAATAAGGAAGAAGAGAAATAAGAAATTTATTTATGGTCCCACATTGATGGAGTAGAAGGTGGTTGCAAGACTCTCATTGCATAAATATGGGTTCTATTAGATGGTGAGATTTGAGAAGTCCCGCATTGCCAATTTGAGCAAATTTTAAAACTTGTTAGCCTTATAAAAAGGCATGGAAGGCAAGCTAAACACAATGCAAAGTCATGGGTTTGTAATTAAAGTTAGGCTTTATAAAAGAACTCAAGGCTTTTATGCAATTTTACCACCTATAATGCATTCACATTTCAAAAAAAATAAAATTCAACACCCTAAAATGACATTGTTTCAAGGGGAAAAGCATAATTTAGATATAATAATTTGGTAACACAACTAATTAGAAGGTCGTAATTTTTTTCAAAAAAACAATACAAGAGTTCAATAATTTGGACATAATAATTTGGAAACTCATGTCTCATGCTTGAATAAATTATAAGAGTTTGATGATAAATAAAAAATATACATTGATTACATTAAACGAAATAAAAATTATAAAAAATGAACAACTACAAAATAATGTGGAAGAAGAGATCATTAAATTATATATTTGATGAAAAAAATACTTTTTGATTTTAACAACATAAATTACTAAAATCTAATTAAAAAAAGTTACAAGTACAAAATAATGAGGAAGAAGAGAAATACGAAATTTAATTATGGTCCCATATTGATGGAGTAGAAAGTGATTACAATACCCTCATTACATAAATATGAGTTCTGCTAGATGGTGAGAATTGGGAAGTCCCACATCGCCCTTTTGAGAGAATTCCCAAACTTAGTAGCCTTATAAAAAAAGTATGGAAGGCAATCTAAGGATGGTAAAGGGTTGAGCTATGCCTGAAATCTTCATGGCCAAAAAAAATAAATAAATTTGGTTATAAAAAGTTGGGAAAAATTGGTCCAACTGCGGGTGGGCTAGTTTGACCGAGTCAGCCAGTCTAATCGGGTTTCACCAATTTTTCTCGGGTTTCACCAATTTTTCCCGGTTTAATGGATGAAGCGGTTTTAAAGGATTTTCGGACTGGTTCTTCGATCAGTTCCCAAATCAACCGGTTGAATTGGCCGGTTCGGTTTGGTTCTCTCAACCATGGTGTAGGGTAGATGGTGGAAGTGTAGTAAGACTTGGTTTGGGATTTGTTTCTGGTTGGTGCGTTTGTTGTTATATGAAGAGCAGAATGTTGTGAGAGTGTGTGTGTGTGTGTGTTATGGTCTGTGGGTAAAACTAGGAAGTTTAGGTTGGGCACGTAAGGCAATTGGGATGGACAATGAAAATGCAATGTGGTGGTGGGGGGGGGGGGGTGGTTTGGACATGTGGTTGGGTGTGTATGAGGGGAACCTTGTGTTTGGGTTGATATGTGATAGGTGTGCAGTGTGGTTTGTAATTATAGGGTTGGAAATCCCAAATAGAAGTAGTAGGTAACCTAGGATGTGAGGAATGGTTGAGAGGTAGAGGAAGGAGGAAATGATGAGGTATTTTGGTTGTATTGTCAATTATTGGGACAAGTAATTCCTATGAAGTACTGAATGACATGATTAGGAATGGTAACCGTTGTAATGTTATGAGTAATTCATGTGATGAAATAGTGTAATGAGTGAATTTGAAAATGATGTCATATATACAACTGAATGCTAGAATGTAATTTATTGGTTATTCATGTGTGTTGAATTATAGTAGACGGTTTACAGTGTTATGATGTTTGAATGTGCTCCAGTTGTGAGGGTGAAGTAATGGAAATAGGAAAGTAAAGGTTGGCAATTAGAGTCCTAGAATGTGAAATTGGTTAACCCATCTTTCTAGAGTTGAAATAGTTGTTTACTGTAAAGGAATTCCATTAACTGAAAGTGGCCAACCCAGGGACATTGGTAGTGAATTTGGAGATGCATTATGCATGAAACCTAGATGATGCATGTGGATAACCCTGGTTGATTGTGATCTAGATAGGTGTAGCCTTTGTAAAGGACCCAAATAGCACATGAACATAAACCAGAGTAGGTTAACCATGCAGGTGCAACATTAACAGGTAAGTCAAAGTACAAAAGAGCATAGCCGTGGGTGGTTGTTAGGTAGATAGGTACAACATTTGTAAGGAACACAATTATGACAAGAACTCTGAATAATGTCACTAGATATGTGGAACATTAATAGTTAACCCAACTTAGAGTAGAGGGTAACCCTGGTTGATTGTTATCAACATAAGTGGAACATTTGTAGAGAAGCCAAACAGATAGGCAACACTCTTAATAATTGAATTACATAGGTGGAACAATAATAGGTAACCCAATTTACAAAAAAGAGTTACCATGGTATATTGTTAGCCAGATAGGTGGAACATTAACAGGTAATCTAAATTAGAAAAGAGGATAACCCTAGTTGGTTGTTAGCTAGATAGGTAGAACATTAATAGTTAACCCAAATTGCACATGAGCATAACCCTGATTGATTGCTAGACAGATAGGTGGAACATTAACTAAAAACCTAAACAGAAGAGGAGGAAAATCCAAAATAGGTAAAACTTGATTAAGTGTTTGTTAATGTAAGAATCCCAAATGAGGCATGCTCATACCTTAGGAGCCATGTTGTCAAGATTTCTGCATTGTACTGTTATTGGTTGTGATGTAGGGGTTAAATTATAATAAAGTGGTGCTACATGCAGGAAGGTGAATGTAATGATCTTGGTTATAAGAGAGTGTCGGGGCTTGGGGGGATGAAAAATGGAGGGAAAATATGGTTTCAACTTTTAAATTTAGAGATTAGTTTACGGAAGGACTAGAATTGCGGATGTTTTGAAAGTTCATTTAAGGGTTAAACATGTTAAGACTACCTTTCGGATTGTACGCAAAACCAAGCCTATATCATCACTAAGCCACATCATAACTAGTTGTCTACCCCGTAGCTGTGACTAATAACAATAACTATAACTATGATAATAATAATAATAATAATAATAATAATAATAATAATAATAATAATTCTAGTGGTTATGTCAATAATGTCAATATTATTAATAAGGGGTAATCACATTTGGGTACCCTCACGTTTTAGCTATTGATTTTTTTAACCCTGAGCTTTTCGAATTAATATTTTCGTACCTCGATGTTTATGTAAATTAATTTTCAGGTACCCTCGGTTTTTTCTTTAGTCCATGACCTTTTAAAATTTGCAATTTAACCCAATATTTAAAACTTACTTTCGAAAATTTTAATTTTATGCATTTTCTCCCATCAAGTAGTATTTTTGATCCTCTTTCAACTGGTATCAGAGCCACATGACAAAAAATGACTAAGATCATTAAGCTAATTAATGATTAATTAAGCTAATTAACGGTGATTAATGCTTGAATCATCACCTGCTTGTCTCGGACCGAATTATTCGCATATTGTTCACTCTCCGGAAGGACTTTCTCCAATAGCACATCAATTAAACTATATCACTTTCATAGTTTTAGAATTAAAAGCGGAATTAGCTAAAATCAAGACCGAAGTCAAGGAGCTTAAGAAGCAGAAACCCGTAATCCACCTTTCACTATTTAATGAAGTAAGGCACAATAGTAAATCTACTTCTAGTATTAGTACTCCTTTTCAGCATGAATATCCTTTCAAAAACCCAAAAAACAAGATTCAATTTTCTCTGCATGAAATAAAAATTCAAAAAGAAGTAGGAGAAAAATCAGGTGAAAAATCGATCGAGAAGCTGAAAAAGAAGAAGAAGAAGGAATACAAGCAGCATACCCTTGACGAATTACAAAAAATGCTCGAGAAAGAACAAAACTCATAAGAATTAAACAAAATCATGAGCGCAATTAGTGATAAATATGACATATTATCTTATGATATGAAGCGACTAATAATATCTTATTAGAAGAAGAAATATATCAGCAGATGAATCTGATTAAATTGGAAGATCTTAGTGTATTACCTTTAGAAGAAGTCAGAAGAAAATTGGATAAAAAATATGGTAAAATGACAATCGAAGATGAGATTAATGAAATCAGAGAAGAACTCGATTTAGGAGAAATAGAGACCAATCTGGTTAATAATGTTATTCCTAAACCTGAAAAATTTGGTGAACCATCTAGAAGAAATACTCGTTTTCGAAGTCCAAGGTACGTTTCAGTAGGATGTACAACCAATTTTTCCTTCCGGTTCATCCCAAGGAAAACTACAACCTTTGAAGAAATTGGCCTTACTCCAATTATTCAAACAGGATACATCTTAAACATAGATGGAGCTCGTAATAGAGAAGAAATATTTGAACATTAGAAAAGAGGCATGAATAGTGTCTTAAACTTAAATACTATATGGACTGCTGCCAATTTCTTAAACTACATCGAACATAGTTTTTTGGGCACTGTATCTGGTTGGAATGGGTCTTATGGAATCAACCTCTCTATGGGTAATAATACCGGTAGAGGTAAGGTTGCCTACAATTGGATCTCCCCAAACCCCGCGAAAGCGGGACCCACATTGGGAGTTTGTTGTTGTTGTTGTTGTATCTGGTTGGTATGACTCATTAACTGAAGACGGCAAAAATATATTAAGAATGATGGAAACACCAGCTGCTATGTTAAGGAATTTATGTAAAGAAATCGAAACCGAATTCATCGATGCTAAACTTGATTCCGAAGAAAAAGCAAGAGAATGGCAAAGAAAGATTAACAACATAGAATTATGAGATATGAGATATCTAGAAAATTATATTGCTGAATTCAGTCAATATTATTACAAAATTGGGCATAATGAAACTAATCTTGGTATGTTCTATGACAAATTGTCATATCCGATAAATTATATAATTAATGAAAAATACGTGGCATGGCTTGAACGAACAGATATTGTTGATACACTCGGTTCAAGAATTCAAAAACAAAACAATATTAAGAAGCAGTTTTTAACTTGCTAGGATTCATCGCACCAATGGGTAAAGGAACTTGAAAAAGAAGGGAAGGAAAATTATATAAGAAAAAGAGCTTTAACAAGCAAAGAGGCGAGAAATATAGAAGAAAATATTATAACAAACCAAGTCCCAAAAAACGTAGATTTTTTAAGAAAGTTGCTTACTACCCTACAGGAAAAAACAACTGCAAATGTTGGGCATGTGAAGAAGTAGGACATTATGCTAATGAATGCAAAAATAGGAAGAATAACAAACTTTTTGAAACCTTAGGAAGCCTAGATTATGTTGGGCTTAGTGAAGATAAGACATTAGACCTAACCCTAAATAACAACAAAGGAATTGTTGAAATTATACTGGACAATGAATATGAAGCTTATGAGGAAACAAGTCATATGATGAAAAGTAGTTCGATTAGTTTTGGTGATCTTCAAGGAGAAAAATTTGTTGTAGACAATGATCATGAAGAAGTCAAAGGAGATTAGGTTCTTCCCATAATCTAAAAGACATGATCTATAAAAAAATCATCTTTTAATTAGAAAGCAAATACGTTTGTGAAATGATGGAAGGAGATCTTGAGATAAAGATTGTGAGTATGATGTTGGAGAAATTAATCTTATTAATTGGGAAAATATCCTTAAGCATACCAAATATAGAAAATATAGGGATATCCATGTGGGAAGTGTCCAAGTTCAAATTTCTCCATTACAATTAATATTATGGTAAAGATATTGATATTTAGACTTTACTTTGTGATATTAGGCATATCAAATTCAATAATCAAATCATCATAGCGATAAAAACCAATTTATGTAATGGGTCAATAGGATTCAACTGTCGACCAGGATATTATGTGAGTCTAAAAGATAAATTTGCTAAAAATTTCCTATCTCTTAAGATAAAAACAGTTGGGATGGACATGAAAAGAGAAGGATACCCATTAAGGATTTTCGAAAAAATTATAAATTAGATAATACAATAGACCCTAAACTAAGGTAACAATGATAGAAGAAGAAAATTTTGAAAGTCCTACCCCTATGCAAAAGATCTGGAGTATTAAGTCCAATTCGCATGCCATAAAAATTGATCGTTTATTGATATCTAGTTTTTCCAATCCCACAAAGATCAATAAGAAAAATATAATAGAAATTGATGAGGAGGGAAAAATTACCATTAAATCCCAATTATTAAGAAACAAGAGTACAAGATCAGATTGGGGAGAAGGATCTGCATCAGCTAAAGAAGAGCTTAAAGAAGATGATTCAATTAGTATAACTAGTGAAATGAGTAGAATGAGTTTTGAAACTGCCAGACCCAGTATAGATCAAATTATGAGTCTAGATAGAAAGGCCATTTGGTACAAAATAAGAACTGTTAGTAAATTAATTTATGAGGATGAATTAGTCAAAAACATGACTATGGAGATATGCTATGAAACTACCAATATAAACCCTGATAGCATTTATATCCCAATAAAGGTATGTTTAGAGAACTATAACAAATATGAGTTGTGTGCCTACATAGCTAGTGGTTGTTCCGTAGGCTTTGGAAAGAGAACGTTATTTCCTGAGTCTGTGGAAAAGAGCAAAAAATCCTTTACAAGTAAGGATAGCTGATAATAGTATTAAGAGCCACAATGAAACCATAGAAGGGTTATCTATAGAATTAGGAGGTGCTGAGTAACCCTCTCATGATATGATTATTGGAAATGATTTTCAAAGATTATATTCTCCATGCACCCAGACCATAAACCAGATAATATGTACAATTAATGGTTACTCAGTTCTTATTGAAAAATTAAGTAAGGCTAACACTCATCAGAAAATTGAGTTTGCACGCAGCTAGCGTGGTGAGAAGGTAATGCCAGCACAACGTGAAGTAGCACTGGCAATCTCATTACTCGAATTATCTATTAAAGAACAGATTCTCGAACAACAAAAGAAATTATGTAAAGAATTCTACTTTGACAATCCACTAAAATTTTGGGATAAAGATAAAACATTCGCTAAAATCACTTTATTAAATCCCAACATTATTATCCGAGTCAAACAAATGGTGTATACACACCAGAATATTCAAGAATTTGATAAATAAATCAAAGAACTGCTAGATAAAGGATTAATCAGGAATAGCAAGAGTCTTCATACCAGTCCCGCTTTCGTGGTAAGAAATCATGCAGAAGAAAAAGAGGAAAAGTAAGAATGGTAATCAACTACAAAAAGCTTAATGATAATACTATCTTTGATGGTTACTATATCCTAACAAAACAGTCCTTTTCAACAGAATTCAAGGAATCTCTTGGTTCTCGAAAATGGATTGCAAAAGCGGTTATTGGTAGATAAAAATGGATGAGGAAAATATTCCTTTAACTGCATTTAGTACTCCACAAGCACATTATGAGTGGATAGTAATGCCATTTGGTCTTAAAAATGCACCTCAAATATTCCAAAGAAAAATGAATAATATCTTTAAAGACCTTAATCATTGTTATTTAGTTTACATCGTTGATATCCTTGTCTTTTCTAAGACAATAGAACAACACAAAGATGATATCTTAGCCGTCACCCAAAAATGCATTGATATACTTGGAAAGAACAAGTGCATTTATGCTGAATAAGAAATTGAATTTTTAGGCTTAGAAATAAAGGCTAGACAAATCATCCTTCAAAAGCATATTTTAGAAAAAATAGAAAATTTTTCTGAAAAGATTGAAGATAGAAAGCGATTAGAAAGGTTTCTTGGATGCCTTACTTATATGCTTTAGACTTCATTAAAGACTTAGCTAAACTGAGAAAATCATTGCAACAGAAACTCAAGAAAGAAGTAGATTGGACATGGACTATAAATGATACGAAGATTGTTCAAAACTTCAAAAAGATGTGTGAAAATCTTCATGTTCTTAATTTGCCTAATGAAGGAGATGATTTAATTCTTGAGACAGATGCAAGCAATGAGCACTGGAATACGGTACTCAAAATCAAAGAAGGGGAAAACTCTGCAAATATTATAGTGGAAGTTTTAATAAGGCAGAATGCAACTATCCCACAATGAAAAAAGAAATCATTGCAGTCATAAGGGGAATTGAAACATAATCTTTTTGGCCCCAAAACCTTTTCTTATTCGAACTGATTGCAAAGAAATACTTGGTTTTGTGAAAAATAATTTATCAAATATGCAAGCGTAAGGGGGACTCCTGTGTTGGTCATTATGGCTTAACCAGTTTTCCTTTTTTATTGAACATATATAGGGATCGAAGAACTCTCTGGCAGACAACTAACTCAAGAACTCACTACTGGTGATCATCAAAACCGACCTCCTGCTAGAAAAGGAGGAAATCCTTAATGAAATGCCATCCCTACTAGAACGGGTTACGCCTTCTAGTAAAATCCTTATCGATAACCTAGAATTCCATATAAAAAGCATATCATGTTTTGGTCTACTATCTACCTCCTACCTAATAGCCCAAAGATTTTCCCCTTTAGAATTACAAGTTAATTATCTTAGATGTTCCTATGATATCCAAGAAAAAATAAGTTCTCACGTTCAAGAAAAATGGTTCAATGAATTGTATGCAGCCTGCATTGACTTTTATCATCATTATTCCTATGATATTTAGGAATCATAAGATACCACAATCTACTTTCCCGATAGGTTTGGAGTTGGTGGTGTTAGTTTCCCAGCAAATTCATTACCTCCAAATGACCCTGTTTATAAAGCTTGGAAATACGGGATGATATTTTACTTCATAGAAATCTCAGATCCAAAATTCCCATTTTTATCAACCCTAACTAAATTCCAGCAATGTATGTTCAGAAGGATCTATTGGATTCTCACATATCTTGATGATCCAATGAAAGTTCCAGTTCATAGATGCCTAAATTTAGAAGTTTATAGTGCCTTAATTGAATATGAAAGTAGAAAAGCCAAAACAACCCATTATCATAAACAAATCGTTGATTGCGACGATCTCAATGATTAACAGCAAGAATGGATTCTTGGACGACCAGTACATCTAGTTACTGATCCTACTTTATTAAGAGCCATTGAATTTTTTATCATCAACGTTAGGCATTAATCAAAAAAGGAAAAATATTAATGCATTGTGGAAACACTACTTTTGCCTATAATAATGAGTTTAAAGATTACATGAAGGTGGAAGGTGCAGTATCAGAAGATATTTTTGATTATCTCTTTGATATTGGAGCTGAAAAATTCTTATCAGAAAAAGAAAAGAAATATCTCCTTGAATTATTTGAAGAATGAGATCTAGAGTATCTTAAGCAAATTGATGAGGATTTTCATGATTATCCAGATAATGATGATCTGAAAGATATAATTGGGGATAAAGACATACAGAATCTCAATAATGATGACTTGTCTTGCCATCATTGAAAGCTCTGAAAAGTGGTTACTCCATTATTATACTATTTTGACAAGTGTCTGGTATTTAAAATAAAGCAGTGTACTGTAGCCATCAGTGTGTATTGGAGACATGTGAAAAATCAGTGTGTACTATAGCCATTAGGGCATCCTATGTATCCCTATTCCCTCAACAAATAAAGAGGTCGAGTGCTGAGAAGGGACACGGTCATTTGAGCATTCTTGAGCACAAGAGAAGTCGGAATTCTCCATTTCTCTGTGAGCAAGCGTCGTTAATGATCTTAGTTTAAGTCCTTCTTCAAGATTTCCATTGTAATATTTCCACTGTTAAGCTTTCAATGAAAGAAATTTCCTAATAGGGAACGTTATCCAATTAAACCTTATGTCTTAAATATTATAATTTTCTGATTAAATGTCGACTATCCTTTAAAAATATAAAGAACTTGATTAGTGACTACGGTTCGAGGTAGGAAACGAAATGGGTCTGTGTTGTGCCTGATATAAGGAATGTGTGGTTGAGATTAGAAATCTTTGCAAACCGGAAGCTAGAGGAACGCCGCGGTCCAGTGCCGACTAAGTTCAGGTAATGATCGAAACTCGCTAATTATATTTAATTATTTTGCTAAGCATGGTGGGCCTATAACCACAGAAAGTATAATATATAAGATATAAATAGTACATTGTGATAACTAGTATCAGTAAAGGCATTATAAGAAGTTTAATAGTTAATAACAAGCATATTTCCTAAAAAAGAGCTTATTTGCATAAGTTTATCCAATCCAGGGACCTCTTCTACAATTTCTAAGAGTTTTTGTCTAGAAACAAAAAGGTGAAAGAGGTAAAAATTATTATCAATAGGTGAGGGGTTAAAAAGTTATTTCGAAAAAGGTAGAGGCTGGTAGATGTGACTGATTCTTATTAATAAACACAAGGCAAGCTATATCATCACGCTATTGTAACCTGTATTAAACGAACGTTAGTAGTATTAGATAAGAGAACGATAAAAAATAAAATAAGAATCAAACTAGATAAATAAATAATCGGCGGGCTAATTGTTAAAGAGAGGTCTTGGAAATTTAAATTATTCATTAAGCCAATAAATGCAATAAATCTTCTTAATCTTTTACTAATCGAGAAAAATTACATATTTGGAGCAGAACTGAGGCCACTTCTGTCACTTCAAGCTGACAGTAAATGATTTTCAATTAAACGGAGAGAGATTCTCAAAGACCAGATATGTATATTGGCTGTGCCTTTTGAAAACTCACATGTTTATCAAACTGCACAAAATCAAAATAATTTTCATATAATGAATCATTTTATGCAATGTTTTATCACCTAAGCAAGTGCCCCATCAATTATCAATCATCAATCATCAATCATCAATCATCAAGGCCTATGCCCTTTAATTTACCTGTGCGGTTGCAAGTTGGGCTTTTCGATCAACCTGGGAGATGTGCACCTATCTCAAGATTGCTGCAAACGTCAACAGTGGTCCACTTCCAGATAATAATCGGTAAATCAACTTTACTCATACATTCTCTCTCTCCTGTTTGCAAAATAAAATGTTTTGAAATGCGGACGCCTAACTAATTAAACTTGAAGCTTATTTTATTGCGTAGGGATGTGCGCGCTAAGCGTCGGCTCATATTTTGAATCTTTTCGTGTTTTCTGTTTTAGGCAAGGAATCGATGAACATTCCTCCCACTGACATGTACTTCATGAATTAGTGTGTGTTTGACTTATTTTCCACCGCCAAGAAGACCATTTCCCCATGGAAGGGGTCATTCTCAGCCCTTCCACCACATTTGATGCACTGTAGTTGGTTTGCAAAGTACTGCACTAACCATCAATGTAGCATGCTCCTTGGGCTACTAACCTAGTACATACTTGTGTATAACTTGGGATATACATATGCAATTGTCGGGTTACGAGGGAACTTGCTATGCACTTTGTGAATTAGTGTGTGTTTGACTTAGTTGAAGCTGCCCAAAACACCATTTACCCATGAAAGGGGTAGTTTGCCCAGTTATGTGGTAACCAAGGATGTACCATAGTTATTGACGAGATAACAGCAGCTATCCTGGTACATATGTGTGTATAACCCAGAATGTACAACACATTTGAAGTGTATACAATTTCCTCCTACAATGAGAGGTTGTCGGCCCTTCCATCACATGCCATTTCATGTGGTGGATGGGTTACAATTGCAATACCCCAGTACATATGGGTGTACAACCTGGGATAAACATTAGCCAGGGTTGGGTTATTAATCAAGTTATGAAATGCTTGGTGAACCAGTTTTTGTTTTATTGATTTCAAAACGTGAGTATGTTGGAGCTGAACAACGCCACATACATTGAAGTTTAAATTATAGTTGGAATTTATGAGTACAAAAGGATGGGAAATGACAAGAAACAACCCTAATGTCACATACTGGACAAATCTGGTCGCAAACTGCCATTGACTTAGTTAACATCAGTGCAGAAAGCGTGCCTATGTCCTAGTGACATAAACCCAAAAAGCACATGTACCACATACTGTAAGGTAGTTTACCGAAGTGATGAACTCCATAAGTTACCTTGCACTATGTGAACTTGCGCAGCCATATAAGTACATTATATACCTAAAAGTACATTAAGCATAGTTAATGAAGGTAAGTTGATAAGATCCCCATGTACACCACCCAAAAATTAATCGCCCATTGCAGTAGTTCAGGATGGAAGCTAGTTGGATAATGTAGGCCACAGAGGCAGTGACGAATAAGGACATCCATATAAGCTACCCTCTAATAGCGGCTTCAGTTGTGCCTTACATAATAGCTCTAGTTTACTATACCAACGTAAAGTTGTGGTCGCCGTCATAACATCGGCCTTCAGGGCTCGATTGGTTGCTTCAAGTCTTTGCACAGAAACCTCCTTTACTTAAAGTCTGTGCACCGAAACCTCCTTAGCTCTTGTCAGGGCTTCACAATCTTTGAAATAAATAGCAGTGTACATTAAATGAAGTGTTTGGTTTATGTAACATACCACAGGA
Source organism: Selenicereus undatus (assembly GCA_017589665.1). Classification (NCBI taxonomy): domain Eukaryota; kingdom Viridiplantae; phylum Streptophyta; class Magnoliopsida; order Caryophyllales; family Cactaceae; genus Selenicereus; species Selenicereus undatus. Next base: position 71,272,717 of record JACYFF010031954.1, on the reverse strand, counting down.
TATAGAAAGGCCAACCAGTGATGAAGTAAATGCAGTTGGTAATATGTGGACATTATACCTTGTGGAAACCTGCGTGCCTCTAGCAGTTCTCATCAGAAAAAATGATGTCAACTGGGTCACCACAGTGGCAAACTATCTCAATATCAGTTGCTTCTTGGCCTCGGTTAGCCATTGAATGTAGGTGGTTTAAGTTGTTGTGGGGGTTATTGTGGATAGTTGCCTTTTTTGTAAGTTAATGGAAACTTTATTACAATGGAATTCAATGTAGATGGAAGTGGAAGGTTGGGTAGGAGATTGAAGTTATGGTTGGGTGGATGGGCATTAAATAAAGATGACATGACCCCCTATTCAAGTGGAATTCTAGATATGAGTAGGAGTTTCCCTTCATCACATGCGAGTTTGTCGCCTAACAAGTGTAGCAAATGTGGTGGGGGTCCAAATGTTAAGTCCCAGCAGGTTCCAGATTAGTGATTTTTTGTTGGTTTTTTTCCCACGTTTTTGCGATGTTTATGTGTGGGGAGTGACTACTTCAATATTGCATGGGTCATTAACGTTGCCTGTAATGAACCCCACCACATCTTTCATATATATATATATATATATATATATATATATATACACATACACTTGTGCATACTTGCATTTTTTGACAGTTACTGGAAACTTTATTACAACGGAATTAAGTGTAGTTTTTTTTTTTTTTTTTTTTTTTTTTTTTTTTTTTTTTTTT
>JACYFF010031954.1:71247975-71264140 GCA_017589665.1 Selenicereus undatus | reverse complement strand
GTAGAAATATCACTTTCAGATACTCTACTTTGTGTGAAAATCATATATAGGGGACCATATTATTGGAATATACATATATATATATATATATATATATATATATATATATATATATATATTTGTGCATGTGTAATTTTTTTATAAGCACTACTCAATGCCCTCTTTCCTTTGGTATTAGAGCCATGTGACTAAAAATAATTAAAATAGTTAATCTAATTAAGGATTAATTAAACTAGTTAACTGTGGTTATTGCTTGAATCACCACCTGCTTGCCCTAGTCTAAATTATTCACATATTGTTCACTCACCGGTAGAAATTTCTTCGGCAGCTCCTTAATTAAAATATATCACTGTTATGGTTTTAGAATTACAAGCAGAATTAGCCAAAATTAGGATTGTAGCTAAGGAGCTTAAGAAGCAATTGTCTGTAATTTACATTTCTCTAGTTAATGAAATTAGGCATAGAGGAAAATCTATTTCTAGTATTAGTACTCCATTTCAGGATAAATATCCTTTCCAAAGCCTAAGGAATAAAAATCCATTTCCTTTGCATGATATAAAAATTGAAAGAGAAGTAGGAGAAACATCAAGTGAAAAATCGACTGAAAAAGCAGCAAAATAGAAGAGGATGGAGTATAAGCGGTACACTCTTTAAGAACTACAGAAAATATTCGAGAGAGAACAAAATCCAGAAGAATTAAACAAGATAATGGGCGCAATTATTAATAAACATGACGTGTTATCTGATGATAATAAGAGACTAATATTGTCCAATTAGAAGGAGAAAGATATAAGTAGATGGACCTTATTAAACTAGAATATTTGATTACCTTCAGAAGAAATTAGAAAAAATTCAGATAAAAAGTGTGTTAAAATAGCTATTGAAGGTGAGAGTAATGAAATTGAAGAAGAGCTCGACTTACGTGAAATAAAGACAAATTTGGTTAACAATGTTGTTCCTAAACCTGAAGAATTTGGTGAACCTTTTAGAAGAAGTACTCATTTTATAAGAACTAGGTACGTTCAAGCAGGACATATAACCAATGTTTCATCCCGGTTCATCCGAAGGAAAACCACAACCTTTGAAGAAGTTGGACTTCAATTAGTCAAACGGGCTCGTAATAGAGAAAAAATATTTGAACTTTGAAAAAGATGTATGAATAGTGTCTTAAATCTAAATACTACTTGGACTGCTGCAAATTTCCGAAATTACATCGAACATAGTTTTTCTCGCACTATAGCTGACTGATATGATTCATTCAATTAAGATGGTAAAAATACATTAAGAATGATGGAAACACCAGTTGTAATGTTCAAGAATTTATGCAAGGAAATTGAAACTGAGTTTATCGGAGCTAAACTTGATTCTAAGGAAAAAACAAGAGTGGCAAAGAAAGATGATAACATAGAATGATACGAAATGAGATATTTGAAAAATTATATTGCTGAATTTAGTCAATATTATTATAAAATTGGGCATAGTAAAACTAATCTTGGCATGTTCTTTGACAAATTGTCATATCCGATAAATTCCATAATTAATGAAAAATACATTGTATGGCTTGAAAGAGCAGATATCATTGATGCCCTTGGTTTAAGAATATTCTATTTAAGAAAATGGATCAATGATCAATGTCTTGATCTCCAAAAGGAAAAGAAAATTAAGAAATAATTCCTAACTTGTTGGGATTTATCTCACCAATAGGGAAAGGAACCTGAAAGGAGAAGAAAAATAAAATTTTATAAGAAAAAAAACTTAATAAGCAAAGGGAAGAAAAATATAGAAGAAAATATTATAACAAACAAAGTCCTACAAAACGAAGATATAACGACCGATCCAGGGCTATGTTTGGTAGTGGACAACCTAGGGTTGTGCTTAGCATCGACCAGCCTAGGGCCATGCTTAGCGAATTATCAACCCCTTAGGGGCTAAAGGTGTAGCGACTAGCCTAGAGTTATGCTTACTAGCAACCGACTCAGAGCCATACTTAGCAATCCCCAGCTCCTTGATGGCTAAAGGTGTAGAAATCGACCTAAGGCCGTTCTTACTAGCGGCTGGCCAAGGGCGTGCTTAGCTATCCTCAACCCCTTGGGGGCTAGAGCTAGAGCCATCGGCCTAAGGTCGTGCTTACTTGCGATCAGCTTAGGGTCGTGCTTATTAGCAGCCGGCTTAGGGTCGTGCTTAGTAGGCCTCCGCCCCTTCGGGGCTAAAGTTGTAGCAACCGACCTAGGGTCGTGCTTAGCGATCCTCAGCCCATTGTGAGCTAAAGGTGTAGCAACCAGCCTAAGGTCATGCTTATTGATCTTCTGTCCCTTGCGAGCTAAAGGGGTAGTTACCGGCCCATGCTCGTGCTTAGCGATCCTCTGCTCCTTCTGGGCTAAAGGTACAGTGACTTACCCAGGGCTGTGCTTAGAGATCCTTAGCCCCTTGCAGGCTAAAGTTGTAGCAACTGGTATAGGGTCGTGCTTGCTAGCGGCCAACCTAGGGTTGTAGTTACTAGCGACCGGCTTAAGGTCGTGCTTAGTGATCCCCAACCCCTTGGGGACCAAAGGTGTAGCGACCAACCTAAGGTCGTGCTTACTACCGACCGGCCTAAGGTAGTGCTTAGCGATCTTCAGCCCCCTGGGGGCTAAAGGTGTAGCGATCGGCCTAAGGTCGTGCTTACTAGTGACCGGCCTTGGCCGTGCTTAGCGATCCTCAGCCCCTTGGGGACTAAAGGTGTTGTGAATGACCTAGGACCATGCTTAGTAACGACTGGCCTATGGTCGTGCTTCGAGATCCTCAACCCCTTAGGGCCTAAAGGTGTAGCGATCGACCTAGGGTTGTGTTTACTAGCGGCCTTTCTAAGGTCGTCCTTAGTGACCCTCGGCCCTGTAGGGGCTAAAGGTGTGGTGACCAGCCCAGTGTCGTGCTTATAGACCCTCAGCCCCGCGCAGGCTAAAGGTGTAACGATCGGGCTAGGGCCGTGTTTATTGATCCTCAACCCCTTACGGGTTAAAGGTGTAGTGACTCACCTAGGGCCATGTTTAGTCATCCTCAGCCCTTTACAGGCTAAAGGTGTAGTGACAAGCCCAAGGCCATACTTAGTGTAGCCATAGGCCCAGGGCCCTGCTTATTGATCCTCAACCCCCTAAGGCCAAAGATGCATAAGGAATGTTGGGCAATAGGATGCCCCACTCATAAACGTCCTTAAAAGCATCGGCGGTGCGATGGGCAAAAGGACGCCTGGCTTAAGGATGACCTTAAAGGCGTGGGAGGAGCAGTGGCGGAGAGGACGCCCGACTCAAGGACGGTCTTAAAGTCACGGAAGGAGCGATGGGTGAGAGGATGCCCAACTCAAGGATGACCTTAAAGGCGATGAAGGAGTGATAGATAAGAGGACGCCTAACTTAAGGACGACTTTAAAGGCATAAAGGAGTCATGGGCGAGAGAATGCCTACCTCAAAGACTTGGGTGGAAGGATTCCCAGCTCATGAACGACCTTAGACCCTTGAGGCTAAGGCGCTTCGAAAATTAACAAGGTTGTACTTCTCCAAGCAAACTTCCCATATCTATTTTCCTATCCTCTCTCATTAGGATGGCTATTAAGGCATCCAGTGTTGGCTACTCCATCTTAAGTTGTAAAGTAGACTATGACCATCATGTTACAAAGATAATTATATGAACCGAGTGAAGACAAGATGAAGGAAGGTATAACTTTGCATTGAATTCAATGTGGTTTTAGTTGCCAACCCTTGGTACTTGCCAGCTCTTGGAAGTCGAGTAAGGAGAACGGGCGACTTATCAATATAACAGAGAAACGTTGTTGGCTGCTATTCATACTTGTTGGCGCAATGAGCGCCTTTTTCCTGACTTCTTGAATTCACGAGGTGCCATGACTCAGCAAGTCTACCTTGGTGAACGGGCATTCAGTGATCGGTTAGAGTAGTGTGTATGGGCCAACACTGACACACGACAATCCCGACCATTTAATTGGTGTAGCTAGGCATTTTGGTGACTGAGTTTGTAGGATCTCGAAGTCGTATTGTACGGCATACGTTCCTGGTCAACCTGAGCTTTGGATTGGTTGTTTAGGTTTGAGCAACTGATGATTGCATCCCACCATGGGAGGTTGGCCTCCTTTGGCAGGGCGTGACAACCACGGGTCGGCCCCCTTTGTGCCGGGTAACCAAGTTGACCAACTTGATGACAAGCCTACAAGGAGGTCGACTCTCTCTTTTCTGTTGCTAGTGTCGATCCTTGTTGTCTTGCAGCTACGCAGTGCACAGTAGCTCTCGTTGCTCCTGTTTTTCTTCGTTTTCATTTTTTGATATACACCCTTGCCTTTATTTTTTTTTAAATTTTACTTTATGTGGGTGTGCATGGGGCTCACCACATGTGACTGTATATTGCTTGATTATCTAATGGTTTGGGCTATTTTTCCTAGACTTTCCACGGTTATACAACACGCACTGGGGCACCCTTGGAGATTAAGCGAAGAGAGCAGTTGGCTCACCACGACAATAGAAGCAGGTGGTTCAGCATGCTTGGTCAACTCTTTGTGCCACGTGGCCGAATGGAGCAGTCAGTGTTGAGGTTTGGGGTGCGGACAGCAGGGCTGGTAGCCATGGGAGACTGAAGTTGTGAGAAGTCATTCATCTGTGTTGTGCATTCAAGTTAGTAGGGTGTTCATTAAATGGTCCAGGACTGGACCGGACCAAAGACCGGGACAGACCGAACCGGACCAAGGCCTTTCGGTCCGGTCCTCTATCCTATCCTTTTCTGTTTTCGGCCTTCGGTTCGGTCCGGTCCTGGACCGGGTGTACAGGCTGATGGACCGACCGGACCGGACAAAGTTTTTTTTTAAAATAATTTGGTCTGGCCCTTTGCCCCTTTCAATCTTCACTCTTCACTTCTTCGGTCTTCTCGAGTTCTCATTCTCCCTCAGGCCTGAACTCGCTCTTGCTCTTTCCTCTCGCTCAGTCTGTCAATCATGTTCTTCCTCTTGACTCGCAGTGTCGCTCATCTTCTTCCTCTTGCTCAGCGCTCTCATTCTCTACTCTCTGCCACTTCATCTCGCAATCTTCAGTTGCTATTGTTCACCGTTGAACACCCCTAGTCGCTCGAATTCTCTCTGCTCTCTGGTCTGTGCGAACACCGGCCGACGTCTGGCGACTTCCGATGCGGCGTTTCAGTTGGTGGAGCCTCGAGGTGTTCTTGGATTTGGGTATTGTATTAATTTGAGATTATTGTGTATCTAGGTTTTTCTGATTTTGTGAATTTGTTCTAGGGTTTTGTGAATTTGATTTGGTTAGTGGCTTCTAGCAGCGTATCCCCTAGATCTATCTTCGTTCTTCCTTTGTTTTTGATTTGGGTATTGTATCTCTCTCTCTTTCTCTTTCTCTCTCTCTCTCTCTCTCTCTCTCTCTCTCTCTATTGCTGGAAGATGATTGTTTCTGCTTTAATGCCTTTTTTAAGCCCCTTGTTGAAGAGCTTTCATTATGCCTTTCTGAATCTCTGATAGAATGTTGAATTCTTGCCAAGACTGCATTTCTTTTTTTTTCATGTGGGTATCTGTTGAAAATTTCAAGCTCATCAAGATGCAAATGTCTGGAGTCGGTTCGGTCCGATCCGGTTTGGGTTCTGACCGGTCCGGTCCTCGGTCCAAGGTCTGGCAAATTTTCGGTCTTCGGTCCAGCCGGTCCGGTCCGGTCCGGTCCAGTTCGGTCGTGGACCGATGAACACCCCTACAAGTTAGCCCCCCTCACTTATATGGACGGCTGGCCATGTGTTATGGCTCGAGGCATTATGGTAGACATAAATTAGCCTTGGAGGCCAAGTGGTGGATTCCGTAGAGAATTGGGAGGCCGAGGATGTCTTACGCTAATCGCACCTATTACTACTGCTCAGCGTTGTTCTTGCTCATGGCCAAGCTTGAGACTTTTGCCTGGCCCTCTTTTTTAATTTTTTTTCCTGGAAGCTTCTTCGAGTTGTAAGGTCTAGACACTGCATTCGCTCGTCAGGACTACTTCAGGCAACAGACAATAGGTGGTCAACTGTTAAAGGGTTATACCCTTATGGCCGAGTACTTGGCTTCAAATTTAGATCCCACAATCGGTGGGTAATTAGCCCAAGCAACTGGGCAGTTGGATGGTCGGCCCAGCTCGGTTTGCATAGATCTTGGGCCAAGCGGCCAAGGCTCCACCTTCCCTTGGTCGACTGCGTATGATGGGCATGGTTAAGTAGGTGAGTGGCCCTGTTCTTTTCGTTGGGAAATTGACCTACCCCACACCCACCCACTTCTTCCCCCCTCTTCCCACTCTTTCTCACACTTAAAAAAAATACCACTCCTTCCCACATTCACCCACTACTTCCCATATCTACATAAAACAACCATTTCTCATATTTGAAATTTTTTTATAATTTACGTAATTATGTGTACAAATAATCTGATAGCAATTATGAGCAGTTTTAATTTTTCGGATGTTATGGAACAGTTTTAGCTTTTTTCTTTTTCATTAATTTTTTAATTTTTAAATTTTTTTAATTTTTTAATTCTATTTTTTAATTTTTTAATTTTTAATATGCTATGGAACAGTTTTATTTTTTTTCTTTTTCATTAATTTTTAATTTTTTTAATTTTTTGATTCTATTTTTATATTTTTAAATTTTTAATTTTTTTCTATTTATTTTTAATTTTTAATTTTTAATTTTTAAATTTTTAATTTTTAATTTTTTTAATTTTTTAATTTTTTAATTTTTTTTTTAATTTTTTGGTATTTATTTTTATTTTTTAAAATAAAAATTTTAATTATAAATTTTTTTTGTATTTTTTATTTTTTTGTATTTTTTTATTTCAGAAAAAGAACCAACGGAAAATTCCAAAAAAATAAAAAATACAAAAATTTATACAAAAATAAAAAACGAGAAAATAAAAAATAAATACAAAAAAATTTAATAAAATTAAAATGAAAATAAAAATAAAAAAATTTAAAAAATTTAAAAAATTTAAAATTAGAATTAAAAAATTAAAATTTAAAAATTTAAAAAATTTAAAAATTTAAAATTAAAAATAAAAAATTAAAACATTTTAAAAAAATAAAAAATTAAAAAATTAAAAAATTAAAAAATTAAAAATAAAAAATAAAAAACATAAACAAAAAATTAAAAATTAAAAATTAAAAATTAAAAATTAAAAATTTAAAATTAAAAAATTAAAAAATTAAAAAATTAAAAAATTAAAAATTAAAATTAAAAAAATTAAAAAAAATTAAAAATTAAACATTAAAAATTGAAAATTGAAAAAAAAAAAAAAAAAAATTAAAAACAAAAAATTAAAAACAAAAAATTAAAAATTAAAAATTAAAAATAAAAAATAAAAAATAAAAAATAAAAAATAAACAAAATATAAAATAAACAAAATAAAACAGAACAAAAGAGAATAAACGAAAACAAAAAAATTTCATCATCATCAATTACTATCACAATAAAATTATTACATTATAAAACAAAAAAATATTAATAACTAATACTTCAACTTCATTCAACTACATTCAATTTTCACCCACACTGACCCACTTTTTCCCACACTTAAAAAAAAATCCACACTCACCCACTCCTTCCCCCCCTTTCCCACAATCACCCATTCCACACCCCTCATTTCTCACTGAAAAGAACAGGGCCTAAGTAAACGAGTGTTCGAGTTTCACTGTTGAGCTGCTAGAATTGTCACAACATGCTTTTTTGCCAAGGTTGTTGCTACTTTACCATTTGACTCTCAATATACGCTTTTTCTGGCCCTTGCTTTGCCTTTTCCCTTTTTTTATATCATTTTTGTTAGTGTATATGTGGTAGCCGACCTAATAAGGGTGCAGCCTGATGGACTATTTGTGTCGCTGGGCCCATAAATTGCTGACTCTAAATTAAAACAATGTCAATGCTTGTATGTTGGGGCGTTATATGAATTGGGTTTATCATTATTTGGTTGGCTACCACATATACTCTAAATTATATGTGTTTCTAAAAGTAGATGGTTAATTGGTGCATACCAAAGCTAATATGATAGTTTAATCATATGTGAGTTTGTAAGATAATCTATGAGATGACATAGATTATGGAGAGAAATCCACAATTTGGAAAAATTCATTTGATATAATATGATGGCAAAATCATATGTTTGGAAATACAATTTCCATGGAAAATCAAGCTCTGATTTTGTATGTGCAACCATGTAAAGAATCTAAATATTGTTTGGATTAAATTATGGTTATGATTCTTATGAACAAGGATATGAGATTTTTATATGTAAATTGGAAATTAAATGTAATTTTCTTGAAAACCAAGAAAATATAGTTTTCCTAGTATACATAAGTTGGAAGATAACTTCCACGAAAATCGAGAAAATTTTGATTTTATAAGTATTTCTCTCATCAAATAAATCATAACCATATGAATAATCCATGAGAGGTGATAAAGGTTGTGGACTTGTGGTTATGAATATTAATCACTTTGTAAGCCTTGCGAGCCCAAGTGTTTAAGATACAAAGGGACATCATATTAATTTCAAAAGTTGTATAGATCTATTTCGGAAAGCTTGCATAGTTTATGGTGTAATTTTACCCATGGCCTATTAATACGGTTGTTTAGTCGTTTAATGGTGGGGGTACACTTCCTTAAGAGTTCAAATGGTATTAACTAGTCTGAACAAATATGACGATGATCATGATGTTTATAAGGTCATGGAATGATATCTTTATATCTAATTACCTATAATATTTTATGTAATAGCCCAACCCTAAAATTATTTAATTATGTTTATTTATTTAATTAATTCATGTTCATAATTTTTGTTCTCTCATTTAATTTATTTCATTTATTCACCCCGGTGGAAAAATTTTATTTGGGCCCTCACTTGGCAATTCGGATTTTAATTGTTTATTTAATTGATTAACGAAAACTTTGGAAGAATTGATAGTAGGCCCTAACAAGTTTAACCTAATTAATTTATTTTGTTTTCCGTGACATTACAAAGCTTTAATTTTTAGTTTCGTAAAAACGTTATCGTTACGAAGCGTTTTATTCCCGAATCCAATTTATTTCGACCGTTTTGAAGCCCAACAAGTTTGCCTATTAATCTAACTAATTACAATGGTTAATTTAACCATGGTTAGTCTAAAAAGGTGGTTTTATAGTTAAAAACTCAGCCAAGCCATTAGATAAGTCAAACAAATACAACTTAACTCACAAACTCCATTTTCTCTCTCCTCTCTCTCTCTAAACGTCCAGCAGCTCCAGCCACTGTTTGTGGTGGTTTCCAGCCAGTTTTCGACTAGCCCTGGTGGTTTTTGACCCCCCCCCCCAACATCCTACTACCACTAGCCACCATCCTCAATCATCAAAATCACTAAACATCACCTCTATCTCTACTTATCTTCAAGCAAAGTAAGTAATCTTGAACTTGATCTTGTTGGGTTTGATTTTTATCTTAGTTTTGATTCTTGTTTTGATGTTTTTGAGTCTTGATCATGATGTTTTGATAAGAAATAAGAGTTGTTTTGATGTTGATCATGGTGGTGTTGAGGTTGGATCATGCTAGGTTAGGGTTAATCTTTGATCATGCAAGCTTAATGTTAAAGCGTTGGATTTTGATTGTTTTATCTTTATTTTGGTCATCTTCTAATCTATTGGTATTTATGATGATGTTTTTGGCGATTTTAAATGAGTTGGAGTGAGTCCAAGTTGGCCATGAACTAGGGTTTTGGCAAATAATGCGTGGTTTAGATTAATCTAGCTTTAAGCTTGGTTTATGTGTGTATTTGATTGAAAAATGATATCTATTGGATATGATTATGAAGTGAATTTGAGTGTGGTGGTTTTGTATGCTGTTGGGATAGACCAAATCTTGTTTACATGCCTTTAAAGAATGGTTTAAGTTGAGGATTTGTGTAAAAAGAGAGAAAAAAGCTAAAACAGTGAGGGCTGAAAATTTCACAAAAACAGGACAGAGTTCACGATTAAACTGGTAGTTATTGGCCCATTGGAAAGTTTTGATTTTTGGTGGGTAGATATTTCAGTGTGTTAGCTTTCAAATGCCTCTTGAATTGCCTTAATCTGAGGTCTGTGAAAAAAGTTATGGTCGTTTTACCAAAACTACGCAGAATGGACCAAAACTGACATGCTTGGGTTCTAGCCTCATTTTGGGAATTCTATTGTGGGAATCAAGCTTGGTGTTACAAATGAAAGATTTTTGGGACTTAATAATATTTCTATATTGGGGTTTTGAGTCTCAATCAGAGGTCATATGATTAAGTTATGAGTCATTCTTTTTAAGCATTCGTTATGCTTTTACTTTTCTTTTACTAAATTATTAGCTATGAAATAAACATTTTTTCTAACTGTATGTTCCTACAACGATAATTTTGTACGGAATCTGGGGCTAATCTATCATTCCTTCCACTTTTGTGCATAATATTATTAAGTGAGCTTACATTTAAAAATTTCAGGTACGTTCATTATCTGTATCTTTAGAAATCAACACGTATTTATCAAAATTATAATGTTTTCGTAAGTACATCAATGAATCAGTTTAATCAGTGATTTATCACATAATTAGTGACCCCATCAGCTATCGGTTACAGGGCATAGCCCTTCAGTTACCCGCGTGGATTCAGGTCAGGCCCCGATCGGCTTGGCAGATGTACACCTATCTTTAAATCGTAACAGTTACCAGGGGTTCACTATCAGATAATAATTGACAATGCAGTTTTATATTTATCTTATTCCCTGTGTTTAATTAAAAAATGAATTGCAATATGGGCCCAACCAATTTCTTTATCATGAATGTTTAACAATACAAAAATGCATGTACTGAGCTTCGGCTCACAGTTCGAAATGTTTTCATGTTTTGTTTAGGAAAATGTTCAGTGAATCACCCTCAGGTGGGCAGGACGGCTGAAGATGATAAGTGCGCCAGGAAGTATATATGAAATAGTGGTGTATTATCGTGAGATGTTGTGACAACGTATTGTGAAATATATTTTGGTGTTGAGACTGTATATTTTATCAAAATTCTATATTTTGGTGTAATTCTTGGCATGTTTGTATGGTTTTGATGTTAGAACAATTTCTACAGTTATTAAAATGGTTTGATAGGTTGTGATGATGTGAATGCCTTTGATGGTAAATATTGATTATTATGGCTCAATTTATCATGTACAAGTAAAGCCTTGGCCTTGATTGGACGGCGACAACACCTGATCATTTGGGTTATCATTTCTAATTGGGAAAAGCTAGTGAAAGAAATGCAAACAGTGATTGATGTACATTTGGGGCGTTACATTTTACAAGTATTGATTAGTTTGAGCGTAATTATCATATATTTAAGGTCATGGAATGATATGTTTTTCTCTAGTGACCTTATTAATAGGAATGGGTAAGAGTCCATCATTTAATCACAAATGAGAGGCACCCAACTCACACTTGGTAAGATGTCAAGTCTTGAGTTCAATGTAGTCAAGCTTGTTAATTGGATAATTGCGAGCACTATTTTATTTACATTCCATCCCAAGCTTAAGTGCTTGAATTGGCCGTATGTATAGTAAAATAGGGTGAGGAAATGTTCTTAATAGACCGTCAACGGTAAAATTGGTATGTCATAATATACTGAAGTATGTGCTATAAAGAATATAAAGAGTCCACTTATGTGAGTGTGAAGAGTTGCCGCTTCAAAAAGCAAAAAAGGACTTTGCTTGATAGACTCATTCAGGATATGGACACATGGTCTTAAATTGTGTCAAAATTGTAAGTATTTTGCGATTTATGTGTGAGATGTACCCAATTAGTAAAGCATGATGTATAGTTCAAAGACTTATCAACTATTATATTTAGACTAATTAAAATTATATTCACTAAGTGAAAGTTCAAGTCATAAGATACTTTTAAGATGAATAGATCTCCTTATTTTCTCATAAGTTTGTTTCATCTCATTCTTAGTATGGCTGGGGATTGGGAAACTCAAGATAAGGTTTCTCCTACTCTTGAAATGATAGGAGATTGTTGGAAAAATACCAAGAGTAGTCACCACCATGAGCAGCTTGTGGTGGATACCACTGCCCATGGTGGGTGGTTTTTCAGTAGGTCTTGCTTCAATAAGTTTGCCACACCATCTTCCACCAAAACCACTTGTCTATCTTTTATGGTGTCTTGTGGCATGTTATAAAGGTCATGGACAAGGAAGAAGACATGGGGCAAAAATGAGTCATAAGAACGTGATGGGAATAAAATTACCAAAATCACACTCCTATTATCATATTTGAGAAAACTCGAACAGCTACACTTGTCTTGTCAGCATTTTATCTCGACGACTATTTGTGGTATGCAACAAATAAGCCTTATGAAAAGGGATTTCGTTCAGGATTTGTTGATATATTCAACCCCACAAAGTTCAGATGTATCCCTTTCCCCAACATCCATTCAACGATTGAAATTTTAAGATAAAAAAAATTACCACTCATCATAACATTATTTAATCAATGATACAAAAAGTTACCTATAAAATTTTAACTATTAAATTGAGAGATTGTAAGATTATAGTTTTCTTCTAAGTTAGGAAGCTTAGTAATGGAGTACTACCACATTTTATTTCATTTCATTTACTATATAATAAAAGCCGCTATGCATGTTTATTTGCAACCTGCGCGTGTGCGTTCTCAATTTGCCATATTACTCCTAAGTTTTCTCCTTGCATCATACTTGCATACAAATTCTTTTCTTAATGTAGCATATCTTTGGAGGCCTCAATGCAAGCAAATTCCACCTTCGTGTTGGATTGAGGATTGCGAAATGCCCTTTATGAACAACGTTATAAATTTACAGTTCTACGATTTGTTTAATGATGACTTATATGCGTGCAATTATGAATAAGCACTTGTGTTTTTAGATTATTCTTTCATAATTTTTGAAATACTTATAGTCAAGGATTGTATTTCTCTAATTAAGAAGTTAATATTAGACTTCTTTTGCTAGCATCTTTAATGTTTTAGTATCTATCCTTTTGTTAATTTTGAATTGGCTATAATAATATTAGACATCTTTATATAGATTTAATTATATAAGTTGTTTTGAAGTGTCCCATATATTCCTAGTATTTTTAGCATACTTTTAAAAGAAATATAAAAAATTACTAAAATTAAAAGGGATAACTTAATAGGAGAAAAAGATAATTTTTTAATGCAAAATGTTGTCGTTATATCTATTCCTAAATAACACAAGTATAAATGTATTTATTTTTAAAGATAAGTGCAGGCTATCCCCTATAATTAAATTATATCGTACGCTTGGGTGTAATGAAACTGGCTCTCAAAAAATGATAGACCCTCCAAGCTTTTCTGTTTTTTCCCACAAAACCCCCTATTCCCATGATCCCCAGTGCACAATGTAATAGTTGTCCCTTGCTCAAGTGGCTGCAAATTATATTGTATGCCTGTGTATATGGATCCTGGGCTCAAATACGCTACCACGTGTTCTATTTTTTTTTCTGAGCTAAAATACACTTTTAACGCTTAGTGTTGCATGCGCCTTCCAATTAAAAGTCACCACGCCTACTATTCACGTCAGCATGCTCGGAGGTCCTTTCTTTCTCATCGTTCTCGACCTTTTCTCACATCATTTTGTAGCTTCTTTCTTCAAATTTCAGTTCTCTCTTGCTCAATTCTAGCTATTTTTAGTGTTTTTTGTTTGATTTTGGTGAGATCCTGGTGATTTCGACACCCATTTTGCCGTAGAATGTTTTGTCATCATTCTGGAGGTTCTGTCTCATCATTCTTTAGCTTTTCTCTTCGAATTTAAGCTCTCTTTTGCTTAATTCTAGCTATTTTAAGTGGTTTTGGTTTGATTTTGGTTATATTTGGTGATTTCAACATCAATTATGCGCTAGAGTGTTATATCATAAGTTTTTTTCTTAACTCTCTGTTCATGGTAGCTAGTTCTTTCTTTGATTTAAGCTTTGTCTTTTAATTTTTTTGACTTATTTTGTGTTGATTTGGTATGCAATTGTTGTTAGTGTTGTTTTTGTTTCGATGTGGTGGAATTTGCGATTCTTCGCTTCAAATCTTCTAATTATTGAGGTATGCTCCTGTTTTCCATTTAGATCTTTGTTTGTTCGATTTTTAGCTGTTTTTTGCTCTATTTTTGCTTATTTTCATTTTAGATCTTCTGATTCTTAGTTGCTAGAGTTGAAATCTTTGCTCTCTTTGGTGATTTTTTTTGTTTTGCTCACTTAATATGTGTGTTCATACCTGATGTTTGTATGTTCTGGTTTTTAGGTTTTAGTTTAGTTTTTGGTAATTTTTATGTTAATTGTTAAAAGCGTTGTGTTCTACTCAATTTTGGTTACTTTGGCTCATTCTTGATTATGTTTGTTCTTACTTCAAGTTTTGGAAACCTAATATATGCCAAATGTTGTTTGTCATATTATGTTTGTTAATATCGTCAATCATATCTTCGCTCATGTTGCTAATACAGGTCATATTAACTCAACAATTCTTAAAGTGCTTATTAGTCTGTCAAGAAGTCTGGAAATTTTTAAATTTGAGTTATTTTTTAGGTTTTAATTTTTAGATTGAATGTAGCATAGCTTATGGGTGACATGCCTTTTGTTTGTGTTATTTTAGTGTTTTTTGAGATGGATGGTGAAGGTGGCAAGAAGAGAAATGTGTCCTTCAGTGACAATGATGTTTCAAACAGGTATTTGTGCAGCTTAACATTTTCTATTATGCATTTAGGCATTTAGTTTTATGGCCTTGAGCAAATTTTGGATATATTTTTTTCCCTGTTTTTTGCTAGGGCTAAAATCTGTGTTGTTTTAGATGCTGCTTTTAATACAGTTAGCTATGTTATTGATGACGTTTCTTCTGATGATGGGTCTGGTGATTGCTTGGAATGTGATAGTGAGGAGTTTTCTAATGAGGATTGTGATGGTCACAGTTTTGTTCCTTGTTAAGAGAAGCAACTAGAATTCGGCAATATGGTTGTGTATAGGCATAATGAATGTTTCCACTAGGGGTGAGTCTTGTGTTAAAAGGAGTAGAGCTAGACGAGTGAAAATAGTTGCACCTTCTTCTAGAATTACTCGTACCATGAGAAGGGACAACACTTATGGTGGTGATGTTGTCACTGATGCATATAATTTTGATCTTCCTTCTACTAAGTCTTCCAAAGAGGGTGTTGGTATCATTGCAAAGACAATTGGTTGTTCTACAGTTACTCGAAGCAAGTTAAGGCACAATAAACTTGAACATGTTCATTTTGGTATTAAAGCTTGTGCAACGAATGCCACTGTTGGGGATCTAGCAAAAAGAAGGCTTTCTATTGTAAGACGGCTGCATGTGCTTTTTTTGCTTGTGTTTATTCTTTCAATGAAGCTCAGTGGAAGGCTATTTGTGATATGGATTTGGTGGGTTTCTGTCGCTTTCTTTGAACCAAATGCCTCTCAGATTGCTTCATTGAATTCTTCATCACTTTGACTGATGCAACAGTTCTCTTATTTTAGATAATGGTGAGAAGGTGAGGATTACTCGTGAGGATGTGCATTTGACTTTGGGGCTACCTCTTGGAGTTAGGGATGTTGATCTTGGTGGTAAGTACAATGATGATAGTGAGTAAATTCTCTCTTTTGCAAAATTTAGTTTTGAGTGGGATCTTACTGCAAGTAAAGGTGCGCCTATTATTAGTGCAATGCCAGTAAAGCTTTTGAGTTTGTTTTATGGTAGCCCTTCTTTAAGAAGGAACTTCATTGCATACATTGTTTTAAATTTTTTGCTAGGGAATAAGAATAAGTATGTGAACCTTTGGATTTGAAAGTCATTGATAAACATTAATGAGGTTCATAAGTTGGATTGGTGTAAATTTGTTTATGAGAACCTCATGAAGTCATGTTTATCTTGGAAGAAAGAAGATGGTGGTGTTTTTGTTGGTTTTGGCTTTTTTCTAATGGCAAATTTTATACTAAGCATTCTGTTTGGACAATGTGCTTTTGTGTTTATGAATTTGAGTATTTTGTTTTGACAAAATGTGCTTTTGTGTTTATGAACTTGAGCATTCTGTTTTCTGATGTGTGTGTGTGTGTGTGTGTGTGTGTGTGCGCATATATATATATATATATATATATATATATATATATATATATATA
>JACYFF010031954.1:71065602-71245418 GCA_017589665.1 Selenicereus undatus | reverse complement strand
TAATAATAATAATAATAATAATAATAATAATAATAATAATAATAATAGTAATAACAAACTCAAAAATAATAATGATTTAATCATTACAATACTAATAATAATGATGATAATAATAATAATAATGGTAATAATGATGGTAACAATGATATTGCCAATGTCTGCAATAATAACCAATGTCTATAATGATAATGATAGGTAACATCAAAATAAATCATACTCTTACGTTACCAATAGACCCGTTCAAAGGTTCGGGTTCTTTAGCCATGGGAGGAAGAAGAATAAAAACAAAATAAAATGGAATCCAATTGAAGTAAGAATAATGGCTACATGCATAATAGAAAGAGAGTTCAAGAGGATTTAAATCATGTAATAAAGTAAGAAATTTAATAAAGTTTCCTTAATCTTTTACTAATCAGGGAAAATTGTAGCAGAAGTGAGGCCACATCGGTCGCTTCAAGCTGCCAACAAACGATTTACAATAAGGGAGAGATATTTTCAAGGACCAGGTACGTACATTGCATGTGTTCTTCGAAAACTCTCATGTTTCTCAGCAATAAAAATTAATATAAGATTCATTTAATGAACCAATTCCCACAATGTTTTGTCACATAAACAAGTGGCCCCGCCCAATGACCAATCATCAGGGCTTATGTCCATCATTATACCTGCGCGCAGTGTCAACTCAGGCTTCTCGATCGGCCTGGGGGGTGAGCATCTAAAGTATGATCGTTTCAAGACGTACGTTGACCAAGGGGTCCACTTCCAGATAATAATCAGCAAATCAATTTTATTTATGCATTCTCTCTCTCCTGTTTACAAATTAAAAATGTTTTGAAATGCGGGCGCCCAACTATTTAACCTCCAAGTCTATTTTACTGCATGGGGATGTACGTGCTGAGCTTCAGCTCATATTTCGAACGTTTTTGTGTTTTTGTTTTAGGTAAGGGATTAGTGAAAAGTTTTCCTCCTAGCAAGCCAGCAAGTAGCCAGAAATGAGCGAGAATTGCAAACTTGATGAACGTTAGCTAGCCAGGCACTCACAGTGTTACAGGTAATTTCTTGTAGCCTTGTTCCGTCATGGAACGGCGGTAATGCCTCCAATCAAAGGACTTTTGCTGCCAATCATGAGTAAATAACTGATTAAGTTAGAGTAATCAGGAATCAAGAATCAGGAAATTTGGGGGCGTTACAGCAAACATCTTCCTTGCAACTGTAGAGAGAGATTAGAGCACGAATAGAGAGAGAAAGTGAATTCGAAAGGAATAGTTTGAAGGAGAAGATCAACGACAACAAGCTTGAAGAGGTCATCAGGTTGCTTAATTTGGGCCATTTGGATAGAGACAATGCAACAATAGAGAGAGAAAGTGAGAGCGGAAGGTCGGGGTTGGAAGAAGAACAACAGTGGCCATTGACATCGCGGCAAGAGCAAAGGACTCCATAGCAGGTCCAACAACACAGTAGAAGGGTCTATTGAGGTTCAATTTGAGGTGAGTAGTTCGAAATCCCAAAATCTAGTAAGTGTTCTCAATTTTGTTGTTCAATAGTCTTGGTAGGAAAGTTACATAAGTGAGTTCGTGATTGTGAAGTTGGAATTGGACAAATATATGCCGCATTTAGTTTGCAGGCCATGTGAAAATTGAAGGTTTTGTAAATCAGAGTTTGCTATTGACCTAGATAGGCGTATATGTATGCCCAAATGAACTGGACCGACTGTTTAGTTTGATGGAGCTGTAATTGGAGCACGTAATGATAATGTAAGTGTAAATTCATACAACAATCGTATAACACGTAATCAATGTAGTAACTATTAGTTATTGAATTGATTACCTAAATAAAAACCGTTGTATACCGTGGCAGACATGTTGGAGCACTTCGGTAAACTGTTGAAGGTATGGTTTATACAATCTATTACCTTTAAAAAGGTGAAGGTGTAGTTGTAACTACTAATTTTGATGTCATTGAGTTCAGCCATTGTATGTTGGCTATTGAAGTTAGTGAAACATAGTCACGTAAAAGTGAACCTAAGTTGGTCTTTCCAAATATATGTGTGAAATAGTAAAAAGTACGAACAGTAAAATGTAATGGTGTGTAGGAATTTTGTTAAATTGGTAGAAAAAATTGTCAAGAGTAGTAGTGATGGAGATGTGTACATGATGAAGTGGCATATTGAGTATGCGAGTATTTGAATCAACTGTACTGTTAAAAGAAAGATGACAGTGTTTAGGGTTAATACACATGTGGTAAATAGGATATGGTGTGGATTACCTAGATACAACAATAGGTATACCCAGGAGTAGAAGATGAATTGTTTAGATTAACTGAGTTGTAAATGAGTATGTGATTCATGTATTTACCCGAATTTGTTGATCAATGGTATCGTGGTGGATATAAAGACATGAAAAGGAAAACTTATGAAAGTTATTGTTAGAGAATCGCCTCCCCAACTATGTGAAACTAAAACTGGAAGGTATTACTATGAATTAAGTTTGAATGACTATCATATCAGAATGTTGGTAAACATAAGTAGTACCTGTAAGGGATTTAGTTGAATACCTGCATTGCGGTGAGTGACATCATGTTCAGCATGATCTCATACATAAATGTAGGGATTTTAAATAGGGAGAAATCCCTCCTGAAGTGTATACAGTTGAAAGGAAAATGACCAGCATATTACAGTGTTGGTTAATATAGACAATAAATGTGAAGGAATTACACGTTTACCTAGGTACAGACAGAGTCTACCAAGGTAAACTATATTACCTTAATAGGTAAACGCAGCGGAAGAATCCCCTTTCCTAAGTTTGTAACTGTTGTAAGTGTAAGGTACTTATTTTGCTGCTTATTAAAGTGTGAATGAGATGCAAATTTTGGAAGTTGCTTATGTTAGGCATTACATGTTAGGGATTCAAATGTCGACCTATGTTGCAGTGAGTGTATATCATGGTAGTGATGTTGGATTGAATAGGTAAATCAAGGAAAATGACCTATTGTGGGTGAGGTACGTAGACGTTGGTAATTATAGTGTGATAAAGGTGCACATGTAAAAGTTGCTTAGGTTGTAGGCATTAAAATGAACGCGATGCAGTGAGTTGCCTCGTGTTGTAGTGATTGCATTCCATAGGACACATGATGGCTCCTTTGGTAAATGGTCGGATGGTAATTTATGTGAAGCCCCTCCCTAATTAAGTATGGCTACAACTGCAATGTACAGTGCACAGGTATTGATTAAAAATTTATTGTCACTGAGGTCCAGAGTTAAATGATGCATTGTTTAGATTGTGAACCTATGATGCAATAAATGTATACTGTAGTAAACATGATGGAATACTTTGGTAAATTGTATGAAGCATTTTGTACACAAATCTCATCCCATGTTGGGTGAATCATGGGGGAAGGGAGTGTCATTGTATACTAATTTAATGTGGCATGTAATGTGTTTGTTCCTATTTATGTGTAATAGATGTTTGGAGTGGAGTAGTGTAGTAGACGGAAATGAAACCGAAGCTCCATCGCGGAAGCAGCAAACATAAGTGAGGAGAATTCACATGACGAAAGTGAGGAAAGTGAATTTGCTTATGAGAATGAGGAGGGTGGCAATGGCATGAGCAGCCTGTCAATGTCGTTGGAGGAGGAGGAAGGCACAAGCAGGAATGGGAAGTTGGGTGAGGGGGGGGGGAGATGCAAACAAAGAATAGGCATCTCATTTACTACTATGATGTTCTTGTCATTTTAGTACGTCGATTATGTGTCCTTTACCATTGTCTTCGCCGTCTCTTTATGTGCCACTGTTGCTCTATATTTGTATTCACAATTCTATGTTCCTTGTTAGTAATCCTAACTCTATTCCACTTGGAATTGTTTATGCCAAACTTCATTATAGTTAACTCCGCTACATACTGAGATGTTTATGTATACTGCGACGTTATTAACCGTTTACCAAGGTAAGAAGAATAAGCGGTAAACCACATAATTCACATAATGTACAATCATGTAGGGCTTGACCTGACACTGCAACCAACATGTCATTCACAGACATGCATACTATGGATACACTTTCGGACCAACCGTCTCTAGTCTAGCTCGCAGGGACAGTTTACGGTGGGATACTTCTCCCTTAAAAACGGTGAAGCACGGATTAATCGTATACCAGTAAGCAACCACGTTCAGTTTACTACCACCCCTATTTGGTGGCTTCCTCGAGAGCATTCAAATAGTGAATTACAATTGCTATACCAGTTTTTGAACTAGCAATGGGTTTACCCGTTTGAAAGTATGGTTTACTAGGGTCAACTTGCCGCTTCCGTTGGGTGAACATGGAAGGCGACCTGTAGCCATTCAGCCTGCAAAGATTGAGTTGCAGATAAAGCAAACATGTTGGTTATCCCATGACATCTCTACCACTGCCACCACCACAGAAAACGTAGACTACAATCACGAAAAATGACTAATATCTTAGGACAACCAACGAATATGTGTATTAATAAAATTTTACACCACATCCTCATGTCCTGCTTTTGCACAGAACATAGGAACCATCAAATAAATATTCAACATCCACAACATTGCCTTCGTAGCTTGCATCAAAATTAACACGAGGATTACGACATATGAGCCTCATATGTCCAACTTTGTTGCATTGTAAGCACCTCCGAGATTTTGTGCCCTGCGTTTGTGGCTCCTTGCGCTTGCACGGACCCCCCAAGCATTCAGCAGCCATTTCCAAGAACCACACCCACTCTTCAATTTTCTCACCACACACTATACCATAAGCGAAATTGAAAAGCTGGTTATCCGCATCTAGCACGCAGGCTGCAAGCAATGTCCCCTTGTAAGGTTCGCTAAGATGGGTGTGTACATGAACAATATTTTCCTGCACCCAAGTTTGAAGTCGTTGACATTAGCAGTGTACGCAACAAACATCATGTTATGTTCGTCGTATCATTTCTTCCACTTTTCGCGCAAACCACGCCATGATCACAAGTGTGCATTCGTCGTTC
This sequence comes from Selenicereus undatus, assembly GCA_017589665.1. Classification (NCBI taxonomy): domain Eukaryota; kingdom Viridiplantae; phylum Streptophyta; class Magnoliopsida; order Caryophyllales; family Cactaceae; genus Selenicereus; species Selenicereus undatus. The sequence continues at coordinate 71,240,421 of JACYFF010031954.1, read as the reverse complement.
GCATGCTGCACCAATCTTTTGTGCTCAACTCTTCAGCCTATCATTCCCACCCACATACAAATACCCGTGCTCATCATTTCCCTCAAAAACTATCCTCACATCCACACCCCCTCTCAACTGCCGTTAACATTTTTTAGTCTTACTTCAAACTGTACCATAGTTTATGTTTAGACAAATCATTGCCTGTAATCTCTGTCACCATTCTTTGTATCTCATCCAGCCCCGACCCCTCCTTCACCATAATACATTTCCTTGACCCTCCCACATATGTTACTTTTCCATATCCACTTTCCTCTATCTCCCCCCCATAATACATAAATAACCAGCTATCTCCCCCCACTGCCATCTCCCACAACAACACCGCTTACATCCATTCTACTCAACGTCACAACAATTAGCACTGTACCGGTCACTCCGCCCAATATTTTACCAATTACCCTACATGTCATACAATAATAAATTTTTTATTATAGCAAACAATACTGCATCATTTACTCCACAGAAGTACATACCATAGTCCCCAACACTACTGTTCTGGGTTTACTTATTCAATACAATATGTCTACCATGGCCAACACTACATGTTACCTAGGTTTACCAATGCCTTGTTGTTGATCAATGTTGGTTAATACAACATGATCGTCCTTCTAAAACAACATCCCCCTTTTTAATCCTACTATGTCCAACACGCCGTGACTGCCACAACTCGGTTTACACAATAACTACTACTATACTAGCCTGGTAAACATTGACTGACAACATGACACATATTTAACCCCAAACAGTTACCCTTCATACATCGAAAACAGTGACGATAATGTCATTCTACATACCAAACTCATAAAGTTACAGCCAATTTTCATATACCCCGTTGTTTATGAAGCTGCTTGCAATCGTTTATCCACGTTGGATGTTCCAACCCTTCCTCCTCCAAGTTCACGGCTGACCTTCATCGTCACGTATCTACCATCACCAAACACTCCAAGCTTAGGTCCAGCCTCTCCCTACACTTTGTCAGACCTACAGCTACACACCTTGCTTCACCAAGCTCTTCTCCCACAGTCACGCATTGTTGATGAAATTGGGGCTAGATTTCCCTCAATTTTGAAGCAAAGTTGCTCACTATGACACACCTTTAAGAGTAAATTCAGTTATGGAGAGAGATAGAGAGAGAGAAAGAGAGAGAGCTCATGGCATCGGAATAAGTTCGCATTCAAAGGAGATAATTTCGGCTCGGGTACTAAGCGCTGCCGGGTGTAAGTCATAAGTGCGACGACCATGTTTTAGATAGTTTGGCTTGGAAAATGAAATTCAAGGGGAAAGATAACGTAGCCCCACGTGGGGAATCCCAAACCTCAGTGAAAGCAAAAGCCAGGAGTCGAACCAAAGACCTTCCACATGTCAGGCGGCATGACAATGGCGATGGTTGATTCTTCACCGTCGCCACGTCCTCTCTTGAAATGGAACTATTTCTCCAACCTTCTCTATCTTTCTTCACTTCTCCGTCCCTCTATAATCCTATGTTCAGCAGGGTCTCTGCTTTCTCTCTCTACCACCGCTTCCAATTTCTTCATCGCCATATCCATTCCAAATACCCACCAATTCCTCGACTTCTTTCTCTCTCATCTTCTCAGTTTCTACAAATTTCTCGACGACGCATTTCGGGGAAGAAGGTGTTTGCCATGGCTGATAGCCCCTCGAGCTCTGCAAGCTCTGATAGGAAGCACACTAATCGTCTTGCTTCTGAGCACAGCCCTTACCTTCTTCAGCATGCCCATAATCCTGTAAGTCTCACCTTCAGTACTGTAATTGAAGCTGAATTTGCCTTGTTGGAGTGACAAAGGTATTATTGCTAGTGTTTGTTTGTTGTCACTTGTCTATTGGTTTATTCGAAATGACTATGCTTAATTAGTTTTGTGTCTTGCAAAGTGCTTGGATGAATAAGAAAGTAATGACTTGGACTGCCCATTTGGTTTGAGATGATGAATTGATGGAAATGGCAATGATTGCGTACAATTTTATCAGTTGATCTGTAGGTTTAGGGTCCAAAAGAACAATCCCTAAGGAAAATTTTGTTACTTTTCTTCATTCGTTCTGATGATCACTTGCTCCCACCGTTCCCATCTCTCTCTCTCTCTCTCTCTCTCTCACACACACACACACACACACACACACACACACACAATCAAGTCATGGAGTGAAATTGATTTGAGTGTGGCACATTTGTGTTGATATAAGCCATTAGGTACCACTGTTAACATAAGCACTATCCATTTCAAAGTCTCAGGGCCTGACATGGGTTGAAGAGTTGGACTGGAGTTCCCTCTTTTTTTTTTTGTGTGTGTGGATATTTTTGTCCAATGTTGATGTGAAAGGAAAAGCAATGTATCTGTAGCCATGTTGAAGGGTCAGGTACCCATGAGGTTAAATGAGGACTATAATTAACACATTATCCTTGATTATTGTCTTCGAATCAAGAATTCGAGTGACTTAGGTCTCTAGCGCAACTAAATATGAAATTATAATTTATTTCTTATTTGCTTTTTAGAGCTATCTTTGTTGTTGCTAAATTTCTATTTAATGTTTTTCCCGCTCATTCTTTTATATATATGTAGTTTGACAATTCTGATAGTGAGCATGAAACTGGATTTCTTGAATTTCATTATTGAATGCTATTGGTGGATGATTTTATGTTCGAAGCTGATACCATTCTGTATTAGTGGTCTAATTTGAATTTATGTTGATGGCCTTGTTTGAATCTGTAACTATGCAGTGTTCAGAACTCCATAAGTAATGTCATTGTTTCATGTGAAGGTTAATTGGTATCCCTGGGGTGACGAAGCATTTGAAGAAGCTAGGAGGAGGGATGTGCCCATTTTCTTGTCAAGTAAATCCATTTATTCTTGTGGCTTTGTAGTTTTTATCCCGCTTTTCAGGACTAAAGGATTGTTCTGTTGATTTTGATTGATGAATCATAATTGACATGGAATTTCTGTGGTTACAGTTGGTTACAGCACCTGTCACTGGTGAGATTTCTGTCAACCATTCTATAAATTGAATAAATGTTGTAGGAAGTTTCTTCACGAATCACGACTGATCATTCATGGCTTTGCCTGCTTAGGTGTCATGTGATGGAAGTGGAGTCCTTTGAGGATGAAGAGGTTGCAAAATTGCTGAATGACTGGTTTGTTAGTATCAAGGTTAGTGGAAATTTTTGTTTCCGCTAGTTCTTTTAAGTTATTGCATCTTGTTGGGTGCGAGGCATACAATCCTTGAAGTTTCGATTTCATTCTACATTCTAATAGTATCTGCATCTCAGGTCGACAGGGAGGAAAGGCCAGATGTTGACAAGGTATGATGAAAATCCTTTGGGAGTTTGGACAAAAGAATTACATCAAAAAAGAGTGCACTTTACTTTTTCTCTCGCCATTCCTTATAAAAGAGTACAGTGAATGCAGTGTTTGCGTGCAGATAGCTTATGGAGTTTTCCATGCTGTGAAATCTGCTTTTTGGAGGATACTCCAGTGAATCTGCTTTTTGACAGATAACCTGCTAGGCTGGTAAATCCAAGAAGTTTGAAATGTTATGTTCAAATCAGAATGAAATGAGTACTCAACGGAGTTAAATTATAGGAGCATGGTTTACATCTGTTCAGACATTCGCTGAAGTTTGAAAAATTGTGTGTGTGTCATTCTCATATAAATAATAAACAAAGGATATGCATTGGTCCTAATGAAGCTCTCTGCTGTACTTTACTGATATTTTAAAAATGTATGCCTAAGTGTTGGTGGTTTTCAGTAATACAATTAGTGTACTATAATTTGTGCTATATTGCCTGGAAGTTTATTTTACCCTATGTATCAGCAATGCATGCATGACACTCAGACATAATATAAGTATTAGAGAGAGGAGAATGGCTTGACTTCAGATAGGATTTGGCAGAACTATAATTGGAGAACTGAATTCACCTTTGTTTTTTTTTAATTGAAGAGATAATGTGTGATGATATGTTGATACGGTAATTGCATTTTACCTATTTGTATTCAAGAACGGTGGAGTTGGACTTGTGTCATTTGCATAATGTTTTGTTACAATGCTTAAGAGTTACTCTTTCTTCGAGGTATACATGACGTATGTGCAAGCTTTGTATGGTGGTGGAGGTTGGCCGTTGAGTGTCTTCCTTTCACCAGAACTTAAGCCACTGATGGGTGGAACTTACTTTCCTCCAGAGGATAAGTATGGAAGGCCTGGGTTTAAAACTATACTTCGGTAAATTTTCTGCCTTAGGCTCAGAGAGTGAATTAGAAAGTATATGTATTTTTTAGTTACCCATTTGCTAGATATTATGTTATAGGTTATACTGCTTGCCTTCTCTTTCCCTATGAGTCTGTGGCCCTCTACTTATTTTCCACTCCTTTTCAGAAAGGTCAAGGAAGCTTGGGATAATAAACGGGACATGCTTGTCAAAAGTGGATCCTTTGCCATTGAACAATTGTCAGAAGCTTTATCCACGAAAGCTAGTTTGGATAAGCTGCCTGATGATCTACCACAACATGCATTGAGTCTGTGTGCAGGGCAGGTAATTGGCTGTTCTATACCTCAAATTGTTTTAGTCGTTAGGGTTAATATCTACAACCGAAAAATGCTTGCTATAACTCATGGATGATTGAACTATAGTCTGATGTATTTGAATTTGAAACCTCATTGCATGCAACTACTTTGTTCCCCTTTCGAGATGCAACCTAGGGGAATGACTGGTATATGTTCCTTGCAATTTTATTGTATATTTTTAATAACTATGAAGAGGTCTATATTGGCAGCTTCTTCGAGCCATACCTACTGAATAGAAGTAGCACGACATGTTGTAGCAGTTAAAAATCTCCTTGCATTGTGCAAATGGATTGCTGGTGTTTTCTTTGAGCTTTTTAGATAGTCACCAGCAATGAGGAGAGGGTACTTGACCTTGCATTTGGTGACTTGACAATAATGGGAACTATGAAAAGATATGAAATTGAAGAAATGTAAAGTTTGCTATGTCCGTAGGAGGGAAAATAGTATAATAACGGGTATAGTCTGTCAAATCTCTTAGTTATACTTTGGCTAAATCTCTAACGCTACTTTCCACGGCAGGATGAAGTTGTGCTTAGCCTAAAAAAGATACAAATAAAAGACACCTTTGCTTTAATCACACGTCAAAGACAGAGAGACAAGAATCTTGAAGATTAAATAACAAAAAAATCTCTTAGTTATACTTTGGATAATCAATTACAAAAGTTCACCCTTCGAGGGGATCAATAACACTTTGCTTAGCTGAATAAACTGAAATAAGAAGCAATGATCGCGTGCATGGACCTTTACATACTAGCAAACTAAACGAGACAGAGGGAATCCTTTTTTTTTTTTTTTGTTTTGGTGGTTACTAGCCATTCTCGTGTCATTCCAAATGAAAACTTTGATAAGTCTAGAATTTACTAGTCTGCTATTTCCACAGATGGAAGGTTTCAAGTATGTCATTGAAGAAACATAAGATAGATTTACTTGGTCTAATAGTCAGATCCTCTTTTGGAATCTTCATTTGGGTTGTTTTTTATGGGCAATAATTCCGCAGGCATGTCTGATCCATTTACTCCAAAGGAAATCATGCGTAATGCACATGCCCATTTTATTTTGAGTTATTTTGATTATGTGTCAGTTTCATTTCAGAATAGATCTCTGCATCGGTGGTACAGAGATGCCCTTTTGTCATTGACTTCTGTTTGGTGCTTGGAAAATAGAACCAGTACCCCAGGGGTCTCCTTAGGTGGAGCGTTGCCCCTCTTTTTCTTTTTCTTTTCTGTTGGAAAAATAAGATAATTGCAATGAGGCTTTTTCTTATGAAAATATATTTGACAGGCATCTACTAAAAAGTAGTAGAAGAACATGTAGTGAGGATGTGCTGTAGTGCATTCAAATCTGAACTTGAAATGTTGTTAAATAATGGTTCTTTTAGCTGCCTAGGAAGAGCACAATGGTATCTGGACACATGTTGCAATAAATGTGTTAAGATCGTGAGTATTCTACCACAAGAGGGGGGTGAATTGTGGTGTCTAATTTTCGCGTTGTAAATAACAAACACCCTTGTGACTTGTTTGCAGAGGGTGTTCTCAAATATTGCAAATGCGAAAATCACCAAGATAAATGCGGAAAATAAAGCACACATAATTTTTACGTGGAAAACACCTCTAGCCCAACTGAGGTGTGAAAAACCACGACCTACATCGTGTAGGATTTAACCACTTCACTAAACCGGGCTTAACTCGTTACAAATGTAACACACCTTGTTACAACTTGCAACCACGTAACCTCCTTCTCTAAGGCAGATTACACCACGTCCAAATCTCACCAGATTGGACACGTCCAAAGTCCACACGACTGAGGACCACTCACTCACTTTTCTGATTCAAGATCAGGGTTACAAAACACCTTACTGGGTGCTTCTGTCTTAAGCAGATGTAAGGTACAATGAAGTCCTAGTATGCCAATATATTGAAAGTTTGGTTTAAACACAACTTGTATCGGTTTTTCTTTTCTCAAGTGTAGCTCTAAAAATTCTTTCCACTAGAAAAATCACTTTTTGAATTTTGCTTTTTGCGTGTGTTGTGTTTCTAGATTTTCTCTTGCTTTCTTTTCTTGCTATTCTCACCGTGTATGTTTCCATGGGAGTAAAATGCTGTATTTAAACAAAAAAAAATTCCAACGGTCAAATCAAGAGAATCAGCTAAGTATGGAAAATAATCTTTTTAAAAGAATACTCTCCAACGGCTAGTGACAAGTTTTTCCCAATGTATAAGGGATTTGTTATCTTAAGAGATAACCCTTATCTTCCCATAACTGTGAAGAGGATTCAAAAAGCAACCAGAAATCTTCAGCTTTGGAAATTTTATCTTATCCGAAAATATGGGCAAAGGAAATTTTTTAGTTTTGGCAAATTTCCAAAAACCTATTTTCGCAAATCTCCTATAATATTTTCAAGAAATATCCTTTCCAGAAAAATAACAATTTTGGAGTTTAAGGAAGGTATTTTGGAGATCTTGGCCAACCGAAATGAATTTTCAAAGATAACCGGGTATGACCACTTCAGTTCAGAAACACCCTATGCACCCTATTTGCAGGGTTGTTCGCAACTGGTATTCTGAAGCACTTAGCGCAATTACCGATTCAAGAGGTGTTTAAAAAGCATTTTCAATATTGGCATATTAACAAGAGTCTAAATAAATAAAACCTATATATCCAGGATTTTTTGTTTTGAATCAGTTATCTTGTCCAAGATTTGTAGAGCTGCTGAGAACACCAAGGCCACCTTATTTGTTGGGGTTGTTCTTTGCATTGCTAGAGTTCAGGAACATGCCTTACAATCAACTGTCGAGATGGCGTTCTTGACTTAATATAGAATCACCATGTGAAACCTGTTTTAAGGACTTGTTCTCACATGTAGCAAACCAGTTAATACAATAAAGATTACAAACATCAGTTAGGCCTGTTTGGAGATCGTGTTTGAAACAACATTACTTGGACAAGTTTTTACACTTGGATTTGTTATCATCAAAACTTAAATATAATAACTCAACAAATTCCCCCTTTTTGATGATGACAAACCAAGTGATCATATTGACAAAACAAACAAAAATGAATGCTGATAGGGATCCACGTAAGTCAAGGTCAGGTTCAGATTCATACATTGTCACATTGTCAATAGGTAGGTGTTCCTCTTCTTCTTCCCCCTTTTGGCATCATTAAAAAGCAATAACAACAAGTATAAAGGAGAAGGAACAACAAGAAGCAAGGCAGTACAATTGCATCAAAACAACAAAAAAAACAAAAATAGCCTAGACAATCAGGGAGCAGGAGGTGATTTCGATTGCAGAGGAGGAATCCTAGGGGCAAGGGTGGAGAGAAGAGCAAGCAAGTCTTCATGACGTTTGGCAGAGAGGGCTTGTTCCTCAGTAAGAGCAGCCTGAGACAGCTGATAGCTCATCCTTGAGACGAGCATTATCCTCAAGAAAAGCTTCAACCTTGATGGACGGTTGCTCAGAAACAGGTGGTCGAGGTGGTCGACGATCCTGTTTGGAAACGGACCCTTCGCCAATCTCATAGCCACACCCTAGCAGAGTGTCACTCCCAATTGCATCAATGACTTGGGCCTCCATTCGCCGTGTGAGCACTATTCCAAAGTGCTCAAACACCTTTGTCAGCAGAAACCCATACCCGAGATCATGAGCCCGGGTGGTGTTCGCAATTCGCCCAATGTGACGAATCATGATAGCCGGAAGATTGATGGGTTCCTCCCTATCCAATAAGTTGACCAGGCACTGATCAAAAAGGTCTGCTGAGTTTCTCCCTTGACCCCTTGGAATCACGTTCTTAATGACGAACATGAAAAGGAGTTGGTGGGGAGGAATCAGATCACCCTTTTTGACAGAGGAGGGTGTTCTCAGACCTTGTTTCTGACTGAGACGTTTAGACACCTCTAGGGCTGGTTCCAGGGCTGTTTTGCCTTCCCTCACATATACAGCAAAGCCTTATGAGGGCACTCCCAGAATTTTTCCAAGTGTGGGCGCATCAACCTTGATGCCTTGCCCACTCACTAAACTTGTTACCACCCCTTTGGTGACCTCGCAGTTGGCATAAAACTCAGCCAACTCAGGCACAGAACACCCTTGTTGGGTGCTTGCAAACAACTAAAGCCAACCTTGGGTTCGAAGCTTGGTCAAGAACACCCCCAGACCCTATTCCTCAAAAAAGCTTACAGACACTACCTTCCCCCTGACGACATTGCGCTTAAGCAACTGCGCATGTTTGTCAGACATAGGAGAGGGAGTGAACTGTTTTGGGCGTTTGGGGGCAGGAACAGAGGTGGTAGCTTCTGGTAGGAGGTTGTTCTAGGCTTTCGCTTGAGGGGTGTTTTTGCAGGAGAGGGTTTCACAGCAGGTTTAGTGGCTGATTTTGGAAGGGCTTGATCTTCAGAGGATTCGGAAAACACCGGTGTCCGCTGTTTGAAGGTGGTGTCTTCAGAGTCAGAACTCGAGAACCCTTCAGAAGAAAAGGAAATCTCCTCGATGATAGGAACAGAGGGTTAGAGGGTTTAGAGGATCTGGGGGTTGATCTGGAGACAATTCTCGTAGATTTGCGAGAAGGTTGAGAATGAGGAGAAGAGGGAGTTAGAGAGGGGCGAGACCTTGGTTGTGGTCGTGTTCTTGGCGTTCAGGTGTGCCTAGCCACCATCTTTACCCTTTTCCTCTTCTCTCCAGTTTGAGAGACTAGAGGAACAGAGTCATTCCCTTGGACAGGACTTTCTCCTGTTTTCTCACCAGAATCCTCCTTCAGATCGAAGAACACATCCCCTGTTCTTTGAGTTGTTTCCGGGAATAGTGCAGAAGAACAGGGTTCAAAATCCCCAACGATGGTTTCTGGGTTTTCTAAGAATTGGTCTTGGAAACCCGAAGAACCAGCAGAAGAGATGGGACAAGGGATTGTTCCCACATACACCATTAATTCCCAACCAAAGGAGTAGGGAATATCATTCAACTCAAACCCAACACTTTTGAGGTTTAGCCGAGTGAGATACCCGAAGATTTTGTGGATAATTGGGCGAGAAGGAGCCGGAATTGAGGGTATAATCATGTTGTTATACTCAGAGATTGATGAAAAATCGGTTTTGGAAGCCATTATCGCAAGGAAGAATTTCGGGTTTTGAGGGTTTTGCTAGGGTTTGAAAGCAAGAACAGAGGAGAGAGAGAGAGAGAGAGACGGGGAAGACAGACACACGCAAGGGAGTTTTTAAACTCCCCACCTGTTATGAAGGGCCACTTAGGGAACACCTAAAATTTAAGCAGTCATCATACAATAATGGCAATTAAGGCATACCTGTTCGAGCCGCCTGTTCTTGAACATGTTTTTCTTATTCCAAAGTCTGTCATGATTACTCTTTCTCCATCTCCCAAGACAGCAGTACATAATCATAATAGCACACAGACTACACATATTCGTTAAGCATAGGCCACAAGAATTGCGAACAAGGGAATAGAACAGGTATTATAAGGTGTTTTTATCAGCTTGATCTACCTCTGAGAACAGGTGTTCTCAGGGTGTTTTCACCAACCCCAATTCCAGTCTGTTTCTCTCAAACTGATATCTAGCTAGTGCCTTAGTGAATATATCAGCAATTTGATTTTCCGTTGAGCAAAAATTCATAGAAATTAAACCCTTTTCAACATTATCTCTCAAGAAATGATGTCGAATGTCAATATGTTTTGTCCTTTTGTGTTGACAAGGGTTTTTGGCAATGTTAATAGCGCTAATATTATCACAAAAAATAGGAATGCATCTAGTGTCAACACAAAAATCCTTAAGCTGTTGTCTTATCCACAACAGTTGAGCACAACATGAAGCTGCTGCAACATATTCAACTTCTGCTGTGGACATGACAACTGAATGTTGCTTCTTGGTAGTCCAAGATACCAAACAAGGTCCAAGAAAATGAGCCATACCTGAGGTACTCTTTCTATCAACTAGGAAACCTGCATAGTCAGCGTCAGCATATCCAACAAGATCAAGATTGCAACCTCTAGGATACCATAGAGCTAAATCAGGTTTATGCTTTAAATATCTTAGTATCCGTTTAACAGCCTTAAGATGAGTCTCTTTAGGACTAGACTGAAAACGGGCACATAAACCAACACTAAAAACAATATCCGGTCTACTAGCGGTTAGGTATAGGAGTGACCCAATCATGCCCCTATAGAGTTTTTCCTCAACTAAGGGACTCCCATAATCCATAACCAACTTGGTTGAAGGAGAAATAGGAGTGTCTATGGGTTTGGCCGACTCCATCCCAAAACGCTTAAGTAGCTCCTTGATATACTTTTGTTGATGGATCATGGTGCCGTTTGAAGTTTGCTTGATTTGTAAGCCTAAGAAAAAGTTAAACTCACCCATCATGCTCATCTCAAATTCACTCCTCATCATATTTGAAAAATCATCGCATAAATCATGATGAGTTGCACCAAATATAATGTCATCTACATATATTTGGACAATCAATAAATGTTCCCCCTTAGATTTTAGAAACAAAGTATTGTCTACCTTGCCTCTTCTAAAATCATTTTCAAGTAAAAAGCTTGACAATCGTTCATACCAAGCTCTTGGAGCTTGTTTTAAACCATAAAGTGCTTTGTCAAGTTTAAAAACATGATTTGAAAAATCACCATTTTCAAAACCAGGGGATTGTTTGACATACACCTCTTCTTTAAGGTATCCGTTTAGGAATGCACTTTTCACATCCATTTGATATAGTTTGATTTCCATATGAGCTGCAAAGGCTATTAAGATTCGAATAGCCTCAATTCTAGCAACTGGTGCAAAGGTTTCCTCATAATCAATCCCTTCTTCTTGATTGTACCTTTGAACCACCAGCCTTGCCTTGTTCCTAGTGACTGTTCCTGACTCATCTAGCTTATTTCGGAACACCCACTTGGTTCCAATGATTGTTCTATCTGCAGGTTTAGGTACAAGGTGCCACACTTTGTTTCTTTCAAATTGATGAAACTCTTCTTGCATAGCCGTGATCCAATCTGAATCTGCAAGGGCTTCATTCACACTTTTTGGCTCAATGTTAGAAAGAAAAGTATAGAAAGCACAAAAATTCTTAAGTTTAGATCTAGTTTGCACTCCAGTATTAATATCTGATAAGATTTAATCAAGAGGGTGTGAACTATGGTGATTCCATGGTCTTGGATTAATTGGGTCCACAGACACATGTTCTGATCTAACTGAAGTGTGTGTAGGATCAGGCTCAAGAACACTTCCTGATCCTGTTTCTGCACCTGTTTGCAAGCTGGTTCCTGAAGAACATGGTTCCGAACAGGGTTCAACGGTGTTTCCCCCTGTTTGATGTTCACCTTGCCTGTCGTTTTGAGGAACAGCTTCTGTACCTGTTTTCTTCAGGGTGTTCTCACCTTGTTTTTCTTGGTTCAACAATTCCTTTTGGACAAGACATAATTCAAACTCTTCATCCTGTGCATTACTCTCATTCAAAGAGTTAGATTCATCAAAAAACACATGCACACTTTCCTCAACACACAAGGTTCTTTTGTTAAAGACTTTGTATGCCTTACTGTGAGAGGAATAACCAAGAAATATTGTCTCATCACTCCTTGAATCAAACTTTCCTAAGGCATCTTTCCCGTTGTTATGCACGAAACATCTACAACCAAATGTTCTTAGATGCATAATGTTGGGTTTTCTGCCTTTAAGAAGTTCATAAGGAGTTTTGTTCAAAATGGGTCTAATCATGCATCTATTTATAATGTAACATAATGTGTTCAAAGCTTCTGCCCAAAAGTTCTTAGGAAGACCACTAGCAATAAGCATTGTTCTAATCATGTCTTCTAGGGTACGATTTTTTCGTTCGACCACCCCATTCTGCTGGGGTGTTCTCGGGGTTGAGAAGTTTTGATCAACACCATGTTCATTACAAAGTTTTATAAAGTTTGCATTTTCAAATTCAGTACCATGATCAGACCTCAAGCTAACCAATGAGTGTCCTACTCTCTTTTCAATCTTTTTGAGAAGGGCAATAAAATTCTCAAAAGTTTCATCCTTGGAGGCCAAGAACAGGGTCCAAGTAAATCGAGAGTAATCATCCACTATTACAAGCACATACCTTTTCCCTCCTCTACTAGCTATCCTCATGGGACCACATAGATCAATATGCAATAACTCAAGAGGTCGGGTAGTGCTTACACACTTTTTAGATTTTAAAGAAGATCTGACTTGTTTTCCTTTTGCACAAGCTTCACATACTTTATCATCATTATACTTGATGGAAGGTAGTCCAACAACCAAATCTTTGGTAACAAGTTTGTTTAACAAGGACATGCTTGCATGACCTAGTCTCTTGTGCCATAACATTATATCATCATTTAATGCATTTAAACAAGTCAGATTGTTTTGGGGAAGAGTGGAAATACAAACTTTATAAACATTTTGACATCGCTTCCCCCTCAACACAACATCTCATGTGTCGTCATTTACAACCAAGCAACGTGTTTTTGAAAACAGTACTAGATTGTTCTTGTCACACAGTTGGGACACACTTCGCAAATTGTGCTTTAACCCATCAACTAAGTGCACATTATCAATTGAGTGGGAGAAAGTTTTACCAATATTACCTATACCAACAATTGTCCCAAACTTGCCGTTTCCAAATGCTACACTCCCACCATTCAAAGCTGTAAGTGAGAGAAAATTTGATCTTTCACCAGTCATGTGCCGTGAACACCCACTATCAACAAACCACAACTGCCTGTTTTCAAGGGTGTTGGTGGGATTGTTCGTAAGGTTGTTCTTTCTCACTTTAGCCTGCAAAACAAATCACGGGTTAGTTTTGGGAACCCAGATCCACTTGGGTCCCATTCTTTTAGACATGTATAACTCATTTTTTCTAATCCAGATTTGTCTCACATACCTTTCATTCTTTTCATTGGCATGTTTTCTTAAAGGACAAGTGTATCTATAATGACCCGTTTTACCACAATGAAAGCAAACGATGTTTTCAGGTAATCCCACATACTTCCTATGTATTGGGTAAACGGTCCGTTTAGGCTTATATCCAAGTCCCTTTTTGTTTCGATTGTGGTGAGTGTTTAACCAATCAAGGGCTTGTGAGGATTTGTTCCAGCGGTTGTTTGTGGCAAGATTAGTTTCTAATTTTTCTATGGTGGCATTCAAGCTCTGTTGTTTTTCATTTAACAGGGATTCAACTGTTTCTTCCACTTTAGAGAGTTTTTCCTCTACTTGAGTGTAATCGCCTTCTTTTAGAAAGAGATCTTCTGTAAGCACGTTAATACTCTCATGTAAACCAAGTTTTTCATTTTTAAGAATTTCATTTTCAAGCTCTAGGTTACGAACTTCTCTGTTTAGATCAGCACAGGTGTCTATCAAATTATATAGAAGTTCTTCTAAAGTAGCTTTGTTAAGACCATGTACCTTGTTCTTGAGATCTGAGAAGCTGATTGTTGATTCATCATTTGAGTCTGAATCACTTTGTGCCATCAGTGTTACGACCTCTTCTTCAGCTTCAGATTCTCCTTCATCCTCAGAGGAATCTCCCCCAGCATAGCTTTCGAGAATCGCTTGCCCAGATTGTTTACAGGGTGTTTTCGACCCTGTTTTCGAGTATGTTCACGCATCTGATCTTCTCGAAACAGAGGGCAATTTTTGACTAAGTGATCTGGTTTGCCGCACTTGAAACACCTTGTGAGCTGTTCTTTGGGGGTGTTTCTGGACTTACTGAAATCTTTTATTTTGTTGTTTTTCTTGACCTTTTTGAAGAATTTCTTGAATTTCCTGGTCATTAGGGCCATATTTTCATTTTCAAGGTCAGAGTCAGTGTCTTCATGTACTCTCAAGGCATGCCCACGATCCTTCTTTTACTCCTCCTTTTGTTGTGAGTTCATAGATTTGGAGATTACCAATCAACTCGTCGAGGGTGATCTTGTTCATGTCTTTAGCCTCTTGGATGACTGTTACTTTGGCCTCCCACGTACGAGGTAGAATTCTGAGGATTTTCCTCACCAACTCTTCAGTGGTGAAAGACGTTCCCAGGGATTTTAACTCGTTCGTGATGTGGGTAAACCGTGTATACATATCCATCACAGTTTCACGATCACCCATATCAAACAACTCATACTGTCGCATAAGTAGCTCAATTCTAAATTGTTTAACTTGACTCGTACCTTCATGAGCAACTTGCATGGCGTTTCAGATAGCTTGGGCTAATTCACACTCAGAGATGCGAGTGTATTCATCGGGTCCTAGGCCAAAATATAGTAGTTTCTTGGCCTTGACATTTTTCTCCATTTTCTTATAATCTTGAGCATCAAACTCTTTAGGTTTCTTGAAAACCGTCTTACCATCTTCAAGCACCTTGGTGGGAACAAGGGGTCCATTCTTGATGAGCATCCATAACTCATAATCTTCTGCCTGAATATAGTATTCCATCCTATTCTTCCACCAACTATAATGTTGGCCGTTGAAATAGGGTGGACGAGTAATGGATTGCCCTTCAAGAATTCCTTGTGGTGTACTCATCTTCAGAATCTCTCAAGGTGTTGGCCTTTTGTGAGAGAACCTACTCTGATACCACTTGTTAAGATCGTGAGTATTCTACCACAAGAGGGGAGGTGAATTGTGGTGTCTGATTTTCGCGTTGTAAATAACAAACACCCTTGTGACTTGTTTGCAGAGGGTGTTCTCAAATACTGCAAATGCGAAAATCACCAAGATAAATGCGGAAAATAAAGCGCACACAATTTTTACGTGGAAAACACCTCTAGCCCAACTGAGGTGTGAAAAACCACAACCTACATCGTGTAGGATTTAACCACTTCACTAAACCGGGTTTAACTCGTTACAAATGTAACACACCTTGTTACAACTTGCAACCACGTAACCTCCTTCTCTAAGGCAGATTACACCACGTCCAAATCTCACCAGATTGGACACGTCCAAAGTCCACACGACTGAGGACCACTCACTCACTTTTCTGATTCAAGATCAGGGTTACAAAACACCTTATTGGGTGCTTCTGTCTTAAGCAGATTTAAGGTACAATGAAGTCCTAGTATGCTAATATATTGAAAGCTTGGTTTAAACACAACTTGTATCGGTTTTTCTTTTCTCAAATGTAGTTCTAAAAATTCTTTCCACTAGAAAAATCACTTTTTGAATTTTGCTTTTTGCGTGTGTTGTGTTTCTAGATTTTCTCTTGCTTTATTTTCTTGCTATTCTCACCGTGTATGTTTCCATGGGAGTAAAATGCTGTATTTAAACAGAAAAAAAATTTCAACGGTCAAATCAAGAGAATCAGCTAAGTATGAAAAATGATCTTTTTAAAAGAATACTCCCCAACGGCTAGTGACAAGTTTTTCCCAATGTATAAGGGATTTGTTATCTTAAGAGATAACCCTTATTTTCCCATAACTGTGAAGAGGATTCAAAAAGCAACCAGAAATCTTCAGTTTTGGAAATTTTATCTTATCCGAAAATATGGGCAAAGGAAATCTTTTAGTTTTGGTAAATTTTAAAAACCTATTTTTGCAAATCTCCCATAATATTTTCAAGAAATATCCTTTCCAGAAAAATAGCAATCTTGGAGTTTAAGGAAGGTGTTCTGGAGATCTTGGCCAACCGAAATGAATTTTCAAAGATAATCGGGTATGGCCACTTCAGTTCAGAAACACCTTAGGCACCCTGTTTGCAGGGTTGTTCGCAACTGGTGTTCTGAATCACTTAGCGCAATTACCGATTCAAGAGGTGTTTAAAAAGCATTTTCAATATTGGCATATTAACAAGAGTCTAAATAAATAAAACCTATATACCCAAGATTTCTTGTTTTGAATCAGTCATCTTATCCAAGATTTGTAGAGCTGCTGAGAACACCAAGGCCACCTTGTTTGCTGGGGTTGTTCTTTGCATTGCTAGAGTTCAGGAACATGCCTTACAATCAACTGTCGAGATGGCGTTCTTGACTTAATATAGAATCACCACGTGAAACCTGTTTTAAGGACTTGTTCTCACATGTAGCAAACCAGTTAATACAATAAAGATTACAAACATCAGTTAGGTCTGTTTGGAGATCGTGTTTGGAGCAACATTACTTGGACAAATTTTTACACTTGGATTTGTTATCATCAAAACTTAAATATAATAACTCAACAAAATGGAACTTTAAATTGAACCTGAGACAATTTGTTTGACAGTCATTTGAAAGGGAGTCTTCATTATTTGAGTCTTTCTCCTCATATATTGTTCTATTTATAAAAAATTGATTTGTTTCTTTGTAGCTTTCCAAAAGCTATGATCCAGTGAATGGTGGGTTCGGTTCTGCTCCAAAGTTTCCAAGACCAGTAGAGATTCAACTGATGCTCCATCACTCCAAAAAGATGGAGGAATCTGGAAAATCTGATAAAGCAAATGAAGGTTTTCAAATGGTGTACTTCACCTTGCAATGTATGGCCAGAGGAGGCATCCATGACCATGTTGGAGGTGGCTTTCACAGATACAGTGTGGATGAGTATTGGCATGGTCAGTCTGCTACTTGCTTCATATGGATGCTGCGTGATCAAATAATGCAGAATGTTCGTGCTTCTGTTTGGGCAACACCTTTTTCTTTTTTTTGGGGGGGGGGTATTCGTAGCAATTCTTCATTCCTTGATAGCAAACTCTCAGTGATTTACAAATTAAATTTCTCATTTGTTCTATGTCTATAGTTATCATTACAGAATCATCAATGCGTTAGGAATAATTGTTTTCTTGTGCAGTTCCGCATTTTGAGAAGATGTTGTATGACCAAGGGCAGTTGGTGAATGTTTACTTGGATGCATTTTCGATAACGAAAGATCACCAATACCCGAGTGTTGCCAGAGATGTTCTTGATTATTTGAGAAGAGACATGATTGGACCACAAGGAGAAATTTTCTCTGCAGAGGATGCTGACAGTGCTGAGTCAGAGGGTGCGACAGGGAAAAAGGAAGGAGCATTCTATGTTTGGACCAGCAAGGAGGTCAGGCACTTGTAAACACAATCAATTCATTGTTGTGAGTTGGTCTTCTGTATTAATGTTAACATCTTGATAACCAACCTGCTGAAAGATTTTCCCGGGGCTGAGAAAATGAGACTTTTATTTTCTTTTGCATTGGCTTATTGACTTTACCTTAACCAAAACTATGCACCCCTTGTTGGGAGGGAGAGGCGATGGATATAGTTTTTGACCAATAAGCAAACAGCAAACATTGATAACCAACTTACGTCAGTCCCCAAACCCAAGCCAAATCTGGTTATTGATATATGGCCAACTTATTTTTTGTACTTTCATAATCACGCCCTTTACATTTTCAGATTGATTACGTTCTTGGAGAACATGCTACCTTATTCAAGGAGCATTATTATGTGAAGTCCACTGGGAACTGTGATCTCTCTAGAATGAGTGACCCACACAATGAATTCAAGGGCAAGAATGTGCTTATAGAGAGGAATAGCACCGAAGCATTGGCGAAGAAACATGGCTTGTCTGTTGAGCAATACCTTGAGATTCTAGGAATGTGTAGGAAAAAGGCTTTTGATGTGCGTTCGAAGCGACCACGGCCACATTTGGATGACAAGGTACTTTGTGTAAACTTTTCTATTACTTAATTTACTAGGAATGGTACTTATTTGCTCCTTGATTGTGAGTCGCATTTTCTGTCAAGCTTCTGTGAGCTGTCAATGACGAGAGCAGAATCAGGAATTTGAGACTTGAGGGATGAAGGTGTATGCCCTCTGTGAGGTCTTTGCTGGTCCTATACATGGGTTTTGGCTAGATTAGCCATAGGGCTGTGAGTCTGAACCCTGCTTCTGGGATGAGGGTATATATGCCCTCTGTGAGGTATTTGCTGGTCCTACACATGGGTTTTGGCTAGATTAGCCAGTAAAAACTTTGTGGGTTAGGGCTCTGAGTCTGAACCCTGCTTCTTGAACCCCTCCCCAAAAAATTTATAAGAAAAATGAAAAGAAAAAGAGTTGGCCAATAGTCTTTCCAGTTGCGTTGTGTGATGTGTTCCAGCACAGCTAGCTCCTGAGAGCTCCACCTCTCAATTGTTGGGAGCATCATGATGTTTCTTCATATAATTCATGATCTTTTTAACCGTGCTCCGTTGAACAGATTCACATGCTATGCCTTCATATTCAGCATGCATTATAAGAAAAGTAACATGAGGGACATGACAGGTAATTGTATCGTGGAATGGACTTGCCATCTCAGCTTTTGCAAGAGCCTCCAAAATTCTCAAGGGGGAACCTGAGGGATTAAAACACTACTTCCCGGTTACTGGCTGTGATGTAAGACCGTATTCTCAACCTTATTACCGTACCTTTTTTAAGTGTCACCTAAGTAGTTAGTGTTGATATAAAGTTAGACCTTGAAAACCTTCTGATCATTTTATTTTAAATCAAACTTTTGCAGCCCAAGGAGTACAGCAGTGTTGCTGAGAAGGCGGTTTCTTTCATAAGGAGAAATTTGTACAATGAAGAAACACATAGATTGCAACACAGCTTTCGGAATCGACCTTCTAAAGCCCCTGGCTTTCTAGATGATTATGTATTCCTTATTTCAGGACTATTGGATCTCTTTGAGTGTGGTGGTGACACCAAGTGGCTTGAATGGGCGGCTGAATTACAAGATACACAGGCAAGTGCATCCTTGCTGTCTACGAATCTCAGTGCATCCTTGCTGCCCATCAATCTTCCCAGCTTTTTTGCACCTACCAAATTGTGAATTTCAAAAATGAAAAGCAAATGAGAAATTCTGCCAAATGTGCATTAGGAGGAAAAAACAAAACAAAGTTGCTCCCTTGCTGCAGGTGCGGGTGGTAAAAATTCAGGTCCTGGCTTACTTTCTGTGAGACAAATTGGATAGAACTGAATAGGACGTGCAACTCAGTTGATAGGACCCTAAATGAAGTGCATTCAATGGAAGATCAGGGATGAGGATCCCATTTCTGTATTTCCTTTTCTCTTTTCAGTCCCATGCCCTCCAAGGTTTGGGATATTTTGTTAGTGCTCTGGCTCATCTCCCTTTGAAGGAATGCGGTCAAGTTGTCTGATGCAAGTTGTTTATCTTTGCTTGTAAATTTAATAATTTATGCAAAATGTGCCTCTCAGGATCAAGTATTCATGGACGAGGAAGGTGGAGGTTATTTCAATACCCCGGGGGAAGACCCATCTGTACTTCTGCGTGTAAAAGAAGATCATGATGGTGCTGAGCCTTCAGGCAACTCTGTTGCAGCAATCAATCTTGTCAGATTGTCATCAATCTTTTCGGACAGCCGATCTGAACGTTACCGCCAGAATGCTGAGCGGCTACTGGTAAATTTCTCAGCCATCCTCCGCTCTTGCAGGTCTCTATTCGCTGGTTTTCATTTGTTAATGTTGGATTGCCGAGTAGCCCTTGCCCTGGTGTAGTGTGGTTTGGTCAAGAAGTTGGGCTTTGGTTGTAGTCAAGACTTTGTTATCATACTCACTGATCCTCTGAGGGCTTACTCGATTGAACAAGAAGGATGTTAATCGAGGATTGATTTCTTTTGACAGGCAAATTTTGAGACAAGACTGAAAGGGATGCCAATGGCAGTGCCCTTGATGTGTTGTGCAGCTGACATGCTTGCTAGTGTTCCTTTAAGAAAGCAAATTCTCCTGGTTGGGCCGAGGACTTCACCCCAGTTTGATCCAATGCTGGCTGCCGCTCATGCAGCTTATGATCCCAACAAAACGGTATGCATAACGTTCCTCCAAATAATTGCCCACGTTCAATTTCACTTCTGTTGCATTTACACTTTTTTTTGGCTTCTTTGTTGTTCATGATTCTGTTTACTGCTATTTCTTTTTTTCTGTCTTTTTTGGCAATTAGTTTTCAAAAATTTTCAGCTTTTTAGGACTTCCTTGGAAGTTTATCTGGGTTTCTGTGGAGGAGAGTTTCAATTTCTTAGGATAATATGAATAATTGGAAGGCTCTGGCCTAGGTGGGAGCATGGCGATTGTATCCTATAGTAGTTGTATACGGTCTAGATATGGCAGGATACATGAAAAATGATTTTACAATTGTATTTTTCCTAATATCCTATTAGATAATGCTAAAGGCATTTGGAACAGTATATAACCTTCTTCAGAAGTCCCGCTGGTTATTGTTGCCTTTACCCTTCTTGTTTCAGGTGATTCACATCGATGCAAGTAGCCCTGATGAGATGAAGTTCTGGGAAGCACATAATGAGAAGATTGCGACCATGGCAAAAGCTAGCTTCTCAGAGGATAAAGTAGTAGGCCTTGTTTGCCAGAATTTCACCTGCAAAGCGCCATTGTCTGATCCGAAATCTCTTGAAGTACTACTTTCGAAAAGGACATAATTTATTTAGGGTTGGTGTTAGATCTTGTATAAGAACATCTTATTGTTGTTTCTGTGAGATGTTTATATTTAGGTACAGTTGGAGCATGATGAGAGCTTTGATCTCTAGGAGACTATGCCTGACCGTGTGATACAAAGATTAATGCTGTAGCTAATGCTAGGTGCAGTTTGCAGTGGTAGTGAAACAATAGTTGCCGTGAGTGTATCTACGTGCTATATGTTGGTTATGTAATATGTTGGTTATGTAAGGACTCACCTTGATGCGGAAACGTTGTCCGGATCTCGCCTGTTAATGCTGTCCACAAACATGATTGAATCAGGTTGACGGTGGCTACTAGAGTCACTGTATAGCATGACACTCTAAACCCAATCCCTAGCAATGGTAGGATTAGCGTGAAAGAGAGGGTAGAGAGAAGCAGAGATAGAATAATACTTTTTCCAGCTAGTTAAACTCATGACCAGCTATTCTTTAAATCATTATCAATATTTGCAACTAATTTGTAATTATTACAAGCGATTAATACATAATTAATCGCCCATTTAATGTGGTTATCAAAGTGATCGTTATATTTGGTCAACAGCTCCCCATGGTCACATAAACTGTAAATCTCATATCTTTGCTAGTGAATCTCATCACGTTTCATACTGGGAATGGAGTGTGCGATTAAAACCAAACCAGTAGTGTTATATCAAGTCATCATCTAACTGACATAACACTTTCACGAAACATCAATACCCCGAATCATTCAAGTACATCATCAATGGCATACACTTTCCTTTTATGCCTGATATATCAATTGATTATATACTGAATATAATCGCCAGGGCTTGATATCGTGATGAGAAAATGATTATTCCTTAGACAATTACAATAATCCATCTTAGTATAACTGTTTTCCTAATGTGCTCCGCTGGACCGTATACATCTTTGCCCTTGGAAAATACATTAAAGTATCAACATCATGCTTTGACTTCATATTATAACTCTAAGTCAAGGAGTACTGCAAATGAGAGTCACATAGTGATAAGGAAAGGGAACTCGCTTATGACTCATCAGATAGGTCGATTTTCAGCACACAGAGTATGATAGTGTGTCATGGCATAGCTCCCCCTAAATTGGGCATGTCATTCTTCTATGCCATGCGAATCATAGGCTTGGCTTTGACCTAAAAAATCAACCTGAGCTAGTAGATCAACATACCCAATGTTAAACCCAACACTTAAGATTCTGCTATAACGCTTCGATATGAAAACTTTATTTCATATTCGACTTTCCCAAGTCTCATCTTAGTTCTACTAAGGCCACTATATCTTCCATTCATACACTCCTAGTATGAGTAATCAATATTGCACACCTAGTGCCAATATGATTCAGTCTCATTCTGTCCACTACTCAAGCGTCAGGGCGATTGCCTGTGTGACTAGGATAGTAAGAAGTCTAGTGACATTTCAATATGCCTAATATGCAACAACAAATTATGAGCATTTTGCACATTTGCAAGGAAACATGTCCATCACAAGACACATAACCTTATGAATTCCTAGCTCAACAAATGAGCTTTGAACGCATCACTAGGAGCAGGTTTAGTTAAGGGAACATAATCACCTTGTTAGTGTATATATACCTAATGACAATGCTTTTTGGTTTTATGGTAGCAAGATGCACAATCTTCCTCCGTAGCTAACACTGTTGTGCAGTTTTTGCTTCTTACTGCACCATGACATGGCCCTTTCAACTAGGATGAAGGCATGTCCTGAGGATTGACCTATAATCATCCGGGTCACCACCTCAATTGTCACTTGAGCATTCTCGCAATTTGAGGTCTGGCCACGTACATAACATGGCTTACATTAAGCTTCCTATGACACTAGCGTTAGAGATATTATTCATAATCTCCATTTCTTTATCTATTTTAGGGCATGATCAAGACTGAAGGTTAGACTCTTCTCAATAAGAATATTTACAGGTTTGGAATTATAAATCCAAAATCGTTCCAATACTTTTTATGCATGTATCTTGGGACGGTTTTGAATTATTTCCACTCCCAGGACATACCTTGCTTAACCCATGTCCTTTATCTCGAAGACATAGGACTGCTACTTTTGAGTAGCTTCGATCAACTCCAAGTTGTTCCCAACTAGCAGTATGTCATCGACGTGCAGGATAAGAAACACAGTCCCCTATCGTCCCTTTGAAATACATACAAAGGTCTTTTGAAACCATACATAATCCAAACTAAGTTATGGTTCCATGGAATCTAAAGTACCAAAATCTAGAAGATTGCTTAAGACCAAACATGGACATTTTTTTTAATAATTAAGACGACACGTCTTGTCCTCTTGTCCATTTGATACAAAACCAATGCGTTAGTCCATATAAATATCCTCATCAAGATTACCATTGAGGAAAGCAGTCTTTACGCCCAATTCGAGCAATTTAAAGTTCACATGGGTAACTAAGTCTAGGAGTAGTCGGGCCTGAACTTATTGATTAAACCATCTACCTGATGTTTTATCTTAAAAACATTTAAATTCTCATTAAGTCATCGAGGATGGTACACCTTCCTTATTCGATAGGAATAGTGAATGTTTGTTTGTTAAGGAGAATGAGATTCGTCTTCAATCTCCAAATGTTGAGGAGAGTCAGTCTGAGAATGAGGTTTATCCTCAATCTATCATTCATGAACATGCAGTTAGTCAACACGTTCAAGAGTCCACACGTTCAGGATCCCACCTCCAATGGAAAGTGGGAGTAATTTTCTCCTCATGTTCATGATCCCATACCTCTTAGAGAAAAGGGGTGGGATTTATAACCTAGGCAGACAAATAATAAAGGTCCCAGGATCCAAAGGAGTGTACATGGAAGAATTCATCGACGATATTTATAAGTTGAAGGAGATGTATTCCTATGCACTTCCTTGAAGTTGAGGAACCTACCTTTATCAAGAGGTGATTGTTTCACCAAATCACAAAGAGTGGCTGGATGTTATAAGGGATGAGATGGACTCATTGACAAGAAAAAGGTTTGAGAACTCGTTGATCCTCCACCCAAACATAACTCTCTTGAAAATTCATGAGTATGAAAATGTGGAGGGATTCCTAGTCCCATCTCCTGATGCTCTAACAAAAATTCCAAATAATCGTTGTTTATATGTAGAGGTACATTGTGCATTAACTGAGTATGAAAATGGAAAAGCTAAACCAGCCTATTATCTTGTTCAGATTCTTGATTACGATGATCCCTAAGATCAACGACAAGAATGGTTTCTAGATCGATGAGAATTAGTTACTGATCCTAATTTAATAAGAGTCATTTACAACATTTATTACCAAAGTTAGGCATTAATTGAACAAGAATGGTTCTTGCACATGTTGTCAACTTGATGCTCTAAGCTCATTCAAATTGCTCCATGTATTTTCCGAATCCTGTCTCAACAGACAACTCAAGCACAACACATAATTCACAGCATATTGACTAGGGCATTTTGGATTTGTCATCATCAAAACCTTATACATTAATTGGGTCAACAATTTCCCCCTTTTTGATGACGGCAAAGTAAATAACCGGTTGTTGTTAACAGGGCAAGACATGCTAGAGCCAGAATAGACAAAGTTAAAATGCAAGTCACACAAGAAGGAGAAACAAGAGTGAGAGAAGTCGACTTGAACTAGGCAACTAGGCAAGACTTAAGGTCATGCTCATCTTCCCCCCTTTTGACATCATTGAAATAGGGTAAATAGGCCGAAAGATTTGAGTCCAGTGTGTATGCAATCACCACCAAAGCAGTAATGTGGAAAATAGCAACGATACACTCAAGCATACAATACAGTAAGGATATTGGCCATCCGAATCACGCACAAACAAGTAACGTAAGAAACAAACACATGTACAGCATATAAGCATAAACCATCCAAAAATAGTCATAAACAACAGTTAGAGATACACAGTGTCAAGTGTTTGCAAAAGACAGGGAACAGTATTGACGACAAAGCATAGAAACAGGTCTAAGAAAAAGGAGGAAAGAATTTGGCTGTGAGAGCAGACAGGGCACTCAGAATATCCTCATGGCGTTTTCCATTGAGAGCTTTCTCCTCTGAGAGCGCTTGCTTCATGTCAGTGATATCTCCCTTCAAGCTGAGCTGGTTCTGGAGTAGAGTATCGAAGGTTGGACCACTGGAAGTGGATGCCTCACTGGGAACAGGGCCAATAGGTGTTTGGGGCCCCTGTTCTGAACCTATATTGCCGCCCTTTTTCACCTTGAATCCACACCCTACCAAGGCACTGTGCCCAATGTCATAAGTGACCTGGAAGCCTACCCTCTTCTGTAAAGGAATCCCATGTTGCTCAAACATAGAAGTTAGCAAAAACCCATATCTCATATCATGATCCCTCGATGTGTTGGCTATTCTTCCTATATGGCTGATCATGATGGAAGGGAGGTTAATCTTTTCACCCCGATCTAGTAAATCACTATAGCACATGTCCATGGGATTAGCGAGTTTGCGTCCCCGACCTCAGGGAATGATGTTCTTGATAACAAACCAGAATAGCAGACGATACAAAGGCATCATTTCCCCATTTCGCACAGAACGGGATATAAACAAATTGGGTTTTTGGGCTAGCTTTCGGGTCAGCTCTAACAACCTCTCATCACCAAGGACACTCTTGTCCTCGCGGACATACACATCAAAACCTTCGGAGGGTACACCTAGCAATTCACCTAGCTCATTAGCATCAAAACGAAGCTTATGGCCATTAACTGTGCTTGTCACCACTCCATTGGTGACAGAATAGTTTGCATGAAGCTCGGCTAGATCTGGGACGGAACACCCTCGATGACTATTGGTGAATAAATCCAACCAACCTTGTGCCTTTAGTGTCTCCAGGAACACTCCAAGCCTCTATGCTTGAAAATAGGAAATTTTAACCACTTTCCTCCTCACAACAGACTTTTGAAGAAAATGTTCATACCGCTCCTTAGGTGTCATGTTTTTCCTAGTTTTCTTCCTTTTTGGTTCGTCAGACTCAACCTGTTCTGACATCTGTTCAGGGGTTGGTGGTTTTTGGGTAGGTTTCTATGTTGGCGCTGGTGTGGTGGATGTTCTTGTGGTTGTTTTGGTGGATATTTTGGTGGGTGTTTTGGTATGTGTTTTGGGAGGTGTTTTAAGGGCTGGTTTATTTTTAGCAGCAGGGTTGTCTATTGTATCTATGGGCAGTTGTAAAATAGGGGCAGGATCCGAACTTCTTGTTCAGCGTCGATACAGTGAAGTATTGAGTGGGACAATGGGAGTAGTGTCGGTCTTTCTTTGGCGTTTGATCCCTGGTTTGGTAGTTGGTTTTCTTTTGAACCGGAAGGGAGGTTCATCTTCATCAATGTCCTCAACTACTACAGGATCAGTCTCAAGCATAGGGTCCTCACCAACATGCAAACCAACAAAATCCTTAACTAACCCAGGCTGAGTTTCATCCATTCTGGATTTGGCCATACTGGGGTCGTATACAACCAATTCCCATCCCATAATGGGGTTTACAAAGGGTAGTTCTTCCCGTTTCATCCCTACTATTTCTAGGTCCAAGCTTTTCAAGAACCCAAAGATTGAAGGACTGATAGAGAAGGGCAGAGAGGATCCGTTACCCACAGAGTTTTTAGTCAGCGCAGTACTCGCCGACGACGCTACTGCCTGAGTTGACAGTCCGGCGCGAGCCTTCCTTCCTAATTTGGACCGTAGAGATTGTGGGTGTGATGTCTTGC
This sequence comes from Selenicereus undatus, assembly GCA_017589665.1. Classification (NCBI taxonomy): domain Eukaryota; kingdom Viridiplantae; phylum Streptophyta; class Magnoliopsida; order Caryophyllales; family Cactaceae; genus Selenicereus; species Selenicereus undatus. The sequence goes on along the minus strand of JACYFF010031954.1, from coordinate 71,213,697 downwards.
GCCCATGAGGAGATCGAGCCACTGCGAGTTCTAGCCATGGGAGGAGAGTAGCTGGTTCCAGTTAAGTTTTGGTAGAGGTGAGGAGGAAAGAGAGGTGGTTTCCGGTGGGTTTATGGAGGATGAGGGTGAAATTGATTTGGGGTTTTGTGGGTTTGAGGAAGAGGAAGAAGGTCGGGTTTGTTTCGGGAGGAAAGAGAAATGGTCGGTTGGTTTAAATACTCCCTTTTTTTAATTTTCAAGGTTTAAACGCGCCACTTGATAGTGTGTATTCCAAACAGTAGTAAGAATTGTTCTCAGAGTCTGTTATTTATTGCTACTGTTCGGTAACTCAGGACAATAAGGGCAATATCATTAGATCTCAGCAAGTGTTAGCAAGTTATATTCCACACATGTGCTAATAATAACACCAACGTTGAAAACATCCCGTTGAATCAACTTATTTGGCCTGAGAATCCTTTAACTAGTCAATCATTGGGGGAAAAACAAGCATGCTTAGGTCCCTTTAATCATACCAAATTCAAGTCTATTCCTCTCACACTGCTGTCTACTCAGTGCCTTGGTAAATATATCAGCAATTTGTCTATCAGTGGCACAAAAATTCATTGAAATTAAACTCTTTTTAACATTGTCTTTCAAAAAGTGATGACGTATGTCAATATGCTTAGTCCTTTTGTGTTAACATGGGTTTTTAGCAAAGTTAATTGCACTTGTTTTGTCACGAAATATGGGAATACACCCAATGTCAATACAAAAGTCCTTGAGTTGTTGTCATATAAACAACAGTTGAGCACAACAAGAAGCAGCTGCCACATACTCGGCTTCTGCTGTGGACATGGCAACAGAGTGTTGTTTCTTGGTTGCCCAAGAGACCATACAGAGTCCAAGAAAATGAGTCATACCTTAGGTGCTTTTTCTATCAACCAAAATTCAGCATAATCAGCACAACAGGTGCAAATAATCGATGACTTCCTCTTGATTATAGTCATGAACCACCTGCCTGGCCTTATTCCGAGTGGTTGTTCTGAATTCATCCACCTTGTCCTTAAACAACCATTTGGTACCAATTATTGATATGTCTTTAGGCCGTGGTTCAAGATGCTAAACCTTATTCCTTTCGAACTGATGAAGCTCCTCTTGCATAGCAGTCACCTAGTCAGAATCTGCAAGAGCTTCATAAACCATTTTTAGCTCAATGTTAGACAAAAAGGCATAGAAAGCACAAAATTTTTTGAGTTTAGATCTGGTTTGCACCCTAGTGTTGATATCAGATATAATTTGATCAAGGGGTGCGAACTCTGGTGCTTCCAAGCTCGTGAAGTAAATGGAGCCGCAAACACATTTTCTAATCTCCCTTGAACACTTGATGAAAACAAGTTTTGGATATGTTCTGGTGCCTGTTCCCACAACTGTTCGGGAAGGATCAGGTTGAGTGGGTCGGTTCTGTCCCAAATCAGGTTCAGCAAAGCTTCCCCCTGACTGACTTGCTCCCTGCCCACCTTCCATATTTCCAGATTCAGGACTTGTTTCACCTTTAGGAGACTTACCATTATCTACCATGGAGTTTTGAGTGAGCATGAGGTCTTTCTTACAAAACCAAGTTTGAACTCTTCATCCTGCATGTCATGCTCAATCATGGAGTTAGTTTCATCAAACAATACATGCCTCTTCCCTCCTCTACTTATGATCCTCATAGGACCACACAAATCAACATGTAGTGGTTCAAGATGTCGGGAAGTACTAACACCGTTCTTTGACTTGAAAGAAGCTCTAACTTACTTTCCTCTAGCACAAGTCGTTGCACACCTTGTCATCATTGTACTTGATGGAAGGTAATCTGACTCCTAGATCCTTAAAAACAAGTTTATTCAAGAGAGAAAGACTTGCATGACCTAGCATCTAGTGCCAAAGCATAACATCATCATGAAGAGCATTTAAACAAGTCAAATGATTTTGGGGAAGTGAAAGAACACACACTTTATACACATTGTTGTGTTGCTTCCCCCTCAACACAACACTACCAGAATTGACATTGGTAATCAAGCATTGATCTGAAGAGAGTTCAACATGATTACCTCTATCACATAATCGAGACACACTTAGCAAATTATGCTGTAACCCATCAACCAAGTTCACATTATCAATAGAGTGAGAGAGCGATTTACCTATCTTACCTACACCGGCAATTTTTCTGACTTGCTGTTTCCAATTGCCACTCTCCCTCCATCAAAGGCTGTAAGTGAGAGGAAGTTTGATCTATCTCCAGTCATGTGCCTCGAGCAACCACTATCCAAGAGCCATAGTTGGTTGCCTCCTCTCACTTTAGCCTGCAAAGCAACTAAGTGTTTGTCTTGGGAACCCAGATCCACTTGGGTCCTATTTTCTTTGTCATGGAAATTAACTCATCCTTTTTAATCCAAATTTGTTTAACATATAGTGAGTTTCTTTCCATGGCCCTTTTTCTCAAAGGGCAAGTGTGCCGATAATGACCAGTCTTTCCACAGTGAAAACAAGTGATATTTTCTTTAAGTCCAACATACTTCTTGTTTACTGGCTTAGTGATAGATCTATTCACAAATCCTAGTCCTCTTTTATTTCTGCTATGGTGAGTGTATAGCAAATTAAGCGCTTCTGAGGAACTATTCCTGCGCTTGTTCTGAACCAGGTCAAATTCGACCTTATGAGCATGTACTTATGAGGAACTGTTCCAACGCCTGTTCTGAACGAGGTCAGATTCAGTCTTATGAGCCTTTTCAAGCAGTTTGTTATTTTCACTCACCAAGGATTCTAGCCTTAGTTTCAGGTCTACGGACTCACTTTCCAGTTTTGTAAGATCAGAGTTAAATTCTTTCTCTCTTGTGTTCATGAGGTCCTTAAGTGCATTAAGGTCATTACCTAAGGCAAGGTTCTTTTCTTCTGCTTCAAATTTTTCACACTTGAGAATTTCATTCACATGTTCAAGTTCTTTTAGTGTGTCAAGATCCATGCTTAAGGCAAAAGTTTTTTCATCCTTTTCAGAGGTGAGAATCTCATTTGCTTGCTCAAGTTTTTGTATGGTATTTTCAAGCATTCAAACATCCCTTTTTAACTTGGAACATGCATCTTTAAGCATACAATTTTCAGTGCTTATTGCCTCACATTCATCCATTAAGGAAAATAGTAATTTTAGAATTTTCCTTTTGCTAAAACCACTTATCTTTTCCTTGAATTGAGACATGGTTTCATCTGATTCTGAATCAGCTTCGGACTTGCTTCTGGCCATGAGTATCAGTGCTTCAACTTCGTCTTGGGAGCTGTCCTCTTCTTCTGAAGTTTCACCCCATGTAGCCACCATAGCTTTAGTGAACCGCTTGGTAGAACCACTCAGTTGTGGTTTCTTTCTGCGGTTTTGGAACTATTTTAAGCCCTGTTCTTCCTTCTGCTTGGGACAGTTTTTCACCACATGATCATGTTTCCCACATCTGAAACAACCTGAGGGCTGATCACGATCGCTGCTTCTCATCTTACTGGTACTTCCCTTCTTGAAGTTCTCTTTAGCCTTCTTGACGAATTTCTTGAACATCCAGGTTATTTTGGCCATTACTTATCCAAATCAGAATCATGACTTTCCACTACCTTTAAAGCAAGGCCCTAGTCTTTCCTTGTTTCTTCCTTCACCTGGGAGTTCTTCCTCAATTCATATGTCTGGAGATTCCCTATGAGCTCATCCAAAGAAATCTCATCCATCTTCTTTGCTTCCTGGATGGCTGTAACTTTCGCTTCCCACGTTTGAGGTAAAAACCGTAGGATCTTCCTTACCAATTCTTCGGTGGTAAAGGATTTTCCCAAGGATTTCAGCTCATCAGTGATGTGGGTAAACTGAGTATACATGTCCATAACTGTCTCTTCATTGCTCATCTCGAATAGCTCATACTTCCTTACCAATAGCTCGATTATGGATTGCTTGACTTGATTTGTTCCTTCGTGAGCTATCTTAAGAGCATTCCATATCTCCTTTGCGGATTCACACTCTGAGATATGAGTGTACTCGTCAGGTCTGAGTCCAAAATACAATAGTTTCTTGGCCTTGGCATTCTTCTCCATCTTCCTGAAGTCGTCTGAATTGAATTCCCTCGGCTCCTTAGGAACAGTCTTCCTATCAGTTGTGACTTTCACTGGAATGTAAGGGTCATTCACAATGAGCATCCACAACCCATAGTCCTCAGCTTGGATATAGTTCTCCATGCGGTTTTTACACCAGTTGTAGTGCTGTCCATTGAAATATGGAGGTCTGATCACAGATTGACCTTCTAAAATTCCTTGTGGAGCATTCATCTTTTCAGGATCTCTTAAGGTGTTAACCTAAATATGAGGACTCTGCTCTGATACCACTTGTTAGATTTAAACAAACAAGGACACAAGAAGGGGTTGAATTGTGTCTATCGATTTTTCGAATTGTTTTAAAAACACTAGTGAGAACAATTTAAAGTGCGTGTTTCCAGTGAGACAGAAACAAAACTTCTTTCAGAACACTCATGAGAACTGGTTGGAATGCGCCTTCTCTGTGAAACAGAAGCGAAAGCAATGCGGAAATGGAAAAGGGGACTCAATATTTTTACGTGGAAAACCACCTCTGGCCCAATGGAGGTGTAAAAACCACGACCTACCTCAGAAGGATTTCAACAAACACTTTCACTAACATGGGCAAAGTTCGTTACACTATGTAACACACGTGACAACGTCACACACGTAACTTAGTCTCCCCCAAGACTCTAGTTACAAACACACATCCAAGTTCTCTCAAGACTTGGACAAGCTCACATGGACAGCACGTCCACCGTCTCCTAAGAGACCATGTCCAACTTGGACAAATACTCACAGATACAATGTCCACACGTCCCCTAAGAGACCACGTCCAACAACTTGGACAACCTCTAATCACGATGGCGAAAAAGAGATAAAAAACACCTTACTTGAATGCTTCTAAATAAGCTGAGTGTAAGGTACCATACAACTCCTATTATGCCAATAATGAAGACATAACTGAAGCCACTGCACTAGAAGCTCATGAATGTTCATGGGGTCATTTGAAATATTTGTTTTCTAACCTAGATTTATACATTGAAATCCCCCTCCCCTCAAAAAAAGCAGTGGTGTCGGGATTGTTGAATGAGAGCACTATCGTTTATGTAGCTCCTCCCATGGTTCTGAGCTACTTGGTGACGTATTGGGGATCTGTAATTAGTGGTCATATTGACTTCCTACGATTAAGCTAACTGTTGGTTCAAAATTTGATTTGATGGATACAGTTATAAGTTTGTCACAAAAAAACTCAGTGTCAAACTAACCAATGATTCTATGCAGGTGTATATATAGTTTTCCTAAAGATATTATTCGCTCCTAACGTGTAGCAGAGCTACCTAAATATATCTTTCTCCCTTATCTACGTACTGCATTCACGAAGATAGGATCCTAAGTGTCAAAGACTAGGCCCATCAAGACATGCCATTCACTTGCTATCATGTTAGATATTTATAGAGATATTCATACCTATTCATGAAAGGATAACATCTTTTCATAAATACTACTTCAAAAGGGACACATCTCTTCATAAATACACCCTTTCCTTGAAAGGCAGAAGTTAGTTAATCATCCAAATTAACATCTACACCTTCATAAATAATTAACCAAATTAAATCATTAATTATCAAAATAATAATTATTAGGTATAATTCAAAAATATATTTCCTCAACCTTTTTTATGGAAATAATTGTTTTATTAAATTTTCATTTTTATGAAAATTACTCCAACAATCCCCTACCATTTCCATAACAAATGGTTTTTCGAATTTCAGGATGTCTCATGCATAAATGGAGGTGTCTTGCAATTAAACGCCCATCTAAGTGACCTGTCCGTCAAATGATCGGAACAATAGATAGGCTATACTTTGATCCAACTATCCTCTTCGACCACTTGTATCTAAGCCACACACAAGACTTTCGTCCCAGATAGTTTAGTAATTTGGCACTATTAATGGCTAAGTGGTTTAGAGCCAAGCCCAAGTTTGATAGAAATGGCCAAACTTCGCACTTACTAGGTAAACTTCATCAATACCCCCATAAAGTATTAATAGAAACATTTGAGTAAAAGAAACAAGTCACTCAATTGATTAAGTGCAAATAACTTAATCAAATACTTATTTCTATGCCCAATCAATTATTCTCTATTAATGTTCATTAAAAGCAGTACCTCACTGTTCTTTTGAATACATGGGTTAAATAGCACTCCATTTGGATAGTAATTATGATGGTGAGTGCTAACAAGTCACACAGATGGTGTACTTTAACTCATTGAACTTAAGATTCAATGTTTCCACTAATACTAAGTTGATTTTGCACCATGAGTGACTTAGTGTCGGCTTTCCAACATCCCTTCAAAGTCAGAAGATGCATTCCATGACTTTGATAAGAATAAATTTACAAAAGTCTACTATCAAGACTTTCAAGTTATTATATTAAACACACATGTGTATATTTATTAGGCCATCCAAATTTATTGCCTTTGCAAGTCTTAATAAAGGGCCGACAAGACTTGCAAACGCAACCAACAGTAAAATCAAAGTCAAACTATTAAGATTTGGACATCTCAACTCCTAAACAAGGTTTATACGTGGAAATATTTTCATATTTTCATTCAAGCCAACTTGAAATTGTAGAGATAATTTCAATTAACGGACTTAAAACCATATGAATATAAATTACTCCCACCATTACTCAAAACAAGAGCAAATAATTCTAGATTCTTCACATGGAAATTCAAAATCAAACATGTATTCATAGCTTTACATTCTATCCATGTCCATCTTTTAATTCTCTTATGACCATACTAGAAGTCTCATGGTCATAAACAAGTCCAAACGAAAAACTTATATCCATGGACTTAAAATTAGCCATACAAAAATATTCTAACAAGTCATAGGTGGACTTTTTATATTTTGGTAAATATTAAATCTCATGAAAATAAATAAAGCACCATATTTATTTCCATCAAGGGTGAAACTTTTATCCTATTTAAGACCCATTTACATATTAGTATTAAATCATAATAACTTTATGAATCATTAATACTATATGAATAATTCCCAAAACTAGAACAAATAACTTCCAAATGTCCAAATTAGATACATGGACATTTAAAAATCATATTAAAATATACATTAACAAGTCCAACTAAAATATACATTGACTTAAATATTTTAGTATGTTAGAATTACATAGAAATAAATCATATTTATTTCTCCAAAAGGATAAATCACACATCCTTACGCTCATATTAATTACCGATTCATAAACCACATTTTATGAACCAAATCAGGTGAATAAATGTCAATTACACAATATATAGCATTACATCTCAATTAAAGGTCTGATTATATGAGATTCAACCATTGTCTTTTACATCCCGTCCATTCACATATGACAAATAACAAAACATTGCCATAAATCTGGATCATTCCATATGCATGTTGATTCTTTTCAATGATAGAATATGACATCATCAAAATGATCGATTTTTAATTTTTCTATCATAAAATGCAGTAGGAAGTTGCAAAGGAAACTTCATTCATCATCAAAATTATTGCTAGATCATGCAAACTATGATAATCATTACTAACCGAACATGTGATTCTAGAATTATATCAAAAGATATCACATGGGACAACCCACGTTTCACTTGATGGTAAATGTCAACCAAATGCACCAAGTCCCATTCGAATGCAGAAGAAAATGAAAGCACCAATAGAAAAGTAACACTGATCTCTTCAATTGTCTTGGTCAGTACCATATGTCTAATTGTATTGTTTTTCGTAAATTCACTTATCAACAAATCATGTTGAAAAGTAAAGTTATATTTATGCATGGTTTTTAGGGTATGATTTCTACGTTATAGCCGTAACAAGTCCAAAATAAAAAATGTGTATCCATGGACTCTTGTAAAGCGATCGAACTATACATGGCTATAATAATATACATTTAATATCACACAAATATCAAATTTTTGCACGTACAAAAACCATATCATGATTATAGATCTCGTTAGATCCATAATCTATATCACATAAAACAACTATCATCATTATGATACATCAATGTAATGAAGAGGAAAAAAAAATACATCCCTGTACTGTGAACTCTTTCACCATGAAACCAACAATTTGACACTCGAATAAGAGGCTTCTTTCTAATAAACGAATTAGTGTCTTTAGATTGTTGGTGAAAAATTCAATTTGATAGATACAGATACTAGTTTGTTAAGACAAACTCAGTGTCAAATTAACTAATGCTTCTAGGCAGGTGTATATAGATTGTTGGGTATGATCAACAATATTATACTAGCACCATAATCCCCGAAATTTCTATCATGCTTTGGACATTTAGAGTCTCATCTTTATGAGTTCAACACAGAGATATGAGAGACTTTTTTCTATCTTAAAGATCTATTCGGTATGCTTTTTTGCACATGGAAGCGAATAAACTTTTTTGGAAAAACATACTTACACCTGCCTAGAAGCCTCGATTAATTTGACACTGGATTTGTATATGACAAACTATTATCTATATTCATCAAATCGAATTTTACACCAATACTAACAAGTGGAAAAATGACCAAGATGACCAAGGAAAGCACAAATCTAATAATTAACACGCATATCAACTTCTTAAGATTAAACAATAACGACTTCAAATTAGAGAGTGAATAAGACAGTTAGCACAAATAAGACAATTAGGTAGCTCCAAATTTGGTCAAGTAGTAGGGAATTAGATATTGGATAAAAAAACGCAGAGTTTTTCAAGAAGATTGCAAAATTAGAGGTTGAGTGCTTAGATTAAGAGCTCAAGAGAGCATAGCTACACACAGTCATAGCGTAAAAGTGAGAAGATGCGTGGTGTACCCCATGAATAAAGAAAATTCGATCAAGCATGTGTAATGCATGCATCCCCTCATATCGGCATATGCACACCCACATTTTCCCCTAATCATTATCAATCAACATTCAACGTAGTAGGGTTTCTCTCTCTTCACTTTTTTCTGGTGCTTTTCAGTAATTGTGTCTTCCTTTGATATGATCCCGCGTATTTTTTTTATCAGCTATCAGCATTTATCAAAGCATCGAGAAAAGACTTTTCTGAAAGGGAGAAAAAATCAAGAAACAACATGGAAGATACTTGTAAAAATGAAGTTAAGCTACTTAGACATTTAGCTTATTAATGTTGAGCATTATCTTTGATAACGTTGAACATTAAATGTAATATGATATAACATCTCATTCTTAATTTTCAAGCAACTAAAACATTTTAGACGTTTTTTTTAGCATTACTCTTTTTAATGTTGAGAATTTTCTTTATGGAACTTGACATTCTCAAATTAATGTTCATATTTTAGACATCGTGTCCTACACTTTGGAGCATTTACAATGTTGAGCATTCATTTTATTAAAGGTGAATATTAAAAATAATTACAACACCTTAGGATTAGTTTTTATAGTTGATTTCAAGCACCCAACTATCAAAATGTTGAATGATACAATGTATAACTTCTCATAAAAAAAATATTCAAGCTTTATTACTCATTTTATTTTATACTAGTTGTGTAAGCATTTACCACACAAACTTTTAGCATTTATTAATTAGAGTTGAATATTTAAGAATGCGCACATTGAAGCTGAATTAAACATGAACTTATCCTCTAGCCATGGTCTTTTGATAGTCTTACTTGCCTAAAACACAATCGTATGACTTGAGAAGACCAAAGATGACAAACCTAGAAGCCCATTGCCAAAAAATCAGATTGAGAATGACCAAAATCTACAAAGCCCACTCATACTAGTCTTCACAAAAGGCCATAGCTTTCCATGTGATGTCAGGAGGGGTGTGAAAAAGGCATTAAGTAGAAGAGGGTGGATAGGGCGAGTGGTGAGAGGAACAAAACTGATCAGGAAGTGGACGTTTGATGGCAAAAAGAAAGTTGGTGGATGGCTTTGACGAAGTGGTGAAGATGTTTAGGAGGGAGACAAGAAGGCAGGAGAATGGTTAAATTAGCAATGAAATTTTCATTTTGGAAGACCCCTTGGTAGTTTAAGCGGTGCAAAATTAGAGCGATAAGCTTTGCCCCGAGATTGTTTTTCTTTTTGACACAATATTAGTTGTTAATCATGAGGAAAAGCTTTGCTCACTTTTTAGATGTGGGAATTCTTTTGGTGTTAAGGGTTGGAGTAGGTCTGGGGTCTTATTATTTATTAGAAGGATGATGTTGATTCCAAATTGCAATCTTGTTGAAACTATCTTATGGAAGATGATTTCTGGATGATGGCCAAATTGTTAACACACTTTTGGGGATTTATAGTTGGCCAGAAGCTCAAGACAAATATCAAACATTGAATGTGCTAACGGAAAGAGGGGCGTTAGTATCCCAACCCTTGTTTGTGGAGACTTTAATAAAATTCTATATATTGAAGAGAAACAGAAGGTCCTGATTGTCAGCAACAAGTTATGGATGCTTTTGGGATGCGATAGGTTTCTATAATCTCTGAGACAAGTGTTTGTGAGGCCAATGGTATACTTGGTAGATGGGAACGCTGTGAGGACTTGGGTTCAGACGTGGTTGGATTGGTTCGTGCATGGTTTCCTTGCTTTCCCTATGCATACATGGAGAACTTGTACAAATTTGGCTCAGACCATTCCCCATTAATTTTCTATCAATTGGATGGATAGAAAATCAATATCGGAGAGATAAAAAGTCATTTAAATTCAAGGTGGTCTGGCTAGCGAGTGAGGGATGCGTAAGGACTGTATAGGACAATTCGTAAAAGAGTGATCCAGCTAGACCCATCCAAAAAATTATTATATAGGTTTACAATCCTTGAGTAAGCTACCTTTGGGAACATTTATAAGGAGATAACAAAATTGGAAAAGAACCCAAGGCAGTGTTGAAGGTGTAGGTGTCTTAGGTTAACTTTGACAAAAACATCCCCATTGAAGCAAAGATGGATGATGTTTATAAGCAAATAGAAACCTTTTGCTATGTTCGAGTAAGATGACTGAGTTAGAGGATAATAATCATGACCCTCCTTATTTTCATCATAAAGCTGAGTTGTGTGGGCTGGAGAAAGAAGACAAGACTTGAGTGAAAGAAATATATGACATTATCGTAGTTGTGACTGGCTATTATGAGCACTTATTGTTTTCCATGGGCTCACGTAATATTGATGGTACTCTTGAGGGAATAAGACTTTTGGCGATGAGCAAGATCATAGGACAACTTCTTCGGCTGTATAATATAGAAGAGCTTAGATTGCCTGTTTTCCAAGGTACCCCTATCAAAGCCCCTACGACTGGCGACATGGCACTTTCTGCTTTCAAAAATTTTGGCATGTTGTTGGTTTAAATGTTGTGTCTCTTGTCATCTTAGTTCTAATGATCATATAACACTGAAATTAATAAGACCTTTGCTGGCTTAATTTGTAAAGTCAAGGGCTCTAAGAAACTGAGCGAATTTCGCCGCATTAGTGTATGCAATGTGTTATATAAACTCATGAAAAACTATTATTGGTAGATTGATTGAAAATGCGAGTTAGCTACCTTCGGGATATGAAATGAGTAGGAAAAACAATTCCAAGTATCTTCATGCCTCAGCTGGTTTTTGGCCGCTCTAACTAGGGGGACTTTGGTTTTCTCAAAGACCGTGTATTGAGAAAAGTGAAGGGACAGAATGAGAAATTATTGTAATTAGCAACTCCTAGGCACCCTGGTTTTTAAAGTAATTGTTTTTGGGCCCCTGTCTTTTTGAAACTAATTCTAAGGTACCCTATATTTTTCGACAATAGATTCTTAGGTTAATTTTTTTATTATTTTGGCTCGAAACTTTTAGAAATTACAATTTTGACCCAAAATAAGGTATTTTCAGTAATTTTCCTATTCATTGGGCTTTTTTAGGAAATATGTTTGCTCCTAAACAACTTAACTTCTTGTAATGGCTTTACTGGTATTAATTATCACAATCTATTACTTATATCATAAATATTATATTTTTGTTTGCTTATGAGCCTACCATGCTTAGCAAAATAATAAAGCTTAATTAGAGTTTTTTTATCGTTACCTCAACTTAGTCGGCATTGAGCCCTAATGTTCCCTTTAGCTTCCAGTTTATGGAGATTACTAATCTCAACCACGCCTTTCATAGAGGTATAGTATAGATCCGTTTCATTTCCTATCCCGGACCGTAGTCAGTAGTCAAGATTTTACATTTTTAGGGATAATGAGACTTTAATCGAGAAATTATAATATTTAGGACATAAAGTTTGATTGAATAACATTTCCTACAGAGAAACTTCTTTTATTGATAACTTGAAAGTGGAAATATTACAATGGAAGAATTGAAGAGGGATTTAAGCCCCTAAGATCAACAAAGATGCTTGCTAATAGAGATAGAGAAACTTGACTTCTCCTTTGCTTAGAGATATGCTCAAATAACCATGTCTCTTCCTAATGCTCAGCTTCTTCTTTTACAGAGGAGATGTAATATACAGATGTCATGATGGCTATAATACATAAACTATTACAAGATACTTTCTCATGGCTATTGTAGATTGCATTATTTTACTAACTTAACACTCTGATAAGATAATATGAAATGATGCAACAATTGTTTCATATTACTGAATGCTAACAAAACTAGTCACCCATATTAAGATTCTATATGCCTTCATCTCTAATAATACTTTCAAGTCCATCATTAGATAATCGTCAAAATGTTCATCAAATTCAAGATACTTCGGATTTCATTTTTCAAATTAATCATGTCGATATCTAGGTGGTTTTTTTTTAATAAGAATTTTCTAGCTCCAACGTCAAAGAGATAATAAAAGAAAAGCTTCTGAAGTAGCTCGTTCTATCTTCATCTACTTGCTGAAATCATTATGATCCACAATAGATTAGTATCTTTCTTTGTCCAATCATTGTCTATATTTGATGATGAATATTGTAAAAACTAATGGCTTTTACTAAAGTAGGATTACTAACTATTTCTTGTCGTTCTGAAAACCATTATTGTCTTTGATTATTAGGGTCATTTAGATTAATTAACTGAATAAGATAATGGACTGATTTGACTTTTCTATTTTGATACTTAATCAATGTAGAATGTAGCTCAGTATTCTGACTTCTATTTTTAGGAGCTCTTGTTGGAGCATTAGGAGAAGTGCAAATCAAGTGGATTCTTTTAAACATAAGTTTGAAACTTAGTTAAACTAGAAAATAATAGATACCTCAAATTAGGGATTTCAATGAGGTAAGCTACCATACCATATTTTCAGTCTTTCATAATGGGATCATCTATAGGGATCGAATTTGCTAGGAGTCTAACATCACCAACTTTAGATCTATTAGGGAAGAAGACCATAGTACTCCATGATTCCTAAACATCATAGGAATAATGATTATAGTAGTTGATGTAGGTTGTATACCAGTCATTGAACTATTTTTTTTAAATTATTTTTGCTTGAACATCATAAAGACACATTAAGTAATTCATTTGTAATTCTAAAAAATTGAATCTTTGTACTAGTAGATATGTAAATGACAACAATCTAAAGTGTGATCTACTTTTTGTTTGAAACTCCAAAATATCCATAAGAAGTTAACTAGAAGAAGAGACCCATTGTATCAGTAATAACATTTCATTTTGAATTTCCTTCTTTTCCGGTAGGTTTTCTACTCTAATGATCACTATTGGCAAGTTCACAAATTAAACTATCTATCAAAGCACTACTAGAAAGACTAAAATTTGTGACCCTTTTTTTGTGACCTATAAGAAATGGTGACAAATTGTGACCAATTTTATGATAGATAGAGGGCAGTGTGAAATTTTTAACCAAAAGTTAAGCGGTGTGAAATTCAGCCAAATTTTGTGACAAATTTTTAGACCACTATAAAATTGATCACATTTTTCAAAATTTGAAAATTCAAAAATAGTTTTTTCTTTATTTTTAAAACTAAGACTAATTTTCCTTCAAAAAAAATAAAATCTAGACTAATTTTGTGACTATGGAAAAACTAATTCGTGGTCACAAAATTGGTAAACCAAATAACATACTCTAGTGTGTACTTTTTTTTTTTTTTTTTTTGACATTGCCTCATTACCTCCCACGCAGCCACGCTGCCCAGAATGTCCCATCTCACGTTGTTCTCCTTCTCTCACGCCGTCTGAGTCTTCTCCTTCGCTCACGCTGCACAAAACCCTATTCCCCTGCCTCTCTTCCTTCGCTGCCCAGAACACGGGCCCAAACCACACCAGAGCAGGCCAAGCCAGACTAGATTTGGGCACCAATCCAAACTAGAAACGAGTTGCTGCGTAGCTCCTTCACTTGTAAGTTCCGGAGGCTTCAAAATCTTGCTCAATCAATATTTTTCTATGCAATTCATGCTATATTTTATGTTTAAATTTTGATCTGTTGAGTTTGGTTTGATGTTCTTTTATAATCCATTTTCAGATCTTTTCTGTAATTGTGAATTTGATGCGAAGGTCGGTTTTGCTCAATCAATATTTTGATGCTAGAGCTGACTGTATGCTCCTTATGGGCAGCAAATCAATATTCTGTAATTCATGCTATTTTGATGCTCTTTGCTATTTTGCTATTTTGATGTGAGAGGTCCAAACCACACAATACTTTCCTGAATAAGGCTAATATAAGTATTTTAGAGCCAAATGCTGTTCAGAATATTTCTTTTCTACCTGCTTTCTTGCTTGCTTGAGTAGTTCGGTCATGGCTGAAGCTTGAATTTGGCCTGAAATGTATAGTAGGAATGATGTTCTAGTCTTATTTGTTGAAGTTGAGATGGACTTGGATTCTGTTATGTTTAGCTGTCTTATCTTTTTTTCTGTGACTTTTCGATTGAAGAAATTTGTGGACTACTGCATGTCAATCTGATCTTCACTTTATTTAGTGACAAATGTTGGATTCGGCTAGGTTAAGGTTGTCAACTAATCCAGAAATAGAATTATTGAATGCTTATAGTAAATGTCATGGGATTAGGAGTATTAACTTGGAAAATATAGTATGTTTTAGATTGTGTAATCCTGAAGTATCAACTCGTAAATTATAGTATGTGTTAGATTGTGAGTGACTTACTGGATTGTTGGAGCTGTAAGTCAGGCCACGAATTCGGATAATGCAGTGTTCTTGGAAAGCTATAAATGAAACTTTAAGCTTCATTGTCTGGAACAATTATCATCCCCGAAGCATGATTTGTGATCTAGTTTCCTCTTTGAATTTGTCAAGGAAAGTAGTCCATTCTGTTTCGCATAGTTGTTGATCAAATTTAGCTTTGTTGTATACAAATTATAATGTGTAAAGAACGTAGTAGTGAAACTGTATAGGTATAATGTTGTGAAGCTATGCAAACAATGAAAGTTTGCCTACATTTGCTCCCTAACCATTTGGCCTTCAATGTGTAGTATTGGTTTTGTTCGTTTTGTTATAGTAAGTAGCTCACTTTGGGTGCACAATATGGAACATTATTTAGTCAGACTTGATTTTAAAGGAAACTAGTGTTAGACCCATGCTTCGCATGCATTGTTATAATTTTCTTCTTCAACCAATCTGTATGTGATAAACCAATATATTTATAATAAGTATATTGTTGGGCAAAATTTTTTGTCCAAAGTAAATTAATATTTTGATAAATATAGTCTAGGAGTCCATTTTTTAAATTTAATTTAATAGCTTAAGTGCATGCATTTAAAAGCATGGTGCTATTCAATCTAATTCACAAAATAGGTAATTTTAATTGTGCTTATTTGTAGCTAATTTTCTAAAATATTTAACAAATCCATGTTTGGTTTCATTATGAAGGTACCAATCCCATCGATTTGTACTAACTCTTGAAATACTACTTGCATCCATTTTAATTACTCTTGAATTATTATATATTTACTAAATGTCATTGCCCATATTGTTGCCTATTAATTAAAGAATCATTCATTTAAAAAAATTCTATAAGTTACAAAGTTTCATTAAAAAATGGATCCATGCATAATAAGTTAAAAGAAGCCGCCTTAGTTACAAATATGCATTAGGTACAAAAGTTTGATTAAAATATTCATAAACCATCAATTGATATCACAAAAATGTTAAGGAGAATCAAAGAGTTAATAGTCATTTTGCACATTCTTAGTTAACATTAAGATTATGACTAAAATTAAAACCTTTTATTTGGCGAACTGAAATATTTGTAAATATATATTATGAACTATAATAAAATAGTTATTTTTAATCCTTTTTTTTGAAAAAATGGTACATATTCATATATCCGTGACCCATGATTTTATCATTTTTATTTTTATAATATTAACATTACGAATGTAGGATTTGTGCAAGGTTCTAAAGAGATACTAAGTCTTATAAAAAAAAAAGATTAAACTTGTCATCTTAAAAACTTTTCCAATACTTCAATAGCCATCTAGTCATTTTTATCCCCATGACAATAGTCCTAAATTGATAAATTATCCAGCACTGAAAACATAATAAGAGTGATAAAATCCTTTGAAAAAACAATCCAAGTATAAAATGTAAAATTAAAATATTTTATGAAAAGAACCTTCCTCCACAAATTATATGCATAACAATTGAACTTGTAATTCTTAACCACTTCCTCAATACAAAATTAAACCTACAAGTTGAATGCCTATAATTTGATCTAATTACTTTTGCCAATAAGCTTTAATAACTATCTTAATCAATATTTTGATAAAGAAAAAGGAAAACAACACTTATATCCAATGAGTGATTGTCAAGTGTCTACATATTGTGTGATCACTCAATTTTAAGTATAGTTAGATAGATGAGTGTTGTATATTTTACTTTGAACAAAATCTATCTTGAAGCTCTAAATATCCCTCTAGACAATTTTGATTACTATGATGGCTTCATAAGCAATAACATATCCAATTTGAAGCATGATTTTAGAATACCACATAAAAAGGCATTATGAAGGAACTCATATTGTAAAATAGAGTAGCAATTTTTTAGGGGTGAATAGAACCATAGGAGAATTGTTTGAGGCATTATGAAGCATTTCGTGTCCTTCGCGTGTGTGTGTGTTTTTTTTTTTGGGTTTTGGTGGGATCTCTTTTTCTTGGGACAAAGATGAAAACTTGATATATCCCTCCAATAACATCAAATGGAGTCCCTCTTTGCCAGAAAGGAGTAATGTTTATTGGGAGTAGCATCCCAATTCACCCCCCCAAAAAAAATCTTGCTTACTTAAAAATTATTTGTGTTTCTATATTTTATATCATGAAGAAAGTTGAAACTAGAAGAGCTAAATTTTGCTTGTTAAATTAAAGGTCATTAGAAGTAGTTAAATTAAAAAGAATAGATATCTGAGATAAAAATGGAAGCATTAGAAGTTATGGTTGTTAATTTTTGAATGAACTTGTGTATTTACCTGTATTATCTCATTATCTATGTTATTAGTATACTCATATTTTTCATTGTGTACATGTGTTTCATATATTTTGCAATTAAGTGGTATAAGTGCATTAAATTTACAAAAGGTTGCTCGTGAAGTTATGTTAAAGAGGTATGTAATTCTCATTGATGCAACTACCAATAATGCATTTCATGATGTGAAGCTGAACCAATTGTATTGTGGTTGTGTTGTGGTCTGCATGTTGAGGGTTCGGCTTCCTATACGCATGTGATTGTTATTATGTGTAGAAATTATACTTTTATATAAGAAGCTTCTCGCACTTTGGTACATGTATATGTGCATGAGTGTTTATTTGATATGTTATATTACTATTATTAATAATTGAATTGTGTCATTGTTTTGGCCATTTTTGTGAATAATTATTTAAATCTCTTCATAGTCATACATTTTATAAAAAAAACTAATGATATAATGTTTTAACTTAAACAGAGTATGAAAATACCGGAGCATCGTAGGTGGATGGTTAGTAGACTTTTCCCCAATAGATGTGGTTTAGCACCTGAGTTCGTGGCAGGGGTTATTGAGTTTGATAAATTTGTAAGAAATCTTCCTTGTATTTGAGAGAGAAAGTATATAAGTGTCCTTGTGTGAAATGTGAGAACACAAAATTTTTGCCACCACAGGAAGTAAAGGTTCACTTATATAAGAAAGGGTTTACTAGTGGATATTAGTATTGGACTTCATATGGGGAACTTGAACCCTATCAAGATGAAGAAATTAATATGTATCATAGTCCATCTGGTCCTCCTTTCCGAAATCATGCAATGTCCACTGATGCGTATCACACAATGGTTGAAGATGCTTTTGATCAACATATGCCAGAACCTCCTAATCCAGATGCACAAAAGTTTTATGACTTATTAGATGCATTATAATGTCCATTGTGGGATGGATGCACTGATCATTTGGAGTTATCTGTTGTTCTTAGATTGATGAGTATTAAATCTCGGCACAATATGCCACAGAATTGTTTTAATGAAGTTGTATAGCTCATGATAGAAGCATGTCCATCTAACAATTATGTGCCAAATAAGTTCTCAGATGCAGAAAAATTAGTGAGAAAATTGGGACTCACTTTTGTAAAATAGATTGTTGCATTAATGGTTATATGTTGTATTGCAAAGATGATGTGCGTCTACAACAATGCAAACTTTGTGATGCCCATCGATGTAAGGCGCGTAAGTCACAAAAAATAAGAAAAAAAAAAGATGTTCTGCTTGCAAGAATGCATTATCTTATCACCATTCCTAGGCTTAAAAGGCTATTTATATCTCATAGTTCTGCTCGCCACATGAGATGACATTATGAACATCCTAGGGAGCCTGGAGTTTTATGTCATCCTTCAGATGGGATAGCATGAAAACATTTTGATGAGACATGGCCTAATTTCGCCTCTGAACCACGAAATGTTAGACTTGTTCTATGTACTGATGGCTTCTCCCCATGTTCATCACAATATGCAAAGCAATATTCATGTTGACCTATAATTATAACTCTTTACAATCTTCCTCTAGAAATGTGTATGACTACACCTTATATATTTTTTACTTGTATTATTCCTGGTCCAAAAAATACCAAGGCCAATATAGATGTATATCTACAGCTTTCAATGGATGATTTGAAAACCTTATGGAATGAAGGTGTGCAAACATATGATATTTCTCGGAAGGAAAATTTTCAAATGAAGGCTGCATTAATGTGGACTATTAATGACTTTCTAACTTATGGCATGTTGTCTAGGTGGAGTACTCATAGAAAATTAGCTTGTCCAATTTGTATGTCTTCTTCTAAACTTTTTCACTTAGAGAATGGAGGGAAACCGACATGGTTTGATTGTCATAGACAATTTCTACCCATGGATCATCAATTTAGGAGGAATAAGGATGCATTTAGGAAAAACAAGATTGAAAATAGTAAGTCTCCTACTAAACTAAGTAGGGAGCAAATGTGAGATTGAAAATGGACCATTAGCATTGAAGGTTTTGGCCAAGCTCATAACTGGACCAAACAAAGTATATTTTATGAATTGTCACATTGAAAGAGAAACTTACTTCCATACAATTTGGATGCTATGCATTTAGGGAAGAATGTGTCTGATGCTATTTTCAATACCATCATGGATGTGGATGGCAAAATAAAGCACAATGTTAAAACAAGAATGGACTTGAAATTATATTGCAAATGCAAAGAACTACAGCTTAAAGAGTTGACTAATGACAAACTTGTGAAATCAAAGGCAAAATTTACCTTTACCATGGAGCAAAAATGAGCTGTTTGTCAATGGGTGAAAGATTTGACAATGCCTGATAATTATTCATCATAATTGGCTAAATGTGTTGATATTGATAAAGCTAGGATAAGTGGTTTGAAAGCCACGATTTTCATGTGTTCATTTAGTCATTACTTCCCGTTGCATTCAGTGCACTACTTGAACAAATATGGAAGTCTCTTGTTGAACTTAACCAATTCTTTAAAGATTTGTGCTACACAATGTTGCAACAGGATAAACTTACTTAAATGGAAAATAATATAGTTGTGATCTTGTGCAAATTAGAGCGTATCTTTCCTCATGGTTTTTGTCAATTCCATAGAGCATTTGTCTGTACACATAGCTTATGAAGCAAAACTAGGAGGACCAATCTAATATCGTTGGATGTATTAATTTTAAAGGTAATTTGTCATTATTTGCATACATAATTTTTAAGAATATTATGATGATTATATAACATATATTGAAAACTATATTGTAGGTTATTGGGTTTATTAAAGAGAATGGTCAAGAATAAGGCTTGTCCAAAAGGCTCAATATGTGAGGCGCACATTAACCTTAAAACATATCACTTTAGCACATATTATTTTGCATCTAATGTGCCATGTATGAGGAATAGATATAAAAGAAATGAAGACGAAGGTGAGCAAAATAGTATACAACCAACTTTATCAGTGTTTCGTCCACAAGGTTGTCCTAGTGGACAAGTGACACCACGATGGTTGAGTGATGAAGAATATAGTGCTGCTCATCTTCATGTTTTGCTAAACTGAGGAAGTATAACCTTATATTTGGGTTGATGGTTAACATTTCATATCTTTAATGCTCTCTTTCAAAATGTAGTTAATTCGTACTTATTTCTAAAATTTAGTGTTATCTTTCACAACTTTTTTACTCAAGAAAATAGAGAACATCGAAATCTATATCTTTTTTTATCAATAGGTTGATGCGTTGATTGCAATCCAATTTATTTCATGGTTTAAAAATAATGTAAGTTTAAGCTACCTTATTATTGGTGATAATCAACCACACACGTATAGATCGCTTAGTTAAGTAATTAAATTATGGTTTCTTATTTATTAGGTGGCCAGATTGCAAGTATATGATATGGAGCGTCATCTATATTTGTGTCAATTAGCATTGGGCCCTCTAAGACTTGCGATCACATGCCCTATGTATGTGGTCAATGGTTACAAGTTTCACACCGAAGCTTGGAATGAAGGCAAGACAACTTATAATTGTGGATTTTGTGGAAAGGAGTAGGGGAAGGTGGCATTGAAAATGACTTCTATAGGATTTTGAAAGATGTAGTTGAGATCGAGTATCCAGGTGAATCAATCAAACAGTGTGTTCTATTTAGTTGTCGCTAGTTTGATAATACCCGTAATAGTGTTACAAGAGTGCATAAAGAGTTTGGTATTGTGGAGATTAAACATACTCGATAGTATAGGAAATATCATCTGTTCATATTTACGGAGTTTGCAAGTCAAGGGTATTACTTGCCATATCCTGTGAGGAGAAGAGGCAACCAATATTGGTGGGTTGTTATAAAGACTACTCTTAGATCTGGAGTGGATAGCCGATATACTTTAAAAGTTACTTATCAAGAGGAGGGTATGTCCGATACTACCACCATGTCAAATCATGTTCAAATTGATAACCTTAGGGATGATGAATATGAAGAAGTTGACATAGATGTTACACTAGTGAATCATGAAAATGAAGAGGAAGAGGTGGGAGAAGAAAAGGAGAAGGAGGAAGAAGAAGAAGAAGAATATGGTGATGAGGACGATACTGAAGTTGAAGATGATGTAGAGTTTGAAGATAACAAAGATGATGATGATGACGACGACGAATCATTTAGTATAATTTCCATGGTCATAATTTTGTTATTATAAAGACGATCTTGTTTATTTTGTTATCTTGTTTCTTTTATGATCTTGTCTTATTTATGTGGTATTATTTTATATAATTCGTAAGAGTATTCAATGCTTTCTTTTTCTTTTTATGGTGTGTTTGGTAGGGGGGAAAATTATTTTCCCAGAAAATCATTTTTCATGAAAATTATTTTCCCAAGAAAAATGATTTTCCATTTACATTTTCGACTATTTGGTAGAATGAAAAATCATTTTCTTTCCACTTTATTTTTTACTATTTGATAGAATGAATCCCCCGTCCTCACTTCATTTCGTTTTACCATCAACCCCCTTCTTAACTCACTATTCTGACCCGACCCAACCAACGAATTTTGTTTCTCTCTCCTCTTCAAAATCAAACTCAAAACATCAGTAAGAAATATACCCAGTAACAAACCCAACAAAAGAGAGAGTCAACATTAATGAATCTTAATTTTTTCACTATTCCCAAGGATTATCCAGTTGCCTTTAAGTGAGATTAAATCCAGATTAAAGAAAATGATGAACGGTGAAACGATGGGTGTCTCATATTGCGAAGTTCTTCAAAAGGGCAACAGTAACAAGATCAGAAAACTCAAGAAATAATTACAGAGATTAACGATGGAAATCATCGATGAACATCATGAACATGAAGAAGAGGGGAAGAATGAGAGACAAAACGAGAATGAAAATAGAGTGATTCTATGCACAATTAAAAGAAAATAGAACGAGAGACAAAATTGGGCAACGAAAATTAGGCTTGGAAAATCGTTTTCTCTACTTTTTCAAGGGAAGACAATTTCTTTCAAATGGGGTAAAATGATTTTCCCCTTCTTGTTTTACCAAACGGCGTAAAATGAGAAAATCATTTTCCAGAAAAATGATTTTTCCCCCTACCAAACACACCCTTAATCTTTTTTTCATTTTTTCTTTAAAGATTGAATAGTTGATACTAGCATTATTGGTTTACTTCCTTGATTATATGCACAACAATTGTCAATTTTGTATTTATTTGTTTCAGTAGGTTTCTTCGATTGAAAGATGTTAGAGAAAAGTTGTACCAACAAAAAAATTTTTCACTTTCACTTCTTCTCAAGGGACTCCCGCATTTTCTCCATCGCCTTCCATTTCCTCTGCACCAGCAGATTCCATTCAAAATTCTATTCCTACAAACTCTCCACCTTTTCAAAATCATACCCAACTACATTCTCACCCATCTATCATCCAACTAACCCGACTTTTTTTTGGCCATGTACCTACTTCCACCACCACTACAACAGCTACTACTATACCTCAAACATCTTAGCCTTCTCAAGAGGTATCTCAACCTAGGGAAGAAGTCCAACGACAAAATAAGATGAAGATTTTCCCCAGAGGGAAATAGTAAATACAAACTTTTTGTTATGATTGATGTTTTTCTAATTATTATTATAAAACGAAAATCATAGTACTATGCATTTATTTAATTTTTGACAGATTCTATCCAAACCACACTAATGTTATTCATAGTATTTCCAATATCATGAGGAGTAAGTATGATTCACCGTATTATACTTGGAAGGATATACCACTTGAAGTGCAAAATATGTGGTTTGATGTATTCAAAGTAAGTTAGCCAAATTTGCGAAAATGAAATTTACTAGATACTAATTTGTATACTTACATGTAACTATAATTTTTGTTTACTTTTAGAAAAAATTTTGTTGGGATGATGAGCATGTTCATGAGATTAGGAGAGTTTTCGAGTTTGGTGGGCCTTCAAGACTAACAGGAATGACTTTTGAGATTCGAAAAAAGTGGGAAACAACCTTTGTGGCTAAGCAAAGAAGTTTATGATGGTTTATGTGCATATTGGAAGTCCAATAAATTCAAGGAGAAAAGTTCGTTAGGTAGGACAAATCGAGCATCACCATTGGGGGTAGGCTCATTTGTGCATTGTGGTGGATCCATTCCCCATTGTGAGCATAGAAAAAGACTGGTAATACATTTTTTTATATGTTGAGTTCATTTTACCTAATTAATAAATGTTATTCAAACATACTTGGTAATTACTTATTCTATTGGTAATTGTAAGTAGGTTGAAGAATTAAAAAGATAACCAACAATTGATGAATCATTTGTGCATACCCACTCTAGGAAAAAAAAATCAATCATTTGTGGATGAAAAGTCAAAAGTGCATATGTAAGTGACTTATTTTATGAAATTTTTTTAATTTACTTAAATATCTATTTGTCTTCTATTATTGAAATGACATAAATATTTCAATTTTTGTTAATATAGAAAAAGTATAAAAGAAGACTTGCAGAGATCTAACCATGTACCCAAGATAAAAGTACTCAAGGTCATGGAACACCACTTCCTCAATTTTCTACACAAACTCAAATGAATATTTGGAAGGAAGTTGTTGGACTCACAAAAATAGAAAAAGTTTATGGGTTTGGAATGGAAGATTAATTTGCCTCTTTTACCAGTCCATTAACTACTACTAAAGCTTCTATTGAAGTAGTTGAAAAGGTGAAGCAACGAAAGAAAAATTTAAAGAAGAGGTAGAATCAGGTTGGGAAAAAACTAGACCAAACCGTTGAGCAAGTTTCCCAAACCAATAAACTTGTAAAATCTTTATTGCAACGAAAGAATGTAGCAATTTCCATATCTGTTAATGTTGGATGTTGGAAAGGGAACAATAGTCGTAGTGTTGAAGAAGAAGAAGAAGAAAAGAAGAAGAAGAGGAAGATTATGATGATGGTGATGGTGATGAACAAGAGAATAAAGACGACGATGGTGATGAGTATGAGGATGATGTATGATTGTTGTGCAAACAATGTTTGACGGTGTCATATGCTTTACTTTGTGTTTTGGATTACTTTGAATGATAACAAACTCCGTAATTTAAGTTTGATTGTTTGGTACTAAGTTGCTTGGGTTGGAACTTATTTGGTTATGAAATTATGAAGTTTGGTACTAAGATACTTGTGTTGGGTATTTGTGTTGAAACCATATTTGTTATTATGGAATCATGAGGTTTGGTTGTTATATATATGTAATTATGCATTGCAATTTTGTAAATTCAGGGAAGCAACTACATTACAAATGCATGTTTCAAAATTTTGACAGAAAAAACAGTCATGAAGACGGTCACAAATTGTTTTTCATCAAACTAAAGTCAATCACAAATACGGTCACAAGATTGGCAAATTTTCAACAAATTTGATCACAAAACCAGTCCCAAAAAACGGGAGTCACAATCACGGTTGCAATTATATGATTCACATGAGTCACAAAATCGGTTACAATACCAATTCAGTCGCAAAGGTAGTCACAAGTCAGTCTTAAAATCTCACCGCAAAATACGTCTGAAAAACAGTGTCAAAAAATTGTAGTAAAAAATTCAGTCACAAATGGAGTCTCAATTTGTGACCGAATCGGCCACAAATTCAATTTCTGACCAAGGGTTTTGTGACCGTTGTATTCCATCACAAGGTCGGTCACAAATGCCATTTGTGATCGATTTTACTCATTTGTGACTGCTTTTTCGGTCACAAATGAACAGTTTTCTAGTAGTGGCGAGAATTCTTTGATCCTTGTATATGCTCACTAGAGAAAGAAAACTGTTTAAACCATAGCTGCCAATGCAGAAGCCACCATTGCGCTTGCATATCAGATAAGTTCTTTTCTACAGAGCCAAGTATTCTTCAGCAATTAGGGTGTGTTTGATAGGGTTGAAAACCATTTTCTTAGAAAACCATTTTTTATGTAAAATAATTTTTAACTCATATTTTTAGTTGTTTGGTAAAAGAGGAAATGAAGATTCTAGAAAATGATGTCGACTACCAAAAAATGAACAAAAAAGCTAAAAAGAGGTACATTAGTGAAAAAGATAAGTAAGATATTTTAAAAAATGGGAATTTATATTTTGTTCTGTGGGGAATTATATTACAATAGTGGTGTCATCCATATCAAAGTTGTGACAATATGTACATTTGTTAATATTTTTGATCTTATCGGTTGCCAACAATTTGATGATAGTAATGCTTATCGATTTTCCACCTTCGAGTAGGAATCCAAACAAAGAAGAGGAAAAGCCTAGTGTGTTTCTCTATCTTCTTAACCCTGACGATAAATTACAGAGCGTTTTGGATTTCGATGAAATCATGGTTGTTAGATTCATTGGCATCGATATCAATATTGGCATCGGGATGATACAGTTTTGTTAATCTTTCATATGCTACTTTAATCTTCGAACTATGTCACTGCTTTAATCTTCAAATCATATGCCGAGGAAATATACACGGAAGAGAGAAAGAATGTGAAACCATATGAGCGCCAAAGAAACGTAAAATCAACTTACGCTCAATTTAAAATGAAAATATTTTCCTTCATTCTAGGGAAAATGATTTTCCCCTGAAAACAAATTTGTCCTCTTTGTTTTACCAAACACTATAAAATCAGAAAATTATTTTCATCCCTACCAAACACACCCTTAGTTCGAATAAGAAAAAGTGTTGGGGTTAAAAATATTAAGAAATTTTCAATTTTCTTCATGACTATAAGAATTTTTTTTCCATCATAGGATAATTGCATTATGCTTTGCTAAAACTTCTACTGCAATATTTGCATAGTTTTTCTCCTTCTTTGATTTTGAGTGCTACACTCCAGTGCTCATTGTTAGTATCTGTTCCAAGAATCAAATTAGGTTTTTCTTTAGGCAAGTTAAGGATAAAAAAATTTTTGCACATCTTATTGAAGTTTTAAACAAGCTTTGAATTACTAGGGGTGCATGTCCAATTTACTTCTTTCTTGAGTTTCTATGGCAATGGTTTTCTCAATTTAGATAAATCTTTAACAAAATTGAAAGCATTAGTAGACATCTAAGGAATCTTTCTAGTTGCTCCCTATCTTCAATCTTCTCAGGAACATAAAACACACTAAAGATTGGTTTCATTATGTTTGATTTTGTAATAATATTGACTGAATTCAGCCATACAATTTTGTAGATACCTAATGTCCTTGAGCTCTATGTTATTAATCTTTCTTTGTCACTCTCTAACTTTTTCCTTAGAATTAAGTTTAATTCCAATAAATTCAGTCTCAATTTCCTTACATAATTTTTTGAATATAACAACTGGTGTTTCTATCATTCTTAATACATTTTTATCTTCGTCATCTAGTGAGTCGTACTAGTCAACTACATTGCTAGAAAAAGCTATGTTCTATATAATTTATGAAATTTCCAGCACTCTACATGGCATGCAAATTCAGGACATTCATAATCCTATTCTAATGTTCAAACATTTCTTGTGTATTACAAGCTCCATCTCTATTTAGGGCGTAACACATTTAGCTAATTGGGGTAAGGATAATTTATTCAAAGGATGTGGCTCTCTTTATGATAAACCCAAAGAAAAAGTTAGTTATTCATTCTACTGGAACATATCTAGATCTCATTAAATCGGTATTCCTTCTACGTGATTCACCAAACTCTTTAAGCTTCAGAATTACATTGTTAACTAAATTGGATACAAATTTATCAATGTTAAATTCTTTTCCAATTTCAAATTTCACTTTCAGTCACCAATGTTTCATACTTTTAGTCTAGGTTTCTGCTAGTTTTTTCTATAGGAATGGCATCTAGATCATCTAGGTTAATTGGGTTCATTTGTTGATAAATTTCTTCTTCTAATTTTGCATTATTCATCTCTTCATTGTCATTAGATAATGTTTCTTATTTATCAAATATCATGCCTATGATCTTGTTTAGTTCTTGTAGATGTTGCCCGTTATCAAAGATATTTGGTAACTCCTCCAAATTGTGTTGCTTTTATTCCATCTTCTTTCTCTTGTTCTTTCTCTTCTTTCTTCAATGGTTTGTCTGGTTTTTTTTATTGTTATATCTTGCAAAGGAAGTGGTATTTTGTTTCTTAGGTTTTAGAAATGATATTTATACTGAAATCTGGTACTAATAACTAGATCATATTTTTCACTATGTCTAACTTCGTTGCTTAAAGAAAGACGGATTACAGACAATTGCTTTTTTAACTCCTTAACTTCAGTCTTAATTTTTGCTAATTCTACTTTTAATTCTGAAATTACATCAGTGATATAGTTTTATTGTGCTGCTTTTGATTTGGATCCCTTTGGGGTGTGCAAAATATGTGAATAATTTGGACTAGGGCAAGTAGATGATTTAAATATTAAATGAAATTAATTTACTTAATTAAATATTAATTAACTTAGTTATCTTAACTATTTTTTGCTCATGTAGCTGTAATGCCAAATAAAAGGGGGTTTCAAGTAATACTTGGGGAAATAACATCACATACACAAAATTAAATTTTTCACAAGTTTCTAAGGACTGGGTTAAATATGCAAATATGAAAAATTATAGGCATTTGACATGAATTAAAATAATATAATTGACATGAGAAATAGTAAGCATAAAATGCAAGGGTGTTTTTTGTCAGTTACCGCACAAGCTAAGGTACCTTATTATTAGTTTTAAAAATTGAGGGTCCTTAAAATAGTTTACATAAAAGTGAAGGTACTCTTGTATAGTCTATTCAAATTACTGGCTAGATTCAGAAAAGAGATACTTAGTAAATTAGTAATTTAGGCTCATCTAGCATTTAATGAGCATTTTCAAGCTTCCAAAATCCTTTGTTGATGACATACATAAGTTTTGTTTTAACTTCTGGCGGGATTCTAGAGTTGGCCAACGTAAATTCACTAGAAAAGTTGGTGTGATTCATGTGAACCCAAGTGTCTTAACTGTATGGATCTTCCATAGATGTATGCATTCAATATTGCTTTACTTGCTAAGTAAGGTTCGAGGCTCATTAATAATGAGACTTCATTGCTTGCTCATGTACTCAAAGCTATGTGCTATCTACAAAGAAGTTTTCCTGACTCGTTTTTGGTGTATACACTGAGCTTCTTATGGAAGGGATAATATTGCTTATGGGGGATGACGATTGCATTAGGGCCTGGGATGATCCATGGTTAGTAGACGGTGAAGGAAAATTTGAAACAAAGAAGGTGATTTCTGCCCATGGAAATATAAAGGTTGAGGATCTAATTAACTTCAATCCTTGATCCTAGAGAACAAATGCCTTTAAAAAAAAAAAAGAAAAAGCTCAATGCATGTGAATTCACGTTAGGTCACTTTGCTCAAAAGAATTCTACCCACGTTGCTATCAAGCAAAGTGTTAGAAAGACTTTGATCAAAATAATAGTCCGATAAAATTGAGTGGATAGAACAACCCAGCGTTGCCATCCAGTCGATGACTTGCTTAGCATCACGGCATATATGCTTAAACTGATATTTTTGAGGCATAGATTGATTAACTCGAGTCTTGTCTAATATAACAAATTTGTCATGAACCATAGAGCTTGCCGTTACGTGTTCAGATGATAATCCAGTTATCACCTTCTACTTCAATGTTGTTGAATGCTAGTTTGGCTGCCTTTGTATACTGAACCTCAACCCCGATGCTTTAGCAGCCAAAATCAATTTGTTTTGCACATTACATGAACCCACTTAAATAAGGTTTCACTTCAAATCGTTTTGAACAAATCATATATCACTAGAGTAGCCAATTGTTGAGCCATCAAAGTTAAGCTTAACTGTTCCTATTCTAATTCAATCCCTTTTAACTAACTAGTGAGGATTGCTTGTTATGACGCTTTAGATGCATTTGAGCTTCTTTGAATTGATGTCTTGCTTGCCATTTGGCAAATGTCCTCTTTTCCCTAATGAGGACTTTCGTGGCGTTAAAGACCTCTATGTTTGAATACAATCTCATTCTCCCTATTCTCAACATTCCATAAGAAGAAAATGAGCCACTACATCTTCTTTGTTGGTAATTTAGATTAGTATAATTGAAGGAGATCTAGGGTTGAAGGATCTTATGGAATTTCTATAATTGTATTGATCCATTTATGTTGATGAACGATCTCTGAAGCTCTTTTTGTGTGTGGGCAGTGGACTATAATGTGGTCAAGATTCTCCATCTTATTTCCACATGATAGAGATAAAGGGCCATGTTGAATGCCCATCTTATGATGGTAAGTCTTTTAAGAATGATATTATAGGGTAATTGTTAGAGAAAAATCCTTACTTTAGAGGGAACATTAGATTTCCATATCTAGTTCCCATGCCATACATAAGCTCAAGAAGGGCCATGACAAATCTAGGTGCCTAAATTAACTGAGATTTGACGATTGCTTGTATGCCTCAGTAAGGAGAATCCAATCTAGGGAGCAAGGAAAGTGGAATACTAGATATTATATCAACATTGTGCTTATCGTCAATCTAAAGATATTCTCTCTCTGAATACGTGAACTAATAAAGGAAAAAAGATGCTCAGGGGATTGGCATAGACTAATGCCTTCGATATTCTTGCCTCTTTTCCTTTCCTTTAGTGGCATTTGAGGTCTCTCTTTTAGGCAGGGTTGACAGAAGAATCCCAGTTGTCCATGTAAGAAATACGGGGAAGGAAGAGAAAAGGGAATTGCCTAAACCGTGAAAACAAGGTTACGGGCGAGCAATACAAGTGTCGTGCTCCTAGGTGAAGCGGGGAAGTACTGTTCCCTAGAGGGTGCAAGCCCTAGAAAAGTATCGTCATAATTTTTTAGGGATTCTATTATTTGACACTAGTGATGATAGCATAATCTTGAGATTTAAACTCAATGGTTGCATTTGTCTGAGTTGATAATGTGTTGAAGCATGCTCACTTCATTACACCAAATATCTATTGATAATTTAATAGAGTTTCCATCCCCAATTCCCCATTAGATACCTCTATGAAAATATCATAGCATTTGTCTAATTTCTTCCATACCCATGAATCATTTGCTTTTGGGGTGACTTCAAGAGAGTACCTTGGTGGGCATACTTAGCTGCAAATTGTTTTACCAAATGTTATTGGATTCATTGAGTAATTTTCATATTTGCTTACATTAGAGGACTAAATTGATTGCACGACTTTCCTGAGTCCAAGATAACCTTGTGAGTTTATCCCTTGCAATTAAGGGCATACCTTTATTAGATGTGGCCATCTTCCAAGAAAAGGATGTATATTTATTTTATCCAATTATGGCAAGTTTTCTTAAGTAATTGAAAACATTAGTACTTTAGAAAGTAAGTTGGCCTTTCTGCTATTCATCTTAGCATTAGTACATCCTAATCGATTTATTCCTTCCGTGAGCTATATGGCATCATAGGCCCTTTGTCGGCATGGCCTCTTTGGTGGGGATATGAAAGATCTTCTTGGCTATAACTTTGTCGACACTCATAGCTTGAAGCGAGAATATCATAATAAATTTTTGATTGTTAACCAATTGACCACACTTGTCATAAAATTTATTAAAAGCATTTCTAGGAATCTAATAAGATTTGCCTTTACCGAATAAGAGGCTATCACTGACAAATGGAAGATAAGGTATTTAGAGCCCAGTAGGGGCGTATTTTGATATTTACACCATTCTTTTTCCTATCACATAGATTAGATAAGTCATGAGTTAAGGCCTCCATACATATAAGGAACATATAAAGTAATAAGGGATCATCATGTCCCGGCCCTCTTGTGGGTTTAATCAACCTACACGGTTGGTCATTAACTAAAATGGAATATACAATAGGCGTGATGCACTAATGAACCCATTGAGTCCATCTAGGAGGAAACCGAAGCTGATTGAGATAATCAATTACGAAGTCCCAATCAACTCTATGGTAGGCTTTTTTTATATCAAGTTTAAGTGCTTTCCAAGATTTCCTACCTTTTGTGTGCTTAGATTTGCTCATAATTTCATTGGTACAAGAATACTGTCGTGAATTTGGTAGCCTAAAATAAAATCACTTTAGAAAGGGTTAATGATGTTATCCAAGCAAGGTTTGAGTGTATTCACCAAAACTTTTTCAATAATGTTGCAAAATGTATTACGAAGGCTAATAGGTTTATTATGAGTGGTCAAATCAGGATCACTGATTTTAGGAATGGGAGCTAAAAAGGTACAATCCATTCCATTGAGGACTTTTTCTTTGGTAAAGAACTTTTGAGTTGCCTCACATATAATGGGTCCTACCATATCCCCAATGTTTTTGGTTGAAACAAGCACTAAAACCATCTAGACATGGTGCTTTGTATGATTCCATTTGGAATACAGCTTCGTGAGTTCCATCGTTCAAAATATTCTTTAAAATAGAGTCACTTTATACCTAGGTGATTCTTCTTGGGAGCATAAGAGGATCTCAGTGTATAAGTTAGTGGCAATTAATATATCTGTAAAGTCCGCGATAAATTTGTCCTACACTTGATGATGGTCCTCTAGCCAAACACTAGAATTGAAGGATCCTTAGTTATGATAATAGTACTTCTATTTTTCCTAGAATCAACTATTCTGTTAAAGAAATGAGAATTTAATTCTATTGCCTTCTATAAGCCATTTCTTCCTTGAGTATTTCCTAAAAACAATGGTTAAATAAGAGCAACTGTTCTCTTTGTCTAGTTAATCGGCCATGCCATTGATTAAATCTAAAGCCCATGGGATCACTAATAAGTCTTTATTCAACGTACAATAATTGTTCTAAATTGGTTTTCATTTTGTTGCTAAACTTGCTGCATTTGACCTTATTCCATTCACGGAGCTCATATCAAGTTGTTTAAGTTTAGATATTATTTGAAACATTTTTACCCTAGTAATACAAATATCCCAACATTTCTTCATCATGGAATCAATTTTATGATAATTATAATAATGATATTGAAATTGAAAGCTTCCATTCGACTATGACACAATCAATTGTGTATTAAGAAGGATGCAGTAGTGACTGAAGAAAGAAAGGGGGCACGAGTAACTTCAGCTTCAAGATAACCAATGATCCAATCCATTCTGGTGATCAGTCTATCACGTTTCTCAAATAGAAATGACCTTGAACATTTTCTTCTAAGTGAATTGTCTTCCTATAGTTAACAGGCTTTACCTTGGATATCATTCAATAAATTGGCCAATCTTGTGGTTTTTCCAATCCTACAGGAAGCCCTCCTTTTTTTTTTTTTTTCAATGTGAGCTAAGCATCTTATTGAGATCACCCAAAACACAACATCGCAACTCAGTAATAGAATTAAGTAGCAAAAGAAACTTATTGCTAAATCTTTATGAACTTCTGGGCATGCGTATATATACTCAATACCATCGTCTTCTTGTTGGAGATTTTCTCTTTAAAAATAGGCGAATTATTTTGGTTGTCATTAGTAAAAATGTGGACTATGACATTATATGAATTCCCCAGGCCTATAGACCCCTTGAATAATTCCTTGGTTGAATTTTTTAGTGATTTTGAAACCCAAGTTGGTTGATAATTGCTTTTCATTGAAGTCATTGAGCAATGTATCCATGAGAACAATGACATTAACTTTAATTGAGCTTTTGATGTACTTGACTTCAGCTATGACTTTTTCCTTTCTAGCACCTTGAGCATTCCAACTTAATATTTTCAAAAAAGATCTTTGACAAAGAATAGGGTTCTACTTAGCTGGCTACTGTATGTGCTATGATAATCTTGTAGCAGAATCTATGTAAAACACATTACTTGTAATCGATAACAAAACATTAACAAAGGAGATTTTCTATATAAACGTTTGTCCCAAATGGGGTTGGTAAAAAAACCAGACTTAACGATTGGAAAAGATTTTCAACCCCTCTCATTTAACAACGGGTCATAATTAAATGATAGTTAAAGCCAAAAGTCCATAAATTGTCCTTAAACAATATACAATGACTTGGATAAATAATAAATAACAATAGGAAAAGTAGTTCACGACCAATAAGATAAAGGAATCAAATATGAAGGAGCCAACTGTATAGAAAGTCTTTGGACGTGTTGTTCCTTCGGATCACATATATTAGGTGTTGTGACCATACTCTTAAATAGCATCCATCAAAAGAGCGTGTGTTATGAATACCAAAAAACAACATGAACACAATTTAAGTTAAGTATGTAGCTCAACAAATTATGGAAAACAGAAAAGGAATAGAGAAGGCCAGTGGTTGACAATGGTATTTAGAGGAAAGGTAGATACCATTACTGTCTCAGAGATATGAGCATCAATAGAACTATAAATCACATCATTGACATCAGACAAGAGGGGTAAGCATCATATTACCACAAAGAGCCAAACAAACCTAGGAGTTGCTTGATGTGGATTTTATATTTAGTTTTAAAACCCTTTTTACTTGCAAGTGCACAAGATTAATTGCAAATTAATGAGTATAGAGCGTTGATCCCACAAGGAACAATAACAATTTCAATTTTACTTTTTTCCAATTGATTAAAAGAATGATTTTAGATTGAGGAATTCATCAATTAAAATTAAAACTAAGAACAAAAAAAAGTAAACAAAGAGAGAACAAATTAGAGAGATTTAGGACTTGGATTTCACTATCGACCTAATGTTGCTTTACTAAATCTAATTAAGGGTTCAATTAGTCTCTTATTCAACCTAGCTACAAGCGTTAGGCCAATAGTTTAAAAATGAATTATAATTATCACTTTAACATAAATTATCTAGTGGTTAGCATGAATATTCAATTTAGACATAATCCATCCATTTTCTAGAATAGTCTATTCAATTAGAAATTACAATTTTAAACTCAATTGCATAATTCTTACATTAGCCTACAAGGTCTAATATAAAAATGAGATAGCAAATCAATTTACTGGAAACAACATGTACAAACAATAAAATTAATTCACATAAATAAACTAGAATCAAATATAAGCTCAAAATCATGCAATACAAGAGAAAAAAAAAATTAATCCAAAAAGAATATAGTAAAATCAAATATTTTTAATCAAGGATCTATCATAGTCCTAAATTAATGGTATAGCCAATTATAGAAAGAGAAAATGCTACCAAAATTGGACAAATCATAATATCAAATTAATGGTATAATTCACTCATTATAATCCACAAAATTGTGAAATTTTAAAACTAAACTCTCTAACCAGACTCACAAATGAGGCGAGAAGAAAAGAAAAAAATAGCTTAACAAGCTTATGCCCTTCTTAACTACCGTAACCCAAATGTTTTATCTTACAAATGACTCTCTATTTTATTACATAAAAGAAGAGTGAAAATGGTAGGAGAATGAATGGATGGTGGATAAGTCCATTTGCAATAGCTCTAGACCCTTTTTATAATGAAACCTCAACCCCACTTTACTGCCCAAAATAATTCCATAATAATGGAGTAATAGTTTCATACATTTGAGCTTTGAGTTTTGGGGGTCAGATGTTGTATTTACTACACAGAATTAACTCATGTGCAATTTGACCAACAACTTCTATTTGAGTGAGAGGGCTTGTATAACTCTCTTCAGCTGGCCATGAGGAAAACAGGCCTATCCGTGAGAACTAAAGAGAGAGGGAGAGCTGTGAGGCTCACGGGGCATGTGCTGGGCTAGCAAGGAGGCAGAAAGAATAGGCAAAAGACATGCGGGAAAATGATGGAGTATGAGGGGGGCCGCTACGCCACGCTGACCAAGCCCACGTAAAGGGAAAAAAAAATGAAGGGGGATCAAAGAGCAGCTAGAAGTGGACTGGGCAGCCTTTGTGCCCAAATTTATTTATTTTGTTCCCACCTAAAATTATATAAAAAATACATTAATATGCCATAAAAATATATCTCAAAGGCTAAGAAGTAGGTAAAATAGAGAATAAATTTACACATAAAATCATGATTATCACTACTACCACCCCCAACACCCAAATGACTCCATCATGTAGGGCAAGCAAAAGGAAGAAGACTATAATAACCAAACCAGAGATAAAATTGCTAGCCTCCTAACCATCAAAGACCAAAGGGAAAGAAGACCCCATGGTATAATAAGCGGTATCATGCAAACATATCAAATGGAACCAAAAACAATAGAGAATAACATACATAAACAACATAATATTAAACATAAAGAGAAATACATTCGTAAAAAGCTATCTCACAATAAAACCCTACCTCTAAGTCAATCGTAAGTGAAGTAAGTCAGAAATAGGGCAGAAATTACGTCACTTACAGAGGGAAAATTTGGAGGACAAAGAGGGGAATCATATAGTAATCAACAAATAAATCCATGAAGAAGTGAGCCAGCTATAGGAGGCTCAAAGGCATTCATAAAGATCGCATACTGGGGGAAAAGGTACACTTCTCATCCTAATCGAACATCTTTCTCTTTTTGGACGATGTAGTGGATATGGTAGTGTCTTTAATAGTCTCCAACTCTAAGGAAGACAACATCTCATTCTTCCAAAGGAAGAGTAGAGAAAACAATCATAGGGTGAGGTTGGGCAGCCAGTATGGCATAAGTAGTTTCAGAGGAAGTGGAATAAGCATTGTGATTAGGCTGCTTTTGGCCTTAGCGATAAAGGGAGTATAGGAAGAGTTGGAAAGAAATGGAGGGGCAGTACCAACAGGGTTGTGTGGCTAATTGAAAGATCATAATCTCTTTTTAGGGGTTACTATTCTATCTTTTGGTAAGAGATGGGGTAACAACAGAAGAGGATCTGGAGGAAGCAAACCCAAAGGAAGGGGAGGTCATATGGCTCTTAACCTTCTCAACCACTGCTTCAATTTTGGCTTGCATATGGTGTTTTGGGCAGACCTCTAGGGAGTGAGCTTCACTCCCAGAAAGAGCACATACCACTTAGAACTCTTCATAGATGAGAGGAACAATAATGTCATGTCTACCATTGGAAATCCTAAGGCTACCACAAAAAAGCTTAGTAATGTCAATGTTAACACACACCCTAGCAAACCTCCTTTTTTCCTAAGGAGGGTATGTTGGTCTGGCTTGATAACCTTTTCGGTTGGTCAGAGAAGATGTGCCAAGGATTTAAAGTTCCAAAGCTCCCAATGAAGTCTTAACACTTGAATCAATTATTTAATCCTGTGAGTAGTGGTAGAGTACATATCAAAAAAGAGAATTAGCCAAATAAAACCAAGTTTGGGCTATTAATAAACCAGAGACGGCTACCAAAGACAAGTTGTTCATTGGCAATGTTAACAAAGCAAAAAAAGGTATACCCAATGCCTAAATTAGTATAGTTAGTCTAGCCTTTGGCACACTTTAAATAAAGGATTCATTATAGTGAAGGTGATTAGGGAGGGGCTTAGACATGGGCTCTATAGTTATGGGTTCAGTAGATATGATAGTGGTTTCAGTTGGTTGATAGGTGGGATGATAAGATAGTAACAAAGGGGGTGCTGAGAGGAGATTTCTTTTGGCGAGACAAACCCTTCTGAGGACAAACACCAACTCTTTCCCCACTAGCGGCATTCTTACGACGACCGAGACTCAATAGACTTAGCTTAAGCACGCTCCAGTATGACCTCTGAGCTGGCGGACTCTGCGAGCTTCGAACTCTACTTCCACTATCATCCAGAAGATTGATTCCCTGCCATTTGGATATACCATCATGAACATGAAGGGAGTTACTTTAAGGCAAGGGTCGGATCGTTTAAATAGGAGAGTAAAGCATCAGCTCAGATAACCAATAAGCAGATAAAAACAAGAGGGAAATTAATGAGGAAAACCTTAAAACCATCCCAACTAACAACGACAACTCAAAATATTAAATAAAGACTCAAAATGATCTCACCTGAAACAGGTAAGAGCCAAGTGTTTGGGTTATGAGAGAAAGTAATTCGAAGCCAACAAAAACAAGTCAAATGGCTATCCTGGAACAAATAGGAAAGAACCAAGTGTCCTTGGCTCGATTTGCTAATATTCATAAACATAATGCAAAATGGATCTTTTCACAGCAATGATAGCTAGTCACATTTGAATGTTGATAACTTATCCTGGAACAAATTGCTGGCAATATAAGGCAAACATAGCTTTTAGAGATGTTAGCGGTGTAGATTTGTGTTTTGAAGCCACGATAAGTAGTAAAAGAGACATACTCCACTGAAACTCCAATAGTGAAAGACGAAATTTCTTCGAGATTTAAAAAAAAGAATGGACTATGGAAGGCCTTAAGTTTGAAGAGTAAGTCAGCAAATGGAGAGCAGAAATGAATTCTAAGGTTGACGTTACTACGATGATCTCAAGAAGGAGAATGTGGGAATGGATTTCACCTATAGATTCGTGTGATCTACAATCAAAAATAGCCAATAAGGGGTAAGCAAAGTGGAGAACTAACATAGGAAGGTAGGTTAAGAAGCTTACGAGGGATGGGCTTCATGAGGTCAAAGATGGATTCTTTATCCCTCTAGATTCTCCGGCCTCTCTGTAGAGTGTTTAATCACTTCCTAGAGAATAGATTTAATTACTTAGAATCTCAATTAAATGATCAAAAAAATTATTCTTTCAATTCCAATTAGCACGCAGTTGCCACCACGCACCCTCACATGGTGCTTTTTAGAAAACAACACATTACAGTAAGGTGGGTCTGTTTTTTGGTGTGTCAATTAATTTAATAATTTTGATCAATGTTAGCCCATTATTTGAAGGGAAAAAGTGATGCTGTAGGTTGAACAATTTTTGTGGAGACTATGCTCTAACACCCTCCTACAAGATCATTGTTGTTTCATAAGCACATTGCTAAGTTAGATATTTATATATAATAGGTTCAAGCAAGGAACTAAGACCATGTTTCGCACCATATTTCAGTATCCTAAGATTAGAGATACTTGACAAGGGGCTCGACACAAAGAATGGTGAAATTCCAAGAGTGTTGCATCCCTAACTTAAATTGATACATGCATGGTAGAATAAAGTTGACGATGAGGACTTTCAGAAGAGCTTCATGTTAGCATAGGTTGCATGGGCCTCTCCCATGACAAAATTTTTAACAGCCGAAGACCAACGACCTTCATTATGTAGCAGAAAGCAATGTGGATGATCCAGGAATTAGCAAAGCGTAAGGAGCTTGAAAGTAGACGAAGTCAAGCATGGCATATGCTGAGGGAACGGGAATGGGTGACCCCACAAGCTAGGGTGGTCAAAATCAATGTTGATGCTTCAATCTCGATGGAGGATTACATTGGGTTGGACTGGGCATGGTCTGTAGGGATGAAAGGGTGAAGTTATCCTCGCTGGCATCTAGAAGGTTTAAGGTTGGTGGGCACCAAGGATTGCAGAGGCTAGAGCGACTTACTGTAGTGTTTAACTAGCGAAGAGGTTTGGTTACCAAAAGGTTTTGTTTGAATCAGATTGTCTCCCTGTAGTTAAAAGGACGAATAACTCCATATCTTTCTTCTTTGATATTGATGTTGTTTTGGATTATATTCTTTTTTGTTGTGGTTTGAAATCTTGTGTCTAAACCCATGTCAAAATTGATGGAAATTATGTGGTTCATAACCTAGTTGGGCTTGTTTAAAGTGGTGTTGAGCATGTTTAGCTCAAGGTATAAGTTTTGTATTCACGAGAACTTTACCATTGAGTTAATACATGAGCTACCTTCATCCAAAAAAAATATACATAGAAATTACCTATTTTATCAACTTTCCCTATGCTTAGCCCAAAAAAAATTCTTTATCCTTAAAAAAAGTTTAAAACTCAATGCAATTATTTACAATATTTAAAAGACAAGATATTACAAATATTATTTTATTTTTTGAGTTAATTAATTGTAACAAAAAATTAATACTAATATCTAAATATGAGCTGTGACATACTCGTTTTTTGGGGATAAATTCTATTCCCACCCCCAAAGTGTGGCGTAAATAATTTTTGGAACATACAACTTTAGAAACGATTTCGTGGTCCATCCAACTTTGGTGCGAATAATTTCTGGAACCAAACTTGTCAAAACTAGTTTTTAAAATTGCAAAAACCCCTAAAGTTTTTAAATTTTCATTTTAAAACCCAATCCTTAAAAACTTACTTGCGAAAATTTTAAATTTGTACATGGGCATTTTCTCGCTTTAAGTAGTATTCAAGGTCCTCTTTCAATGGGTATCAGAGTCATGTGACCAAAATCATTAAGATTATTAAGCTAACTAATGACTAATTAAGCTAATTAACTGTGGTTAATCCTCGAATCATCACCTATTTGCCCTTGTCTGAATTATTCACATATTGTGCACTCACATGAAGGAATTTCTTCAGTAGCACCTCAATTAAACTATATTACTGATATAATTTTAGAATAAAAATCGAAATTGGCTAAAATTAAGACTGAAGTCGAGGAGCTTAAAAAGCAATTATTAGTAATCTAACTTTCGCTAGTTAACGAAGTTAGGCATAGCAGAAAATTTACATCCACTACTAGTATTTCATTTCAGCATAAGTATCCTTTTTAAAACCCAAAAATAAGAATCCATTTCCCTTGCATGACATAAAAATCAAAAAAGCGGTAGGAGAAAAATCAGGTGAAAAATCGACTGAAAAAACATAAAAAGAAGAAGATGCTGAAGTATAAGAAGTATACTTTTAAAGAACTACAAAATATGTTTGAGAAAGAACAAAATCCGGAAGAATTAAACAAGATTATGGATGCAATTAGTGATAAACATGACATATTATTTGATGATAATGAAGAGACTAATAATGTCCAACTAAAAACAGAAATATATCAACAGATGAACCTTATTAAACTAAAAGATCCGAATGTGTTACCTTTAGAAGAAAGTAGAAGAAAATTGGATACAAAATATGGTAAAATGGCTGTTGACGATGACATTAATGAAATTGGCGAAGAACTCGACTTACGTGAAATAAAGAGCAATCTGGTTAACAACGTTGTCTCGAAACCTAAAGAATTTGACGAATCCTCTAGAAGAACTACTCATTTTATATTACCAATTTACGTTCCAGCAGGACATAAAATCCTTCGGGTTCATCCCGCGGAAAAATACAACCTTTGAAGAAGTTGGTTTTACTCTAATTAGTCAAACATGATACATCTTGAACATAGATGGAGCACGAAATAGAGAAGAAATATTTGAACATTGGAAAAGAGGTATGAATAGTGTTTTAAACCTAAATACTATATGGACTGCTACAAATTTCCTAGCTTATGTCAAAAATAGTTTCTCTGACATTATAGCTGACTAGTATGGTTCATTAAATAAAGACGGTAAAAATACATTAACAATGATAGAAACACCAACCGCTATGTTCAAAAATTTATGCAAGGAGATTGAAATTGAGTTCATTGGAGCTAAGTTTGATTATGAAGAAATTGCAAGAGAATGGAAAAGAAAAATTAATAACATAAAATTATGGGATATGAGATATCTAGAAAAACTACATTATTGAATTTAGTCAATATTGTTACAAAGTTGGGTATAATGAAACTAATCTTTGGTATGTTCTATGACAAATTGTCATATCCGATAAATTCCATAATTAATGAAAATTATATTGCATGGCTGGAACAAGCAGATGTCATTGATACCCTTGGTGTAAGAATCTTTTATTTAAGAAAATTGATCAATGATCAATGTCTTGATCTACAAAAGCAAAAGAAAATTAAGAAGCAATTCCTAAATTGCTGGGATTCATCTCACCCATGGGGAAAGGAGCCTAAAAGGAGAAGAAAAGGAAACTTTTATAAGAAAAAGAGCTTTAATAAGCAAAGGGGGTGAAATATAGAAGAGAACATTATAACAACCCAAGTCCTAAAAAACGAAGATTTTTTTAGGGAAGCAGCTTATTGTCCTGTAGGAAAAAACAATTGTCAATGTTGGGCATGTGAAAAAGTAGGACATTATGCCAATGAATGCAAAAATAGGAATAATAACAAGCTTATTGAAACCTTGGGTAGCCTGGATTATGTTGAGTTTAGTGAAGATGAGGCAATAAATCTTGTCCTAAATAACAACAAAGGGATTGTTAAAATTATACTGGACAATGAATATCAAGAAGTTGATTATGGAGAACCCAATCATCTATGGAAAGTAGCTCAATTAGTCATGGAGATCTTCAAGGAGAAGAATTTGTTGTAGACAATGATAGCAAGGAAGTCAAAGGAGATTGGGTCATTCCTATAATTCTGAAAGACATGATCTATAAAAAATTCATCATTCAGTTAAAAAGTAAGTATATATGTGAGATGATGGAAGGAGATCCAGAAATCAAAGATTGTGAGAATAATATGGGAGAAGTTAATCTCATTAATTGAAAAAATATTCTTAAGCATGATAAAGATAGAAAGTATACATATATCCATGTTAGAAGGGTCCAAGTTCAAATCACTTAATTACAATATTATGGTAAAGATATTGATTTTTATGCTTTACTTTGTGATACTAGGCATACCAAATTTAATAATCAAATTATCACAGGGATTATGACTAATTTATATAATGGATCGGTAGGATTCAATTATCAGTGTGGATATTATGTGAGCCTAAAAGATGAATTTGCTAAAAACTTTCTGTCCCTTAAGATTAAAAAAGTTGTAATGAACATGGAAAGAGGAGGATATCCATTAAGGATATTTTGAAAAATTATCTAAAAATTAGATAATGCTATAGACTCAAAGACTAAGGTAACAATGATAGTGGCAGAAAAATTTGAAATTCCTACTCCAATGCAAATGATCCAGATGATTAAATCCAACACACATGAGATAAAAATTGATCGTACATGAATATCTAACTTTGCCAACCCTACAAAAATCAATAAGAAAAACATGATGGAAATTGATGAAAATGGTAAAATTACCACTAAACCCCTATTATTAAGGAGTATGAGTACAAGATTAGAATGAGAAAAAGGAACTTTATCGGCTAAAGAAGAGTTTAAAGAAGATGATACAATTAGTATGACCAGTGAAATAAGTAGAATGAGTTTTGAATGTGCAAGACATAATGTAGACCAAAGTATGGGTCTAGATAGAAAGGTCGTTGGGTACAAAATAAGAACTATTAGTGAACCAATCCATGAAGATGAATTAGTCAAAAACATGACTACAAAAATAAGCTATGAAACTACCAATACAAATCCTAACAGCATCTACATCTCAAAAAAGGTATGTTTAGAGGGATTTAATAAATATGAATTATGTGCCTACATAGATAGTGATTGTTCTGCATGCTTTGGAAAAGATTATTATTTCCAAAATTTATGTGAAAAAGAGCCAAAAACTCTTTACAAGTAAGGATAGCTGATAATAGTATTATGAGCCACAATGAAGCCATTGAAGGGTTATCTATAGAATTAGGACGAGTTCAATGAATTATACCAGTCCTATGGGCTACTGATCAACCCTCTCATGATATGATTATTGGAAATAATTCTTAGAGATTATATTTTCCATGCACATTGACCATAAACTAGATAATATTCACAATTAATGGTCATTCAGTTCTATTGAAAAATTAAGCAAGGCTTACACTCATCAGAAAATTGAGTTTACAAGCAATCAGCGTGGTGAGAGGGTAACGCCTGCACAATTAGAGGTAGCATTAACAGTTTCATTACTTGAGTTATCTATTAAAGAGCAGATTGTCAAACAACAAAAGAAATTATGTGAAGAACTGTACTCTGATAATCGTCTAAAATTTTGGTATTATGGATAAAACATTTGCCAAAATCACTCTATTAAATCCTAACACTATTATTCAAGTCAAACAAATGGTGTATACACACTAAGGCATTCAAGAATTTGATAAACAAATCAAATAACTTATAGGTAAAGGATTAATCAAGAATAGTAAGAGTCCTCACACCAGTCCTGCTTTTATGGTAAGAAATCATGCTGAAGAAAAAAGATGAAAAGCAAGAATGGTAATCAATTACAAAAATTTTAATGGTAATATCATCTTTGATGGTTATTATATTCCTCGCAAAATAGTCATTTTTAATAGAATTCAATGAGCCACTTTGTTCTCAAAAGTGGATTGGAAAAGTGGATACTGGCAAATAAAAATGGACGAAAAAGTATTCTTTTAACTGCATTTAGTGTCCCACAAGGACATTATGAATTGATAGTAATGCCATTTGGTTTCAAAAATGCACCTCAAATATTCCAACAAAGAATGGATAATATCTTCAAAGACCTTAATCACTGTTATTTAGTTTACATAGACGATATCCTTGTCTTTCCCAAAACTATAAACAACACAAAGATGATGTCTTCGCTATCACCTAAAGATGCATTGATCATAGTATTATACTTGGTAAGAACAAGTGCATTTATCCTAAATAAGAAATTGAGTTCTTAGGTCTAGAGGAAAAAACTGGACTAATCATCATACAAAAGCATATTCTGAAAAAAAAAGCATATTCTGGAGAAAACAAAGAATTTTCTTGAAAAAGTTGAAGATAAGAAGCAGCTACAAAGGTTTCTTGGATGCCTTACCTATGCTTCAAATTTCATTAAAGATTTAGCTAAACTAAGAAAGCTATTGCAGCAGAAACTCAAGAAAGAAGTAAGTTGGACGTGGACCACTAATGATTCAAAGATTGTTCAGAATTTCAAAAGAAGTGTAAAACTCATTCATATTCTTAATTTGCTTAATGAAGGAGGTGATTTAATTCTTGAGACAGATGGCAACAATGAGTAATAGAGTGTGGTACTCAAAATCAAAGA
Source organism: Selenicereus undatus (assembly GCA_017589665.1). Lineage (NCBI taxonomy): Eukaryota > Viridiplantae > Streptophyta > Magnoliopsida > Caryophyllales > Cactaceae > Selenicereus > Selenicereus undatus. The sequence goes on along the minus strand of JACYFF010031954.1, from coordinate 71,169,472 downwards.
AGGAGAAAAACTCTGTAAATATTGTTGTGGAAGTTTTAATAAGGTAGAATGCACCTATCCCACTATGGAAAAAGAAATCCTTAGAGTAATAAGGAGAATTAAAAAGTTCTTAATCTTTTTAGCCCCAAAACATTTTCTTATTTGAACTGATTGCAAAGGAATACTTGATTTGTGAAAAAAGTTTATCAAATATGCAAGTGCAAGGGTGACTCCTGCATTGACAATTGTGGCTTAACTAGTTTTCCTTTTCTATTGAACATATACATGGATCAAGGAACTCTCTGATAGATAGTTTAACTTGAGAACTCCCCAATGGTGATCATCATAACAAAACTCATGCCAGAAAAGGAGGAAATCCATAATAAAATGCCATTACTACTAGAACGGGTTTCTCCTTATAGTAAGGTCCTTATTGGTAATTTGAAATTCCATACATAAAGTAGGTCACGTTTTGGGCTACTATCTTCAGCCTACCTAATAGCCCAAAGATTTTTCCCTTCTAGAGTTACAAGTTAATTACCTAAGATGTCCTTATGATATCCAAGAAAAAATAAGTTCGTATGTCTAGGAAAAATGGTTCAATGAGTGATATGCAGCCTGCATTGACTATTATCATCATTATTCCTATGATATTTGGGAGACTTGGAGTACAACAATCTACTTTCCTAATAGGTCTGGAGTTAGTGGTGTTAGTTTCCTAGCAAATTCAATCACTCCAAATGATACTGTCATTAAAGGCTTGAAATACAGGATAGTAGTTTACTTTATGAAATTCCTAGATCCTAAGTTCCCATTTTTCTCAACACTAACTAAATTTCAACAATGTATGTTCAGAAGGATCTATTGGATTCTTACATCTCTTGACAGTCCAAGAAAAATCCCAAATAATAGATGTTTATATGTGGAGGTACATTATGCACTAATCGAGTATGAAAATGAAAAAGCCAAATCGGCCTATTATCTTGTTCAAATAGTTGATTTTGATAACCCTGATGATCGACAATAAGAATGGAATCCAGAATGATGAGAATTAGTTATTGATCCTACTTTTGCAAGAGCCATTGGATTTTTCAACATTTATCAACAAAGTTGGAGATTAACTGAACGAGGAAAAACACTAATGCATTGCGAAAATAATACTTTTGCTTATCATAATGAGTTTAAAGAATATGTGAAGGTAGAGGGAGCTACTTCAGAAGATGTATTTTATTGTCTATTTGATGTTGAAGTTGGAAAGTTCTTATTAGAAAAAAGAAAGAAATGTCTTCTTGAATTATTTGAGAAAGGGAATCCAGAGCATCTTCAATTTGATGAAGATTTTAATGATTATGTAGACAATAATGGTCTGGAAGATATTGTTGGATATGAAGGCATGCAGGATCTCAATAATGATAACTAGTCTTGTCACCATTAAAAGGTTCTGAAAAGTGGTTGCTCCATTATTGTACTATTTTGACAAGTGTCAAATCTATAAAATAAGGCGGTTTACGGTAGCCATGTGAATGTATTGTAGCCATGTGCAAAAGCAGTATGTACTGTAGCCATTTGGGCATCCTATGTAACCCTAACCCTCTATAAAAGGAGAGGTCGAGTGTTGAGAAAGGACACGATCATTTAAGTAGCCTTGAGTAAAAGAGAAGTCGGGATTCCCCATTTCTCTATGAGCAAGTATCTCTAATTATCTTAGTTGTTTAAGTCCCTCTTCTAATCTTTCCATTGTAATATTTCCACTTTTAAGCTTTCAATAAAAGAAGTTTCTCAGTAGGGAATGTTATTTAATTGAACCTTATGTCTTAAGTATTGTAATTTCTTAATTAAAGCTCCACTGTCCTTGAAAAAGATTAAAAATAAAACGGATCTGTGCTATGCTTGATCTAAGGAATGTGTGGCTGAGATTAGAAATCTCGGTAAATTGGAAGATAGAGGAATGGCAGGGTCCAATGCTAATTAAGTTCAAGTAATGGTTGAAACTGTCTAATTAAGCTTTAATTATTTTTGCTAAGCACGGTGAGCCTCTAATAACAGAAAATATAATATTTATGATATAAATAGTAGATTCTGATGACTAGTATCATGAACGTCATTATAAGAAGTCCAAACATAAATATAAGCTTAGTTTTGCAAAATAACCAATAACTTTGAAGTATTTACATTTGGAACCCCAGTTGGGCCAAAAGCAGAAAACTCACAAAGTTCAGGGACCAAAACATAAATATTTGTGGCTCAGAAATCTGTTAACCCAAATTTTGTGCTCCAAAAACAATTTGTGCTAAAATAAGTAGTCCCATAAATATTTTCTAAAAATGTGGGGTCAGAAAATAATTTCACCAAACCTCAAGGGGCCGAAAAGCAAATTTATTCTTTTTTTGTTGTGTTTGTCCATGCATCCGTTCTTATGTGTTTTTGATTGCGTAGTCATTTTTAGTTGTTGGTCACTTGCACCCTCATCTTATTTTCCCTAGTTAGTTCAATTTTTGAATTTTGGAATCTTCTTATTATTCTTACCTTAGAAGATGGGTGGCTTGTCTACTCTAGGTTTTTTTTTTTTTTTTGGTTGGCTTTTAGCGGTCTTTTAATTTACCTTCCCTTTGTGAGTGTAGTGCTTAAGGGTAACCACCTTTGTTATGTATGAACCTCAAATTATGGAAAATAACGATGAACCTTAAATTTTGGCAAATAACCACCTTCATTATAGCTATTTTATGTATGATTATAATGGTATGTCACTGGTCATTTCCCCCAACTACCACCTCCTCCTTTGGTATCTTCCGTTTGATCTTATTAAATAGGGAATTTGGAGGCATAACCCTATAAGTTTGTTTCTCGCCATTTCCATTTCTTGTCGAACTTATTACCTTTTCCTAAGTGGAAGTTGGAATTGTATGCAAGGATTGTTGGCTCTAAGGTAGTTTCTTCATAGGCTAGTTCCATTCAAAGGTTCTATCTTATGATTCCCCTTTTAGGGAAGGAAACTAAGAAAGCTCAAGCAACCTGGTAGCCACAGAGTCGATGACACAATTATTAAGCCTATGCATGAGAAAATCTGGCCCACTTGAGCTATCGAGTCTGCAAAGCCATTAGCTTCATAGAATGTATGTTGAGTGAAAGCTAAGGTTTTGTAGCCAACTCTAGGAAGATTTTGATATTGTTGACTAATTAGTGAATGCACCATGGAGATTGCATGTGTCTTTTGATTGCATCAGTGCCAATTTTGTTCTCCCTTTAATCTCAATAAACTTGTGTCTTAGCTTGAATATTTCTTAGAATCCCCATCTTAAAGCCATTGTTTTTGTTATTAGGATTCTCTACAATTTTTTTTGAGTTTTGCATCCTCTATTTCAGTAGGGTCAAACTACTATTGGTCTAATATGGAGTAGAGCTCTCCCATCATTTTTGTATACTACAATGTGGCATAACTTTTTCAGTAAGTTAATTTTTTATGCTTTAGTAAATCTTGTGTATTGCACAATAAAAACTAGTACTAGTACTAATGCTACACTATACAAACTTAAGGAACAAATGTGGTTGTATGCCCATATTCGACAAAATGCAAATCTTAAAATGCAGTTGTTACATTAATCAACAATAAATAGGCATGTGTTGGATCGGTAAACTAGTAGGTGTGTATGCTAATTGCCCTAAGTTCAAAACTTACTCCAAGCTTAAAGACTTGCTTTCTTTTTCTTTTTTTTTCCCCCCTTTTTCCAACTAATTACTTTCTCTTTTTTTTGAGATAATTACTTATCCTTTTTTGTAAGATAATTAATTTCTATTTCATCCATCTTTTTTAATTTCTTTTCTCTTTTCATGTCTAAAAAGTTTATTTTTTTAAATTTTTTGGCTGGTAACTACTTTCCCTCCTTTTTTGAGATAATTACTTTTCCATTTGGCTCGCCTATACAAAAAAAAATTTGCCTCTGTCTTGGAGAGTATGTTGACATTTCTAGTAAGCATGGACGTTACAATTCATTTTTTAGTGTATAATATTTGTTTAGAAGCAATATTGTATCTTTGGTGAGCTATGATATATATTTAGTGAGACATACATTGTGTGACCTTTTGAACTATTATGTGATATCTTTTGCTAAACTCAAATTATACAACAACAACAACAACAACAAACTCCCAGTAGGAGTCCCGCTTTCGCGGGGTTTGGGGAGATCCAGCTGTAGGCAACCTTACCTCTACCGGTATTCCTACCTATAGAGAGGTTGATTCCATAAGATCCACAAAAACAGTTTTGTGAAAAAGGTTTTTAGAGAGAAAAAATGCGGGAAACCATTTTCCGGGTAGGGGGAAGAGGGAGAGAAAAGGTTCCGGAAAGCAAAAGAGAAGGCAGATGAAGAGTGAGCAGAGACATACCTCAACAAACCACGGGCGCTTGGAGTCGACACGTCCGAGAAAAGCACGACCTGTAGACAAAGCACACTAAAAACCCAAAACGCCCGACACCGCCTAAGCTACAGCCACCTACGGAGCCAGTCCCCTACAATCAGCGACCTTAATCCTGATCCGCCACAGCCTCCTATCCTGGGCCATGTCCTCTGTCACACCAACAACTCTCAGGTCCTCTTTAACCACTTCTTCTAGGCTCTTCTTTGGTCTGCCCCTCCCTCTCTTACTACCGGGGGGGTTGATCATCTCACATCTCCGCACTGGGGTGGCCACACTTCTCCTTTTCACGTGACCGAACCATCTGAGCCTTGATTCTCTCATTTTCTCCTCTATGGGGGCCACTTCAGCTAAACCCCTAATTACATCATTCCTAATTCTGTCCAATCTCGTAAAACCACACATCCACCTAACCATTCTCATCTCAGCTACCATCAACCTTTGGACCTGCGTCTTTTTAAGAGGCCAACACTCTGATCCATAGAGAACAACCGGTCTAACAACCATCCGATAGACTTTGCCTTTCAAACCCATGGGCACTCTCTTGTCACACAGCACCCCTGACGCTGCCTTCCACTTTTGCCAGCCCACTCTAATCCGATGGCTAATATCCTCATCAATGTCCCCATTCTGCTGGATGATCGAGCCCAGATACTTAAATTTAGTGACCTGCGGTATTGCCCTCCCATCCAGTACTATTTCTCCGCCCTCTTCTATCCTTCCGCTGAAACAACAGTGGAGGTATTCCGTTTTTGATCTACTTAACCGAAAGCCCCTAGCCTCCAGGGTATGCCTCCACCTCTCCAACCTGTCATTCACCCCCTGCCTGGTCACATCGATAAGAATGATGTCATCAGCAAAAATCATGCACCAAGGCACCTCGTCCTGGATTCCTCTAGTGAGCTCATCCAAAACTAATGAGAAAAGAAACGGGCTTAAGGCGGAGCCCTGGTGCAGGCCCAAACTAACAGCAAAGTCATCGGAGACCCCTCCTGGAGTCCTAACACTCGTTCTCCCGCCCTCGTACATATCTTTGATTACACTGGCGTACGCGGGCGACACCCTTTTCCCTTCTAAACACCTCCACAAAACCTCCCTTGGAACTCTATCATACGCTTTCTCCAAGTCAATGAACACCAAATGTAGATCCACCTTTCTGTCCCTGAACAAACCCATGAGCCCTCTGAGAAGGTAGATCGCTTCAATGGTCGACCTACCTGGCATGAAACCAAATTGGTTCTCTGAAATCTCTACTTCATCTCGCAGCCTTCTCTCAATCACCCTCTCCCACAGCTTCATAGTGTGGCTGAGCAGCTTGATGCCCCTAAAGTTATTGCAATCTTGGATATCCCCTTTGTTTTTATACAGTGGGATGACTGTACTGGCCCTCCACTCTGTGGGCATCTTAGCGGTCCTGAAAATAACATTGAAAAGCTCCGTGAGCCACTCTAGACCTACTTCCCCCATAAACTTCCAAACTTCTACTGGTATCTGGTCCGGGCCCACCGCCTTCCCATTCGCCATCTTCTTTAAGGCCTCCCTAACCTCGTCCTTTGTAATCCTGTCGCCCGTACGCTGATCGCTAAACTCTCCAACCCTACTACAGTCGCCTCCCCCCCCTTCCCCATTGAGGAGTTTAGAAAAGAAACTCTTCCAACGCTCCTTAATATCAGCATCCTCAGTTAACACCTTACCCTCTTCGTCCTTGATACACCTTACTACTCCCAAATCCCTAGTCTTCCTTTCCCGCGCCCTAGCCAGTTTAAAAACCTCTTTCTCCCCTTCCTTCGATCCCAATCTATGGTACAGTCTATCAAAAGCCTGACTCTTTGCTACTGCCACCGCCCTTCTCGCTACCTTCTTGGCCGCCTTGTATCCAGTCTTCTTTTGCTCCCTCTCGTCCTCCGAACTGCTACTCATGAACTCCGCGTAAGCCTCTTTTTTTGCCTTGACTTTGTCCTTTACCTCTTCGCTCCACCACCAGGCGCCCTCCATCCGGTTGCCGCCTGCCCTGGAGAGCCCTAAGGTTTCCTTAGCCGACCTTCGGATGCAATTTGCCACAGCATCCCACATCGCATCGGCGTCTTCTGCTCTCCTCCAGGCTCTCTCCTCGGCTATTTTTTCTGCTATTAGTCCCGCCTTCTCCTTTGAGAGGGTCCACCACTTTATTCTGGGCTGTCCGGCTCTCCTCGACGATATCTTAGAAAACTTGAACTCTGCATCTAAAACCAGCAACTTGTGTTGGGACCCCAACAACTCGCTAGGAATCACTTTGCAGTCTTTACACGATATCCGACTTTCCTTCCTCGTCAGGAAGTAGTCAATCTGGGTCTTGCAAGAGCGGCTCTTGAAGGTCACTAGGTGATCCTCCTTCTTCTTGAAGAAAGAGTTGGCCACCAACAGGTCAAAGGCCACCGCAAAATCCAGCACAGAGACCCCTCCCGCATTTCTCTCTCCGAAACCAAAGCCCCCGTGAACCCCATCATAACCTGCTACCTCCACTCCGATATGGCCGTTAAAGTCTCCTCCTATGTACAGTATCTCGGTCTGAGGTACCTCCTGAATGACCTCGTCTAGGTCCTCCCAGAAGGCCTTCTTAGTTTCCTCCGGCAGGCCTACCTGGGGTGCATACACGCTCACCACATTCACGAAAACTGAACCCACCAAAACCTTAATGGCCATAATCCGATCGCTCTTACGCCTCACTTCGACCACCTGGTCCGCCAAATCCTTCACAACCAAGATGCCCACTCCATTCTTCGCCTTGGAAGACCCCGAGTACCAAAGCTTGTACCCATCAATCTCTCTAGCTTTCGCTCCAACCCACTTTGTCTCCTGGACACATGCTATACTAATCTCACGCCTACGCAGAGCCTTAACTAATTCTATCGACTTACCCGTGAGAGACCCAACATTCCAGGACGCTAGGCGTACCTTCCGCAGCCCTAACCCCCTTCTAACCCCAAAACTTCTCGGAGGACAGGCTGGAACCGTTACATGGCCCGCCACGGACGCAAAAGCGAACGAGGCCAACAAACACCCTAAAAGATCTACAAACTACAGACTAAAGCAAGACTCTCACGAACTAAAACAAACTGCAACCAGCCAACCACAAAACACAACTAAACGAAAAGCTAAAGCCGACTTAAAAACTCACCAAAAGTAAACAAAAAACCGCCACACTAATACTAATAAACAAAATAAACACAATAAAAATAAAATAGAAAAAGATAAAAAAATTTTCAGGGGACTAGCAAAAGGATACACTGACAGTGGCAGAAAAATAAAGCAAGGGCAGGACCTAAAAGTAATACAACTAAAAATGCTAAAATGCTAAGAAACAAGATTAAACTGCCACCCTAAATGAAAGAGAATAGTAAAAAGGCAAGTCTAAAAGAAATAAGGAAAGTAACACAAAAAAACCTGTGAGACGTAGATAACAACAGCAAGCAGCGAAGAGACCAAAAGCAAACCAAGTATCCAGCTAACACTAGGGGCAAAATAGATAGGTACAGCCGAGACAAGATGGAGCTGCAACGAAGCAAAATGAAGCCCAAGGAGATCCCAACGCAGTAAGAGACTGGGTCCGGTGAACTAAACAGGGCTCGAAAGTAAGACCAAAAACAGGGGCGAACTAAACAGGGGCAACACAGGAGGTCACAACGAAGCAAAAATGATGACCAAGCAGGGGCGACTTAAACGGGCAAAACAGAGCTCGAAAGTGGACCAAAAAAAGCTAAGCAAAACCAGAAAGTAGACCAAAAACAGCAAAATACCTAGCTGCACCAGTACAGAATAGCAAACCGTATGTGGATGCCAAAATGAGCAAAACAGAGCCAGAGACCAAACCGAAAACAAGCAAAAAAACTAGCTGCCAACAGTATCTGAAAATCAAAAAAGCTGAGATGAGGGATAGATGGAACCTGGGAGGCTGGGGTTTAGAGGTTGAGGGGCGAGTACCAACTCTGGCCGCAGCAACCCAGTTATAACCACGGGAAAGAGCCAAAAAAACTCAGGGGAGTGCGAACCAGACCCAAGAGGCCGAGAACGAGAACTGCTTGCAACCGGAGTGAGATGCCGGCACTGGGACTCGGTCTCAGGTGGTATGAGATGCAGGCTCTGTGCTATGGTACCCAAAAACAGGGGCCCCAAAAACAGAGATAAACGCAGGGGAGGGGAGGACCAAGGTGGTCACCGTCGACGACCCACCACTGCCGGCAAAACCTAGGGTACGCAGAAGGACCTGCCGTGGATTGTCCGGGGTAGCTGGGCGTATAGGCCCTAGGGCTAGGACCTTAGTTCACCCAGTGACCGTTCTGAGCGATTCACTCCACAGAGAGAGAGAGAGAGAGAGAGTCTTTCAAGCGATCGAAAAAATACTGAAATCGCTAAACTCAAATTATAAAAGTAGATAATTCAAAGTTTTAGCAAATTATACTATGTCTTTTTAGTGAGTTTTTATATAACATTTTAGTGAGCTATGATATACATTTAGTAAGTAGAAACTTGAAAAATATATTTTTCTAGTGATATACACTATGCTTTAGTAAGCTTTGCTATTTATTTAGGTGTAATAGATATTTAGTGAGTTATGAGATACATTAGATGATTAACATGAGTTCGAGAGCAGTTTAAGTGCTCATACTAAAATGAGTGAGCAAACTATAAATTCATAGTTTTAGTGAGTACATACATATTCTTGTTCGTATTTTAAGGTACAATATTTTCTTAGTGAGTTTCACTATAACTTTTAATGAGCTATGATAAATGTAGTTTGTGATATTTATATTTATCTTCTAATGTGCAATGATGTATGTGTTGGTTAAAGAGTTAGTTATTTGTACTCCGACTTCTTAGTGAGCTATTTGCATTATAATTTGGTGAGCTAAAGTACACAATTAGTGAGCAAATACTTAAAAATTTTATATTTCACTAACTTTACCATGTCTTTTGGTAAGTTATGACAAATATTTAGTGAGGTATGATATATATTTAGTGAAGTGGATTGTACTTGGTGAGTTGGATACATTTGTATTACACTCACTAAATAGAATACAAATGGTCTAATGTTATAAGAGAAAATGAGTGAGCTATGATATAACTCAAAAACTTGAATAAATTATTTTCCAATGATTTGCACTATTTATTTTAGTAAGTTATGCTATTCATTTAGTGAGTTGTGTTAGATATTTAGGAAGTTAAAAAATATATTTGGTAATCAACTTAATTAAGGAGCAATACTAACCATTCATAATAACACATAAGTGAGCAAACAATGCAATATATAATTTTACGGAACACATACAAATTCTTGTTTCTATTTTGAGGTATAATATTTTCTTAGTCAGTGATACCATAACATTGGTGATCTACAGTATATGTTCAATGAGCAATACTTTATATTCATTTTTAAATGACTATTATGATTATCATCATAATCATCAATATCGTCATCTTCATCATTATTGTAGGAAAATAAGGACTAACTTTGATGCGAAGTTAACTATCGGGAATACCCCACATAATATGAATGCTACTAGACGGCTACTAGTGTCGTCTCCCTCTAGATGGCAGGGAGTTCGTGAGAGAAGAGGTAGAGGAGAATATGAGATTTCTGTTTGTGATTTTCTAGCTGGTTGAACCCCTAACCTTCCTTATACAGGTTGGGGTCGACTAAGGTTACCGCTCATTAGCGGCTTTAATGGTGGTCAACCCTAATAAAATTAGGGCCGACCCATAGCTCCCACTCGGCCACGTAGACCATAAATCACATGCTCTTTACAAATGACAACTCTTCACGATTCATACCAAGAATAGGACATGCGATCAGAAAGTAACCAACAGTGTTATATGATGAACTTATATGGTGTGGTAGATACACTCTTGTTTGGCACACGGTTAAAGATATAGGTTGCCGTAAGTAGTGCATCCCCCCAAAAACTTATTGAGAGGTTAGCATGTGCTATCATTGGCTTGACCATGTCAAAAAATGTATGATTCCCACGCTCTGCAATACCATTATGTGGTGGAGTGTATTAAATCACTTGTTGTTTTCGTATAGCTTTTTCTTCACAAAATTCTTTGAACATATCAGAGAGATATTCACAACCTTGATCGGTATGAAGAGTTTTAACTTTTCATTCAAGCTGAGTTTTTGCTTTTGCTACAAAACATTTGAACACATCGGGTTCCTAATTATGCTGAGATAATAGGTACACATACCTATATCGTGAATTAGTTACATAAGAGTTATGTAACAAATTTTCCCATGATGTGCTTTCATATTCACAGAACCGCAGATGTCGTAGTGAATTAACTCTAAGGGACTTGATGCATTGAAGCCTTACCAAAAGGCTTTATAGTTGCTTTGCTGGCTAAGCTTAACTCACACACGAGCAACGTAGCTTAATGTTAATGAGTCAGTCTTAAAGGACCATTTGTTAGCTAGTTTGTTAATTCTATCTTGGCCCTCATGGTCAAGCTAAGCATGCCTAAAAACGAATTCGAAAATGAGGCAAAGATGGAATATATTATATTTCGTCCAAAACATCAAAAATACCTTTCAATGTTGCATGGCTAAACAAATTACCATTATATAAGATATTAAGACATCTAGATGAAAATCAAAAGAGAAAACTAATATCAGGAAGAAAAACAAGGGAACACCGCACCCTATGTGCATAAAGAGTATCGTGAAGAAGCAACACATTCTCTTCTTTGAGTTTGAGATGATATGCCTCTATTTCAAGGACATCTTCTTCACTGTCATTTCCTAAAACGACAATTTGTGAACCCACCGGGCAGCGATGAAAGTTCACAAAAATGGATTGGTCCTTAACAATATGCTTGGGTGCTCCCATGTCTACAATCCACTAGGGATCATAGTTGGCAACTAATGCTTGGGAGCATACATATAATTCAGGGATAATTGTGAAAGAGGACATCTTTAGTTAGCTCAGGACATTCTGGAGGGTTGGCCTCCTTATTTCCACAATTTATAGCACTTCACATGTGCTATATTCTTCTCTTTATTTCCCTGATCATTTTTTGTTTTGGCAATACCACCCTCATGTTCGAAGGTTCAAGGGGAAATGAATCGAACATGATGTTAAGCTGATCCCACATGCACTTAATAGTGGAATAGCTTTCAAGTTCCCCCAGTCGATCATCATATATGCAATACAACATAATATAATATGTTGATCAATCCATCTTAGACCATTTTTAGTATGCCCTTTGGTTCTCTTGAAACTACTCGCTAGCAGTACCATCTTTCCCATTCTACAAGACCTAGAAGCCTTCAAGTATTCTAATACTTCACGCTTGTTCAAAAGAAACTAAATCTTCTAACACTATGTGTCATAGTTAGTGTTATCCAGCTTGTCATTGGTAAGCAAATCACCAACTATATTTTAATTGTCATATCTAGAAGTGTATATTTATATGATGGACATTAGACATGTTTTCAAACAATTAAATTATTAAAAATTCCTTCAATTACGACTTGTGATTGAAAATTTCACTAAGCTCATAATCATCACGTACAAACATGAATTAGAAATTTTCATAATTTAGTTACCACATTTTTCCCATAAAACACAACTTATGGAGTACTCAATTATTAAATTAATTAACACATTTAGAAATATCACAAAGATCTTCAACTTAATCATGTTAAACAAATTTACAAGAGGTTATGTCATATAAGATAAATTTATATATAACTACAAATCTATTATTTAAAATTCTATTTAATGACGAATCAACCAAAAATTTCTTATTATTTTATAAAATGTATTTATATAATAAAATCAAACGATATTGCATAACATATTCGAATAATAACATGTTACAAAAGAAGTTCATTAAAGCCCATATACTATTATATAAAAAAACGTTTAATATAATAGTCATGAAACATATTCAAATGTCAATCGTAAATTATTAAATATATTCATAATTTTATGAATTTAGATTTCATGAAACAAATTCATAAAATGTTGCTAGATTACATAATTAGCAGGAGATATGAAACGAATTGACATTCATTAATTTGGGCAAGGAAAAAGTGCTAAAAAAAATTAGCAAATTCATAAAAACTCATGTAGTTTGTATAGGGAAAACACATTTATACAATATCATTAATTAATTATTGATATGAAACATATTCATGTAATAAAACATTATATAAAACATATTTATACAACGTAATTTGTAACATGAAATATATCCAAATATTAATCGTAAGTAATTATATAAAAGCCATCCATATAGTATAATTGGAACGAATTCAAGTAAATCTTCTTAATAAAATACAAAACACGAATTAGAATATCGCTCATAAATTATATAAAACATATTTATATAATATTGCGAATTTAAATTTCATGAAACGCATTCATGAAATTAACATATGCCCTATATATCCAAATAATGGCATGAAACATATTCATAAAAAGACCGCTCAATTCAATTACATGACTTATAAGATCATATTCACTAAATAAATTCACTTAATTTTAATAAAGAATTTGAGCAGATAGGTTGCGAGCATGATAATCTGCTCAAACGACATCAACAAACAAATAAAACAAGAAAGGGGGGTCCAATTCCACAACCACCCCCAAAATAAATAGTTCATCTTATATTGGAAGGGCCCTTAGCCCACTCTAATTCCCTTTCCTAAACCCTTATCTTGTACCCCTCTCAACTCTCTACCCTCTCTCTGAAAATGGAGCTCTAAGTTCCCTGTCGCTACGCTGTCGCTATGAAAGCTCCTATGGAGCTTAGTTCTCTTCGACCATCCGCCTCTCATTTCAACAGCGGCTCTCCTTCCGCGGCCACAACTGTTGTGCCGCCACCCAAAACACCCATATGATGAACATGCCCCACCACCACCCTCCTCCAATAGTCAACACTCATAGTCATCTTCTCATGCCATAGTGGGTCTCACTGCCATCGCCACAGTATAGATATGCCAAAATCGATTCAGAGGATGTAACCCATGTAGCTAATCGTGACCAAGGCGCCAGGGCGTGGCCTCATGTACCTTTTTTGCAGCGGTCGTTTCATGGATTTGAAACAGGCATGGTGTAGATCGGGACCAAAGAGGGCTTGGAGGAAGAAGACAACATCTAGCGTTTCGTTGTTAGTGGCGTGTGCCTCCCACGTGCCGCCCCTTCTAGCGTTTTGACGGATGTGTTTCAAATCTAAGTCTCTTACTTCTACCATTTCCTTTTTTAAATTATTTTTTTAATTGAGACTTGCCACCGCTTCAGGCCATTAAGGCGTTAAGGGGTTTTGCCCCACCGCTTGGGCCACATAAACCAGTGGCACGGTGGTCTTGGTGGGGTTAATAGGGGCAGACTAGAGGTTATGTGGATGTTGGTTGTTAGGGAATTGTTGGTGGGGTTTATGGGGTTTTGGGGCAGAAAGTTGTGAATGGGATTAGGGTTCTAAAGCAGCTATTATCACATATAGCACTTAAAAAAAATATCAATGAAAACTCATAGTTGCAGGAACTAAGATGAACTAATCCCAGATCTAAGCAGACTGTCACGATTAGGGTTCAAGGCATACACAATGGCATAGAAAAACATTCTTAAATTTAATAAGGGTATGAACAAAAGATATTCATGCTTTGATCAAATTGGCATAATCAGACGACTAAAAAACCAATATTTAGACAAGTTAGTCAAGGGGATTGAATATAAACAACCATGCTTTCATAAATAATTGCAAACCAAGAACGAATCGCATATAAATCATGATTGTTTAATCGGGATAAAAACCAAGCAACAATGACTCCGATACCACTGTTAGATAGTAAAGGGCATACCTTAGCATGGAAGCGTAAAATTTGGTTACTTGGGAATCGCCCACGAATCAATACCAACAATCACTCGGTGGCTTCTAGAGTCACCGTTGAATCCATGTCCCCAAACCCAAATCCCAAGCGATGGTAGGATTAACGTGAGAAAGAGCAGAGAGAATATTGTTGTGGACAAGTTGTGCTCAAGTATTGTCTCACATTCTCCTGATCTGATCACTTATCAACAATGACACTGAACTTTGTAAACTAACCAGATAGTTAATGCAACATTAATACATTGTTAATCAATTTGTAACATCCCACTTAATGTAGATGATGAGTGTGACCGTTACATTCGGTCAACAACTTTCATAGTACGAGTTCTATGGTTCCAGTTCAATTTTTGTGTGCGTGCGTGTGTTTTTTTTTTTTTTTGGTAAGAAAGCGAAGAATACAATCTAGTTATCCCTTCTCTCAAGGGTTCTCCCTAGATTATTCTCATAGAGGATACGAAGAAGGTCCCCATGCGGAAACTCATTCCACACTATTATGGAATGGAGTCACAAACCATACTTTGCTAGCCAGTCGGCCGCACAATTATCTTGCCTAAAAATGTGTGATAAGAACTTTGTTACAAAGTTGGATGTAAAAGTGAATATCTTGTATCAATACTTGAATTTCCCATGACACTTGAATGTGACCCTGAACCGCTTGAATGAGGGTTTTGTTGTCTCCCTCAATATGGATGTCAGTAAAGCCTGCTTGTAATGCTGTTTTGATGTCCTTTCTCATTGCTGTTGCTACCAAACTGATGCCGCTCCCAGATAGAATGCTGCTGCTTGAATAAATCTCCCTTCCCAATTGCAACGTATGAATCCTCCTGGTCCTCCTTATAACGTTTTGGATTCATCAAAATTGACTTTGATGAATCCTCCTTGTGGTCTTCTCCATGCTACCCAATCAGTCTTCTTGCAGTTGACAACTGACTGGTTTGACTTTGGTGAATGGAGTGTATGTGTGAGTTTATGTCTAATACGTTATTCGGCGCTAGCTTTTTGGCTCTTATTAATGTATTTTTGGAATAGGTGTATTGCAAAACACCATGTTGTTTCATTGCGAAACACTATGTTGTTTCTTGTTTTCCATATACTCCAAAGTAACGCAATTACTTGTGTGTGCAAATTATATAAAACCATGCAAATATGGAAGACATTTAAATAATAGTTTAATGAAATTTCTAATCCTCTACGCAACAATGCATTTGAGTGTTTCCATTGTATTGTAATTTTTATGTGGTGAATGTAACTACTAAATAAAGTGGTAATTGGGGCAAATACGTAAATATAGAGCCTCTCTTTTCTTTTCTTTTTGGGGGGGGGGGGGAATAGCATTGGGATAGGACTCTAATATATAAATTTGCTTGTGGGACCGTTTAGCTAAAGACATTGAGAAACAAGCTGTTTTGCATGTGATTTCAGAGTGTCTTCAAATGATTAGTAATTAAATTTCAAAACTCCATTTTTACTAACAAAAACATGCTAAAATTGTATCAATACGTTATAAAATAGTCATATTTTTCTTGTAATTATGCCACATTTTGGTAGTAAAAATACCCCAGATGTTGATAGAAACCATAATGTTATGTATCACCTTACCCAAATTCAACATTCTTTGGAATGGGGAAAAGACGTTAGACTTCCTGCCCACTAGGGGGATAAGACAAGGTGACCCACTATCACCATACATCTTCGTCCTATGTATGGAGCGGCTAAACCACCTGATCGAAGAAAAAATGGCTTGTGGCCAGTGGAAGCCGGTTTTTGCTAGTAGAGGAGGGCCTGCTCTCACAAATCTGTTTTTCGCTGATGACCTCATTTTGTTTGGTGAGGCCAGTATTGAACAGGCCCAAGTGATACGACACTGTCTTGATCGATTTTGTAAAGCATCAGGGGAACGGGTAAGCTTCCAGAAGTCGATGGTGCTATTTTCCAAAAATACTAGTAGGGATACTGTTGAAGCTGTAAGTGCTGAATTGGGTATCTCTGCCACAGATGACTTAGGTCGATACTTGGGAATGGCAACAATCAATGGAAGGGTAACAAGACAGACGTTTGGCTTTGTGTCTGAGAGAGTAGATCGACGACTGGCCGGATGGCGTGGTAGACTATTAACACTGGCTGGACGTAACACATTGATACAAGCAACAATCTCAGCTATAACCGAGTATGCCATGCAAACAGCAAAGCTCCCGAGATCGTTGTGCGATGAGGTGGGTAGAAAAGTCCGAAGATTCCTTTGGGGTGGCGATGAAACTCACAGGAAAATGCATCATGTTTCATGGAACCAAATTCTCAAGCCTAAATCTAGGACTTAAGGCCATGAGACAAACTAACTCGGCTTTTCTTGCAAAGCTAGGTTGGAGATTACTCATTGAAAGAGATAAACTCTGGTCACAAGTAGTAAGAGCAAAATATTGTGATGGCCGGTGTGACATGACATGTTTACTGCTAAATCCAATGCGTCGAATGCGTGGAAGGGCATCGTGGAGAATGCAAAGTACCTCAAAGAAGGCATGAGAACGGAGGTAGGGAATGGAAAACACACCCTCTTTTGGTATCACAACTGGGCCTTTGCGAAGCCTCTTTGCAATATTGCCATCGCAGAGATTCCACCTCACCTAGAGGATGCAACAGTAGAGGAATTCTGGGAAGCCACAACGGGTTGGAAATGGGACCTTTTTGCCCATTGCTTACCTGAAGATGCCTTGAAAATCATAGCCTCTAATGAGCTTCAACCTGAGGAGGATAATGAAGACCAAATGGTATGGGATGGTTCCAGCCATGGTAACTTCAGTTTGAAGTCTGCGCTAGCCATCATTCGGAAGGAGGCTGTAAACAATAGGGACTCCTTATGGGAAGTTATTTGGCAGAGGAAAATACAACAAAAAATAAATTTCTTTTTGTGGCTTGCTGCTCATGAACGGTTAATGACAAATGTTAATCATTTTGCTTGTGGACTAGCCCTAAGCCCGACCTGTCCTGTTTGCGATTCTGCTGAGGAAACAACACTACATCTTCTCAGGGATTGCTCCCTTGCAAGAACTATATGTTACTCGCTTGTCCCCCGTCATGAACAGGCAACGTTTTTCGCAAGACCGTTGAGGAACTAGCTTAGCTCCAACCTTGCAACTACTGGCACATCTCATGGAGATTGGCCTACCTATTTCGCAACCGCCTTGTGGTGGATTTGGAGATGGAGGAACATATGCATCTTTGAAGAGCCCAACATCACTCCATCTAACCCCATAAGTTTCATCCACGGAAGATGCAAAAGTATTCTGGCTGCAATGAAAACAGTAGGATACCAGAACCTGGGTCCTAAGACTGAGCGCTATGTTTGCTGGAAACCACCACCGCTTGACTGGTATAAACTGAATGTTGACGGGGCAGCCAAAGGGAATCCAGGCTTGGCGGGGGGCGGTGGAGTGCTGAGAGGGCACCATGGGGAGTGGATTAAAGGTTTCGCGGCAAATTTTGGATATTGTTCATCAGTAAAAGCTGAGTTGAAGGCATTGCTACAAGGTATACGAATGGCAAAAACCTGTGGGGTCAAAAAGCTTATAATCCATATGGATTCAATGGTGGTAGCACAGAAGGTCAACGGTTCAGTCTCCCATAACCAGCCCTATCTCTACCTGCTGAAGGAATGTCAAACTCTTCTCCTCAATTCGGAGTGGAGGGTGACACTAGAGCATTGCTATAGAGAGACCAACAATGTGGCCGATTATTTGGCAAACTTAGGAATTAACCAGGAGTCACCAATAGCTATGTTTGCGCAGCCCCCCCAGTGAGGCAAAGCCTATTCTATTCCAAGACTGTTGTAATGTTTCTTGGACTCGTATGATCTGAGAGTAGTAATTTTATCTTAGGGGCGTAGCCCCTCGTTAGCACCAAAAAAAAAAAGAATGATTGATTAAATTTAATTTAGAACGACTTTTTAATGTTGGGTTATGTAATAATCCATTTGGGGGAGACTTTCATCAAAATCGCTCCTAAATAAACTAAATTATTGAACATCATTATGAATGTATATGTCTAACCGTGTGTTTTCATTGAGCCTATCTCACCCAAAACGTACTTCTAAGTAATTAATCGATCTAAAGTTGTTGCCAATATTAAACTTTGGGGAGATTTTTCATACTTAAAATATTAATCTGTACCCATTTTCCTAAATTAGTTTGCAGATTTCATTTTATTTTATTGTTTTCAACATATTTCTAATTAAACTTAACAAAATGAAGCAAAAATTGCACATAAATAAACTGTATGCGAAGTAACCTATATTTTTGTTATATTGGGTTGCCTATTGAAGTTTTGGATAACGCCATTCCTTGATGAGTCTCCGATCAACTATTATGAGCAAATTTTTATTTTTTTTGAAAAGAAGTATATTAGAAATTTGATTTTACATCATAAGTATTAACTTGTATGTTCTTCTGATTCGAAAAAGAAAAATGATTATATGAGCATCGAGGAGAACCCTAGGAAACAGCCAAAAGAAATCTCGGGCAAACTTATCATTTCATCTGCAGTTCCTCCCATGCAGTTCTGCTGCCCAGCCTTTGACGATCAATGGGTGATGATTCATTTTTCACCTTTATGTAAACAATTGTTGATGTCTTGTTGTGGACGGCATCAGTAAAACCACGGTATGTGCAACACACTAACTTGAGTACTTGTCGTAGCAAAGATTGTTTTGAATTACTCCTTTTAACGGTGCAATATTCCCCTTCACTTTTACGCAAAATTCACTCCCCTTTTATGTTTATGGTGTCATGTTAACCTCAATTCTATCAATTAAAGGAACAAAAAGTAACAGTCCATATTTTGTCGCTTGGGAAAAAGAATAACCTTTTGCTAATATTTTGCAAGCTTTTAAACCACTTTAGCCGAAACAATGAGAACAAAATAAAAGATAAGAAGTAAGTACTACCATTATTATTATATGAATATTTTAATGTACAGTCATATTGATGTTTCACTTGAGGTTAATAATATTATAGTGTTCTTGACAACAATTTTTTCAATTACAGATGCTAAGTCCAAGTCTAAACGCAAATCGATTGAAAATTATATCTTAAGATTGTTTTTTTTAAGTAGGGTAAAGTCAGACGTAATAATCTTGTCCTTTAATTGTAGAAATATTGATTACTCTAGAATGAAAGTATAATTTAGAAAAACATATTACTTTAGTCTACTTTTTAAATAGAGTAAAGTTATACATAATAATCTTGTCTTTAAGTTGTAGAAATATTGATTACTTTAGAATAAAAGTATAATTTAAGAAAACATATTACTTTAGTCTACCATAATTTAAGTTTTAAAAGTTGCCAATTAGCTGTGTTTATCATTCACTCCACCTGAGCAATGTTCCATGGATCTCGTTTTCCCTTATCGAGGCAGAATTATGAGGAGTATGAACCGACCCCCTGTGGGCCCCCGTTTCTTCTCACTACATCTCTTGTGGGCCTGGTATATGAGTTGGGTGTGCTCCCCTTTCCTTGTCCGTAAAATGCTACACAATCGGAGAGCTCAATTCTACACCCATGTAATGCGGGCCACCTACCATTATAAAAAGTTTGCAAAAAA
Source organism: Selenicereus undatus (assembly GCA_017589665.1). Taxonomy (NCBI): domain Eukaryota; kingdom Viridiplantae; phylum Streptophyta; class Magnoliopsida; order Caryophyllales; family Cactaceae; genus Selenicereus; species Selenicereus undatus. Next base: position 71,149,621 of record JACYFF010031954.1, on the reverse strand, counting down.
ATTGGCTTTTCAATCGTTAAAAAATATTCAAATAACAGTATGAGCTGTCACTCGGGAGAGTAAATTTGGCCAACATATGTTAAACTTTCGAGCCACATGTATGTGTTGATGTATCATATCCTATAATGTACCATAGTTTATCCCTCCCATTGTCAAATATTATGTGAACATACGCTCTACCCTAAATGAATAAAACACGTTCAAATTTGTAGCTTAATTTGATTGTACTTAATTCACATAATCTTAAAGTAAGATACTATTTTTTCTTTCTTCTGTGCCACGATGTTAATCTATTAAACTCACTGTATACGGTGAACTCTATCAATTATCAATAGATTGCAGGGATTCATAGATCGAGCAAATTAAATAAACAAATAAAGATGTAGTCAATAAGACAATCAAGCCCACGATAAGAAAGTTTGTTGACCTCCCATAAATTCTCCACACAATACTAGGAAAAATTTATCAATTATCAAACTTAAATTCATAACATTAAAATTGTAATTTTAAGAAGTGGCCTAATAATCATTATATTAAAGGCACATTGATTTATACCAACTAAGCTGGGAAATGTGAGTAAATTCATAGGAAGTTGGTCAAGATTCTAAGCTAAAGTTTTGCTCCATTAGCCATTGTATTCCCCCTTTTTGATTATTTTTTAAAAATTCAATAAATCTTTTAACTTATTCAACAAGAGGTGACATTTTCAATTCAAATATACAAATACTAAAAATAGTTACTCAATGAGATGTAGCCAAGAACGAACATAATTTTATGACATTCTATGAAATCTAGTATGTTCGTCCTATACTTATTCAATCTTTCATTGGAATCTTTATTTGATCAGGTTGTCTAAGATTGTGAACTGAGAGTTTTTATAATGATGATACCAAGTACTTTCCTAACACTTTGTTGCATGCATGTTAAATTAAAATAAAATAAAAGGAAATGGTTATAGTTTTTCTGTGATCAAGTAGTGGTTATCATAGTATTAACTTTCCTTGGAATCGCTTAATTTCTAATTACAATGCACGTCATCCATGTCTTCTAAGAACTATTTGACATTGGGGGCGTCCGTTGTTTAATAGTCACGCGTCTTACAGTGTTTTCTAACTATTATTTTGTCATAATATAGTAGTAACAAATTGGTACTCGATGATTAGTAGATTAATCATTTAACCCCTGCGATAATCATAAGTTTATGGAATATTGTACAAGTTTGATACAATGCCATGCAAATTTTGAATACATATGCTTGAGAGTTGTTTTGACTTGGATTAAAACAATGTAATAATCATGGGAATGTTTGGCTTTTATTATGTCTGGCGTTAAACTCAAGTTATATGATAATCTTATCATCATATGAGTTTTTTTTTTTTATGAAAAAAAAACTGCCCCAATTGAGAATCTCGTATATTATGCTTTGTTATGGGATCATCATGATGATCCTATGGTTTGATAAGTTAGCATGATAGATCTATGGTTAGGTTGGATAAATAATCACATTTAGGTAAATTTCTAATTATATTTTTAGAGATGAGTACATATATATGATTCATAAAAGTGTGTGGTTTGTGAATCGATAATTGGAATATGAATAAAGCCAAGAAGGATGATGGGTTTATCCTTGATAGAAGAAATGTTGAATAGCATTTATTTCTACGTAATTCTAATTTATTAAAATATGTATAAGTCCATGGATATTTTTGTTGGACTTGCTAATGCATATTTTAGCGTGATTTCTAAATGTTTATGTTTTTCCTCTGGACATTTGGAAGTTATTTACTCCCATTTTAAGAATTAGAATTCAAAAAAATGACTCTTTCAACCTTGATGAAAATAAATATGGTGTTTCATTTAGTTTCAAAGGTTTTAGTATACTAAAATATGAAGGTCCATATAATGGAGCTGTTCAAATATTTTAGTGTGGTTGGTAGAAGTACATATATATGAATTTAGTGTATGGACTTCTTCATGAACATGAGAATTTTATTATGGTGATAAGAGAATTAAAGATAGACTAGGGTTATACCCTTAGGTTGTAAGGGTGTGAGTTAAATAATTTTTTAATATATTATTAATAGAATAGATTTATTTTATAAAAAAATGCAAACAATAAATTGATGTATTATATTATTTTGTTGATGCAAAAATAAAGCGAGTAATTTTTAATTTTTTCTGTACTAATAACATAACTTTTGATTCTAAATTAATATCTAACTTACTTTTTTTGTAAATCATATATATTTTATGATTAATTTTTTCTATTAAATAATCGGAAGGTATGTGAGAAGTTACCTTATTAAATAAAATTAATATTGTATTAAATTTACATCTATGCTACATAACCTTTTCTTTTTATTTTAAATCCCATATAGCATCCTATGTTGCATTAAAGCATCTCACATGGTTATTCTCTCCTACGTTGCATCTAATATGGCAAGTTTACGTGCTGCTCATATATGAATTCAATCCAACTTTTAATATTTTAATATTTTATTTGATATATGATATGGATGGAATGTAAATGTGCAAGTGATTAGTTGTTGAATATGTATAACTTAAAAATCCCATAGGAAGAACCCGCAATTATTTACTCTGGTTTAGAGTAAATGGTGGGGTATCCTATGTTTATATGGTGAATTAATATGTTTTTAAGTCCGTTAACTGAAATTATGACTAAAATTTCAAGTTAGACTTGAATGAAAATATGAAAATATTTTCATGTATAAACCTTGTTTAGAGGATGAGATGCCCAAGTTTTAATAGTTGGACTTCGATTTAATAGGTGGTTGACTTTGTAAGCCTTGTGGACCCATTATTAAGACTTGCAAGGGCAATAAATCTGGATGGACAAATAAATATACAAATGTATCTAATATAATAACTTCAAGTCTTGAGACATTTGGAAAGTTATTGTTATCAAAGTCATCAAACGCATCGAATGACAGTGGAATGGATGGTGTAATGCTCATGTTAAGTCACTCATGGTGGAACCTCAACTTAATGCATGTGGAAATATCGAGTCTTAAGTTCAATGAATTAAAGTACACCATCTTTGTGATTTGTTAGCACTCATCATTGCGACTACTATCCAAGTGAAGTGCTAAATAACCCACATTTTTGAGTGGAGGGTAAGTTGTCGCTCTTAACGAACCTCAATGGAGAACATTCGAGTTGGTATAGAAAAGAATTTTATTAGGTTGTTCATACTTAATCAATGGTGTGACTTGTTTCTTGTAGTCAAATGATTCCATTAATACTTTACGGGGGTATCGAGGGGGTTTACATAGTAAATGTGAAGTTTGGCCGATTTTGTCTAGTTTGGGCTTGGCTCTAGAGCACTTACGAAATGGATACGTGATACATGGCCATTAATTGTGTTAAATTACTAAGTGATCTGGGACGGAAGTTTTGTGCGTGGCTTAGATGCAAGTGGTAAGAGAAGATAGTCGATTCAAAGCATAGCCTACCATGTTATCCTAATCATTTGACAGACAGGTCACTAAAATAGGGGTTCAATCGCAACACACCTCCATTTATGTATGAGACCTCCGGAAATTCAAAAAACCATTTGTTATGGAAATGGTGGGGGATTTTTGGAGTAATTTCCATAAAAATGGAAATTTAACAAAATAATTATTTCTATAAAAATAGTTATGGAAATATATTTTTTATTATGTCTAACTAATAATCAATTATCTTGATAATTAATTATTGCAATACACATTTTCATAAATAATTAATTCGATTAATTATTTATGAAGGGTTACAAGTTAGTTTAGATGGTTAACTAACTTATACCTTTCAATGAAAGGATGCATTTGTGAAGAGATATATCTCTTTTGAAGTGGTATTTATGAAAGGATGTTATCCTTTAAAGAAGAGGCATGATATCTCTATAAATATGGACAAGATGGCATATGAATGGTATGCCTTTGATCAACGTGATCAAGAGAGTTATACTATCATCATAATACCTAGAATTTTTGTCATGTCTTAGACACTTAGGGTCGTATTTTCATGAGTGCAACACGCAGATAAGGGAGGGTTCTTTGTATCCCAAAGACCCTTTTAGGTAGCCTTGTTGCACATGAGGGAGAATAGAGTCTTTAGGAAAAGAGTAATTACACCTGCCTAGAAGCCTTAGTTAATTTGATACTGAATTTGTCTGTGGCAAACTGAGATACGTATCCATCAAACCAAATAATTATACCAACACAAGGAGGCATGAATCTTGAGCCTATTCATCAATGGCGACTACCATGGTCATTGCCAATTAATGGACGTTCTAACATTCTGCGGTAGACAATGGTGTTTGGGAAAAGGAGGGTGGGGTTTGTGATATGGTTTTATACTTTTATTTCTTTGTTTAAAAAAAAAAGAAAACCATCACTTAGTTTTGATGTTTAGATTGCACATCAATAGTTCAGATTAACTATTCACATTTCTTACTATAAAAGTTTATTCAAATTCTTATTTGATGCGTGCCCCAACAGAGGTAGAGAGGTAGACAAAGGCTAATAGGGCAACATCTAAATTTAGAATTTTTTTTTCTTTGAATCTTTAATATCTATAGTGAGGGCTCGTTGGATAGTTGCAAGGAATGGTTAGAAATTATGTGCCATTAAGAGCAGTTGTGTTAGGAGTCCTATTCTTGGCATATTTGTATTTATGTTATACTTTAGGTTGCAATCTCTTAGTTGCCTATTGTTGTATGATTCTAGTTTCCTAACTTGTGTAAACCTTGTATCTTGTACTATTATTTAAGCAACCATGAATGAGAATGGAGACAACATAGTGAGATAATTTTCTCACCCAAACACAATTCGTTATGGTATCAGCACTTTAACCAAGTTCCCAAAGAAAAAAAGGGTGGCATAGCACAGTATCATAATGGGTGATAAGCCAAAAGACTAAAAGTCTGAAATCAACATCAATGACCCTTAGTCACCATATTACCTATGTGTGTCTGATAATCCAGGGAATGTAATTTTCCCTATAATCTTCACCGGTGATGACTATGCAAACTGGAGTCGGCTTGTGACCAATGCCTTGGAATCAAAGAGCAAATTAATGTTCGTTGATGGTTCGTTAACAAAACCATAAATTAATTCCCCATAAGGACATACCTGGGAACGATGTAATTCGATGGTGATAGCATGGCTACATAATGTAATTGACAAAGGCCTCCATGGGTCGGTGGCCTACGTCGATATAAAAAAGGAGCTGTGGTCAGGTCTCAGAGACCGTTACTCTTAAAGCAATGAACTCCGCATACAACAATTGAAACGAGACATTGCCCTCACAAATCAGGAAACTCTGTTAGTCACAGAGTATTTTACGAAACTAAAAACATTGTGGGATGAGCTCGGGGCTTACCTCGCCTTGCCAAACTGTAATTGCACTAAATATTTCAATCTCAACAAATTTGTTGAAGGAGAACACGTGCATCAGTTCTTGATGGGGATGGAAACTGAGAAATTCAGAACCATCAGATCAAATCTGCTAGCCATGGAGCCACTGGCCACATTGAACAAAGCATATGCAGTAGTACTTAGAGAAGAAAGGCAACACTTCTTGGCAAAGGGAGTGGAGAACAAGATGGCAGTGGAAGCGTTAGCCTTCAAAGCATCAATGAACAGACCCAAGAGCCTTAACCAACCCAGATGCACTCACTATTAGAAATTGGGTCACGATCGTAGCCAGTGCTTTGAAATTGTGGGATACCCACAAAATTGGCAAGGACGCCATACAAAGCGAGCGGGTCATGGAGGATTTCATTCTTGCAGACGGAACTCATGGGGACTTGTACATGACGAGGAGGTCGTCGGGTAGACTGGAGGTAACGTGCGACGAGGGGCCACCGTGAATCACACCGGAACCCCCACCGAAGCATTCACCGCAGCTTGGACCGGTACTAGCGAAGAAAAGGGAGCCCAGGCAAGCACATCGTTAACTAGTTTGAATCCAAGTTAGGTAGAGGCCCTCTTTAACATGTTTAAAGAGAGACAAAGGAAGGAGAAGATGAGTGGTAAGTGTTTGTTTCCCAAGTGGGCTCTGGATTCAGGGGCCTCATATCATCTGACCTCTGATCTTCATGCGTTCATTAATTTATATACTCTCTATGCTCCTGTTCACATTATTTTGCCTGATCTAAGCGTATTTCTTTTAGTTCTTGCAATCGCAATTTACGCTCTTTCCCTGCTAACTCATAATCAAGACTGCATTGCTTCACAACCCAATATGATTTATGCTTGATTTCTACAGGGAGGTGACATAGCTTTCCAAAGACTAATTTGTAGGGTGACATACCGATTGGAGTCTTATATGCAGTCCTATAAGCCCAAAGGGCCTCATCTAACCTAAGACTCCAATCCTTCTTATCTAGCTTAACTACCTTTTCAAGGATGCCCTTAATCTCTTTATTAGAAATTTCAGCTTGGCCATTAGTCTGGGGGTGATAACTAGTAAATACCTTATGAGTTATATGATATTTAGCTAATAAGGCACCTAGAGTTCTGTTACAAAAATGAGTCCCCCTATCACTGATGATCGCTCTTGGCACTCCATATCGATGCAAAATTAGAGATTTAACATGTTTCACCACAGTCTTAGCATCATCAGTCCTAGTGGCCACAACTTCTACCCATTTGGATACATAATCAACAATCACAAGAATATAGGTATAACCAAAAGAAGGGGGAAAGGGTCCCATGAAATCAATGCCCTATATATCAAAAATTTCACAAACATACATATTATACAAAGACATTTGATTCCTCCTTGATAAGTTTCCAGTCTTTTGGCACGCTTCACATTTTTACAAAATTCATAAGCATCACTAGAAATAATAGGCCAATAAAAGTCACACTCAAGCACTTTATGTGATGTTCTTTTAGGTCCAAAGTGTCCCCCACTTTCTGAAGAATGACAGAAGGTTAGAATAGAATGAACTTCACTATCATCTACACATCGCCTTATAATCTGGTCACCACAAAACTTCCATAAATATGGCTCATCCCAAATATAATATTTGGATTGAGCTCTTATTTTCTCTTTTTCAGCTCTAGTCAACTCAATGGGAAAAGTTTTGGTGACTATATAGTTTACAATATCAGCATACCAAGGCAATCTACTAGTCATAGCATACAAAGTCTCATCAGGAAAACAATGAGTAAAGGGCTACCACTCTCCCCTATTTCTAATATACTCAGATGGTCAGCAACTAAATTCTTAGCTCCAGGCTTATCTCTAATTTCTAGTTGAAATTCTTGCAACAATAACATCCATGTAATTAACTTGGGCTTAGAATCTTTATTTTCCAATAAGTGTTTACGAGCAGAATGATCAGAATAAACAGTAACTTTAACACCCAACAAATAAGGACGAAACTTTTCAAGTGCAAAAACAACATACATCTCCTTTTCTGTAGTGGTGTAGTTACACTGTGGAGGGTCAAGAGTTCTAGAAGCATAATATATTACATGAGGTACCTTCCCAACTCTTTGACCTAGAACTGCCCCCACTGCCTTATCACTAGCATCACACATTAACTCAAAAGGTAAGGCCCAGTTTGGGGGTTGCATAATAGGAGGAGAAGTCAATGTTAACTTCAATTGATCAAAAGCCCTCATACAATCATCATTAAAATCAAAGGGACATCTTTTGCAAGCAAGGCACATAAAGGAGAAGCAATCTTAGAAAAATCTTTGATGAACCTCCTATAGGACCCTACATGTCCTAAGAATGATCTCACATCTTTGACACACTTTGGATAGGGTAGAGACTGGATGATGTCAACTTTAGCTCTATCCACCTCTAATCCCCCCGATGAAATTACATGTCCCAATACTACCCCATATTCTACCATGAAATGACACTTTTCAAAATTCAAGACCAAATTGGTTTCAATGCAACGTCTAAGCACAAGAGTAAGATGATGCAAGCACTCATCAAATGAATCACCATGTATAGTAAAATCATCCATAAAAACCTCCATAATCTTGCTGATAAAATCAGAAAAGATACTCATCATACATATTTGAAAAGTAGCAGGTGCATTACATAAACCAAAAGGCATACGTCTAAAAGCGTAAGTGCCAAAAGGACAAGTAAAGGTAGTCTTCTCCTGATCTCTAGGAGCTATAGGGACCTAAATATAACCTGAATAACCATCCAAAAAGCAATAATGTGACCTCCCAGCTAATCTCTCTAACATTTGGTCCATGAAAGGCAATGGGAAATGGTCCTTCTTAGTGGCCTTGTTAAGCTTTCTATAGTCAATACACACTCTCCAACCACTCTGGACTCTAGTAGGTATCAACTCTCCTTCATTGTTTTGCACTACTGTTGTCCCCCCTTTTTTAGGAACCACATGAATAGGACTAACCCACTCAAAGTCAGTAATGGGGTAGATCACCCCAACATCTAACCACTTAAGAATCTCTTTTTGGACTACCTCCATCATAGGTGGATTAAGTCTCCTCTAAGGGTCCCTCTTAGGCTTAGCATCTTTTTCTAAGGTAATAGTATGTGAGCATAAAGTAGGGCTAAGGCCTTTGAGGTATGCTAAAGTCCACCCTATAGCTTCGCTATGTTCTCTAAGCACTTTAATAAGTTTTTCTTCCCGATCCACGGTGAGTGCACTAGAGATAATTACAGGTAAAGTCTCATTGTCCCCTAAATAAGCATATTTCAGATTTTCAGGTAAAGGTTTCAATTCTAATTTAGGGGGTGAGATGCTAAAAGGAAGTAACTTAGCATACTTTTCAGATAGTTCAAGTTTGTTAGGTCCATTATGCTCTTGCAAGTGAAACAAGGACCTTATCATATCATCTAAGTTATCATTAACTTGATATGGCACTTCCTGAGACTCAGTATGATCAAGACTCTTAATAAGCACAGTAAACAGCTCATTCTCATGGGACAAGTCATAGACGTCTTGAGATAACTCATCAAAAGCATCAAGTGTATATAGGTAGTTAACATCAGAAGGAAATCTCTTGGCATCAAAAATATTGAACTTAATAACCTCACCATCAAATTCCATGGTTAGTGCCCCTTCGTGCACGTCTATTTTAGTTCTAGCAGTTTTCAAAAAGGGTCTACCAAGCAAAATGGGAATATCATGACATGCTTCACCCATTTTCATTACATAAAAGTCAGCAGGAAACACTAGTTCATTCACTTGAACTAAAGCATCCTCTAACACTCCATCATGATAAGTGTTGCTCCTATCAGCTAATTGAATCACTATGCCTGTTTTCTTTAATTCACCTAGGTTCAGTTTGTCATAAACAGATCTAGGCATAACATTAATAGAGGCACCTAAATCAAGCATAGCTTTATCAAAGCAAAGGTTTTCTATCTTACAAGGAACAGAAAACACACCTGGGTCTTTGCACTTAGGGGGGAGTTTCCTTTGAAAAACAACAGACACATTTTCCCACACATTTATCTTCTCATTACCAACTAACTTTCTTTTGGTAGTGCATAATTCTTTTAAGAACTTAACATAACGAGGCACTTGTTTAATGGTATCAGGGAGAGGTATATTAATTTCTACCTTCCTAAAAGTCTCTAAAATCTCTTGGTTAGCCTCATTTACCTTAGACGCGGGGATCCTAAATCTACTAGGGAAAGGTGGGATTGGTTTGTAAGATTCCCTTTTCTTTTCTCCTAATTCCTTAGTATTTTGATTAGGCTTTGTAGTTAATTCTGGTTCAACCCCTTTCACTTCTAACTCAGGTTCCACTTCTCTCTTCTTCATAGGTTCCTTTAACTCTTTCCCGCTTCTAAGTGTCATAGCACTAACATTCTCCTTGGGGTAAGGGTAAGGTTGAGATGGTAACCTATTTGACAATTGGGCTTGGAAGTTGCTAACTATGGTATCAGTCACTGTTTGTCTCTCTTGAACTTGCTTAAGGGTAGTTTCCATACTCTTGAACCTATCATCCATTTTCTTAAGGACTTGTTCTAGGAGGAAATTGGTCCTATCTTGGCTAGAAGGTTGACGAGAGGGTTGGTCAAAACCAGGTGGTTTAGGGCCATACCTAAGGTTAGGGTGGTCTCTCCATCCTTCATTATAAGTATTCGAATAGGGATCATACCTCCTTTGATTTTGGTTAGAGTAAAGAGCATTAACATTACCCTCTTGTCGAGTAGGACATGCATCAGTAGAATGTCCCTCTAGACAACAAATACCACATATTACTGCTTTTTGAATACCCCTAGTAACAATCTTATTTAACATAGCAATAATATGAGATAACTGATTCTTTAGAGATGAACTTGAACCTATCTCATTTACCCTTTTAACTTGTGAATCCCTAGCACCAAACTGTTGAGTGTTTTGGGCCATTAAGTTAAATAGATTTCTAGCATCAGCTGGGGTTTTATTAACCAGAGCCCCCCAACTTGCAGCATCAACCATATTACGGTCCATAGGAAGTAAACCCTCATAAAAATATTGGATCAATAGTTGTTCAGTTATTTGATGTTGGGGACAACTAGCACACAGTTTGTTAAATCTTTCCCAATACTCACAAAAAGTTTCCCCATTCATTTGTTTGATTCCACATATATCTTTCCTAATAGATCCAATACGGGATGCAGGAGAAAACTTTTCTAGAAACGATTTATTCAATGCAGTCCATATAGAAAAAGATCAAGCAGACATATAATATAATCAGTCCTTAGCATTACCAAGCAAAGAAAAAGGAAATGCCCTTTGTCTAATTTGGTCCTCAGGAATTCCTTCAGGCACCATAGCAGAACAGGTAATAAGGAATTCACTAATGTGTCTATAGGGGTCCTCTCCAGCCAATCCATGAAACTTAGGTAATAAATTAATAAATCTTGAGTTTAATTTCAAAGGTTTATCTAAAACAGCATAAGTAATTGACATTGGTTGGGTTTCTAAGTTAGGGGCAGCAAGTTCTCGAAGAGTAAACATGCTTACCTCTTTAATCCTAAAACTTATTGGGTCAGGCTGACTCTCTTTGATTTTAGCTTTCAATGATTGATCCCTGTCCTCCCCAATGTTCTTACCACTCCTTAATTTCATGCACTACCAGAATTCCTACAAACAAAATAGAATACTAAAATTACAACAAATCAATGAAAGGAGTAACTTTAGATAGAAATAAACTAGCAATTTAATTTTCTTTCCCCGACAACGACACCAAAATTTGTAAAGCTTGTCGAGAGCTACAAATTTAACCACTACTTCGGTTATTAAATACTTTTTATAGCATAGGAAAGTAAGGATCGATCCACGAGGAAAGATTGTTTTAAAAAGGCTAGCTTAATCCTAAATGATTTTACTAATCTAATTTATTAAGTCTAATCTTAATAATTCTAAAATAATTAAAATATAATGAATAAAAATCTGGAAAAAAACCCAATGATGCCCCTAAATATTTTGGATTATATTCTGTAAATAAAACAGTAAAAGGTTCCCTAAATAATTTAGAAAAATAAAAACAGAATAGTAACTGAAATTCTAATTAGAAATCAATAACAGCAAATAATAGTCAGAAAATAAATATTAAAAATGTCAAACAGTAACCTAAAATATTATTCTTCAGGTATATAAGCTTATAAATTCTAAATTGTATCTAATTAATTTAAGAAAAATCAAATCAGAAAATTAGCACAGAATATCAAGCAGAATAATAAATCTGAAATTAGAAATAAAATAATCTGCATAAATATAAATACAAACATAATCAAGAAAGTTACCCTAATTCTAGGAAACAATTTTCTGGACTTAACAATACCTAATAATCGTGAATTAAAATTACAAATCGAAAATTTCAGAATTAATAACCTAAAACCCTGCACTAATCAATTTCACAAAATAATTCTGAAAAATTATGAAATAACTTCCAAAAATTACGAAATTGAATATGAGCATACTAGGACACTATATAAACCCTATGAATGAATTAAAATCGAAAAATAACAAAAATAAATATTTTTAGTCTAAGTTCTAACAAACGGATAATTAAATACTAAAACTGAATATAAATCAATCTAAAATTATAACCACTGTAAAAATCAAAATCTAAGCTATCTAAAATTACCTAGACACTCCTAAAAGACTACACTTTTGGGGGGGGGGGTTGATTGAAATTATATGGTAACCAATAAAAGGAAACAAAAATTACCAAACAAACCAAATTAACTATGAGCAACAAATAATTATCCACGTTGTCAAATTTATGAAGAATACTTAGTATAATCTCAATCCACCATGTAAATTAATATTTTTCATCAACACACAAGTTAATTTTATTCATGAGTTAAATTGTAGAAGACATCCACCAGCGATTCTTCCCCGTTTTTTCTTAGATTCTAGTTTACTTAGGTCCAGCCCTTATATAAACCCTACTAATTTGATAATCTTTACACCTGTGCAAAAATTTAACCAAATTAGAGCATTAAGAATTAGAAAAACATCATTTAACACTTTGTAACCAATTTACCAGCAAATCGATTTAACAAAGATCTAAAACGATTATCCTAATTAAAAGAGATGGGTTTGAGCCATCCATGATTAATTAGGGTGATACCTAAGCCTAAAAGACTATAACTTTTACGTGTTATAGTATTCTAAACTATCAATCAAAATTGTATTTAATTAACTAGCATGCATTCTAATCGATTTAACACAAATTTCATAAACGATAAACGCTAATCGCTAAAGAATCATGAATATAAATCAACTAGGCATTAAAACATAAAACTTGTTTCAAAATAATTAATTTAGCATGGCTTCAAGAAGATTGTACTAAGCATAAAAAAGATTAGCCACTCATATTAAAAATATCATCACAATAATTAACCAAAGCTTCCATATTTAACGATAATCTAATCAAAGAAATATAATAAAATAAAGTAAAAAAAAAGTAAAAAAAAATTAAATAAAACTATATTATTTAGAGATGATGATGATGATGGAGCGTGAAGGTCGTGAGCAAGGAGGAGCCGTGGGTTATGGATGTTGATGGTGATGATCAAGATGTGATGTTATGGCTACGTGGTACGTGGCTGATTATCTCAAAGGAAGGGAGATGAGGAGGAGGTTGAAGGAAGATGGTGATGATTCAAGGGGTTGGCTGCGTGGAGATGATGCGAGGAGATGATGAAGGCTTGCCTATGGAGGCGTGATGAAGAAGATAGGCGTGATGATCGGCTGGAGGTGGAGGGGGAGCTGTGAGGTTGTGAGCGTGAGGATAATGATGATGCTTTTATGGTGATGGAGTTTGGGCGGGTGTGATGTAGAGATGAGGCTAGTGGATGTTCGGTGATGATGGTGATGAAGAAGATGATGGAAGATGATGATGGTGATGAGGAAGGAGGAAGAAGGCAAGCGTGAAGAAGGGCTGCGTGGAGGAGGTGTTGCATGGAGGAGATGTTGGCGAGAAGATGATGATGGTGATGAGATTGATCGTGATTTTATGGGAGACCAAGTGTGAAGGCAGCTGTGGGTTGATGTAAGAAGATGGTGATTGTGTGGGAGATGAAGATGTGATGGAGGTTAAGAGTTTGATGGGATGATGAGTATGGTGAGGCATGAGGTTGGATGGGAGTGTGCTTGTAAACTCTATCATCTTCTTTCTTCCCTAGACTTCTAATTCTCTTCCAACTCTTGCAATCCTAGCTTAGACAATGTCTTCATAATCATCATTTTTGGACCGTCTTCTGCTCAATCATGTAAAACCCGAGCCTCAATGTCCTCTCTTCTCCTCTTTATTAAATTAATACTAACTCTGAAAAATATATAAAATAAAACAAATGAGACGAAATAATATATATAATATAGTCAAAATAATTATAAAAATAATACATGATTAGTGGCTCAACAACTGGTTTGGGCACTTTACCGGAAGTATGCTAAGCCCAGTCATATTTGCTTTGAAATATGGCCGAAATCCTACTAACAGCACCCTTATTGGAGAGCAACCTAATTAAACATAGCATATCAAATTTTAACAATTGAGGACTTACCCATTACCATCTGGCTTGAGTTGTTGAGCATAAGTTCTTGAAGAACTGACTTATCTCAATGAGAGGTTTCAACACATCATCTGGGAGTGTACCAAATGCAATGGGTAAAAGAGTCTTCATGAACACATGACAATCGTGACTTTTCATGTTGTTAAACTTTGCCTCATTAGGGTCCACGATATTCCTCAAATTAGAGCAATATACATTAGGCATTTGAAGCTCCTTTACCCATTTACACAACTCTCTTCATTTATCCACATGAAATACGAACTTCGCATTTTGGTTAACTACCTTGCCACTTGGGCCTGGATGTAAATGTAATTCTTGACTATCACATATTTCTACAACATCCATTCTTGATTTGGCATTATCTTTTTTTCCCATGGACATCCATAATAGTGTTGATGATGTTTTCGAAGAAGTTCTTCTCAATGTGCATCACATCCAAATTATGGGGGAGAAATTGGTATTGCCAATAAGGTAACTCCCAGAATATGCTCTTCTTCGTCCAATTGTGCTCATTTTGCTTAAATCCTGGTATGACAAAGTCACCATTTGTAGTTACCATTAGGTAATCTTCCACCTCGACATAAAGTTCTTCCCCAAATAAGTAGCGAGGAGGACCCCCCTGTAACAATTCTGTCTTTTCTAAATGTTGTTCTATTTCTTCTGAACGTATGATTCTTTGGCAGAAAACACCAATCACAATCGAACCATGAGAATTTACCTCCATTTCTCAGTTTCAAAGCCTTTTGGTGTTTCATACATACAGGACATGCCAATTGCCCATTAGTACTCCACCCAGATAACATTCTATACGCGGGGAAATCATTGATGGTCTACATAAGTGCAGCTTTCATTTGAAATGTATGCCCCGTAGAAATGTCATATGTCTCAACTCCAACATCCCACAACTCTTTCAACTTATGAATAAGAGGTTGTAAATATACATCTATTTTGTTCTTGGGATTTTTGGGGCCGGGGATTACACAAGTCAAGAATATAAATGGTGTGGTCATACACATTTCAGGGGGAAGGTTATAAGGTGTAACTACCACCGGCCAACTAGAGTATGATCTTGAAGACAAAGTATAAGGATTAATCCATTAGCACATAAGCCAAGCCTCACATTTCGAGGCTCAGAAGCAAAATCAGGGTACTTGTTATCGAAATGTTTTCATGCTGCCCATCTGATGGATAACATAAAACACCGTCTTCATGCTGATGTTCATAATGTCATCTCATATGCTCTGCAATACTTCTTGATACATACAACCTCTACAGTCGAGATTTTAACGACAAGCAATGCATCCTTGAGTATGGCAATGGATTTTGATTCCTTTGTTGGGACCTTTGCCTCTTCCTTCTTGAATGCCCACAAAGCTTGCACGCATCTAGGTTTGGGTCCTCCTTAAAAAATAGCATGCAACTTTTCCGGTGACAATCAATTTGGACCACATCATTGCCGAGATCTTTAACAACCTTCTTCATTTGCCCATAGTTGTTTGGCACGCGGTTATTAGGTGGACACATCTCTTTCATTAGTTGAACAATTTCATTGAAATAGTTCTGTGGCATGTTATAATCAAATTTGATACTCAACAGCCTCACCGCAGTAGAGAGCTCACTGTGGGTGGAACAACCATCATATAAGGATTGTTGAGCAGCTTGAACCATATTATAAATTATTATCGATAAGTGCTTGACTCCTCTTCCCTTATATTTTGATTTGCCATTATAGCATCATCAACCATGTCCTCTATTCGATCTACGTACGATTCATAGTAGTCATTTTAATATGACTTGAACCTCCAACTTCGGAAATTTTACTATTTGAATACCCAAAATCATATTGCTGAGGTTCTATTTCCCCATGACTTATCCAAAACCAATACCCTTTCACAAAACCCCTATACATGAGGTGCATCTTGACCGCATCGGGTGTCAAGTACACCATATTTTTGCATTTAGCATCAGAACATCTATACTTTCCCCCATTCAGAAACTCTGTCTATCTATGTGCAAATTCATCGCATTGGTTTACTACACCTAAAAATTATTCCGTATAACCACTACGATCAGGAAATAATTTATTATACATCCACCTATGATGTGGAAGACCATTCATAATCTGCTCAAATAACAATAACCGCAAAAGTTATGGGATAAGAATTAATTTGAATTAAAATTATAATAATTACATAAATTACTCAATTATATATTACATATGTTTACTTATAAATTTCTGCAAATATACTTATATTCTTACGAATTTCAAAAAACTAATAATTCGTGCAAAGTTGAGCGCTTCATTCCACCAACATATCAATTTTAACTTAAAATTACTAAATATAAGTCTACATTGCATCAGGCAAAATTTTCAGATAAATTAGAGCTACAACTTCATACAAACATCACATTTGAATAAATTTATAAACTAAAGCATTTCATTCCACCAACTTTTCAAATTTGAACTTCATATTACCAAACCTAAACCCTAAATTGCATTGAGTAAAATCTTCAACCAAATTAGAGCAATAACCTTACACAAATATCACATTTCAATAACATTATCAATTAAAGCATTTTATTCCACCAACATATCAAATTTTAACTTCAAACTACTAAACCTAAACCCTAAATCGCATTTACCAAAATCTTGAAACA
This sequence comes from Selenicereus undatus, assembly GCA_017589665.1. Classification (NCBI taxonomy): domain Eukaryota; kingdom Viridiplantae; phylum Streptophyta; class Magnoliopsida; order Caryophyllales; family Cactaceae; genus Selenicereus; species Selenicereus undatus. Next base: position 71,132,938 of record JACYFF010031954.1, on the reverse strand, counting down.
AATTAGAGCAATAACCTCACACAAATACCACATTTCAACTGAATTATCAATTAAACCATTTTATTCCACCACCATATCAAATTTTAACTTCAAACTACCAAATTTAAACCTTAAATCGCATTTACCCAAATATTGAAACAACTTAGAGCAATAACCTCACACAAATACCACATTTCAACATAAATATGAACTAACTATGAAATGCTAACAATGTAATACAAAAATTATAGAAATTACAACTAGTGTAATTGAAAAATTTACCTTAAAGTTGTTGAAAACAACTGGCAAGAGGGGCGGCAGGTGGCGGCCGACAACTACCAACAGCAGGGGAGGGCGGCGATGACGGTGGAGGGGCTCGGTGGCCGGTAGGCGGTGGTCGCGGTGGTCGGACGGCGTTCGCTGGCGAGCTCCTATCTCCCTCTCCCTCGACCTCCTTCGCGTCGAATGAAAGTCAGATCGAGATTTGGTTTCATTTAAGTGAGGGAGGACGGACAGGCGACAAAATTTCCGTTGCCATCCCCCATTTTTTTAAAATTTAATTTTTTTTCGATTGCGCGGCGGAATTGAAATTCAAAATTTTTTAAATTAACATGGCGACGGAAATTCCGTCGGCAGGGTGAATTATGGCGACAAATTTTCCAATCTATCGCATAATCTGACTTTTCTTTAATACTATTTTTTCGTCGCCAAATCCATTATTAAATAAGTCCGTCGCTAAATTCCGTCTTTATTTAGTACTTTTCTGGTAGTGATCCAACCACCAACGTTTTGCCCTACATACAATCAAAAGAACGAATCCAACTATTGCTCAATTACAAGTATACCATCACCCTAATAGTTAGGGTCATCAAATTCCGACTCAATTCCATTTAACTAACACCAACTACTTTATTAACAAATTGACCAAGGAAGCAAGCTTCCCACTCCGCTGTATAGCCCCAAAGGTAGCAATCATTATTGCACCCCTCAAAGGGATACTTATCATTGCTGATCCACGAGAGAATACCCTTAGCCTCATAAAGGCATAAGATCTTGATGAAAATTTTCAAATGGATGTCCACAAAAAGTAGCACTTGGAAGATAAAAAATCTCCAAACAAGATCACAACTCTAGCTCATGATTAAACCCTTAAGCAAATGAATTTTTGTGGTTTGTAATTTGAGAAAAACAAGAATCAACAATGATTAAAAGTGTATGTTTAGGAAAAATGATAAATCACCACCTAAATAGCTAAACTATTGAGCCCACCATTCAATCTCATAAAGCCTAAGTAACAAAGATTAAAATAAGAGGAAGACTCAAATTCACCACTCTCCTAGAGAGATAAAGAAAATTGAAATTTTTGTAGAGAGATGACAAGTATCATGCTTTTCATTTCATTAATCCAAATATGATAATATTACACTGAATCAGGCCATTAAATAATGGAGTGTCCTCTTCCCTAAACTTTGTGCTAACCAATAGAAGTACAAGGCAATTAACCAATTTACAATCAAAAAGGAAGACCACTAGAATAAAAGTTGAGCTGGAATTTACTGCACAAGCACTACCTGGATGGTATCCTCCACCACCTCAAATGGATGAATTTGAGGGAGATATTTCAAGGGGAAACTTCTAGAAGTGTATACCAACTTCTATAAAAGACTAACCCCTAAATCATCCATTTGCTAGCCCAATTAAGCTCTTAATTAAAACCGCACATTTTAAGACCGATACTAACCCCTATTGGGTTAACAATCCATATCTTACTCAATACCTGAAATTTGAAGGTGATCCATAACTCATTAAAAAATAGAAATATGGACTTATCCATCCGTGCATAGTTTGTCCAAATTAGGGCCCATTCTCTCATTCAAAATAGAGCTAGAATAATTACTTAAAGTCCTGATTTATGGCTACTAATTTTCTCACCAACCATCTTAAACTTTTAGACCCTCATTTAAGGCCCCAAGTAGGTGTAGGCCTAGGAGGATCTTTCCCTAACCACCTATTTCCTTGGGTGATTAAGAGAGCCCCTTACTTCAAACCCTTGATATGTTAGAGAGCCATGGTGTCGGTGGTTTGCCCCTTTTGAACACTTCTCTTGAGAAATGCTTACCCTCAAATCCTTAGAAAGGTCTTGATGTATTCATCACATGACCAATTGATTCCATTAGGCTACGAGATTTCACACTCAAGGATTAACCATGTTCTCTTCACTCTACTCCCAAAGATGTTGTGTTTGGCAATGGGTTCCCAATAGTGAGTCCAAGTTTGAATTCTTCACCACTATCATATTAGGGTATTAGAGTGATAAAGCATAAAGGGCTTACTTCCTCACTTATATTTGGCTTGGCTATTAGTAAGGCAATATGAGACTTACTCTTACTATTGCACACTTATCATGTGTTTCACTCTTGCAGAGGTTTTTCTCACTTCCCTTCCCTAGCTTAATTTTGTGAGATTTAGGTGGAGATAAAGGAGTCAATGTAAGGTCACACCCATTGTGCTTGAGGCAATCACTATTGGCATAACCAGCCTACTAAGTAAGAAGTGATATGTATTCATAGAAACAACATCACAGAATACTTCACCAAAATATATACTAATTGAGAATGAAATAACAGCTTGCATGAAGCAGTTACCTATTGCTTGGTCTTAACTATTAAAGAGAGTATGAAGTAGGATGCTCCTTGGTGGGGATTTGAAGCTTGTTAATGAGTATCTTGGAGGTCACATTAGTACAACTACCACCATCTATGATTAAGCCACAAATGATACCTCTAACACTGGACATTGAGTTGAAGTTTTGTTCCCTTTGGCTATCTTTGTAATGAGCCTTTATAACATGTCAGAACCTCTTGATCAACAACAATTCTTCCACATCTAGAGTGACCAAAGTTGAGACATCATTTCCCTCATCTTCTACACTAGATTTTTTGTCAATAACTCGAATCTCTTCCACCTCCTTGATGGTAAGAGCCTTTCTATTAGGACAATCAACTTGAAAATGACCAAAATCATGGCACTTAAAACACGTCTTCCCTTTCAACCTTTTAGGTGGCTTACTAACAATTCTCTTATCTTGTCAAGAACTTTCACTTGTGGAGATGGGGTTTCAATTTCAATGTGAGTGGAGGGGATTTTAGTAAGGGAGGTGTGAAAGGGCTTCCTACCCTTAAGTTGCTTCTCAACTTTGATTGTAAGATTGCACACATCATCAAAGGAAAGGTAAGGTTAGAGATCTACCTTGTTGGCAATGCTAACATATATTCCCTTAACAAATCTAGAAATTTTGAGCTCGGGTTCTTCATTCAAGCTAACCCTCATTTAGAGTTGTTTAAACTCCCTAACATACTCTTTTACCTTAAGATTCTCTTGGTTAATAGAGATGATCTTGAGGTAGAGCTCTTGCTTATAGGAGGATGGTAGGAACCTTTCGTCCATGTACTTCTTGATCTTAGACCATGTCTTAATCTTAGACTTAGCTTCCCTTACTCTATTCTTCCTCAAATGTTCATACCAAAGAGAGACATGCCGTTTCATCTTAAGGATAACCTATTTGAAGGACTTCTTTTTATTATACTCTTTGAGTTTGAAGATCCTCTCAATGGCTTGCACCTAATCAAGATAGTTCTCATGATTAAGATTGCCATCAAATTTCGGTGCCTCAATTGTTAGATCACTAAGGTCATTTCTTGGATGCCTACTTCTTCTATCACTCATATCCTCATCATCATAATATTCATGAGATGATGAATAGGCAATGTCAATGGGGTTAACATTGAACCCCCAATGGTAAAGGCCTCATTGCCCAGATCCTTTTACTTGTTTAAGCTCTTTTGTGAGCTTTGTCACTTGCTCTTAAAGTTCTAAATGGCCCTATCTCTCCCCATCTCATAGGCTTGCTCAAGAGGAATGCCCCTAGAATGAGAATGATCTTCTTCATTGGTCATGATTGGTAGTGGATGAGAGTGAAAAGGGATAAAAATGTTTGGAAGGTGGCATGAGAGTGTTGGGTGGCACATGGTGGTCGTGCCAAATTTTTGGGTTAAAACTTCAAAGTGCAAGACTTTGGCACAGGTGTGCCAAGTGTAACAGGGGGACAGTACCAACTTTTTGGTTTTGTGCTTTTGATGGTTTTAGGCTTTTATTGCAATGTTTAGGATTGTCTTTTGGTTAAGGATTGTGGTTGGGCTATTTTAGGATTCTTTGTTGACTAAATGCGGTGATCTAGAGAAGCAGATGTAAAGATAAAAATAGTAAAGAAGATGGTAGGTTCAAATGAACACAAACATTGAAGGTTTTGGTGCTTACCCAACATGAAGGAAATTTGTCCTATGATACCAAATGATCCATGAAAGAATACCCTTGGCCAAATAAATGTATAAGAACTTGATGAAGATTCCCAAATGGGTGAAGAAGAAAAAAAACCCACAAAACGTAGCATTTGGAATATAAAATCCTAAACAAAATCACAACTCTAAACCAAGACCAATCCCTTAAGCAACTGAACTTTTACAAATTTAGATTTGAGAAAAAAAAAATCAACAAGAATCAAAAGTAATATCTTTAGGATATAGGATAAACCACCACCTAAACTATTCAGCTCACCATTCAATCTCATAAAGCCTAAGTCGCAAAGATTAAAATAAAGGGATTTCAAATTTATCACTTGTTAACCCAATTAATGTGTAAGGTTTTGATGATAACAATCCAAATGGACCAGCCAATATGTTGTGCTTGAGTTGTGTGTTGAGACAGGATTCAAAAATACTTGGAGTAGTTCGAATGAGCGTGGAGCATCAAAGCCGATACATGCACGAGGAGCCCAGCTGATAACAAAAGTCTAAGAATATTGCCTCATAACAGTTATGAGCATAGAGGATGGAGCATCGCATGGAACATCAAAATCATGTGCGAGGAGTTCAGCTGTTAACAAGAGTCTTAGGCTTAGTATTGATTTTATTTTTTAGATTCTTATTAATATGCCAATTAGAAGGTCTTGACTTAGCATTTGCGTTGAAATATTTTTAAGCACTTCAGAACACTGCCTCAGAACAGTTCTGAGAAGTCAGGTTTGCGGTGTTCTGATGTCAAAGACAAAAAACGAATTTCAAGATTTTAGAATATTTTTTTACTAACGATTTTCTTGAAATAATTAGGATTAATTTTCCTGTGTCAGTTGAGTCTAAAAAGATTTTTTCTTTAAAGATAATGTTGAGAGATTTTTTTCCTTAAAAGATATCATTGAAAGATTTTTGAAAGATTTTATCCTATCCTTTAAGGGAAGAATATCAAGAGCAAAGATTTTAAGAGGTTGAGTGTTAGAGTGATTGAAGGAAGGAAATCTTCCTAACCCTACGACACAAGCCCACTATTTAAGTCGCCTCCTTCTCTAGTTTTTCTCAAGGTTTTCGAAGGGTTTTAAAATTATCTTTGTGAGTATGAATTTTCTGAGAGAAAACCTTCAAAGAGAGTGCTAAATCGAGTCTTCAATGTTGGCATAATAGGGATTGTATTGTACCTTACATTCAGCTTGTTTAGAAGCATTCACGTAAGGAGTTTTCCTTTCTCTCTTTTCCATCAGTGAGATAAGAGTGTGTCCAAGTCTTGGAAGACATTGGACATGGTTGTAACGAGGGTCTCAGGGTAGACTAAGTTACGTGGTGTTTGTAACAAAGGTCTTGGGGTAGACCAAGTTACGTGTGTGACTGAGTTACGTGTGTTATAGTTGTAACGTGTTGGCCCGTTTAGTGAAAAATGTGTTGAAATCCTACAATGGTAGGTCGTGGTTTTTGCACCTTAGTTGGGCCAAAGGTGGTTTTTCATGTAAAAATATTGTGTCTCCTTTATTATTTCCGCAATTATTTTTGTTTTTGGTTCACTCCAAATACTCAGTCCAAACAGTTTTCACGAGTGTTCTAAAACAATCAGAAAAGTCAGTAGACATAATTCACCCCCCTCTTGTGCCCTTGTGCAATTAATTCTAACAAGTGGTATCAGAGCAGAGTTCTCATATTTAGGTTAACATCTTGAGAGATCCTGAAAAGATGAACGTTCCAGAAGGAATTTTGGAGGGTTAATCTGTGACTCGACTACCATACTTTAATGGACAACACTACAACTGGTGGAAGAATCGTATGGAGAACTACATTCAGGTTGAGGACTATGAGCTATGGATGATCATTGTGAATGGTCCCTATATTCCAATTAAGACCACAAAAGATGGCAAGACCGTTACTAAAAGGTCAAAGGAGTTCGACTCGGAGGATTTCAAAAAGATGGAGAAAAACGCTAAGGCCAAGAAGTTGTTGTAGTTTGGCCTTGGACTAGATGAGTACACTCGGATCTCAGAGTGTGAGTCCGCAAAAGAAATATGGAACGCTCTTCGCGTGGCACATGAAGGAGCTAACCAAGTTAAGCAATCCAGGATCGAGCTACTGATGAGAAAGTATGAGTTGTTCGAAATGAGCAACAAAGAGACGATAATGGATATGTACACTCGTTTTACTCACATCACACCAACGAGCTAAAATCGTTGGGAAAATCCTTCACCACTGAAGAATTGGTAAGAAAGATCTTGCGATTTTTGCCTCAGTCGTGGGAAACGAAAGTCATAGCCATCCAGGAAGCAAAGAAGATGAACGAGATCACATTCGATGAGCTCATTGGGAATCTTCAGACATATGAGTTAAGGAGAAGTGCCTAGGTGAAGGAAGAAGCAAAGAGAGATCGAAGCCTTGCTCTAAAAGCTTTAGAGAGTGATGATTCGGACCTGGATTTTGAAAAGATAGCCATGGTGACTCGAAAGTTCAAGAAATTCTTTAAGAAGGCTGAATACAATATCAAGAAAGGAAGTACAAGGAAGCCATGGAATAGTGATCATGATAAGTTTTTAGGATGCTTCAAATGTGGAAAACCCGATCACATTGTGAAGAATTGCCCATACAGAAGGAAGAACAGGGGTCAGAATAGTTCCGAAACCATGGCAAGAGGTCGCGACAGAGCAGCTCCTCAAGGCGTCTCGGTAAGGCAATAATGGCACCCTGGGGTGAAACTTCACATGAGGAAGAGGACTCCCTAGAGGAAGAAGTTGTAGAAGCCCTCATGGCTAAAAGCGAGTCTAAATCGGACCTTGAATCAGTTGAAAGCTTGTGCCAACTCAAGAATACAGTACGTGGTCTTAGAAAAGCAAAAGTTGTGAAATTATTATTTGCCATAATGAATGAGTGTGAGACAATAACGGCTGAAAATTACATGCTTAAAGATATTTGTTCCGAATTGGAAAAAGATATTAGAATGCTTGAACGGAACAAACTAGAGCTTGAACATGACAATGAAGTTCTCAAATGTGAAAAACTTAAGGCAGAAGAATAGGCCCTTGCCCTATGTAAAGATCTTGACACACTTAAGGACCTTATAAACACAAGAGAGGAAGTGTTTAACACTGATCTCTCTTGGCTGAAAAGTCAGTCCCTAGACTTGAAACTTAGACCCTGGTGAGTGAAAACACCCAACTGCTTGAAAACGCTCATAGGGCCGAATTTGACCTTATTGAGAACAGGCGATGGAACAGTCATTCAGAAGCGCTTGACTGGCTACATACTCACCATAGCTGAAATAGAAAGGGACTAGGATGGGTGAATAGGTGTGTTACTAGACCAGTTAACAAAAAATATGTTGGACTTTAAGAAAATATAATCTGTTTTCACTGTGGAAAAACTGGTCATTAATCACTATGCTTGTCCTTTGAGAAAAAGAGCCATGGAGAGAAACTCATTGTATGTTAAACAAGTATGGATTAAAAAAGATGACTTAGCCTCTATGTCAAAGAAAATGGGACCCAAGTGGATCTGGGTTCCCAAGATAAATAATTAGCTGGTTTGTAGGCTAAAGTGAGAGGAGGCAATCAACTATAGTTCTTGGATAGTGGTTGCTCAAGGCACATGATGGGAGACAAATTAAACTTCCTCTCACTTACAGCCTTTGATGGAGGGAGAGTGGCATTTGGAAACGGCAAATCTGGGAAAATTATCGATGTAGGTAAGATAGGTCAATCACTCTCTCGCTCTGTTGATAATGTTTGCGGTTTACAACTGAATTTGCTAAGTGTGTCTCAACTATGTGATAGAGGTAATCACGTGGGTCTCTCTTCGGATCAATGCTTGATTACCAATATCAAATCTGGTGATGTTGTGTTGAGGGGGAAGCGACACAACAATGTGTATAAAGCTTGTGTTCTTTCACTTTCCCAAAATCATTTGACTAGTTTGAGTGCTCTTAATAATGATGTTATGTTTTGGCACAAGAGGTTAGGACTAGGGATGGCAATGGGGCGGGTTGAGCCGTACTCTTACCCATACTCATTTTCAAAAATCGTACCCATACCCATACCCGTACCCATCGGGTATTAAAAAATAAAACACATACCCATACCCATCGGGTTTTGTGGGTTTTATTCGGGTTCACATAGAAAATGAAAATTAATAGCCATATGAAACCCATATCCAAGTACGATATATGTTTTTGTCATTATAAGATTGCAAAGTTGTGATATTTTGGGAATATATTGTTTAGAAATGTGAAATCAAATACATTATTGACTAATTTTTTTGTTAGAACGATTTCGATTAGACTTAAGCTGGACAAATATTAATTAAAAATAATTTTTTTTCTTATTATAAAAACGGGTACGGGTAAGATACGGGTATGGGGCGGGTGAGGGCTATACCCATACCCGTACCTATACCCATACCCGTTTTTCAATACCCGCTCCATACCCATTTAAAACCCATTTTCGCTGCCCATTTAGGTTTTAAATGGGGCGGATTTTGCGAGTTTTACATGGGTACGGGTTTTATTATCATCCCTAGTTAGGACAAGCAAGTCTTTCTCTTTTGAATAAACTCACTTCCAAGGACCTTGTAGTCGGACTACATTCCATTAAGTACAATGATGACAAGGTGTGCGACGATTGTGCTAGAAAAAAGCAAGTTAGAGCTTCTTTCAAGTCAAAGAACTGTGTTAGTACTTCCCGACCTCTTGAACTATTACATGTTGATTTGTGTGGTCCTATGAGGATCACAAGTAGAGGAGGGAAGAGGTATGTATTTGTTATAGTGGATGATTACTCTCGTTTCACTTGGACGCTATTCTTAACATCAAAGGATGAATCATTTGAAAAGTTTCTTGTTCTTTTTAAGAAAATTAAAAAGAAAGTAGGACACTCATTGGTGAGTCTTAGGTCTGATCATGCAAACAGTTTGAAAACTCTAGCTTCATTGAATATTGTAATGAACATGGTGTTGATCATAATTTTTCTACCCCCAGAACACCCCAATAGAACGGGATGGTAGAGCGTAAAAATCGTACTCTAGAAGACATGACTAGGACTATGTTAGTCGCTAGTGGTCTTCCTAGAAACTTTTGGGCAGAAGTATTGAACACATCGTGCTACATTATTAATAGATGCATGATCAGACCCATACTTAACAAGACTCCTTATGAACTTTTCAAGGGACGAAAACCTGATATTATGCACTTGAAGGTGTTTGGTTGCAAATGCTATATGCACAATAAGGAGAAGGACTCCTTGGGAAAGTTCTACCCTAGAAGTGATGAAGCTATATTCATAGGGTACTCCTCACACAGTAAGGCCTACAAAGTCTTTAACAAACGAACCTTGTGTTTTGAGGAAAATGTGCATGTATTATTTGATGAGACTAACTTCTTGATTGAGCATGATACACAGGATGAAGAGTTTGAACTTGGTCTTGTGAGAAAAGACCTCTCACTCACTCAAAGCTCTATAGTTGACAAAGGTAAGGCTCCTGAAGGTGAACCAAGTCCTGGAATTGATAATTTGGAAGGTGGGCAGGGAGCAAACTAGTCAGGGGGAAGCATTGCCGAACCTGAACAGAACCAGCCTACTCAACCCAATTCTTCTCGAACTGATATGGGAACAGGCACCAGAATAGTTCCAGAACCTGTTTCACCAAGTACCCAGGAGAGATTGGTAAGTGTATATGTGGATCCATTTATTCCACGACCCTGGAAGCACCAGAGCTTGCACCCCCTTGACTAGATCATGTCTGACATTAATACAGGGGTGCAAACCAGATCCAAACTCAGAAACTTATGTGCCTTCTATGCTTTTTTATCTAACATTGAGCCAAAGAATGTTTATGAAGCCCTTGTAGATTCTGACTGGGTTACTACTATGCAAGAGGAGCTTCATCAATTCGAAAGGAGCAAGGTTTGGCACCTTGAACCAAGGACTAAGGACAGATCGATAATTGGCAACAAGTGAGTGTTCAAGAACAAACTGGATGAGTTTAGAACAATCACTCAGAACAAGGTCAGGTTCGTGGTTCAGGGCTCTAACCAAGAAGAGGGGTTCAATTATGAGGAAACATTTGCACTTATTGACCTCGGGCTTAACTTTATAGTATCCTCAAGGGAGCAATTTTGAACTCATTGGGTACGCTGATGCGGAGTATGCTAGATCCTTGGTTGATAGAAAAAGCACCTTAGGTATAGCTCATTTTCTTGGACGCTGTTTGGTCTCTTAGGCAACCAAGAAACAACACTCCGTTGCCATGTCCACAACAGAAGCCGAGTATGTAGCAGCTGCTTTTTGTTGTGCTCAATTGTTATGGATAAGGCAACAACTCAAGGACTTTTCTGTTGACATGGGAAGCATTCCTATATTTTGTGAAAACACAAGTGCAATTAACATTGCTAAAAACCCATGTCAACATAAAACGACTAAGTATATTGACATATGTCATCATTTTTTGAGAGACAATGTCGAAAAGGGCTTCATTTTAATGAACTTTTGTGCCACTAATAAGCACATTGCTGATATCTTTAGCAATGCACTGAGTAGAGAGCAGTTTGAGAGGAATAGACGTTTAACCCCCAATGATTAAAACACTTGAGCATGCTTGTTTAACCCCCAATGATTGGCTAGTTAGGCGTTTTTAGGCCAAATAAATTGTTCCAACGGATGCATTCGATTTTTGTGCTTTTATTGGCATATGTGTGGAATATAACACGCTGACACTCGTTCAGGTCTAATGATATTGCCCATAGTATCCTGAGACACCGAACTTTTAACAGCAAGAACAGGCTATAGGAATAGACCTGACCACTGTTTGTAGCATATGCTGACCAAGTGGCGTTGTTAAAAGATTGTCGGGAACCAAAATTTCCTTGTCATTACACCTAACCTATAATTTATACCATACCTAGTGTAATGATGTGCTACATGCAAACCATTCTCTCTCTACCAAGAACCCGATTTCCCTCTCTTTCCTTAAACCCCCTCAAAACCCTAACTCCAAATCACCTCAAATCCTCACAATGGCAAGAACTCGTGGCGATCAAGCATCCTCCAAACTCAAGACTTCTCACCCAAGATCACTATGAGACTAACTATCAAGAAAAAGGGGCAGAATTGGGATGAGTTCTGAGGGAACATCATCGTCGTCTTAATCGCCACAAACGGTCTCGATTGGTATGGAAGACACTCCCTCACCTTCTTTTTCGATTACTCCCTCTATTTTTGGGTTCTTGAAGAGCTTGGACTTCAGATCAGTAGACTTGAACCCTGACATAGTATCTTTGGTACACCCAATTGCAACTTGGGAGATTGAAGTGTATGACCTGGTTGTGGCCGAGTCTAGATGAAGGGGGAATGATGCCGAATCAGTTGGGGAGTGAAAGGATTATGATGTTGGGCATGTTGATAATGAATTTTTTGTTGAAGATGCTAAGGATAGTCATGAGGATGAACCAATTTTTTTGTTCAAACGAACTGTTCCAACCAAGTCCCAAACCACAACCAAACCGCCCTTTATCACGTCATAAGACAGAATTGAATGCCCTGTCTATAAGAACAAACCGGCCCATAAATCCTCCAAAACACCCCTCAAACTAGTTCCATATAAGAAACCTGCCCAAAAACGGGTTGCCCCAGAACAAGTGTCAGAACTGGTTGAAGAATCTTATGAACCAAAGGAAAGGAAAGTTAGGAAGAACATGACGCTTGCTGAGAGATATGAGCATTTTCTCCAGAAATCTGTGGTTCGGGGAAAGGTAGTTAAGGTGTCATACTTTTAGAAACAGGGGCTTGGGGTATTCTTAGAAAAGTTACAGGCTCAAGGGTGGTTAGACTTGTTCACAGATGCTAAGAGAGGGTGTTTGGTTCCAGACTTGGCTGAGTTCTATGCGAACTGTGTTGTCACCAATGGAGTGGTGACAAGCATAGATAATGATCATAAAATACGGTTTGATGCTAAGAAGTTAGGTGAGTTGCTTGGGGTGTCCTTCAGAGGTTTTAATGTGTATGTACGAGAGGACAAGAGCGTCTTAGGTGAAGAACGACTACTGGAATTAACCCAGAAGCTAGCCCCAAAACCCCATCTAACTGTGTCCCGGTCTGTGAGAAAGGGGGAAATGATGCCATTGCATCGACTGTTGTTTTGGTTTGTAATTAAGAATGTTGTTCCCCGACGTCAGGGACGCATCCTTGCTGATCCCGTGAACATGTGCTACACTGATTTGTTGGATAAGGGTGAGCAAATTAACTTGCCCGCAATCATGATTAGTCATATTGGGTGAATTACCAACACAGCCAAAGATCATGAGATGGGATATGGGTTCTTGCTGACGTCAGTATTTGAGAACCTTGGGATTCCCTTGCAGAAGATAGTAGGCTTTCAGGTCAGTGATGAGATTGGCAATAGCACATTGATTGGGTTTGGTTTCAAAGTAACAAAAGGCGGTAGTGCAACTTCAGAACAGGGGCTCCAAACACCTCTTGGACCTGTTCCCAGTGAAGCCTTGACATCCAACGCTCCTACCATTGATACATTATTACAGGATCAGATCACATTGAAAGTGGAGATAGCTGAAGTAAAGCAAGCGCTTATAGAGGAAAAGGCGCTCAATGCAAAACGTCACGAGGATCGGTCGAGTGCCTTTCTTGCCCTCACAGCCAAATTCCCTCATCCACCTTCCTCTACTTGAACCTGTCCCTTCCCCTGTTTCTAATATTGCTTTTCAAACACTTTGTTATATATGTAACTACTAATGGTTCATGGCTGTTTTTGGATGGTTAATGCATTTATGTTATAACTTTGCTTGTCGCATGTGTTATTTGTTTGTGCTTGACTCGAATGGCCAATACCATTTCTGTACCATATACTTAAATGTATCGTTGTTATTTCCCACATTACCGCTTTGGTGGTGATTGCATCCACAATGGACTTCAACTTCCGGCCTCCTCACCCTTTTCGATGATGTCAAAAAGGGGAAGGTGAGTATGTCCTTGTTTCGATTGGTTTGCCTAGTTTAAGTTGACCTCTTAACTTTTGTTTTCTCTCTAGTGTGAGGGTGGATAACTATTTTGGCACTAATATGTTTTTGCCCTGTCTCACTATTACTTGTCATTGATGACTTACGGTCATTTGGTTTGTCATCATCAAAAAAGGGAAAATTGTTGACCCAATTAATGTGTAAGGTTTTGATGATAACAATCTAAATGGACCAGCCAATATGTTGTGCTTGAGTTGTGTTTTAAGATAGGATCCAAAAATACTTGGAGCAGCTTGAATGAGCGTGGAGCATCAAAGGTGATACATATACGAGGAGCCCAGCAAATAACAAAAGTCTGAGAACATTGCCTCAGAACAGTTCTGGGCACAGAGCATGGAGCATCGCATAGAACATCAAAATCATGTGCAAGGAGTTCAGCTGATAACAAGAGTCTTAGGTTTAGTATTGGTTTTATTTTTTAGATTCTCGTTAATATGCCAATTAGAAGGTCTTGACTTAGCGTTTGCTTTGAAATATTTTTAAGTATTTCTGAACACTGCCTCAGAACAGTTTTGAGAAGTCAGGTATGCGGTGTTCTGATGTCAAAGACAAAAAATGAATTTCAAGATTTTAGAATGTTTTTTTACTAACGATTTTCTTCAAATAATTAGGATTAATTTTCCTGCGTCAGTTGATTTTAAAAAGATTTTTTCTTTAAAGATAATGTTGAGAGATTTTTTTCCTTAATAGATATTATTGAAAGATTTTTGAAAGATTTTATCCTATCTTTTAAGGGAGGAATATCAACAGGAAAGATTTTAGGACGTTGAGTGTTAAAGTGATTGAAGGAAGGAAATCTTCCTAACCTTACAGCAGAAGCCCACTATTTAAGTCGCCTCCTTCTCTAGTTTTTCTCAAGGTTTTCCAAGGGTTTTAAAATTGTCTTTGTGAGTCTAAATTTCCTGAGAGAAAACCTTCAAAGAGAGTGCTGAATTGAGTCTTAAATATTGGCATAATAGGGATTGTATTATACCTTACATTCAGCTTGTTTAGAAGCATTCAAGTAAGAAGTTTTCCTTTTTCTCTTTTCCATCAGTGAGATAAGAGTGTGTCCAAGTCTTGGGAGACATTGGACGTGCTTGTAACGAGGGTCTCGGGGTAGACTAAGTTACGTGGTGTTTGTAACGAAGGTCTTGGGGTAGACCAAGTTACGTGTGTGACTAGGTCACGTGTGTTACAGTTGTAACGTGTTGGCCCGTTTAGTGAAAAATGTGTTGAAATCCTACAGTGATAGGTCATGAGTTTTACACCTCAATTGAGCTAGAGGTGGTTTTCCACATAAAAATATTGTGTCTCATTTATTATTTCTACAATTAGTTTTGTTTCTGCTTCACTCCAAACACTAAGTCCAAACAGTTTTCACGAGTGTTCTAAAACAATCAGAAAAGTCAGTAGACACAATTCACCCCCCTCTTGTGTCCTTGTGCAATTAATTCTATCATCACTCTCCTAGAGATGTAAAGAAAATTGAGATTTTATAGAGAGATAATAAGCATCAAGCTTTATGCTAACTAATAGAATTAAGCCATGAAATACTAGAGTGCCCACTTCCCCGAGCTTTATACTAACCAATGGAATTACGAAAAAAATTAACCAATGAAATTCTAGCTAGTTTTACAATTAAAAAGAGGGACCACTAGAATAAAAGCTGTCTTGAAATTTGCTGCATATGCATTAGCTTGGTGGTATCCTCCACCACTCCAAATGGATGAATTTAGTGGAGATATTTTTGGGGAAGATTCCAGAAGTGTCTATGAACTTCCTATAAGAGCTTAACTCCTAAATCATTGATTTGCTGGCCTAATTGAGCTATTAATTAAAACTATACATTTTCAGACCTACCCCTGACCCTTGTTTGGTTAAAGCACCATATCTCACTCAATACTTGGAATTTGAAGGTGATACATAGCTTCTTAGAAAATAGCCATATGGGACTATCTATCCATGTTTAGTTTGCCTAAATTTTGAAGCATGTTTTCCTATTTAAAATAGAGCTAGAAGTTGAGCCAAAAAACCTTACTAAAATTCAATAAAATAAGAAGTGGCTCTTTAGAATAAATACCTAAGCTTCTTATTTATGACTACTAATTGCCTTGCCACCCATGTTAAAGTTACTTATACCCTCATTTCAGGCCCCAAGTGGGTATAGGTCTAGGAGGATCTCCCCTTATGGCTCCATTTCCTTGAGTAATTAGGGGAGCACCTTTTTTTGAACCCTTGACATGGTTTGCCGCATAAATTAGCAATTCTAGGACTCTTTCCAATCTTTTTTTTCTTTTTTTAGAATATTTTTTTCTCTTTTTATATTTTTCTTTCCTTTCTTTGGAAAGCAAAAACAAAAGCAACTATACAATGGGACAAGGAGAATCAATCATAGAAGTCTAAGACCTCATGATAGTGGTAACATACAGAGGTATGGACTGTAACATTTATAATGGTATGCGGGGTTAGAATCAGAACTTGAAATCACACAACAACTTGGAGTGAACTCTACATTTACATCTCACTTATATGCAACCTAATAGTTAAGTCACAAGATGTCAAAACTTAATCAAAATAGTACAAATTCCAACAACTATACAAAAATAAAAATCTTTTTGGTATTTGTCAAGAAAAATTCTATGTAATTTTTTTCTTTCTCAAAAGTTTGAAGCATAGCTTCCCTTCCCCCACGTTAAGATCACATAATGTCCACATTGTAGGTTAGGGAGCGCAATGACACAAAAGCAAATGCACATAAATATGCACATCCATACACAAGTACACATGGAGTAAGGATCAATGTTAATAGGCAGGATACTGATAGTGCTTGAACTGTCTCATTACCTGCTAAATGCTGCTAGGTGGCTTGTTAAGCATCAAACAATCCACTTTAACCTCAAGCTACTTATCCCATCAAAGCCCACTATACCTCACTACTGCCTAATGTACATGCTGGAAGAACTTAGAAACATGTGAGTATAGTAAAAATAACAGAGGGTGATCCAAAAATGCAATTTAAGGCCTGTTTAGACTTGTTGGAGCTATAGGTACAATCATATGAGAGAAAGGTGTTTGCATAACTAGTTGAATAGGAGGACAACCTAGACTCAGTAGCCAACCCATGAAAGCATGGTTTATATCCAACATGAAATCTAGAAATTAGCACTAAAAAGATTGGGTCAAAAAAATCTTTAAGGATAAGCGAAAAATCAACATTCAATAAATAAAGGATCACCTAAACCCCAATCCACCTCCTATTTGGGTCCTTAAGTTTCTCTACATTAATATGGTTAATATGTTGACCTCAGTCATAACCATCAGCTAGTTGAATATGGTTAGTCTCTGAAATTGTGGGCTTAAGAAAACTCAAGAGATGGTGAACAAATATTTGGATAGGGAGTAGTAAAACATATGAAATCGGGATTAAATCAGGGTGATAAGGTTAGGATCCATCTACAAGATTAGAGGGTGAGCTTCAGTCACATCTACTTCACATGAGTATTGCTTATTAGAAATGCACCACTCTTCAAAGTATTTAGCATAAACACTAACATCATCCTTAAATTTCTTAGCCTCCTTAAACTCAAATGATTGAGCAAAAGGAACATGTGGGTAAGGCATGATCAAGACATCCTCAATAATGTCCTTGGGTGTGCTAATCCTAATGCAAAGTTAGCTAATGGAGAATTATGGAGGTCAGTCTTCACCATTCGATCAAGTAAAGATGCATCGTCATGTAAATTGGCCCTAGAAGGTGAAGGCAACTCATTATGATGACTAATCTATGTCTTGGAGATCCTAATCTAAAGTTTCCCACCATAGTTCTTGTAATTTCTCAAGGTTCTCATGCATTTAACTTTTTACTCTAGAGAGCATAGCAATGTGTACACAACCATAAGTAATATGATCACAATTTTCACAATAATTGCACAGAATATGAGCACATGGAATACAATACAAGGTTGTTCATACAATGTAACCCCAAGATGGCCTACATCCAAAGGTGTAGCTTGAATCACACATGGGTTAGGAACGCACCATGGTGACTAAAGACCCCCTAGCATTCTCATACTCATCAGTATCATTGGCCAAGTTTTCAAACAAGTCTCAAATTTCATCAGGAGACTTAGAAAAGAAGCCCCTGTAATCTCCTAGGGTACATGGTTCCAACATGCTCCCAATATTCAAAATTTAGTCTCTCGAAAATAACTTGACAAATCTTCCATTGCTCAGGATTTCGATCAACATATTAAGTACGAAATTAATCCAATCTACACAAATGTCTCCAAATTACATCTTGGTATATTAGGGAAAAGGGAAAGCTATTTTTTAAAATCTTTTCGAAAATTTCTTTTCTTTACAAACAAGGAAAGCAAGCAAAATAAATTGGCAATGTACCAATAAAAATTATCTAGGAAACTAATGCAACACAGAAACTAATCAAGAAAAACGAACAAAAAGAAAGATTGTGGCCAATTAATATCATCACCCATTACAACGATCACAAAAAACTTGTTTGAGATTTTAATGTGTCGTAAGCATACAACAATCACTGTACTACTTATGGGTCGTTACTATAAGGACAGGGTATGAAACTAGGTCACATGCAATTAGCCTAACTTAAAATTATTGACAAAAACAATTGCCTTCGAACACTCTAGAAGTAGACTACCAACCAACCCATGTTGATTTCCTTATTTTGTAATCAAAGGAAAAAGAAATAAATAAAATTAAGCAAAAGAATAAATTAAATAAGATAGGAGAATCTTAAATCATAAGTCCATATAAATACGCTTGAAACCTTACCCCTGCCAGCATTCTTGCTGGTACAGAGACTACACATATTCTTTGTGCCTGCATTAAAATAACTAAAACAAAAATATGCTTGAAACAAAGTAGTGATGATGCCTAACTTTGTCATCTACCTAGCTAATACACAATGGAGAAGGCATAGAAAACTAAATAAGGAGAGGGTTCTAAAGGCTATGATATAAAAAATCCTAAATTAGAAATCATCTACTACAAATACCACTTCTGAAAAGAAAAAGACAACAGTTTGAGGAGCGAGTAACAGGGGGTGAATTCAATACCTTATAGAAGTGACTAAGTAATATTAGTGTCAAAAACATGAGAGCAAAATAATTATATCATGAGAAGAAAACGGCAACCATGGGCACCCTTGCTACTAAGCTTGATTTAGTGCTCAACTAGATTCCCTTGACCTGTATCAATGATACTAATTGAAAAGGAAATAAAAACCTAACACAAAAATAGATACAAAAGGAGAAAAGTTTAAATTTTATTCAACATCAATAAAAAATGGTAAACTAACACCATAACATTTGAACCCAAATCTAAGAAAAGTCAAGGCCAAAATTACAAATTCAATTCACAAATTAAGAAATTCGATTGAATGTCGCTATTAAAAGCCTAAAAAAAATCAAAAGTGTAAATAGGGGAACAAATCCTCTTTGCTTTTCAATTCACTGCTACTACTCCTACTTTATAACCATCTTAGGATCCTTCATTTTTCCTACCCACTCGATGTGGATAGAGTAATTGGATGTTGAAGATGGTACTGATCGAGGGAACAAAGGAGGAAGTCTTGGAGACAGTGAAATAAAACTAGGTCGTGGGACGAACTACTAATGATGAATGTGATGAGTTTTCATGATAATATGATGGCTCCTTACTCCTTAACCTCAAGTTGTCATGAGATGGACTTACTGCACAGGATGATGATGATGATGATGATGGGCTAGGGCCTTTGATACTCCTTTTCTAATTCCAAGTACATTTGCATATCAAGACCCCTTTTCTTTTAATTTTTATACTTCTCTCATTTTCTATAAAGCACAATACAACCAAACAAAAACCCTAATTTGACATTTTTATGATTAGAATAAATGTAGAAGGGTATAAATCTTGTATCAATTTTAGGTTGAAAAATATGTTATTGAAAATAAAAGTAGTTCTAAGCACAATTCATCGGCCACATAGTCATTTCATCAATTTCTCCTTGAATCCAAGTTAAAACGTGTTGAAATTAGTTTAGAGCCTTGTGTAGTTTTCAAATCTAGTTTAAGGAAGTTAAAGGATAATGTGGATGAACAACTCAATGGATGAAAATATAATTCCTAGTAGTTGATTATATCATGTGTGATCTCATGATATTCAGATAAGTTGTGTAAGCATGAAAATTCATGATCAATATAAGACCAATATAGACAAAGGCACATGAGATTTCACCACATGTCGATACACTATTCAAATGTCTAAGAGCAAGTTGATGGATATGCTCTAGATTGAGGAGTTTTGTGATTGAGAAAGGAAGATGAGGTGAATGATTTCTAAACAATTAAATATAAAAACAAGCATGCCTTATAGGTGCAAGTCTCAAGTAAACAAACACCTAATACACTCAACCCAATTAACACTTTAACCTCGTCCTTCCTTCTCTCCTTCCCCCTTTCTTACTTCTCCTTCCTTACTACTACCACTACCAAGAATTTTGCATTTAAGGTATAATCTTCAACCATTTTCCATCTCCCTCCAAATCCAACACATTCTCTCTTTGGTTAGATTTTTTGCGTTGTGTTTAAAGTTTAAGATTGAGTGGAGTTTAATGGAATTTGGGAAAATAATCTTGTATGGGGGTTAGTTTCGGTTGATAATGACATGCATGTCTAGTGAAAATTATGAGTTTTGTGAATTTGAATCGTTTGTGATGATTTGTTAATAATATGGTTAGATTTTCATGCTTGACTGGGTGAATCGTGAGAAGAATTATTTTGAATGAAATATTCATGTGGTCAAAAAGGGGTAAGAAGAGGAAATAATTAAATTTGAAATCTTTGATGGCTTAAATGTATGAAGTAGTGGTTGGCATTAAACTATGTAATCTTAATTGTGTAGCGTGGATTTTTGGTGTGGCCATGTGAGTATGGTAAGACTTATGTGAATTCATTTGAGTTCATAAAGTTTAGATGGGAATCATAGTTAGGGTTGTCAAAAGCTGACCCGACATAACTATCGACTCAAACCGTACACGAAATTAGGCGGGTTTGAGTAAAGATTTTCAACCTGTTCAATTAAATGGGTCAACACCACTAATCTATTTAATTAAACCAGTTATATTCATCTTGAGATTTTCTACACGAAAAAAAACCTTAAATGGGTTAATAAGTCAAGTCGATTTCGCGTTTACATATAAACTGTTTGGCTCGTTTAACTCAATTATACATATAATCATATATAATGTTTTTGAAAATTTCACACGGATTGAAATTTTACATTTCATATTTGGCGGAAGTTAAAATTTTAGACTTTCAGTTTGGGGGACCCTTTACTACCCGAGGCTCCTAGCCTATAAATAGGACATTGATTTTTATTTTATTTTTAATAATTAAACCTAATTCACAAGCCATACCCAACAAAACCCTAGACATATAAAGAAAGCCTCTGCCATAAAGTCACTCAGTCCTCCTCAGCCCACTCCTCCTGATAACCACAACCCTCAGCCCTCTTTAACTCAGTGACTCTCAGACTCTCTATATCTCTCACTACCTTTTGATCTCATATTGCCCCTAATTATTCACGGTTCACCGTTCACTGATCCCACCTCTAAGCCTCCAATCGTTATCATCACCATCGCCATTCACCATCACAGTTTGATGACCTTTATTGCATAACCATCACCCAATAAGTCTTTCCCTCTCTCTCTCTCTCTCTCACTCTCTGTCTCTCTTTCCTTCCTTCTCTCTCTAAGCTTCATCTATCTCTTTGCATTCATTTTATCTCTTGCTCTACTAATTTTTCAGACTCGATCTATACACGGTAAGACTTTAAACTTCAATTCGATCTTGCTTATTGATGTTGTATTTTGTTAATGGTTGATGTTTGCTTGCTAATTGCAACTATTTTTTTAATGCGAATAGAAATGGTGTCATATTTTGAAGATTTAGTGCCTATTGATGCAGATTCAAATGGTGAGGAGGTACCTGAAGTTGACAGTAGGGAAGCAAAGAGGCCTACTGCTATTCAAACAGGGGTGTACAAGCTTCGTACTACTACAATTGGTGTTGGTAAGCTCTTATAACATCAAAGGAAGTTAACTTCTACTATGGAGGAACGTTATGAATTCCTTATGAAGAGGGTAATTGGTTTTGTAAATGCAAATTATGTGGTCAAACTTATTCTAGAGATGGCAAGCATGGAACTGGAAATTTAAAAAAGCATTTGGGCAATTATAAAAGTAGGAATTTAGAGACATAGGAAAAGTTCTCATAGAGAGTCATTCTAGCTCTTTGGGAAGTAGGCGACCAGGATTTGACTTTAATGAGTTTCATCAATTATTAGCTCTGTGTGTTGTCGACCATGAATTGTCATTTCAATTTACTGAATATGATGGTGTAAGGGATATGTTGAGTTATTTAAATCCTAATATCAAATTCGTGTCAAAGAACACGACCAGGACTGCTGTGATTAAGCACTTTGCGACGTAGAATGAAAAACTTAAATTCTTCATGGAGTCTTTCCTTGGGAGAATTGCAGGTACTTCTGATTGTTGTACATCTCTTAACACATATGGTTTCATCTCTTTGTCTAGCCATTATGGTAATGCTATTGCATTGTACATAAGAGAATTTTGAACTTCTCTTTTACTCCTCTACCCCACAGTGGTGTTTCCCTTGCTGAAAAGTTGTTATTATTGTTAAAAGATTGTGAACTTGACATTGGATAATGCTTCTTCAAATGATTTGTGCATTGATATGATGAAAGTTTCATTGAAACATTTGTGGAATGATGATTTCTTTCATGTCCATTGTTATCCTCACATTCTTAACTTGATTATGAGTGAGGATTTAAGGATGTGGATGTGGTCGTGTCTAAGGTTAGGTGTGCGTTAAGTATTGCAAAGGCTCTCAAACAAGAAAAGAAAGATTCCTTCAGTCTTGTAAGCTTTGTGATATTGTTTATAATAAGGGGTTATGTCAAGATGTCCGAACAAGATGGAATTATACCTATATCATGCTTGAAAGTGTCCTTTATTGTAAAAGATTCTTTAGTCATTTGGAGGTTGTTGATAGTAATTCACCTATTGTCTAAGAATGGATGAGTAGGCCAAAAATTGAATAAAATTTGTTGCTTTTAAAATTTTTCTATGAAGTCACTTGTACTTTATGGCAATCTAAGAATCTTGCTGCCAATCTCTACTTCCCTAATGTGGCGAGGGTAAAATTGGTGTTGAAAGAAGAAATTGAAAGCAGTGATGCTTTGATGAGAAATACGCAAGAAAGATGTTTGGTAAGTTTAAGAAGTATTGGTCCAAGTTTAGCACTATCATGGGTATTCCCATAGTTTTAGATCCACGCTATAAGTATCAGTTTGTGGAGTGCGCATAGAAGGAGGTTTATGGTGATAGTTATGCTATCAAGTTGAGCTTGTTGAAAGAAAAGTTGTTTGCATTGTATGGTGCCTACTCTAAGAGCTCTAAGGGCTCATCTTCATCTTCTAACCCAACTTCTAGCAATGCTCGAGCTACTTCGAATACGGAGCCACAATCCCATTCATTTATGCAGCTATGAATATGATTCCTTTGAATATTACATGTTCATTTAGCTGCTTTTTATTTATTTAACTATTGTTTCCATTATTCAATTTGGATGCTAGCTTGTCTAGCAGTTGTGTTCTTATTTAGCTATTGTTTCTACTTTTTTATGGTAAAATCAGCTACTGCTAGTTGTTGGCTTACGGCTTTATTTAATTTAGTTTTGGTTTTCAAGTTCAATTATACTTTTTTTTTGTTATTATTTTGCTGGTATGTTGTTTGTGTTGTTATTTACCTGTTGTTTGTAGGTCTTTTTTTTTTCAAAATTAGTATATATTCTTTTAATATTAATTGTTGTTTTTCAATTAAGCTCTAGTTTTTCAAGTTTAGTTGTTATTTTTAGGCTTTAGTTGTCTACCTACTTTAATTTGGCCTAAATGATTTTAGTTTAATGTATGGGACTTTAATCAATATTTAAGTAATGAGTTTGAGCCTATTTCTAACTTTGAGTTAGAGATGTATTTAGAGGATAATAAGCTATCTTGCATTAAAGTTTTTGGCATTCTTGGGCATTGAAAAATGAATCAAGATCGATATACTTTACTTTCAAAAATGGCTAGTGATATTCTGACCATCCCATTGCCTACTGTTGCATCTAAGTCTATGCTTTTCGCAGCTCTCTAAAGCCAGATATGGTGGAAGTTGTTATTTGTCTTAGAGATTGGTTATTTTGCTAAGGTGACGATTTGATTTCTCTTTTACCTTGTTTTTGGTTTCATATGGTTTCAATTTAATTTTCCTAATATGATTTTATGTACTTTGTATTTTATTTAAATTAGCAATGTTGCTGCCTCAAGTCAATTTCGATGACCTTCATGGAGATGTGACGCAAATGAACTTGAATGATAATAAAGATGGCGAAGATCAATCAAAGAGTGTAGTTGCCAGTGGAGTTGGACAAAAATTAGATTTGGTTAACAAGCTTTTATGCTCTATTGCTTTGGACTTATGAATTTGGCGATGTAATAGCTTTTGAACATTAGCTTGCTAGTTTGTATTTATTTTGCTATCTGATATGTTTTGTTGAACTTTGGTCATTGAACTTGGAAGTTGGAAGTTGGAACTTGAAAGTCTCTAGCACAGTGATGGTGGAGATGTTATGTTTTAGCTAATTAATTCATAGCGAATGGGTATAAGTAAGCAAATTGTAGATTGACATGCCCATGAAGGTTGTACGTTGATATGCCTATGAGGGTTGCAAGCTGATATGTTATGTTTTGTGCTGTATTGCTATAAGTAATTACTTCATGGGTGTTGATTGTTGCTGGTTTTGTTGAGTAGGGGTAATTCAACATCTAAAAATTAAGTGGGTGAAATGGATTAAACATGTAAGTTGGAACCTCATTCTAACCTAAAAAAAAAAAAAGGGCAGCCCGGTGCACAAGCATCCCGCGTTCACGCAGGGTCCGGGGAAGGGCCGCACCCCAAGGGGTGAATTATAGGCAGCCTAACCTGACTTTGTTAGTGGCTGATTCCACGGCTCGAACCTGTGACCTTTTGGTCACACGGAGACAACCTTACCGTTGCTCCAAGGCTCCCCTTCGAACCTCATTCTAACCTATTCAACTTAAATGCGCAATTGGGTCATAATTAGATAGACCCATTTAAATATCAAATGATTTTAGGTTAGGTTTTTGAACCCGTTTATTAAACAAGTAAGGTTCGGGTTAGGGGGTCTCCAACCCATTTAACTCCGACCTGGACACAAACCCGACCTAACCTACTTGACAACCCAAATTCATAAGCATATGATTTTGCAAATGAAAATAGAAAGGCTTAAAGAGAAATGAGGGTTTAAGTAGAATTAAGACCAAGGTATATTTGCTTTTTAAAAAGTTATGTGCATGAACTTTTGTGGATTTTAACAAGTAAGCCTTTTAAGAGATAACAGATATTTAAATTGGGTTATCCGCAAAGAAAGAGTGGATAGAGTGTGATTTGAACTTAATTTAAGTGAATAGATAATTGCTTAAAAAGAACATAGCGAGAAATGAAAAATATCACTATTAGGTACACCACTTTGTGTGGAAATTATAACTAGGAGACCATGTTACTAGAATATATTTAAAAGGGGCAATATTCTATGGAAACTATTTTCAGGGGACCATTCATTGTTTGCATTTTCTTTTTGGCCTTTAAACTTTTCATATTTGCATTTTAGCTCAAATCCTTAAAAACTTACTTTCGAAAATATAAAATTTGTGCACCTGAAATTCTTCACACAAGTGCTACTTGAGGCCCTCTTTCAACTAGTGTCAGAGCCATGTGATCAAAATTAATTAAGACAATTAAGCTAATTAATAATTAATTAATTTAATTAACTGTTACTAATGCTTGAATCATCACCTGCTTGCCCTGGACCAAATTATTCACATATTGTTCACTCTCCGAAAGACCTTTCTTCAATAGCGCTTCAATTAAACTATGTCGCTGATATAATTCTAGAATTAAAAGCAGAAAAAGAAGAAGAAGATGGAGTATAAGTTGTATACTCTTGAAGAATTATAGAATATGTTCAAGAAAGAACGAAACCCAAAAGAATTAAACAAAATCATGAGCACAATAATATCTGATGATAATGAACCGACCAATAATATCTTTTCAGAAGAACAAATATATTAGTATATGAAGCTTATTAAACTAGAGGATATAAATGTGCTACCATTAGAAGAAATTATAAGAAAATTGAATTAAAAAAATGATAAAATGGCTGTTAAAGATGAGATTAATGAAATTGGAGAGAACTCGACTTAGGTGAGATAGAGACCATTCTAGTTAACAATGTTGTTCCTAAACCTGACGAATTTGAAGAACCTTCTAGAAGAAATACTCATTTCATAAGACTTAGGTACATTCCTGCAGGACAAATAACCAATTTTTCCTTCGGGTTCATCCCAAGGAAAACTACAACCTTTGAAGAAGTTGACATTACCCCAATTAGTCAGAGTGAATACATCTTAAATATAGATGGAGTTCGTAATAAAGAACAAATATTTGAACATTGGAAAAGAGGTATGAATAGTGTCTTAAACATAAACACTACATGAACTGCCGTAAATTTCCTAAATTACATCAATCATAGTTTTTCTAGAACTGTAGCTGACTGATATGATTCATTAAATGAAGATGGTAAAAATACGTTAAGAATGATGGAAACGCCAGCTGTAACGTTTAAAAATCAATGCAAGGAAATTGAAACTGAATTTATTGGAGTTAAACTTGATTCTGAAGAAAAGGCGAGAGAATGGAAAAGAAAGATTAATAACATAGAATTATGGGATATGAGATATCTGAAAAATTATATTGCTGAATTTAATCAATATTATTAAAAAATTGGGCAAAATAAAACCAGTCTTGTTATGTTCTATGACAAATTGCCATATCCTATAAATTCCATAATTAATGAAAAATACATTGCGTGGCTTGAACGAGCAGATGTCATTAATACCTTTGGTTCGACAATTTCTTATATAAGAAAATGGGTTAATGATCAATGTCTTGATCTCCAAATGCAAAAGAAAATTAAGAAGCAATTCCTAACTTGCTAGGATTCACCTCACCAATGGGGAAAAGAACCTAAAAGGAGACGAAAAAGAAAATTTTATAAGAAAAAGAGCTTTAATAAGCAAAGGGGAGATAAATATAAAAGAAAATATTATCACAAACCAAGTCCTAAAAAACGTAGATTTTTTTAGCAAAGAGGCTTATTGTCCTGCAGGGAAAAACAACTGCAAATGCTAGGCATGTGGAGAAGTAGGACATTATGCTAATGAATGCAAAAATAGGTAGAATAAAAAGCTTATTGGAACCTTGGGTAGCCTAGATTATGTTGAGCCTAGTGAAGATGAGGCATTAGACCTAACCCTAAATAACAATGAAGGGAGTGTTGAAATTATCTTGGACAATGAATATGAAGAAAATGATTATGAAAAAAAAAGTCATATGATAGAAAGTAGCTCAGTTAGTCTTGGTGATCATCAAGGAGAAGAGTTTGTTGTAGACAATGATCATGAGAAAGTTAAAGAAGATTGGGTTCTTCCCATAATTCAAAAAGATCCGATCTATAAAAAATTCATCTTTCAATTAAAGAGTAAGTATGTGGGCGAGATGATGGAAGGAGATTTAGAGATAAAAGGTTGTGAGTATGATGTGGGAGAAGTAAATCTCATTAATTGGAAAAACATCCTTAAGCATAACAAATATTGAAAGTATAGGTATATCATTGTTGGAAGTGTCCAAGTGCAAATCACTCTATTATAATATTATGGCAAAGATATTGATCTTTATACTTTGCTCTGTGATGTAAAGCATACCAAATTGAATAATCAAATTATCACAAAAATTAAGACCAACTTGTGCAATGGATCGGTAGGATTCAATTGTCGACCTAGATATTATGTGAGTCTAAAAGATGAGCTAGCTAAAAATTTTCTACCCCTTAAAATAAAAACTATCGAAATGGGCACGAAAATTAGGGGATATCCGTTAAGCATATTTTGGAAAATTATCTACAAAATGGATAATACTATAGATCCAAATACTAAAGTGACAATCATAGAAGTGGAAAAGCTTGAAAGTCCTATCCCTGTGCAAAAAATTCATAGGATTAAATGCAATCTACATGAGATAAAAATGATTGTTCATGGATATGTAGCTTTGTCAACCCTACAAAAATCAACAAAAAAATGTGATAAAAATTTATGAGAATAGTAAAATAACCATTAAACCCCAATTATTAAGAAGTATGAGTACAAGATCAAAATGGGGAGAAAGATCTTCATCAACTAAAGAATAACTTAAGGACGATGATACAATTCGTATAACTAGTGAAATGAATAGAATAAGTTTGAATCTACATGGCCCAACGTAGACCGAAGTCTGAATCTAGATAGAAAGGTCATTTGGTACAAAACAAGAACTGTTAGTGAGCCAATGTATATGGATGAATTAGTCAAAACCATGACTATGAAGATATGCTATGAAGTCACCAACACAAATCCTAATAACATCTATATCCCAATAAATGTATGCTTAGAGGGATATAATAAATATGTTTTATATGCCTACAAAGATAGTCTTTGTTCTATATGCTTTGGGAAAAGATCATTATTTCCAGAGTTTATGCAGAAAAGATCCAAAAATCATCCACAAGTAAGGATAACTGACAATAGTATTATGAGCCACAATGAAGCATAGAAGGGTTATCCATAGAATTAGGAGTAGTTCAATGCATCATACTAGTTCTATGGGCTATTTGTCAACCCTTGCATGATATGATTATTGGAAATAATTTTTAGAGATTATATTCTCCATGCACACAGACCATAAGTCAAATAATATTCACAATAAATGGTCACTCAATTTCTATTAAAAATTAGATAAGGCTTACACTCATCAAAAAATTGAGTTTACATGCAACCAGCGTGGTGAGAAGGTAATACCCGCACAACGTGAGATAGCATTGACAATCTCACTACTTGAGTTATCTATTAAAAAGCAAATTATTGAACAATAAGATCAGTTATGCAAAGAACTCTACTATGATAATCAACTAAAATTATAAGAAAAATACAAAGCATTTGCAAAAATTACTTTGTTAAATCCCAATACTATTATTCGGGTTAAGCAAATGGTGTATATGCACCAAGATATCCAAGAATTTGATAAACAAATTAAAGAACTTCTAGATAAAATATTAATCAGGAATAACAAGAGTCATCACACCAGTCCTGCTTTAATGGTAAGAAATCATGTAGAAGAAAACAGAGAAAAAGCGAGAATGATAATCAATTACAAAAAACTTGATGATAACACTGTCTTTAATGGTTATTACATTCCTAACAAAATAGTCCTTTTGAATAGAATTCAAGGCATCTCTTGGTTCTCAAAAATGGACTGCAAAAGTGGTTATTAGCAGATAAAAATGGATGAGAAAAGTATTCCTCTGGCTACATTTAGTGCCCTACAAGGGCATTATGAATGAATAGTAATGTTATTTGGTCTTAAAAATACACCTCAAATATTCCAAAGAAGAATGGATAATATCTTTAAAGACCTTAATTGTTGTTGTTTAGTTTACATCGATGCTATCCATGTCTTTTCCAAAACCATAGAGCGGCACAAAAATGATGTCTTAGCTGTCACCCAAAGATGCATTCATCATGGCATTATACTTGGTAAACAATTGCATCTATGCTAAACAAGAAATTGAGTTCTTAGACTTAGAGATAAAAGTTGGACAAATCATCCTACAAAAGTATGTTCTAGAAAAAATAGAGAATTTCTCTGAAAAGATTGAAGATCAGAAACAGCTAGAAAGGTTTCTTGGATGTCTTACTGATAACTGCTTAATGTATACATCATTTTTAGAGCTGTTTTGCCACATTTTTAGGAGAATTATATGCTTTAAGTCATAATCTATACTCTTATTTTCGATTTATGCTTGGGTATGGTTGTTTGATGTGTTTTATAGGATTTTAGGCCTTTTTAGCAAGCGTTTGACCCTTATTGGATGTATTTTGACCTCCCCCATGGACATCCATGTGCTGCTACATCCGAGGAGCAAGAAAAGAGAAGAAGATCGGTTCTATCCAAGACCATGGTTGGACCGTGGTGAAGGGTGAAACTGTTACCTTTTCATTTTCCTTTGGTTGTGTGGCTGAAAACATCCATATTTTTCTATAAAAAGCAACGTTCAGCAGCAAAGAAGCAAGCAAGCATTAGCATTGTTCAATTCTCTTTCTCAAATTTGTTCTTTTTAGTTTAGATTCTTAGTTTGGTTATTGTTCTAGTGAGAAATCTTGAGTGTGTGTGTTTGATTTTGAGGTGGTTTGAAGCCCTTGGTTGAAGGCTATCTCAGTCAACCCCTTTCTCTCAGATTTTGCCAAAACATTGGTTAGTTGTTTGATCTTTTATCATGTGTGAGTAGTTTATTTTGTCTAGGGATTTAGTAGTTTATGAAAGTGTAGTTAGATCATGTTTTAATCTATAGGATTGTGCTTATTTTATGATTGGTTTAATTTCGTTCTATCAAGTGATTATCATGTTGGGAGTGAATTTTTTTGCCAAAGTTTGCTTGCACACTTGAAATAATTGAGTGAAAAACTCAAATGTGACATTTGATTGTTAAACTGCTTGATAAAACCTGACATAACATCGTATCAAAAGAGAGATTTGCATGTTATGAGAACTACAGAGCAATCGAAGATATTTAATTTGGATAAGGCAAATTAGTTTGAAAGAACGACTTCTGCTTAGTTTAGGCAAATTTGGTTGATTTTGAAAGAATAGTCTAAATTTTAAGAGAGATTATAATTCCTCGAGATTAACCGATTAGAGAAAAGCACATGCTTATCATTTTGATCCAATCAACTTCCATAACTACATGAATTCCTAGGCATTTTTCCTTAATTGATTTAAAATCAGTGAATTTTGTTAAATCGAACCCCTCTTGAATTAGAATTTTACTTAGCATATTTTAATAGACAAAACTCAATAGATTACATTGGTCCCAGAACAGCGATCCTTGTTTTTTTATCTATACTACGACTATCGGTGCAGTGGTCACTTACCTATACTTCAGATTTCATTAAAGATTTAGCTAAACTGAGAAAGTCATTATATCAGAAACTCAAGAAAGAAGTAAGTTGGACAAGGACCACTAATGATACAAAGATTGTTCAAAACTTCAAAAAGATGTGTAAAAATCTTCCTGTTCGTAGTTTGACTAATGAAGGAAATAATTTCATTCTTGAGACAAATGCTAGCAACGAGTACTGGAGTACGGTACACAAAATCCAAGACAGATAAAAGCTTTGCAAATATTGCAGTGGAAGCTTTAATAAGGCAAAATGCAACTATCCCACGACGAAAAAAGAAATACTTGTAGTCATAAGGGAAATTGGAAATTTCTTAATCTTTTTAGCCCCAAAACCTTTTCTTATTCGAACAGATTGTAAAGGAATACTTGGTTTTGTGAAAAAGAATTTATCAAATATGTAAGTGCAAGGGTGACTCCTGCGTCTGCAATTATGGCTTAAGTAGTTTTCCTTCTCTATTGAACATATACATGGATGAAAGAACTCTCTGGTAGATAGTTTAATTCGACAACTCGCCAATGGTGATCATCAAAGCAGAACTCCAGCCAGAAAAATAGGAAATCCATAATGAGATGCCAGTGCTACTAGAACGGGTTACTCCTTCTAGTAAAATCCTTATTGATAATTTGAAATTCCATACAAAAAGTAGATCACGCTTTGGTCTACTATCTTCTGCCTACCTAATAGCCTAAAGATTTTCCCTTCTAGAGCTACAAGTTAATTACCTTAGATGTCCTTATGATATCTAAGAAAAAATAAGTTCTCATTTTCAAGAAAAATGGTTCAATGAGTGGTGTGCAGCCTGCATTGATTATTATCATCATTATTCCTATGATATTTGGGAGTCTTGGAGTACAATGATCTACTTTCTTGATAAGTCTAGAGTTAGTGGTGTTAGTTTTCCAGTAAATTCAATATCTCCAAATGGCCTGATCATTAAAGCCTGGGAATACAGGATGGTACTTTACTTTATGGAAATCCTAGATCCAAGGTACCAATTTTTCTCAAAATTAACCAAGTTTCAACAATGTATGTTTAGAATGATCCATTGGATTCTAACATCTCCTAATGGTCCAACAAAGATTCCAAAAAATTGATGCCTATATGTGGAGGTACATTGTGCACTAATCGAGTATAAAATGGAAAAGCCAAAGTAGCCCATTATCTTGTTCAGATTGTTGTTACGATGATCCTTATGATCAACGGCAAGAATGGGCTCCAGATCGATGAGAAATAGTTACTAATCCTACTTTAGCAAGAGCCATTGGATTTTATAACATTTATCATTAAAGTTGGGAATTAGTTGAACAAGGAAAAGCATTAACGCATTGAGGAAACACTACTTTCATCTATGGCAATGAATTCAAAGAATACATGAAAGTGGAAATAGCGGTTTCAGAAGATGTCTTTGATTATCCCTTTGATGTTGAAGCTGGAAAATTGTTATCATAAAAAGGAAAGAAATATCGCCTTGAATTATTTGAGAAATAGGAACCAGAGTATCTTCAATTTGATGAAGATATTGATGATTATCCAGATAATGATAGCCTGAAAAATATAATTGGAGATGAAGGCATGCAAAATCTAAAAAATGATGACTAGTTTTGTCATCATTAAAAGTTTTCAAAAGTGGTTGCTCTATTATTGTACTATTTTAATAAGTGTCAGGTCTATAAAATAAAGTAGTGTAATGTAGTCATGTGAAAAATTAGTGTGTACTGTAAACATGTGAAAAATCAGCATGTACTGTAGCCATTAGAACATCCTTTGTACCTCCAACCTCCTATAAAAGGAGAGGCTGACTGTTGAGGAGGGACACAGTCATTTGAGCATTCTTTAGCAAAAGAGAAATCGGGATTCTCCACTTTTCTATGAGTAAGCATCTCTAATGATCTTAGCTTAAAGTCCCTCTTCAAGCTTTCCGTTGTCATACTTTCACTTTCAGGCTTTCAATAAAAGAAGTTTCCCAGTAGGAAACGTTATTCAATTGAATCTTATCTCTTAAATATTATAATTTCTTGATTAAACTCTCGTTATCCTTTAAAATTGTATAAAACTTTATTAGTAACTACGGTTCGAGGAAAGAAACGAAACAGATCTATGTTGTGCCTAATCTAAGGAAGATAGGGTTGAGATTAGCAATCTCTATAAACGGGAAGCTTGAGGAACGCCGGAGTCCAGCATAGATTATGTTCAGATAATGGTCGAAACTCTCTAATTGAGGTTTAATTATTTTTCCAACCATGGTGGCCGTTAATCACAGTATGATATAAGTAGTAGATTTTGATAAATAGTACCAGTAAAGTCATTATAAGAAGTCTAAACAAAAATATAAGCTTAGTTTTATTGAAAAGTTCAAAAACTTAAGTATTTGCACTTAAAACCTCATTTTGGGGGGAAAAAATAGCAAATTTGGAAAGTTCAAGGAGTTGCAAATAAAAATTTAGGCCAGTAACTATTTCTTAGAATATCGACCCCTGTTAATAGTTTACCCAAAATAGTAGGTACTTGGGAATACATTCTAAAAACATTGACCCCTAAAAATTATTTCCATAGAATCCAGGGTAGCCTATAAATTATTTTCACAGAATCCTTGTTTTGTGGGTATCTTAGAATCAGCCTCTCTACAGGTAGGAATACCGATAGAGGTAAGGTTGCTTACAGTTGGATCTCCCCAAACCCTGCGAAAGCGGGACCCACACTAGGAGGTGTTATTGTTATTGTTGTTGTTGTTGTAGAATCCAGGGTAGCCTAGAGTCATCAATTGTGAGAAATGGCTATCTTTTTTCGATTATTAGTTAGCCAATAGGCTTGAGTGCAATAAACTCAAAATTAAGAGAACACAAACATGTCAATCCAATCTATAAACTCTGGAATCACCACTTCGAACTAAACCCACTTGTGAGAAATGGCTATCTTTGGGGAAATAGTTGTTTTTCTTTAAATGAAAATTTTTAAAGAAAAACAAATCTTATTTTCCTTTAAAAATTGAAAGAGGTCAAAAGGAATGTTGTAATACATTATTAAAAAAGACATTTTCAAAGAAATGAAAATATTTTGTAAAAGAAGGGATATGCCAAAAACAACTAACTTTAAGGAATAAGTTTTTTCTCTTTATTTTTCTCTTTTTAAGGACAGAAGAAGAAACATCTTTTGACCTTCATAAATAATTTTTTTTTTTTAAAAAGGAGTGTCGTCTCTCTCTCTCTTTCAAGGGAAAGCTAGACATTTTAAGAGCCAAAAAGACCAATACATTTCAATGAGACGTTGAAATTACATGAAATGATCTAAAGGGGAAAATAATTTGACCAAAGTCAATGAGCTAATAAGACTTACAAAATATTTAAATGACAAAAGACAATCGCTTTGATATTTGCTCTACGGAAGAAGGCTCTTTAAACTTAGCAAAATCCGCTTTCAAAAGCAAGCATAAGCTAACAAATTACGCTAGACAAGTGGTACATCTATTGTCCATATCTTTTAAGTAAAATTGCATGCTTGAATGAAATGATGATTTGAAGTGATTGTGTTGTATCTTTTAAAAAGAGGGAATCAAATTGACATCAATATGGAAAGAAAGAGGATGTCCCAAGAGGATACATCTCCACTTAATTAAATCAAGAGCTTAGGAGTGCGCACCTCTATGTTTATGAAAATACAAAGAAATTTTTTTATAATGTTTTGACGTAAAATGAATTTATAAGGTAGTGCACGCTTACTCATTCTAAAGAAATAATCTACATCACAGGAGTAGAGATATTGGAGTGTTGGCTCATTTTTAAAAATATTTTATATTTTTACGTTAAGGTAAAAAGGTTCAAGAGATAGCAAACTATGGTAAAGAGATAGGAGGCCACCCCAAAGATGTGATATATTTTGTTGACTATTTAAGTACATGTTCAACTATCTTGCATTCTCAAGTTAGACATGACTCTTGTATGCTCCTGAATGAGGACCTATTTATGTAATGCTAGACTTTATGTGGTAACTTTATGTTTTACCAACTAAAGTATTAAGCTATGTGTTTTAAGGATTTGACGGATGCAAAAGTAAAGTATTATTTTAATAAAAGTGAATAGTAGAGTTTGTGTATTTAGTCGCTTAGTGTATTTTCTAAGGATGTGGTGAACTTATCAAGAAAAGTATGGTAGTTCTAGCAACTCGATCCAAATTCAAATCCAATATCCTAAAAATTCCGCCACCAAGTGGGGAATGGGGGTTCTGATATATCAGTCTTACCCCTGAATTGTAAAATTACAAAAGAGATTGGTTCTGGTGGTAAAACCGTAGACTACCTACTACTCTACAGAAATAGGGCAAAAGAAGTTTAGAGAGACATTTGACTTTAGTCCATACAATCGATGCTGAAAAAATAATCTAAACTTACCTTTTTCAACTATCCAAATTTCAAACATTAGTTCTTGCAACATGATTGTTAAAGAATTTCTATGAATGAATTTCCTTTCATAAGCCAAACTAAAGAAAAAAAAGGATTTAGCATTGAAAGTCTGCAAGTTGAAGTTCAAATTTATAATATTAAGTTTATGTTTCAAAAAAACAAATTCACAGTGAAAAGCATTTAAGAGCCTTGTTTCTTTTAAGAAACAGCGGTAATGCCTCACCTAATTGGGTTCCATTACTTGATTTCAAAGCAAAACATGATATTAATTCTTAATTAAAATTTTATTCTAGTTGGAGCATTACAACATGACCTTGATTAGCCTTATCTCATTTCTCATATATAATATAAAATTGAATGGGTTGATGGTGTTTTGACATGAAAAGTTTATATTGGTTGTCTCCTATTAACTGTCTCACATTTACATCAATACTATATGATTTTTTTCTTTACTCAATTAATTTAACACTTATAAATTTAATATAATGATGTCACTAAATATTAACTTAAATTAATTAATAATTGTTATATTTTATTGCCCATATTCACGTATCAAGATTAAATTATTGTTTCTTTATTCAGTTAGTTTAGCGGTTACAAATTTAAAATAAAGTAGGATTAAAAATATAAACTGCAATTTTAAGTATGATAAAGTAATGGAGACACCCATAACAAGTTGAATCGCTTGATATTTCAATTCTCATCATTTAGTATCCAAATATATTGATATGCCTGAGGAGGCATCTCCTTACCTCATAGGCTAAATGACATTAAGCATATGGCAAGTATTAAAGAAACTTTTTTTTTTAATAGTTAAGGACTCAAGTAATATATGTGGACAACTCCTCTTAGTCAAATGTCAATTGAGGAGTCATGAAGTATCAAAATTATAAATAATTTTAGCAGTCACAAATTTAGAGTGAAAGATGAAAATAATCTAAGGATATTCTTGATTCTTACCCTTTATGGTTAAGAAAAGATTACTATAATTTTTTTTGTCATATTTAATTCCATGACGTATATGTTTTCTCTTTTTTTTAAATGCAAAAGCGACATTCTTATTTATGTCATTCTCAAAATTTACACACATTTGTGTAATCTTACTCCCCTTTTTTTTTGAAAAACTAAACTCGAGACTTACATTTGTGAAGTGTTGTTAGCAAATATTAGAAGAATGAAAAGGTTCTTAGCTCAAAGACGGTATTGATCGATGCATGTAAAGATATAGCTGCATTTTTCTTTTTCTGAGAGATGTGAATTGAAGTTATTTCTATTTCTTCAATAATAATAAGTCAAATTCAATTTGTTTACTATTTCTTCTGATAGCAATATGTTTCCATTTTTCTTTTGTAGTTGTAGTCCAATTTTGTCTATGCAGTAATCAAAGTTAGTTTAATTCTCACATTCTAAGCTAAGTTTGCAGAAGATTTTATTGATATTTTAATAACTTCAAAGCCTAAAACTATGCAAACATTCAGGAAAAAAAACAATAAGACTTAAAATTCGAACACATGCTCGTGCGAAGCACGGGATGCATAGCAGTTAGATTCTAAGAGAGAACTCCTCAATTCATGCATTTTGGTTAATCATATCACATTAAATAGGATAAAAGTTGGTCCTATGGTTAACTAGTAAAAAGGTTGCATTATTTTTGCCCACCAACCTTGATGTTCATATTATTCACGTCCAAAAATCCTTTTGAAATGACTCAAGGAACTTGTTAATAACGAAAGAGGAATTCTCCTTCGGTTCATAGCAGATGGTCAAATGTCAAATAATTTATATTGGCTTACTAATATGATAAGGATCTCAAAGACACATGTTCATCATATGAACCAATTAATCAATCAAGCTAGATTTATCATGGAGGAATGCTTTATCATGAAAGATTAAAAAGAAACTTGAAACAGTCATGTCATTCAATCATAATCATCTAAACATGGTATTATAGGATTGAATCATGGCTCAGTTAAGTGTGTCAGATCCATCCAAAAATCATGCAAGCAATCATATGACGAGGCAATCAAGAATATCTAGATAAGGCACCAGTGCATATATATGAGTTTCATATGGGAGTTGAAGCACATATAGAAAGGTCTCTCAAAGGCAATCAACACATGTGATATACTCATCATGGATAAAAACATAGGAAGGCTACACACTTCATAATCCAAGTTCTTTCTCTCAAAGCAAATCAATCCAAAATAATTCTTTAGGGGTTGACAATTCACTAACAATGGCAAAAGTAGAATATAGGAACTTTCAAGCACAATGGCTATATAGATAAATTATGGCAAAGGAATAACATGTAATCCATGTAATATAAAGATCTATATTAATCCCAATATGTATACAATGTTATGTTCTTGCTTGAATGATCTTGGTTTAGATTTCTTTGGTTTCTGGCCATTGTTTAGATTCTCTAAGATTTGAGTTCAAGCTCTAGGCCACTTTTGATTTTGGGTGCCCTTGAATTTTGCCTTTGTTCAGAATCAGTGCACTTGGTAGTGCCTTGTGTTCCCAAAGCGTTTTTCTTGGTCATGCAAACCTATAGCACTTTGTGCGCTTTACGCTCGATGACAATTTTTCTTACAAAATTAAAATCAAACTTTTTTCAAAAATTTGACATTAAAGGTATGTCCAATCTTGTTAGTGACTATAAATAAACTTCCACAAGTCAGAATCAATGGACTTAAAAAAAAAAAGGACCTTCATGTGCACTTCCAAATAGACAAGTAATTACAATGAAAAACATAGGAGGGTTCGCAATGACCGACCCTGATCTATATTGCATTACTAATGAAAATTGTTGACCTTTGCTCATTCTGATGGTGAAGTCATGATTTGAGTGTCCATTGCCTCAATCGCTTCATCACAATCCAGAGACATAAAGACTTTCTCATCATATGGCATCCTCATCTACAACCGTCTTCTATACTTATACCACCCAAACTTTTCAGCAACCCACATTGACTGCCTATTACAACGCTCATCCACCCATTTAAACGATGCCTTCTATAAATAAGCAAACAACAATTGCACTTTCAATGCTTCCCTGTGATAAGATTGACTTCTTCATAGTTTATTTTCCCCTTTTTTTAGGTCAAAATATGAATTTGTTACTTAAAAATCATACAACATCTACAATGGATATCTTAATCAAATCCAATTTATGCCTAAAATAATAAACTCAATCTTTTGATCTAGGAAACTAATTGATACGCTTCTAACTACCCCTCTTCTACTTGTTGCTTCATGATATAGCATTTGGTAAAGGAGATACGCAAAACTTGGATAAACTTCCTGTCAAAAGAATTTTATCTATTGTCGTAGTCTAAATTTATAGAACTAATGCCAGTTGCAAATGCAAATTGCGATCAATCAATAATCTAATCCTAAGATGTCAAAAACAATAAGGAATTAAATTGATAAAATCGCTACAAAGGTGAGAGATAGTACCACCCTCACCATGAAACTACAAAGAAACTCTAGTAGATGGAGAGAGAGAATTTATTGAAAGTAATAGCTGATAAAGGGCAAAAGCAAAGAAAAGATTACCGCTTTGACAAAAAGTTAGTAGTAGCCCCTAAGAACCAAAAAGAAGACCAGGGTATTCTATTGAGAAAAGAGGGAGAGAGGAGGCTATGATTTTTACGTCTTCATTGTAGTTAGACACACACGAATAATCATACGACCCCATAATGTCACTATTGCGAAGCCACAAAAAAAAAACCCAACATATGCGCAAGGCCAGTCGACAACATTATCTTACTTGGCAAAGATCTATAAACATCATTGTCATTATTTGTTGCAATACAAGAACACAACCCTACGCACGCTTTTTTACAATTACAATAGCAATATTTCATCAGTCAATTCAAGTCATATGAAATAACTATCCTAAAGCTACCTAAACTAATCTATTGTGCATCATCTTCATTGTTACTAACACATGGCGACTCACACTCGTGTAAATGTCGATCAACTTTAATCAATTATGCACCTAAAGCCTATGGTTGACTTTCTTAGACCCTATTCTTTTCGTTGGGAAATTGCGGGTGTGGAATGGGTGGGAGTGAGAAAGGGGGAAGGAATTGGTGAGAGTGGATATGACTGATTTGTTATATGTAGGAGTGGGAAGGAATGAGAAGAAATAGGAGAGTTGGGTTACGTATTTTATTTTTTAACATAATCCTTTATTTGTGATATTAATTACCGATGATAAAAAAATTTTAAACTGAAAAAAATATTTTTCTACATTGATTCGGGTATAAAATATTGTTTTGTTGTTGTTACCTCAAAAAAAATTGCAATTTTCATTATCCGTAAAAAAAATTGCGGGTGTATTTTTTCCATATATTAACCAAATACGAACAACGAAAAAATTACACATTTGTTCAGACTTTGTTTTTTTCATTGGTAAATCCGAATTTATCGACCTCAACCAACATCAATGCATATCAACCTCCTGCAACCCAATTCAATCTACTTCGACCAAGTTCAACCTACTTCGACCCACTTCCACCCACTTCAACCCATTTTTTATTATTTTAACCAACTTCTACCCATCACACAAAAAATAAATCAACCAATTTCAACCAACTTCAACCCACTTCAACCCGCTTCCCACTATTTTAACTAACTTTTACCCATCATAAAAAAAAATAAATCAACCCACTTGAACCAACTTCAACCCACTTCCCACTATTTTAACCAACTTCTACCCATCATACAAAAAAAAAATAAAAAATCGACCCACTTTAACCAAGTTCAGCCCAATTCAACCTACTTCAATCCCGTTTAAACCTACTTCAATCCACTTCAACTTACTTCAACCAACTCTACGGACTTCAATAAAAAAATACCAATTTCAACCAACTTCAACTAATTTCAGCCAACTTTCCACTATTTTAACCAACTTCTATCCATCATACAAAAAAATTCAACCCACTTCAACCAACTTCAATCCACTTCAACCTACTTTCACTTGTTTCAACAAAAAAAAAAAAAAACTGACTTCAACTAACTTCAACCAACTTTTACTAATCTCAACCAACTTCAACCATTTACTAACCCATATTTCCCAACTTCACCTATTTACCAATGAAAAAAGAAACATCTCCTCCATATATAGAATCAAACCCAAAATATCTACTAGTCACAAATAACTAACATTTGCTTAGCAATGCAAAAAAAAAAATATTATTTCGTCAATATATGTAACAAAATTACGTCATCTACAATTTCCGGCATGACTAACAAATATTTTCATAACATTCGAAAAATAAATAAAACTTTCATAATTATTATCAGATTATTCGTATACATAATTACATAAATTATTAAAGTTTTTGAAATATAGAAAATAGTAGGTATATGTAAGAGTGGGTGAGCGTGGGTGGGAGTGGGAATAAGTAGAAAGGAGTGAGATTTTTTTTAAAGTGTGGGAAGATGTGGGAAAGGGGGGAAGAAGTGTGTGGGAGTGGGAAGGAGTGAGATGGGTTCATTAAACCACGAAAAAAATAGTGTCTTAGACTAACAAAGACACCAACGGATACAAATTCATTGATTCACCATAATGTCCTCCTCAGAATTCATAACTACATCAAGGTTGGCATCCTTAATTTTGATTATACGTATGAGCTCATACAGACATGACAGGATGCATGGTTTATGCATGGTTGTTAGTATGATTAATCTAGTGTTACAAAATTACAAAAATTCGTCTAACAAACACATACTTGAAGCAAATATGTGCATACATTCAAGGGCAATTTTGCATGCACGCACAAATAATGCGTGTTGCCTTGTGCTGCATCAACTTCAATAAGTTCAAGTGAACAACAGAAAACTTTACCCACACAACTGTTAGAAGAAGCCCACATTCTTCCTCTTTTCCTACATATATAG
This sequence comes from Selenicereus undatus, assembly GCA_017589665.1. Taxonomy (NCBI): domain Eukaryota; kingdom Viridiplantae; phylum Streptophyta; class Magnoliopsida; order Caryophyllales; family Cactaceae; genus Selenicereus; species Selenicereus undatus. Next base: position 71,092,077 of record JACYFF010031954.1, on the reverse strand, counting down.
TAACTGCTGCTAGTGTAGACCCATGCTTCATACATAGCAAGAGATTAATAATGTACATAGCAAGAGATTAATAATGTACATAGCAAGAGATTAATAATGTACAAACATATGACTATGGGTTCATGATTTTCTTTTAAACTATGTGGAAATTATTTGAATATCATGCCTAGATATTCGGTCCCAAATACTCTAAAAATTGGAATTAATAGAATAAAAAGGGCAATCATGCACCCTTCCATCCCCTCTCATTACCTGTTTCGATCGGTTATGAAATTGAGATCAATAGAATTGAAAACATGATTATTGTTAAGGAATCTTGAAATTCTTCATCTATAGGCCTGTTCTTTTCGTGGGTAAATGAGGGTGGGTTAAAGGGTGAAGTGGGCTGAAATAGGTTAAGGCGGATTGAAATAGGTTGAAGTGAGTTGAATTTTTTTATGTAATAAATTGAACTTAGTTGACATAGTAGAAGTGGATTGAAATAGGCTGATGTAGGTTGAAATAAGTTGAAGTAAGTTGAAGTGAGTTGAAGTGGATTGAAGTTGGTGCTTTAGAATTTACCTATGAAAAGAACAAACCCTACATGTAGGAATCTGAAATTGAAAAAAAATGGTTAATTTACAAATGATTATGAGGCCCACATAGTAAGATTTATTAAATTTCTTTTTAGGGTCGATGGCTCTATGTATTAGGAGATTTGGTTGCTGACTGGTTAAGGATCAAGTGTAGTTGAAGATATTCATGGTTCACCTATATGTTGTAGTTGGAAAGTGAAAATTCCGAAGCTGGAACAATATAATCATTTAATGTAAAATACTATTAGGAAGCCAATATAGTGAGACATTCAGTTGTATAGTTATTATTTTCCTAAGATTGAAATAGTAAACCTTGAATCCATCATGTGCACATGATTGAAGAATGGAACATCTTTCAAACACCTAAAGTATAGATGACATCAAAAATTTATCAATGTTCGGATCATATATTTGATAGATTGAAAAAGCTACCAAATATATTTGATCTTCACGATTCAGCTATGTGTTACAAGCTAGAAGTGGGTAATTTGAAAGTTGGAGAAAAACTAATCAATTAAATTCTAATAGGAGGTCAACAAAGTGAGATATGAAGTTGTGTAATTATTTCCCTGAGATGAATGTGCTTAAACCTTAGATCTCTATTGTGTGCACGATTTTGGCAAAATTTTATGTCAAACATGAAGAGTACACATGCAAGGTATAGATTTATCAATCTTAAGATAATGTATTTTATAGATTGGAACACTAATTTATCCTACATGCACTACAAAAAAAAAGTCCATGTAACGATAGAATCAGCAACAGAAAAGGGCAAAATAGTGATAGAATTTTGTTGTCAACGACGGAATTGGCGACGAAAAAGGGTTGTCGGATTTTGAATCATTCGCTGAGTACTTGGCGATGGAATTTCAGAACTTCGCCACCACCAGCAGCGGAACCAGCGACGGACACAATGACAAACAATTTTTTGGTGAGGGATAAAAAGGCGGGAAAGGCGGCAATGAACTTCTAGTCCGTCACCATTAGCGACGGAATTTCCATCCTTGATGGCGATGGAATAGAAGTTCTGTCGCTGCCCCCTATTTGAAAAAAAAGAAAAGAAATCCTCCCTATTACGTCGCTAGCCATTGCTATATTTGTAATTTTTTTTTTAAACAAAAAAGCTTGTTTTTGACAGTTTTGATCATATTCCTCAGTACATACATTTAAATCCCTACAACAAATTTTCAAAGAGTATTCACTCCATGAACATCCAATGGCTTTAAGTATAACTTCATTCGAAGCGTTCTTAACAATTTTCAAACCATAAACATGTGAAATACTACATACAAAGCAAAATAGTTTCCAGTTACACTAAACAACAAATCCAACACTTCAAACTAATTGTTTTCAATTCACAAATCACAAGTCTCAAACAAAGGGTATATATCACAAACCACAAATCCGAAAGAAGCCATAAGTTGCTAGTTAATCAAAGTGAAATTAAGTTAGAAGAAGAGGGAGAAGCAAGTACCAATAGGAGAGGAATGAAGTAATCACGAAGACGAAGGACAAACAAGCACAAAGATCTTGTACTCCATAAAGAACCAAGGAGGGGAGAACCATCAACTAGGGAAAACCGCAACATACTCAATTACCAAGGTGAGGATCATCATATTCTTAATCCTCATCCTCATCCTCATGATCATTATTTCCTAAATGATGAGCAAAGGGTGGTTGAGATCCCGAGCCAGAAACTTGTTGTATTTGAAAGAAAGCTTATAAGCGCTGATCGATGCTCGTCATTTGTTGGCTAAGCTGTTGGTTGCTTTGAGTGAGCATTTTGTTGGATTCATCCAGTTGCTTACATTTCTCCATAAACAACCGGTAACTTTCAACTTGTGAAGTTAGCTCACTCCCCCCCCCCCCCCAAAGTTGGTTACTACACCCCTTAAATCATTCAGCTCTTAGTGCGATGGTGTATAACCTAAACCTGGTGACAACCATTTATATGAAGTATGCATTAATATTACAATTAAAGAAAGTAATCGTATAACCGTGTTCATTGAAACTTGAATATGAAAATTGTACCGGCTCGTTCAATAGGACTGAAGTAATTGGATTCCCTAATGTTGACAGCCTCATCACCAATGATATAAATACGACCTTTTTTGTTCTTGTACATATTCATCTACAACTCGTTTGGGTTTGGAATTATCTAGGATAGAGCTTGAGAAGTTCAATCCCTAGTCCCTTAAGAGTTGATTGCATTTTAAAATTCGTATTCAAAGGAGTCCTACAATATCACAACATATGCAAAAAATCATATATATTACAGTTAATGAAAGTAAAGTATACAAATCTAGTTTGAACTACCAATAAATATTAAGAATAGCTTATAACTTACATATGTTTGTTGTGATTTCTTTTCAACCGAAGGGTCATCTTCTTTGGCATGGAGTTTGTGAGTGTGTCTTAATAATTCAACAATTATGAGCTCTGTCCCAAGTTGTTCCCTCTACGTGCCAAATAGAATTATGTGAAACACAAGCCAAACCACGTTCAAAGTGGGCTGAAGTATTTAAATTAAAGAAATACATAGCAAAGTTCATTACTAAACGCCTCCTATGCTCATGCATAGGAATTGAACCACAGGTGTGGAGAGATGGGCAACCAACTTTTGGAGTACCTAGTCTATTCTTTTGGGTTGTTTCACGCAATTTCTTATAAGTTTCGTTCACCCAGTATTGTTGGAGTCCCTTCACTGAGCCAAACAAGCTTCCTGTTGTACTTCCTTGCTTTGCCAAGGAAGTCTCTCAAGCATGCAGTGCCTCTGTTTTCAAAAAATTTTCTTATACGGTCCTCATAGACTGGATCCCAAGTAAACCACTTCTGCAATTATGAAAACAACAAACATATTAAATAATACAATAGTAATTTATCAGGTTCACACACAGTGTTAATATGTAATCACTTCAGTTACCTTGAACTCTCGAAACCACAAATCCCATACAGGTTTGGGCACTTTACCCTAAGTAGCTGAGCTCCACATTTGCTTTGAAATATGAGAGAAATCCTACTAACAGGACCATCATTAGGGAGAAACCTAATTGGACACAAAACATCAAATTGATTAGTTGTTAAGCAAAATACTTAAAGTTTATAACATATAACAATTGAAGACTTACCTGCTATCATCTGGCTTGATCCAAGTCTTTGTTCGAGTGCTCCCATGACTAGATTGTGCTTCACTTTCTCTAGTTGCAATGTTTTCTTGGGATTGGTTTGTGTTAGGGTCAATAAATTGGGGAGTAGATTGCACAGTGTTGACAAAAGGGGGCTTTGAAGGAATGTTGTAGGCAAATTAGCCGTACATGGTAGTTTGGTTGGGAATGTACGAGATCTGATAATAGAAAGCCCCAAATGGGAGAGGAATTGGTCCTGAAAGACCTGGCATGTAACCAGCCATTGTTGCTCATGGCTGAATTGGGGTGTGAGGTACCTAGGGGGGAGATGGCTCAACGTCCATCACAGTTGGATTTACGGCGGATCTCCTACACCCTCGTCCTCCACCTCGAGTAGAGGACTTACCTCGACGAGAACTGAAATTTATACCTGAAATAGTTGACAACAAATGCAAGTACAAATATATAACAATTGCATATATCAACCATTTACTCAGACATCATAATGGGTAGGTAACAGATATTTTTAAAATTCATTCATACAATAAAAATAAATTCACAACCAATAGTTTTCCCAGTAAATACTCAAATACATAACAATTCATAAGCACTCAATCATCTGAATCATCATCATTATCGTCAATTTCATCATCATCATCATCATCATACAAATGCAGATTTTCCTCTCTGTTTCATTACCGTGTCATCTCACTCAGCCTCTTCATCGCCCTCATCATCCTCTTCCTCATCTATGTCATCATTAACCAGAATAAATGAAAAACTCATTTCATCATTAACCTCTTCGGGTGGTATACTTTTATCCACTAATGATGTTGAGATAACATCATTCACAGGTTCAACGAGTGTTGTCAAACCCGTTTGTTGGTAAGCAATAGGTAGAGTATATTGCTTATCCACTCTCGCCCTTGATTTGGTTGGTATGACGACAAGTCAATTGCCCCTGTCCCTTGAGCAATTTGCATGTGGTCTAATGTATACCTATGATGCGGTGTTTGGGAAGATGAATGGGTCGTACTTTCAATACCCCCTTGTACGGTGCACCTCAATAAGTTTGCTTAGTTTATGAGATCGTGTCCCACAATTCAATGTGAAATTAAACCACTCACAACTGAATAGCACACATCATTAAGTGGTTCACCGACATACTCAATGTAGACAATGTCCTTTAGTATGCCATAATAATCATTTTCAATATCGCCTTCTCCCGTACCACATACACCAACACCACAATTATATGTTTTCTTTCCGACGCTGTGAGCTTCTGTGTGGAATTTGAATCCACTAACTCTATATGGCATCCACGTCGACACATGCTGATTTGGCTTCGTAGCCAACTGTGTCAAGTAACAATGTTTGTGGGTGTTGATTAGTTGAATGTAATGCGCCTAAGGTGACACAAGAAGTGATTTTAGTTAATACAATGCACCCGATTGTTATGTAAAAATTATGAATGAATGAGTTATATTACTTACATTTTGACTAAACCAATTTGCAAAATGAGTTTCGATAATGGTGTCGACATCAGCGTCGCTGACATTGAGACGTGCAGTTCTTACTTGTTCTGTGAAAATTCTATCTCATTTTATGAAGGTGGTGAATAAACTTGTGTTCTGAATGATAAATTCGATATAAAGTTAAAGTAGCACTCACACAATATAAGGTTTAACTTCATCACAATTTAAAAGCAAGTGAAGATGGGCAACAATATATTCAGCATCTGCGAGATACCTTGTTCTTTCCCTACCAATAGCGGTCCCTTACGATTCAAACACAGATAGAGATGGGAAATGATTATTATGTTCATCGCCATTCTCATTTCTCCTACATCTAGTGCGCATGGAGGGCACATTATAGCCGAAGTAATAGGAGGTAAAGAATGTCCTCTCAACTTCTAGGTACGCTTTTGTGATTGAACCTTCAAGACACGCTTGTTGTTTTATCTTTTTTTTCAATCTGCCAAAGTACCTAATAAATTTACAATTCCCATCACTTGTAAGTGATTGCACAGATAAGAATTGAGATACGTTTCATCAAATATAGTCTATTTTGCCTCTCATATAGATACATCTATCGGTATTGTACAGGACCACCAAGTTGAGCCTTTTCTGCCAAATGCACTGGCAAGTGCTCCATTACATTGAAGAAGCCAGGATGGACAATCATCTCCAACTTACAGATAGTAATGGCAGTGTTCCGATACATTTCTTCAAGCATATCCTTTCGCAATGTTGTTGAGCACAAGTTCTTGAAGAACTGGCTTATCTCAATGAGAGGTTTCAACACATCATCTGGGAGAGCTCTAAATGCAATGGGTAAAAGAGTCTTCATGAACACATGACAATTATGACTTTCTATATTGTTGAACTTTGCCTCATTAGGGTCCATAATATTCCTCAAATTGGAGCAATATTCACCATGCATTTGAAGCTCATTTACCCATTCACATAACTCTATTCGTTTATCCACAGGAAGAACGAACTTCGCATTTGGTTTAACCGTCCTGCCACCAGGGCCTTGCTGTAAATGTAATTCTGATATATCACATATCTCTGCAACATTCATTCTTGATTTGACATTGTCCTTTGTTTTTCCACCAACATCCATAACAGTGTTAATGATGTTTTCGAAGAAGTTCTTCTCTATGTGCATTACATCCAAATTATGGTGGAACAATTGGTGTTACCAATAAGGTAACTCTCAGAATATGCTCTTCTTCGTCTAATTGTGCTCATTTTTCTTAAATCTTGGTATAACAAAGTCACTGTTCGTAGTTACCATTGGGTAATCTTCAACCTTGACATAAAGCTCTTCCCTAAATATGCGGCGAGGAAGACCCCCTGTAACAATTCTACCTTTTCTAAATGCTATTCAATTTCTTCTAAATGCATTATTCCTTGGCAGAAAACACCGATGACAATCAAACCATGAGAATTTACCTCTATTTCTCAATGTCAAAGCCTTCTGTTGTTTCATACATATAGGACTTGCCAATTGCCCATTAGTACTCTACCCAGATAACATTCCATATGCGGGGAAGTCATTGATGGTCCACATAAGTGTGGCACTCATATGAAATGTCTGCCCCGTACAAATGTCAAATGTTTCAATTCCGGCATCCCACAACTCCTTCAACTCATCAATAAGAGGTTGTAAATGTAAATCTATTTTGTTCTTGGAATTTTTAGGGCTGGGGATTACACAAGTGAGAAACGTAAATGGTGTAGTCATACACATTTCAAGGGGAAAGGTATAAGGTGTAACTATCACAGGCCAAATGGGGTAAGATCTTGAAGACAAAGTGTAAGGATTAAATCTATCAGCAAATAAGCCAAGCATCACATTTCGAGGCTCTGCAGCGAAATCATGGTATTTGTTATCAAAATATTTCCATGCTGCCCCATCTGATGGATGACATAAAACACCGTCCTCACGCTATTGTTCATAATGTCATCTCATTTGCTCTGCAGTACTTCTTGATGCATACAACCTCTGAAGTCGAGGTTTTAATGGCAAGAAATGCATCCTTGAGTATAGCAATGGATCCTGATTGTGACCTTTGCCCGTTCTATCTTGAATGCCCACAAAACTTGCATGCATCTAGGTTTGCGTCCTCCTTAAAAAATAACATGCAACCTTTACGGCAACAGTTAATGTGTACTACATCATTGCTAAGATCTTGAACAACCTTTTTCATTTGGCCATAGTTGTTTGGCACACGGTTGTTAGGTGGACACATCTCTTTCATTAGTTGAACAATTTCATTGAAATAGTTTTGTAGCATATTATAATCATATTTGATACTCAACAGTCTCACAGCAGCCGATAGCTCACTGTGGGTGGCACAACCATCGTATAAGGGTTGTTGAGCAGCTTGAACCATATTATAAAATGGTTCTCGGTAAGTGCTTAACTCCTCCTCCCTTATATTTTGATTTTCCATTATAGCATCACCAACCATGTACTCCATACGATTTACGTAGGATTCATTGTAGTCATTGTTAATGTGACTTGAACCAACTTCGGGAATTTCACTATTTGAGTATCAAAAATCATGTTGTTGAGGCTCTACTTCTCCATGACTTATCTAAAACCAATATCCTTTCATAAAACCCTTATACATAAGATGCATCTTCACTTTATCGGGTGTTAAGTACACCCTATTTCTGCATTTAGCACAAGGACATCTATGCTTTCCCCATTTAGAACATCTCCCCACCTAAGTGCAAATTCATCAAATTGATTTACTCCATTTAGAAACTCTTGCATATAACCACTACGATCAGGCAATAATCTATTCTACATCCACCTACGATGTGGATGCTCATTCATATTCTGCTCAAACAACAATAACTACATAAGCTATTGGCTAAGAATTGATTTTAATTTAAATAATAATAATTACATAATTTACTCAATTGTACATTACATGTATTTACTCATAAGCTTCTACAAATATACTTACATTCTTACGAATTTCAAAAAACTAATAATTCATCCAAACTTCAGCATTTCATTCCACCAATATATCAAATTTTAACTTAAAATTACCAAACCTAAGCCTAAATTACATTGGGCAAAATCTTGAAATAAATTAGAACAATAATTTCATACAAATATCACATTTCAACCAAACGTATGAACTAAAGAATTTCATTCCACCAACCAATCAAGTTTTTACTTCAAATTACAAAACCTAAACCTAAATTACATTGGGTAAATTCCTGAAACAAATTAGAGTAATAACTTCATATAAACATCACATTTCAACAAAATTATGAACTAAAGGATTTCATTCAACCAACATATCAAATTTTAATTTTAAATTACCAAACCTACACCCTAAATTACATTGAGCAAGATCTTCAAACAAATTAGAGCAATAACTTCACACAAATACCATATTTTAACATAAATATGAACTAACTATGAAATTCTAACAATGTAACACAAAAATTTGTAGAAATTAAAACTAGTTTGCTTGAGAAATTTACCTCAAAATTTGTCAAAAAACCAGCTAGGGGCGGGGCAGGCGGCAGCCGCCGGTGAGGGAAGGCGGCAGACGAAGGTGACGACGACGGCAGGAGGGGGTCGGTGGGCGGTCGACACATACGCGGTGGTGATGGACGAAATAGCTACTCTCTCTCTCTCTATCTCTGCACGTTTCGGGAAATGGTCTGCGAAATAAGCAGATCTTAAAATTTAAGTGCGGTGGCGACGGAACAGGTCATGGAAATTCCATCGTCGCCCCTTTTTTTAAAAATCTGCCCAAAATTTTTTAACTAGTTTGAAATTTTTTTGATGGCGACGGAAATTCTGTCACCAGCTTGAAAATTTTAATTTTTTTAATTAATATAGCAACGGATATTCCGTCATCAGTACTTAATACCGGCGACGAATTTACCTGTTCATCGCCAATTCTGTTGCTGACTCTAACTGTTTTCTGCTATAATTTTTCCGTCGCCATTTCCGTCGCTCTTTCCGTTGTTGAATTAGTTTGTCGCCAAATTTCGTCGTTATTTTGTGGTTTTTCAGCAGTGATGATCTTACCATGTGTTTACTATTGTAAATTTCCGATGGTAGGAGGACTAATGAAAGAGGCTATTGTGTATCTCGAATTGCGATTAGTGTAGATAGCAAAAAGGTGCATCATGGTGGGAGTGGTGAAATTTATAGATGCAGTTATTGTGTCTTAGTAGGTGACCTGGACATGGCGTAGATGCAATGAAATTGTAAGATTTTTTTATTTGTAACTACTTTGGATATGTATATATATATATATATATATATATATATATATATATATATATGTATGTATTTTTATAAGAAAATTCATTGTAGAATATTGATATATCTTAATAAACTTCCCACGCGGCTATCTTTAAGTGACTAAGAGTTAAAATTCTTTCTAAAGTGGGATTCCTTGATTCTAGGCAATGGTTTTGTCAACTTAGAAAAATCTACCTACATGACCTCTATCTTCATCTTGCTTGGAATACAATAATAAGATGATTAATTTTACCAAGTAATAATTCTATCAAAAAAGAAAAAATGTATAAAGTGATAAGATTATTCAAAAATTGAACGGTAAACTAAGCAAAATCCTATTAGAAATAGGAAACCCCAAAATCTCGTATGAATTGTCGAGTTCAACTCATGTTGAGATTTTTTACCCCTAAATTCAAAATCAGGAAAACAAAAAAATGACCAATTAGTTATTAGGGAAAACTAATTGATATCCAACTGAAAACCTAAGATAAAAAATTTAAATAAAAAATGAACTAAATCATGCAGGATTATTTGCTCCCCCCTCCCCCATATGATTGATAAGATTATCATCTATCATTTGTCACATATATAACCAAAATAATGGGTATTTTAAAAAATAATAATAGAGGGATGCTTTATTTGGAGACGATAAGGTTATCTAAAGATATGGGATTAGTAACTTAGATTTAATATATTGCTACCCCTCATATAATAGGATAATCATATATCCTTTATCACATATATAATTAAATTATGGGTATTTTTTTGAAAAATAATAATAAAGGCATATTTTTATGTAAGAGGTACCTTTTTTAAGATACATAATCAAATGTTTAGGTTTAACAGATAACTATTATCAAGGTTACCAGAACCAGACCGGACCAGCCGGTTCAGCCAGGGACCGGACCATACTCCGATCTGATTGTTGGTATTAAACCACTACATAAATGGACTGGTCAAGAACCAGTCGAAGACCGGTTGAACCGCACGGTTCTGCTGATTAAACTAGGCACCAAAGTAGTTCACTTGTTTTTTTTTGGGGGGGGGGGCTAAAACAGCTTCACAAAAATAATGGCATTGCCAGTGAGTAGATTCAAACCAAGCTCCTCATGTACATTCAAAGCACTCTTCACACAATGCAACTACTAGAGCAATCCCACTTTTGTGGCACTAACCCACTTCATTTCTTTATTATATAATGGCTCTTCTATTGTCTTTGACCAAATGGATTTGTTCAACTCCTTTTCGTTCTCTTTTTAAAAAAAAAAAATTCTTCCATTGTGGCACTTTATATAATGAATTGATAACATATTATCAACCCAAATTATGTTGTGGGTGAATTTTCTTATCAATTTATTTTCTAAAATAAATAGTTTGTTATTATTAAGTTGTACACAAATATAAAAAATTTAAGAATATGTAGATGAATTACTTAATTTTATTTAAAAGCTTACTAAATTTTCAAAGTTAATACTTTGTATTTTTTATTCTAAAAGCCAATAACTTAAATACTTAGTATACAAATATTTAGGAATAGTTGTTAATTTGAATAATTCAAACATCCGGTCTAATTCGGTCCAACCGATCCAATCGATTCAACTGATAACCCGCTAGCTTCACCAATTCACTAATCGGTTCGGTTTTGACAACCTTGACTATTATGACTGATATTACACCAAATGTCGCAAATCACTCCTATAGTAGCATTTTAGGCTTTCCCAAATATTATCATTTTTTAGCTGCTTGAGATTTTTTAAAATAATAGGTTTATCATATATCCTTTATCACATATAACCAAAATTATGAGAGATTTTTTTAAAGTAAAAAATTATAAACGAGCATTTTACTTGGATAAGGTAGTTTTTAAAAAAAATTTAAAATATACAGTTTAGCTTTAATGAATATATATAACTGTCTAGTTTTTTTTCCTTGATAATTGGGTTATCACCTATCTTTTATTATGCGTATCTGAAATCATGGGGATTTTTTTAAAAATAAAAAATACAAAGATATCTTAACTTTAAAATCGATGGCTTAGATCTAATGTGTATATAATTTTTACAATTAAAATTACACGAAATCGTACAAATCACTCTCGTTGCAGCATTTTAGAGTTTTTCAAAGATTGCTATTACTACAGTATAGATGCAACATATATAGATAATGAATACCAAATGGCCCAAACTTGTGACAAAAATATTGCCATGTTGAGGGTTGCAAGTATATATTTAGCCCTTTGATCTTTTTTTGTAATTGAGGCTAAGCTCCTTACTATTACCCATAAAAATTGTAGATATTAAAGTTGCCCTTATCATACAATTTTTTTTCCCGTTACCTATTTTTAGTTTTTCACAGTTTACTTTTTTTAAAAATTCAACGAGCTTGATCGTTTACTTGTTAAATTAGTCGATTGGATGGATGTAGATGGAACAAGTCTCTGGATATCAGAGGGATTAAGAGCATTCCCAACACGGGGAATGCGTGGGGGCAAATTGCTGACAGCCATGGGGAAATTGGGGGGGGGGGTACGCGTGGCAACACGCCTGCCCCGTTCCTTCCCCATTCCCTCTTTTTTTGTCCTTATTTGATTTTTTAATTATTTTTTATTTTTTTAATAAAAAATATTATTTAGATAGTTTAAAAAAAACATATGTTATAAAGTGGGTCCATACAAAATATTTTATTGTATAATTTAAATTGGAGTTCCATTAGTTGGGAAAGTGATGGAATACAAGTTTCAGAAATGTGAAACTTTTGATGATGTGGCATGCCTGAGTTCCAATTTTTGAAACTCAGATTGGGAATGCTCTAAATACCCTTTGCAAGTTCAACACTAACTTGAGATATCAATTGATCAGGAAATCCAAAATTCGATGCAATTAAGGACGTTGATCAGCCTCTTATTATAGCATTTTAGGTTTTCTTAGATATTATCACGTGTTTTAATATTTAGAATTTCTTTTAGATAATAAGATTATGATGTATCATTTATCACATATAACCGATTATGAGAAAGGTTTTAAAAAATAAAATTTATAAGTAAAGTATTTTACTTAGATAAGGTAGTTGTTTTTAACTTTAAAATCTACAGTTTAGATTTAATGAATAAATATAGTTGTTTCATTTTATTTTTCCTTGATAATTGGATTATCATCTATCTTTTATTATGCGTATTCGAAATTATGGAGGATTTTTTTGAATCTATATCTATATAATACATAATAGCAGTCTTGTGGGTCCTACTATTTATCTAAATTCTCAAAAATTAGAGATTTTTGACCGTTAGATTGAGATTGTTTTTTATAATTACTGTTGGATTTATACAAAAATCAAATTAATTTAAAAATATCTATCTATCTATAATCTAACTATATCCATAATATCTATAATCTATCTCTCTATATAATAGCAATCTTATGGGTCTTATTGTTTATCTAAATTCTCAAAAATTAAAGTTTTTAAATCGTTAGATTGAGATTATTTTTAATAATTACCGTTGGATTATAAAAAATCAAATTAATTCAATAAATATATCTATCTATAATCTATCTATATCCATAATATCTATAATATAATCTATATCTATATCTATATCTATATCTATATCTATATAATTTATAATATTATAAGTCCAATCTCGACGATAAAAATATTTATGCCTTAGATCTAAGCCGTCGATTTTAAAGTTAAGTTATCTATTTATTTTTATTTAAAAAAATCCCCCATGATTTCGGATATACATAATAAAAGATAGATGAAAATTTAATTATCTAGGGAAAAAAAATTCTATCGACAAAAATTATCTAGGAAAAAAAACTAGGCAGTTATATTTATTCAATAAATCTAAACTGCGAATTTAAAGTTAAAAAGAACTACTTTATCCAAGTAAAATACCCATTTATAATTTTTATTTTTTAAAAAACTCCTTCATAATTTCGGTTATGTGATAAAGGATATATTATAATCCTATATCTAAAAAAATATCAAGTAGATACAATAATATGGTAATCTTTAGAAAACTCTAGAATGCTACAACGAAAGTGATTTGTGGGATTTAGTGTAATCCTAACCATAAAAATTATTGATGCATTAGTTCTAAATTGTTGATTTTAAAGGTAAGATATCTCTTTGTTTTTATTTAAAAAAATTCCTATGATTTCGGATATACATGATCAAAGATAGATGATAATCCAATTATCAAGAAAAAAATTCTATTAAAAAAATCTTGGGAAAAGCACCAGGTAGTTATATTTATTCATTAAATCTAAACCATGGAGTTTAACATTAAAAAAAAAACTACCTGATTCAATTAAAATACCAATTTATAGTTTTATTTTTAAAAAAATCCCTCATAATTTCAGTTATATGTGATAAAGGATATATGATAATTCTATTATCTCAAAAAAATCCCAAGCAGTTAAAAAATGTGATAATATTTGGAAAATCCTAGAATGCTACAACGAGTGCAATTTGCGATATTTACTATAATCTCAACCATAAAATATTTATTTATGCATTAGATCTAAGTTGTCGATTTCAAAGCTGAGATGTCCTTTTATTTTCATTAAAAAAATCCTCCATGATTTAAAAATATACATGATAAAAGTTAGATGATAATGCAATTATCGAGGCAAAAAAATCTATCAAAAGAAATTATCTAGGGTAAAAATAGGTAGTTATATTTATTTATTAAATCTAAATTGTAGATTTTAAAGTTAAAAAAAACCTTATCCAACCAAAATACTAATTTATAATTTTTATTTTTTAAAAAATCCTTCATAATTTTGATTATATGTGATAAAGGATATATGATAATTCTATCTAAAAAAATGCTAAACAATTAGAAAATATGATAATCTTTGGAATACCCTAGAATGTTGCAATGAGTGTGACTTGTGGAGTTACTATAATCTTAACCATAAAAATTATTTATGCTGTTAAAAATTATTTATGCATTAGATTTATAATTTTTATTGGTAGAACCATCCATCATAATTTCGGTTATGTGATAAAGGATATATGATAATCCTATTATCTAAAAAAATATCAAGTAGTTAAAAAATGTGTAATCTTTGGAAAACCCTAGAATGCTGCAACAAGCATGATTTGCATGATTTAGTGTAATCTTAACGATAAAAATTATTTATGCAATAGATCTAAGTTGTTGATTTTAAAGCTAAGATATCCGTTTATTTTTTTAAGAACAATCCCCCATGATTTTGGATATACATTATAAAAGATAAATGACGATTCAATTATTCAGGAAAAAAATTCAATCAAAAAAATTATCTAGGGAAAAAAATAGGCAACTATATTTATTCATTAAATCTAAACCGTAGATTTTAAAGTTAAAAAAACTACATTATTCAAGTAAAATACCCATTTATAATTTTTATTTTTAAAAAAATTCCTGATAATGTCACTTATATGTGAAAAAGACTATATGATAATCCTATTATCTTAAACAAATCTCAAACATTTAATAAAAATTATAATTTTTGAAAAAACCTAAAATGCTACAACATGAGTGATTTATTTGGTGTAATCTCAACCGTAAAAGTTAATCACCTATTAAATCAAAGCCTTTGATTATGTCTATTAAAAAAAGGTACATTCTCCAAATAAATCATGTCTTTATTATTACTTTTTTTTAAAAATCGTAAAGAATATATAATAATCCTATTATCTACGGGGTTGCCATCTATTAAATATAGATAGAGATGGGCATGGGGCGGGTTCAGGGCGAGTGGAGCCGTACCCGCACTCATACTCATTTTCTAAAACCATCCCCATACCTACACCTCGTACCCATCGGGTTTTAAAATTTCATACCCTACCCATATCCATCGGATTTGTCAAGTTATTTAGATTTTATTTTGGTACATATACATTGTAAAAACTGACACCTATCGGGTTCATTAAGTTTAATTTTTAGAGGTTCAAAACTAAATGAAAAATACTTTTTTGCATGGATTTCTCCCTTATTAAATTTCTGCCTACATATTCAAAATTAAAATAATACACGTCGGGTTTATTAAGTTTAAAAAATAATACTCATAATTGAAATGCATTGTGTCCCTACAAAATATCAAATTTGTGGGTGCATAAGAGTAGAGTAGTTGTCAGCTGAATCTAAGAGCACAATATGTATTTAGGTATAGATTTTGGCCTGTTTTTCACTACAGTCTACTCGCTTCAGTCTCAGAATTTTTTTTGAAAAAAATCGGGTTTGGATATGGGGCAGGGTTGGATATGGCATTCCTGTACCCGATCTGTACCCATACCTATACCTGTTTTTGCACACCCGCTCCATACCTATTTTTCCTCCATTTTTTGTACCCGAACCCACCATAAATAAAGAGGGTTTGTTTTGAATTTTTCGGGTTTGGGTAGAACTCTCATCCCTAAATATAAACCACTAATTCTATATCTTTAAATTATCGTACATGATTCAATTAATTTTTTATTTGACTTTATTTATCTCAGTTGCTATTTATGAAGTTCACAACTTTTTATTTTTTCCACTAACTACTTATTGATAAATTTTTTAATTTTTTCAATGATACACATTTTTTAAATATCTGTTTCATCATGCACCGTGCATAGCACGGGTTTATACTAGTAAAAATAAAGGGATATCTTAACTTTAAAATCGAAGGTTTAGATATAATGCATAAATAATTTTTATTATTGAGAATATGCCTAATGCTGCTAATTACTCTCATTGCAACATTCTACAATTTTCTAAAGATTGCTATTAATATAATATAGATGTACATGTATTCATAAACAGTGCTTCGTCCCGCTCATTTTTACGAGGGTATTTTGTAAGTTCACGCAAAGTCTTACACTAAAACTCCAACAATTAAGGGCATTTATGAATTATAACTTTCGTAAAACTTTCTACACAAGTCACAAGGTCATTTGCCCACGCCGACAACATGATGCCCACGTTTCAATAAACATGGTAGAGAGAGCCCTTCAGCCCAATTCTCCCTAAATACAACTTTTTCAAGCAACCATTGCAGCCTCATGTACATCCAGGATTACAGTATTGATTTTCATAGCTTTAGTTTTTCGGTCCTTTTGTCTCTTCGCTTGATTGACCTTTTTCTTTTATTTTTAAACTTCTTCAACAAAGTGGGGTTTTTTTTTTCTATTACATTAGTAAATATTAAGGATCATGAACTCCTATTTAGGAGGTTCAATGGATTATATACGAGGAGGGAAGGGGAGACAGGATAAGCCCTACCAAAGTCAATTGACGAAGACATGATTACCTCATCCACACGAGCACTCACACTAACTAGTCCATCGAATTGTCACCAAGATTAGATCTCGTGTCTTCCAAATGAAAGATGGAGTTTATACCAACCAAGTTAGAAGCTCGTCGGAAACCTCTCAACAAAGTATATAAGGGTAAATCACTCACTTTGTTATGTCCACTAGAGTTTTTAAAAGATTTTTGGTCATTTTAGATCTTAATTTTTAGGGCTTGTTCTTTTCGTAGGTAAACCGGAGTTGATGAAAGGGTGAAGTTAGTTAAGATGGATTAAAGTGGGTTGAAATTGATATTTTTTGTTGAAGTGGGTTGAAATAGGCTGAAGTGGCTTGAAATTGGTTGAATTAGGTTTAAGTTGGTATATTTTTTATATTGGTTAAAATAGCGAGAATAAAATTTTAAAAGAGGTTGGTAAAAGTGGGTTGAAGTAGGTTGAAGTTAGTATTTTTTATTGAAGTGAGTTGAAGTTTGATTGAGTAGTTTGAAGTATGTTGAAATGGGTAATTCAAAAAAGACCAATGAAAAGAACATACCCTTAACTGTAATATTAGTATTGTGTATCTCAAGACTTCAATTAAGATATTCGACATTATTTCTTTTTTCCCAACTTCATTAGAAAAGAAGAATTTTTATTTTGTGGATATCATTTAAAGATTAACATTGTTAACTAAAAAATCTTAGATATAAAACAATAAAATTAAAAATATCTCTCAACCTTACTTCTAAAGAAGTGAGTGTTACATTGAAAACAAAGACAGTGTGATATGATGTGAAAAATTATATTAAAATCTACACATCTATGACTTATTTAAATTTTTAAACGAGACCCTAAATAATATACAATATACGCAGAAATTAAAATGGGATATGATAGTCCACATAATCAAAGCGCCAGACATGATTGATAATGTGGCAACTATGATTTGTTCTTTATTTGACACTTCTTAACCATTATATAAGCCATGTTAAGGAAGCGATAACTTTATAGAAAACCTAAAATAAATCCCAATTTTTTTTAAAAAAGAAAAAGGGGCCAAAAAAATAACCTACGTCCATCTATCATTCCCCAATGCAAATCCAGCCCTCTAGTCAGTGGGGATAGTCACCCGCTAAACCTGCTTCACAAGCCCAGGGAAACTCTTGGACCATTTAATTAAGTTTCTTGAGCAGTAAAATTATACCATGATTGCTATTTAGTTAATCAATTATACATAGATTTGAGGCATATATTCTATTATTATTAATTATTATGGAACAACTACAAAAAATTAAATAGTAAAGAAATATGCACAAGTTATATGGTCCCCTCCACTGCGACAAGGAATAATCAATATTGAAGATTAGATAGCAGCATTAATCAACAATAGTGATCATATCAAATGATGCTAACCATTTGACGAACATGCAATTAAACTAAAGCTTTTTCCCTTGTTTTTTTTTTTGGGGGGGGGGGGGGCGCATATAATATTTGAAATTTTGGTGTGGAAGTTACTACCGACCCCTCATGAGAAGATGATAAAACCAAGCTGGTGATTGATGAAATCATCATTACAAACATGATCTGTACACTAGCTAACTCATGATTCCTACACCATATTCCATAATAAAAGTGAATGTAGTACCCGGTGTGTAATTGTACAATGGTCCCCTTCTCTTCTAATTTGCCTTTCATATTCTCATATGTCCAATGGACCACAGGCAGGGAAAGGAGAGTAAACTTCAACAAAGAACCCCCCCGAATGTATCAAAGTCAATATAATATAATTAACATTGGATGGAAATATTGACGACCAAGTTAATGCAATTGAGGCATATTTGGAAAAAGATTAAGTTTACGCTCAATTTAAACATTAAATACTTTACGTTACTAGTAAGACCAGGCCACATATTTAATTCTTTTTTTTTTTATGGTGTTTCCTATGCACGCCAATTTGGAAGAGTGTTTATGGCTAAGGTTTTTCCGGGAAAGGAAGATGGAGGTGAAAGTAAAAATGACGAACTGAAAAGGAGATGATGAAGATGGCATTGGGGCTGGGCGACATCAAGTGATCGACAGGGCAGGAGGATGTCAAGAGTTAAGAACGGTGGCAAAAACAAGTCAAGGGAGAGGAGCTAAGGGACTTAGGTCTGTTCTTTTTCACGATAAGATGCAGCTGTAAGTTGTAAAAAAATGTAAGGAGATGTAAGAACCTGTAAAAAGATATAAGAAACTGTAAGAAGATGCAATGAGCTATAAGGAGCTGTAAGAAGCTGTAAGGATAGATGTAATGAGTTTTTGAATTATTAAAAAATTGTATAGTATAATTTTAGATATGTATGTATAATTGTTGGTCATATTGGTCTTTAATGTATGAATTATGAAAAATATTATTTTATGAAAATAAATTGCGTGTGTCACTGATAGTTATGAAATAAATTTTATAATATTACTAAACAAATTATATTTTAACATTACACAAAAAAAATTATTTCTTTACAATTATCGTTTTGGATGATAAAAAATAATATTGAAATAACATAATTTATGAAAATAAACCTTTAAACAAGTCACTTAAATATCAATAAGATAAATTCATACTGACAATTATGTAGATCCAAATATGTTCTGTACATGAAGTGATTTTTTGGTACTAACATTAGTTTCACCTCCCTATAAGCAAATTAATTAAAAAAATAATAATAATTTTTCTCAACAAGATTGAATAGAACCCTAAAAATGAAATCATGTTTGAATTAAACATTTTGAAATTAAATTCAATCTAATATTTATTATACAATGATATCAAGTTGTCATGGATAAACTTATGGGCGAAATAATTGAAATGCTTTCATCATCTATAATTTTACTATTTTCATGCATGATTCGCTTCGAAACTCAAATATAAATATGATTTTTGTATTATAATTTTAAAACATGTTGACTTATTTTCTCTATAATGACATATATGCTTTATGTCAAAGCTCAAATATTAATTCACATTGTTAAATTCTGTTTTTATGTTTATACAAATATTATATTCATAAAAAAGTTATAAGATTTTTCATGTTGGTAGCATATTAAAAATACATACATATTTCTGTATAAGTAAGAGAACAAAATAGGTGATAAGTTGAATGTTATTTAAAATATATAAGGGGATTTAAGGAGAAGTTAGAAGATGTACGGAGATGTAAAAAGTTGTCAGGAACTGTAAAGAGCTGTAAGGTGTAAACTAAATCTTCCTAATCGCAGAAAAGAACACGGCCTTAATACTCCCTTGTTCCATATTTGTTGTAAAAAAATGCCTTTTGTCTAGTCCCATATCATTATCAAAGCTTGATTTTTCAAAAAATTAACATTATTTCTATAGGTTGAAAAACCATTTTCAACAGTGCAAATGCTTTTAAAACTTATTTTTGCATATTTTCTGGACTTATATAGGATGGATGGAGTACAATGTTTTAATGTTTTTTTGGTTAACGAACTTAATATGACGTTTTAGTCCCTTTTTTAAATAAAGAACTTGACATTTTATCTACAAATCAGTAATTCAATTTTATTCAAAGAATAAAATTTCACAAGAAATACTACCTTACATATGTAAAATTTACATTTTATGATGGCAATATGAATAAAAAGTATTCAAGTGATCTCATTCTTTTAATTGAAGCAATTATAACATTAACTAAAAAGATTGCACGAGAAAAATAGCCCCTCAAAAATGGGCTCTTTAATCATTTGAATAGTGAGATTGTCGTAATATGGTAATTTGTAGAACAACTAGTATTAAAGACACATGCAATGCATGAAAAATCTCATAAATTTTTTTATTGTAGTAATTGATTTGTAATTTGATGGTAAGAATACCGCAATAAGAAAGTAACAGTTATAGAGAAGATAGTATTACGATTAAAAAGTTATTAATATTCACTTAGTCTCTAATATTCTTAAAATTGAAAAAAATATCTGGTATGTATTCACATATTACATTAGTGCGTGTTAATGAATTATTTTAATGATAGCTCTTTCTCTTTTTCAACTATTGATCTAAACATATTAGAGAAAGCAAAATATTTATAGGTTACTAAACAATTAATTCAGCTTAAAAGTGAACATAATATTTATATCTAAAACTAAATAAAGCCCCAACATAGACATGGATATTAAAATTCTAATGAAACTGTATTAGCTGTCACCAAACGTTTAAATGGTGTTGTTTCAGACTCATTGGTCAATGTTATCAAAATTAATAAACTTTTGCATCCTAACATTTGAAGTGAATTAACTTTAATTTTGTTCGCTATTCTGTTTACATAAAATTGTAATATTGTTATAATATATTATTTTTGGTAATATTGGAAGTAGTATTAGTAATACAATATAATTTTTTTTTATCAAAAGCAATATAGTATAATGTTCTATCATTATTGAACATTGTCTTTTTTTAAATTTGGAAAGAAAATCTTTGAAGTTATAATTAATCGTATACAGTTTTTTTGGAAAAGAAAACCTTTAATTTGTAATTGATTGACTCCTTCTTAAACATATATAAAAGCTATTAATTATATTAGAAATTTTGTGAGAATGACACTTGTCAAAAATTCAAGGATTTATTTTGCTATACTAGTTTGTGCCGTGCTAATGCACGAGAATTTTAAAATGAAAATTTTTTATTATTGAGCAACAACAATGATAAAAGCAATAAGTAGTAATTCAATTATTACAATGCTTTTATGCTTTTGTTGAATATTGCTAAGGAAGTTAAGAAAGATAATATTATTCAATTTAAATTTTGCTTATTTGCTTTTTTGATTATTAAATCTTCCAATTTTTAGAGTTTAAGCTGTTTTTTTTTTTTTTTTTCAGAATCTCCCACTTTAATTTGTTTTTCTTTTTTGGGGTTTTGGGATGCCATTGATCCAAATCTATGGATATGAGACTTCTTAATCCAACTTTAAGAAATAACTCCAATGATACCAACTTTGAGGTTACTTATTTTTTTGAGTCTAAGGTAATTTGACATGGAATTTTTTTAAGTAATTGAAATTTCAAGATGAATGTATGCAACTTGAATTTCATATACTTGTGGTGTTTTAGGAGTAACATTATTTGAAGTTGCCTAAAAAAATACAATCTCAAATGATCCTTGGACTAAAGAAATTACATCCCTCCAAAGTTGGATTGTTAGGAGCTATTTCTTACGGTCAAATTAATAACGTTCAATGCTTCCAAAGGAGAGACTAATGGTGTTCAATTTATAAAGATGTACGGGTTGAGATTATGTTTAGGCTCCTTAATACTAAAACATTTGTCCTTAAGTTGACCAAACAACAATGCCAACAATTCTAAAATGGCTGCATACAAACCACTTCACATTTATGCCCCTATTATTTGTTTTCATACCCTTTTAAAAAATATAGAATTTAAAGCAATATTATCAGCTTATCACCTAAATTTTACCGTTTATTTTAATTTGATCTCTAGCCCACAAATCACTGATGTATAATTGAAGAAAAATGGGCCTCATGATAGTTAACCCTACATACAATGGACACCTTGTATTAGTGTTGTGTTCTTACCATGTTGTTAATGTTCTTTAAATTATCAAAATATTTTTCTTAGAACTTCACCTATAAATATGTTTTTAATTATGAGATTCACATATATTTATTGCATTATAATGCTTTTAGTTTTTTAGCTACTCAATTTTTTCCACACAGATAACTTAATTAACTTGGTTAGAGTTATTTTATTCTTTTTGACTCTTAGTATGACTTCATAAAATCATTTATTCTAGGCCTATAATAAAACAACTTAGCTCCATTCTCCAACCCCCCCCCCCAAAAGGAAGCAAGAATAAGAAAAGTCATGAATGTCATAGAAAAATAATTAGCTAAACAACAAAACTAACCAATATCATATATATATATTGTCTATACATCTACACGAAAGAATATATTAAGTTAATTAGAATAGAGAATCTGATGGAATTAGCTATTATAAAAAAACACACAAATTAGGGGTTTGATTATTGATTGTATATAGTCCTTCAGTCTCATGTTGAATACATCATATGCATGTATGGTGATACTTGAATCTATACATGTTCATGTCAAAGTCTTTAATTTATTGGACAAAAACTCACCATACAATCATTTATATTTTGATGTAATATAATAAGAAAACTCAAGCATAAACAATTCAAAATTTCGTATTGAATGGTCAATAATTTGATTCAACATTTTTGCATTTTTCTTTTATTAATGTTATTCTCAATCACAGTGTACATGTAGGAAACTCAAATAAATAAATTGACAAATTTTATATTAAAATATTAGAGTCCATCGCCCATCATCTTTCTCTCTTCACAATCATTCTCTTCTATTACCCATAAATAGTACATTTTCTAATTAAAAGAAGTATAAAATATTAGAATGCAATGAGGAATCATGCGAAGTGAATCTTTTGCCTTGAGTTTAGGCTTGGTAGTAACTCACTTCTTGTCCCTCAATTCGTGGCCAAATAGAAAGAGAAAGAGAAATGGTTCTACCTTTATGGGAAGAAAGATCAAGATCACAGAGATCGTCACGTATGAGACTGACACATGAAAGGATACTACTTCTATTAGCCTTTGTCCATAGGAATAAATGATTAGTATAGATCAATTCTCAATTTGGACGAAAAATTTGATATGAATTTCGGTGATTATAAAGAACACTAATTAAGAAACTAATGGATATGTATGGCTTAGATTTCAATAAGAAGATGAGAATTTTGGATGGAGTTATTTTAAAATTTGAAAAGTAGGAAATCGGAGGGAATGAATTCTAAGGGGGTCAATGAGGTGGGATTTAATGTGGTCCTTTCTTTCGTTTGAAGAAATATTTCAATTATATTATAGATTCTATTTTCCTTATCAAACCCAATATTAATGAAGTAATCAAGTAAATATATTGAAATTTTAAAAATCATTATAAAAAAGAGGGAGCAAATATATATGAAGCCTCTTTTTGGATGAGATTTAATGGTGACTTTGGTCCTGTTCGGCAAAATTAGCAGTTCAAGTAACGAATAGCGGCTCAAGTAGCGGATAGCTGTTTAGGTTGCGTATAATGTTTCTAATTTAGCTATTAGCGGATAGCTGTTTAGATCTGAGCAGTTGAAATAAATGTGTTGGTAAATTTAGCTGTTGGATTAGCTTATTAATGTAAATTGACATAAAGGATATAGATAATTTCCAAAGATAAAATTTTCAAAGGATATTTTTGGGCCAAAAAACATTAATACTATTACCTTTTCAAAAACGTTGCTTAAAATGCTGAACGCTACTTGAAATGTTACTCAAAACACTATGTTATTAAATATTAAAGATTGTCTGATGAGTGTATTGACTTAGTTACAGCGCCAAACGCTACCAAAAACGCTCTTGCCGAACTTGCCTTTTTTTCATTTGGAATATATGGTAACTACAATATAGATTTAATTTTTTCTTTAATTTAGTCAACACATATTGATGAAACTTGTCATAAATGACAAACATGTCATAAATTAATGATTAAGTGTCAATTTTTATAAAGAAATAATATTTCATATAATTGTACGGTATGAAGATTTTGCTTTCCATTCATCATTTCATATAAAATCTGGAGAATTTTCATTATAAATTAATGTTTAAAATTTAAAAGAAAGCGAAAAGGAGGGAATGGATGTAGACGCGCCACATGGACCTAGCAGTTTTATTATAACGCCATATAAGCAAAGGAATACATCTAAATTATAATATAGATTTATTTAATTTTCACAATTCAATTTATTGGTTTGTTACTTGTCCATGTTGCACTTAGATAATTTATGTTAAATTTCTTTATTTTTAATTTATATTCAGAATTTCACTTGGGATGGGGCCCTTCCCTGGACCCTGCGTGAACATAGGATGCTTGTACATCGGGTTGTCCTTTTTTTTTTCTTAATTCCCACGCCTGGTTAGTTAATGGACCCCAACTAAAAAAAACATGAAATCCAACCCAAACCTAATTTATAATAATGGTTCAAAACATATAAAAAAATATATGTACCCAAACTTAGCCCCTTTTGGTGTTTTATGGGTTCTATTTAGATATTTAGGCCACACTATGTATCCTATGTTTCAATTCAATTAACTAACAACAAAAGTTCTGACTATTTAAGTATTTCTCATATAATATTTGGTTGGTGCAATAGGAAATTAGATACATACATGTCATAGACTAATATATTAGTCACAACTTAATTTAAATACTTTAATTAACATTTAAATACAATTGATATTAACATGGAAGGACAATAAATTGAGAGCATGTGAGAATGAGTATGAAACGCAAAAATGTACACAATAGCCTTGATAGAGTAATAAAAGATACAATTAAAATTTTAAAATTAGAAACTATCACATACATAATTAATTAAATCGAAGTAGCACTGAATTTAAAATTTATACATATTAAGACTAAAACAAATTAAAACACAATAAATAAACTACATATATATATATACATATATATATATATATATGTACATAAAAATTCACATGTCTTATAGGTCACAGGATCGAAACCGGGCTCTGACAAAAGAGTTGCTTCCCTGCCCTTCTTTCTTTTTTTGCTTTTCAAAGAGCTACCGTGGATTTAAACTTGGGAGTGAATCCTGCCCTTTCAATGATTCACATTATTTTAAATTTTAAAACAGTTAGAAATTAATTTGATTTTAAATTCATAAAAATTCACAGGTCTCACAGTTCCCAGGATCGAAACCTAGCTCTCACAAAAGAGTTGCTTCCCTACCCTCCTTTGTTTTTCTGCTCTTCAATTTTTTTATTTTTTTTCTCCGGACAGGTCCCAGGATCAAAATTTGGCTCTGATAGAAGAGTTGTTTCCCTGCCCTCCTTTGGTTTTTTGCACTTCAATTTTTTTATTTTTTTCCCTATTTCTCTTTGTCTATAACTTGAGCAAAAGCGTAAAATAAGATAAGTTTACTATGAAACTTGCCAATAAGGGTTGAACTAATTCTCTCCACATACTTACTGTTTCATTGATTAATACTGTGGTCAATGCCCTTACGATGTAAGGTTTTTAATAAAAAGCAAAAGTTAATCTTATCAACGTTATCACACACAGTAAAAGAATTATATATAAATTTTTATAAGATAACTGTAAAAATGAATGGTAGCCTAATAATACTTCCCTCCCTCAATCCAAGCATCTCATTAATTCCGTCAAAATACTTAAAACAGTTATAAGTTAATTTGATTTTAAATTTTAAAATTCATAAAAATTCACTAATTGATATCCCACCCCCCCCCCAAATTTCCCTACTTTCTACGTCACCCTCTCTATCGTCAATAACCGCTTAAAATTACATTCCCACAAAGAGAGGATCAGCAAAATATGGATATGGAGGACGGTTTTCAGAGGGAAAAACAAAGAAAAATCATATTTCATTATCATTTTTTTTTGGAGCCGATCAGAATTAATTAACATTCTTAGTATGTCATAATTTGAATCATTAATTTTTATTTGTGTGAGGCATGTAAAGTACATCATATGATCATAAACTTTTATTCTACATTTCTTCTTTTTTTTTTGGTTAGGAAAACTACATTTCATCGATGAAGTATATCATATATATACATATATATATACATATATATATACATATATATATATATATATATATATATATATATATATA